>CM077667.1:279512092-280712092 GCA_039707655.1 Elymus sibiricus
ATGTCGTGTCGGGGTCGGGGTGTCGGGGTGTCGGGGGTGTCGTGTCTGGGTGTCGTGGTGTCGGGGTGTCAGGGGTGTCGGGGTGTCGGGGTCGGGGTGCCGTGTCGGTGTCGGGGTGTCGGGTCGAGGTCGGGGTGTCGGGTCGGGGTCGGGGTGTCGGGGTCGGGGTGTCGGGGTCGGGGTGTCGGGTCGGGGTCGGGGTCGGGGTGTCGGGTCGGGGTCGGGGTCGGGGTTTTTCCTCTTTTTTTCTTTTCTTCTTCTTCCTCTTCTTCCTCTTCTTCATTTTCTTCCTTTTTTTTCCTTCTTCTTCTTCTTCTTCCTCCTTTCCTTTTTCCTCTTCTTCTTCTCCTCCTCTCCTCTTTTTTCTTCTTCTTCTTCCTCTTCTTCTTTTTTCTTCTCCTCCTCCTCCTCCTCTTCTTCTTCCTTTCCTTTTTTCCTCTTCTTCTTCTCCTCCTCTCCTCTTTTCTTCTTCTTCTTCTTCTTCTTTTTTCCCTCTAAGTTTTTTCTACCTAATATATACTAACTAATATGAACTAATAACTAACTAATATAAACTAACTAATATGAACTAATAAAAACAGAAAAAAACATAAAAAGGGGGGAGGGTGGGTCGAGGCGGCGGTGCGGGGCGGCGGAGGGGGAGGGGCAGAGCTGGGTCGTCGGGGGTGCCTGCTCGCCGGTGACCCGACGCGGCGGAGCGGCGGGGCAGGGGGCGGCGTGGGCGACGGGGCCGAGGTGGTGGAGGAGGGCCGCGGGGAGGGGGCGGGCGGCGCCGCGGCCTGGCTCCGGCGGTGGTGGAGAAGGGCCGCGGGGAGGGGGCGGTGGTGGAGGAGGGCTGCGGGGATGGGGCGGCGGCGGGAGGGCGGGGCGGCGGCGCTGAGAGAGAGAGGGAGAGAGAGATGTGAGAGAGAGAGAGAGGCGCGGGGCGCGGGGCCGAAAGTTAAGTTCATTTCTTTGCCGTCTGCTGGCAGACGGCAAAGAATTCTTTGCCGTCTGCCAGCAGACGGCAAAGACGGCGACCGTTAGCCCGGCCCCGCCGTGACATTGTGGGCCCCACCCTCACCTCTTTGCCGTCTGCTGGCAGACGGCAAAGAGTTCTTTGCCGTCTGCCAGCAGACGGCAAAGAAGTGGTAGATGGCAAAGAGCTTGACCTAGCCAGTGCCGTGCCCCGTGGGGCCCACTTTGGTCTTTGCCGTCTGCCAGCAGACGGCAAAGAAGTGCAGATGGCAAAGACCCTCTTTGCCATCAGCCAGATCTTTGCCGTCTGCTTTGCCAAAGCAGACGGCAAACAACCTGTTTGCCATCTGCCAGCAGACGGCAAAGAGCTGGCAGATGGCAAAGAAGCTGATTCCAGTAGTGGAATATGATAAGTATCTATCGTGTTAAATTCAATTACCTATGGACAATCTTTCTCTTGTGTTACAAAAAGCTTTCTACTAAACAACAAGCTTTTATTATCTTGGAAATTATCCATAGTTTTATTCCGACAAAGTAGTTTCATACTTATTCTAGGTAACGTAAGCATTAGCATGCGTAGAGTTGTATCGGTGGTCGATAGAACTTGAGAGAATATTAGTTCTACCTTTAGCTCCTTGTTGGGTTTGACACTCTTACTTATCGAAAAAAGGATACAAACGGTCCCCTACACTTGTGGGTTATCAGGTACTAGCTATGGACCTGTAGGTCTGTGGTGGACTACTCACGCATCATCATGGAGGCAGCAAGGTTGATGTAGATAACCACCGTGATCGATTCCCCCTCCGACAGATCACCAAAAAAGGTCTCCAGATGGCCTCCCATCCGAACAGAGGCTTGCGACGGTGGAAAAAGTGTTTCAGGTGGCTCTCTATTGGTTTCCCAATATTTGAGAATTTATAGAAGTGGAATTAGGTCAGGAGGAGCAACGAGGGGCCCACAAGGCACCTGGGCGCACTGACCTGCCTTGTGGCCTCTTCGTGAGGCTTCCTGACTCCTCCCAAAGCTTTCTGGGGCTCTTTTGTCCACAAAAAACCCGTCAAAAGGTTTTGTAGCATTTGGACTTCGTTTGGTATAGATTTCCTGGAAAACCGAAAACATGCAGAAAAGAACAACTGGCACTTGGCACTGGGTTAATAGGTTAGTTCCCAAAAAATGATATAAAATAACATATAATTGCATATAAAGTATCCTAGATCGATAATATAATAACATTGAACAATCAAAAATTATAGATACATTGGAGACGTATCAACATCCCCAAGCTTAATTCCTACTCGTCCTCGAGTAGGTAAATGATAAAAACAGAATTTTTTATGCGACATGCTACCCAACATGTAATCTCTTTTTTCGTATGATCATTGAGAAACGATGAGATAATTGATATCAACCTAATAATATCCATAAACATAAATAAGATAATCATTACTCTTCAAAATATACGATCCTTAAAGAATGTTATACCCTACTCATTTTATCATATCAAGGATGGCATGACTCCCCCTTCACCGCATAAGTATAAATCATGAGCACCCCGATGTCAAACCAGGTGTTGGGGATACACATAACAGGTAGGCCCATGAAGGGTCGAAATACCATAATAGCATGGGGTCCACACATCAAGTGTGTCCAGATAAATACATGCATACTATCCACTCGGACAAGTACTTTCCATCCACTTGGATGACAGGCAACTACTCGGCCGTATGACTCATTCAGATATGCGAAGACCAACAGTCAACAAGGCAATCGAAGCATAGAGAAGGTTCTGCAGTGGGCTGACATTATGGCATCAATGCTCCATTTTGTAACATAAGAGGTGAGGGGGTGGCGCACTCTATATAAGCCACCCCTCCACATAGCTCAGGGGTAGCTTCTTCTCCCCTAGGGCTCTGGCTCTCACTAGTCTCAGGACTTAGCTCAGGCATGGAGATCCTCTCTGCCCCCTCTCTCTCAAATACACCATGTAACTACGTGTTCATGACAGAGAAGCAAAGCCTCTCCGGAGCACGAGACGTAGGGCTGTTATCTCCATCCTGAGAGGCACGAACTCGCTAAAACACTCATGTCACCGATTTGCTTCTCGATAGATCATGCTCCATTACACTACCCCTTTCTGTTGTCAGAATCATTCCCACGACAGTTGGCGCCCACCGTGGGGCATGGCGTCTACTGAGGCATGATGCAGATGATTCTTTTTTCATTCATCTTCGGCGAGCTCCTACAAATGGCCACCGGCACGGTCCGTCCCATCGTCTCCGGCCTCGTCTACGACGTCACCGTCCAGTTCCAACAAACGGCCACCGGCGCGGTTCGCCCTGCCGTCTTCGGCCTCGTCTACGACGTCACCATCTAGCTCCTACAAATAGCCACCGACGCGGTCTGCCCCATCGTCTCCGGCCTTGTCTACTACGCGACCGTCGAGATCCTACGCACGGCGTCGGCGCCATCCGACCCGTCCTCGTCTCCGGAATCATTTAGGATGCCGTCCTCGAACGCCCACACGCGCACGGCAGCTAACGCTCATCTTGGTTCCTCGGGCGGCAGAGCACGACGACTGGTGCTCGACCCGGTTCCTCGGGCAGCGAGCCCCGGCTGTCTGCGCTCGGCCCGGCTGCGTGGGCGTCAAAGCGCTACTTCGACCAGCGCACAGCTCTGGCTCCCCGAGCAGTCAAACGCGGCCACTAGTGCTCGCGTCGGCCTCGCCCTTGGCTGCGCCGGCCCGCATCTCCGGCGCCTGGGCTGCGGTCAGCCGCTCATCCACCTCACCGCCACCTATCGGTTGCTGACTGATTCCGGCCTGATCGGCCGTTTACACCGCAGCAGAGCTCTCTAGACTCCAGGCTGCCTCTACAACTCCCATCGCATGCATAAACTTCCTTGTTTTAATTTCGGCTTAATTAGCGTTGATGCCTCTTGCATGCAATTCTGGACGTGGAGTAACTACCTTTAACTCAGGTCATGCATGAAGTAAACATCTTCAGTTTCACATGCATGGAGTAACAAGCTTTACCTCACGTCATGCATGGAGTAACTACCTTTAACTCAGGTCATGCATGGAGTAAACATCTTCAGTTTCACATGCATGGAGTAACTAGCTTTACCTCACGTCATGCATGGAGAAAAAATCCAAAGATGTTCGTGCATGGTGGACTTGTGAACCGGCAGGGTTGCTAGAAGACGATGGCTTCATCTCTACGTCGACCAATCCCTCGGACCACGTCCGCGACGCGGCCGACTACGCCTCCACGCATGGCCACGGGCAACGATGGCCCCATCGTCGTCTCCGACCATGTCTGCGACGTGGCCGACTGCGCCTCCTTCATGGCCACGGGCGATGGCAGCCCCGTCGTTGTCTCCGACCACGTCCGCGACGCAGCCGACTGTGCCTCCAAGCATGGCCACGGATGCCAATAAACTGCCGCGACAGTCGGACACACACTCGGCGGCTAGTACCTCCAGCATCAACTACTCGGCAGCAACGTTCACCGAAACGGCCTCGGCCTTCGTAGTCACTCGGAACGGCGATCTGGCTCCCCGACGTGGCGTGGACGCCAGAAGCCGGCCATGGCCCGGCGGCTCCTGTATCCGGTAGGCCGCTCGACAACGACCTCTGATGTGAAGGTGCAGCGCAGGCACCGGGGTAGGTCACACCCTCGCGTGCGGCCACTCCTCCCTCCGGTGTCCGCCGCCCTACAACAGCCTCCGCGGTGGAGGCACTCGGTGATACACCACAGGTACCGAGCAACTCCTGGCCCCGGCGCCGCGTAGCTCCGCTCTCCCTCCTCGGCACTCGACAAGAGATGAAACCAAAGGAAACGTCGTCCACAGCCACTCGGGAGAAAAGATCAAGGACATTCGGCTACTAGTCACTCGGACAAAAAAAGTCCAGGCATTTGGCTGCCCCGCGCACTGTCACTCGGATGCCCCATGCGTCGCCACTCCACGGGATGCGTCTACATCACTCAGACGCCCCACGCGTCGCCACTCAGCGAGACACGTCTACATCACCTGGCCACCCCGCGCGTCGTCACTCGGTGAGACATGTC
The DNA here is from genome assembly GCA_039707655.1 of Elymus sibiricus. Classification (NCBI taxonomy): domain Eukaryota; kingdom Viridiplantae; phylum Streptophyta; class Magnoliopsida; order Poales; family Poaceae; genus Elymus; species Elymus sibiricus. The sequence goes on from CM077667.1 coordinate 279,517,117, forward strand.
TTCATCACCCGGCCGCCCCGCGCGTAGCCGTTCTGTGAGACACTTCTTCATCGCTCTACCGCCTCGTGCATTGCCACTCGGTGAGACACATCTTCATCACTCGACCGCTCCGCGCATTGCCGCTCCGTGAGGCACGTCTTCATCGCTCAGTCACCCTGTGTATCGACATTGGTTGAACACGTCTTCACCAATCGATCGCTCGTGCGCCGTCAAACAGCTAAGTCATTCTTCACATGCTGCATTCAATTAAAAAATTATTTCTGCATTACCGAGTGTCAAGTAAGTCGCACATGACATTCACTCGGAGGCCACGCCACCGAGTGTACCTCTGCGCTCGGTTGTTTATTTTCATGTCGGAACACTTCACTTCCACTTCATTTGGGTCCAGTACTCAAACGAGTTCAGTCAGATCCTTCACTCCCACAAATTCAGTCGGATACTTCACTCTTTTAGACTCTTGTTGGTTCCGGACCAGCAAGCACCTGGCACACCCAATGAGTGTCTATGGGCGTTATTTACACAAATTATTCAGCAAACATCAAATTACTTCGACAAATTTTTATATTGGCTTGTGCTATTTTTCATAGACACGGTTACACGATCACTCGACGACTCCGTGCGCCATCTTCGTCGCTATTCAGACTCAGTCACCGCGCCAATCATTCGTGTGTTTCCACTTGTTCGGACGCCTCCTCGATGACTTGCTGGACTCGGCCGCCCCGCGCGCCGTCACTCCGCGGGACGCGACTTCGTCACTCGGCCACCCCGCGGGCCGTCACTCCATCGGATGCGACTTCGCCACTCGGCCGCCACGCGCGACGTCACTCCGCCGGACGTGATTTCGTCACTCGGACGCCCAGCGCGTCGTCACTCCGCCGGATGTGACTTCGTCACTCGGCCTCCCCGCACGCCGTCACTCTGCCGGACGCGACTTCGTCACTCCGCCGGACGCGACTTCGTCACTCCGCCGGATGCGTCATCGTCACTCGGCCGCCCCGCGCGCCATCGCTCAGCCGAACAGATCTACACCACAACCCTGATGTCTACTACACAACTTGTTCTTGTAGACTCGTGTTGGGCCTCCAAGCGCAGAGTTTTGTAGGACAATAGCAAATTTCCCTCAAGTGGATGACTGCTACTTCTTGAGCATGCGTTGGTTTCCCTTGAAGAGGAAAGGGTGATGCAGCAAAGTAGATAAGTATTTCCCTCAGTTGTTGAGAACCAAGGTATCAATCCAGTAGCAGATACAAGCAAGTCCCCAATAGATGTACCTACACAAATAAGCAAACACTTGCACCCAACGCTATAAAGGGGTTGTCAATCCCTTTACGGTTACTTGGAAGGATGAGATCTGATAGAGATAGATAGATAGGATTGCTAAAACGAAAAGTAAACTAAAAGTAGAAAGATTCCAGCTAAGTATTTTTGGTATTTTTGGTTTATAGATCTGAAAGTATAATATGGAAAATAGACCCGGGGGCCATATGTTTCACTAGAGGCTTCTCTCATGAAGGAAAATAATATGGTGGGTGAACAAATTACTGTCGAGCAATTGATAGAAAAGCGAATAATTATGAAGATATCCAAGGCAATGATTATGCATATAGGCATCACGTCCGTGTCAAGTAGACCGAAACGATTCTGCATCTACTACTATTACTCCACACATCGACCGACTCCTGCCTGCATCTAGAGTATTAAGTTCATGAAGAACAGAGTAACGCATTAGGTAAGATGACATGATGTAGAGGGATAAACTCAAGCAATATGATGAAAACCCCATCTTTTTATCCTCGATGGCAACAATACAATACGTGCCTCGCTACCCCTACTTTGTCACTGGATGAGGACACCGCAAGATTGAACCCAAAACTAAGCACTTCTCCCATTGCAAGAATTACCAATCTAGTTGGCCAAACCAAACCAATAACTCGAAGAGACTTGCAAAGATATGAAATCATGCATATAAGAATTCAGATAAGATTCAAATAATATTCATAGATAATCTGAACATAAACCCACAATTCATCGGATCTCGACAAACACACCGCAAAAGAGTATTACATCGGATAGATCTCCATGAAGATCATGAAGAACATGGTATTGAAGAACAAAGAGAGAGAAGAAGCCATCTAGCTACTAGCTATGGACCCAAAGGTCTGTGGTAAACTACTCATGCATCATCAGAGGGGCAATGGAGTTGATGTAGATGCCCTCCGTGATCGAATCCCCCTCCCGCAGATTACCGGAAAAGGCTCCAAGATTGGATCTCACGGGAACAGAGGCTTCCGGCGGCGGAAAAGTATTTTCGTGGCTCTTTTTGGTATCCAGGGAATATTTGGGAATTTATAGGCCGAAGAATAGGGTTAGGAGGGCTGCCGTGGGGCCACAAGCCAGGGCCCCCCCCCCTAGGGCGCGCCCTGGTGGCTTGTGACACCACGGCAGGTCTCCTGCCTTCATCTCCAGTTCAGGCAGGTTTCTTCTGGTCCAAGAAAAATCATTCCGAAGATTTTATTCCGTTTGGACTCCGTTTAATATTCCTTATCTGCAATACTCAAAAACAAGGAAAAAACAGAAACTGGCACTAGGCTCTAGATTAATAGGTTAGTCCAAAAAATAATATAAAATAGCATATTAATGCATATAAAACATCCAAAACAAATAATATAATAGCATGGAACAATCAAAAATTATAGATACGTTGGAGACGTATCAATGACCTAAGGTTTATCAATCCGTGGGAGGGGTAGGATGAAGATGGTCTCTCTCAACCAACCCTGTAACCAAATAATAAAAAGTCTCTTGTGTCCCCAACACACCAAATACAATGGTAAATTGTATAGGTGCACTAGTTCGACGAAGAGATGGTGATACAAGTGTAGTAATGATAGTAGGTATTAATTTTTGTAACAGTAACAATAAAAAACAACAAGGTAGCAAGTAACAAAAGTGAGCATAAACGGTATTGCAATGCTTGAAAACAAGGCCTAGGGTCCGTACTTTCGCTAGTGCAATCTCTCAGCAATGCTAATATAATTGGATCACATAGTCATCCCTCAACGTGCAACAAAGAATCACTCCAAAGTTCTTATCTAGCGGAGAACATCAGAAGAAATTGTTTGTAGGGTACAAAACCACCTTAAAGTTATCCTTTCCGATCGATCTATCCAAGAGTTCGTACTAAAATAACACCAAGTTATCCTTTTCGATCGATCTATCTAAGAGTTCGTACTAAAATACCACCATATGATACGCATCAACCAACTCTAATGTCACCTAGATACTCCAATGTCACCACAAGTATCCAAGAGTTAATTATACGATACGCATCAAGCAATTTCAGATTCATAATACACAATCTAACACAAAGAACCTCAAAGAGTGCCCCAAGATTTCTACCGGAGAAAGTAGGACGAAAACGTGCATCAACCCCTATGCATAGATTACCCCACTGTCACCTCAGAAATCCGCGAGTTGAGTGCCAAGACATAGATCAAGTGCTCTCAAATCCATAAAAGTATTCAATCCACTAATAACGAAATCTCAAAGGGAAAACTCAATTCATCACAACAAGATAGAGAGGGTAAAACACCATATGATCCAACTATATTAACAAAGCCCTCGATACATCAAGATCGTGCCAAATCAAGAACAAGAGAGAGAGAGAGATTAAACACATAGCTACTGGTACAAACCCTTAGCCCTGAGGGTGGACTACTCCCTCCTCGTCATGGCCTCCGCCGGGATGATGAAGATGGCCACCGGAGATTGTTGGGGATATAACCCCGTGGTGAGACCCGCCCAGGTGGGGCCGGGTCATGTGGGTGGCGGCTTGTTAGACAAGGCATGTGTAGTTAGAGGTGAGGTCGGTTATCAAGTATAGCTAAGCCCAGACTCTTGTAAGCCCAGGGCCTCGACCCGTGTATATAAAGGCGGGTTACCTGGGCGGCTGAGGGCACGAAACAACTCATCGAGAACTAGGTCAAGCAAACTCGCTCCCTTGTAATCGATATCCAGTCAATACAACACAAAGCAGGACGTAGGCTTTTACCTCTTTCCGAGGGGCCGAACCTGGGTAAACCCTTGTCTCCCGATTCCAATCAACCCCTTCGAGCTCACCGCCTTAGCGATGGCCTCGAACCTAAGTCCTTTCACTAGGACATCTGCCTTGACAAAACCACGACAGGTGGCGCCCACCGTGGGGCAGATGCTTGGTGGTGTGGAATACTCGAAGGGCTCTCTCTCAGGGATCGAGGGATACACTGTTGGCAGGATGACCAAGAGTCGCCGCGGCAAGCTCTACATCGACGACGCCGGCTGGGGCCCCGAGGCTGACTCGATCGAGTATGGGTACCGGGTCCCCTTAGACGGAATCCACATCTTCATCGGCAAGGTCGGAGGATCTGAGCCCGGGCCGGACATCTGCACCGACCTCGTCGAGCCGGCCCGGCGTGCGCAACCCGCCCGAGTTAACCCGGGTCAGAGGAGCGTCTTCATCGGCTTCACCCAAGGCACGGAGCTTGAAGGTTCTATGTCGCGGGAGGAAACCCTCATCTGCTCAGAGGATGGATCGTCGAGCGAAGAGGCGGAATCGATCTACCAGCTTCACAACGGCGGGCTTGGGGGCTACTTCGAGGGCTACCCTGAGCCGGAATACCATGAGCCGGAGTATTATGAGCCGCCGAGCCGCGCCGCTGTCTTCATGGCAGGATCGGCGCCTGCTCCTGGTAGCACGGTCGCTGGTGCGACTGGATCTGGATCAGGCAGGCCGCCGGCTCAAGTTTTGCTGGATCTGATGAACGAGCTTACAACTCTGATGGGAACCGAGGTCACGGTCGAAAACCAAGTAGCCCGTAACATGGAGATCGCGAGGTTGAAGGACCAGATTGCCGGAGTCCAAGAGGAAATCAAGGCACTGAAGGCTCAGATGGATGTTGAGTCAGAGCGCCTTAGGGCGGAAGCTTTTCGCCTTGACCTGGAGCAGCAGACCGCAGATGCAGTTCACCGGATGAGGCATCAGTCCCGTTTGCCGGATCAATATGAGGCCAGGAATCTTTTCAACACGCCAGGGACGGGACGGAATGCACCTCTGACCATAACCCGGACGGCGGAAGTACCTGGGAGCTGGGCGGCGGTTCAGCATCGACAGCCAGACCCGCCCCGTAGGAACCAGACCCCGCCACAGCCTTTTCCGACACCGCCCGGTCATTATTCTAACCCGGCGGAGAACATGGTGGCAGCGGCGGTCAGACTTGGCACGATCCCCATCCCTGATGGGACGCCTTTCGCGGAGGAAGTGCGGAACGCCATTGGATATTTGCAGACAGCAGTGTCGCAGCAGGAGAAGTATACCTATAGCCGGAGTCGCGTGCACTCAACCCCCATCCCGAGCCGCAGTTATAGCCGGCGCCTAGAGTCGCCTGCGATCTCTAGCAGTGAGCGACGTCGGAACCCGGCACGAGATGATCAGCCGGCTCTTGATGCCCAGGCGCTGGTAGACCGGGCGACAGCACAGCGAGAGGTTGCGGCAGCGGCGGCTGTGGCGGCTTATCAAGAACCCACAGTAGCACCCTCTGTTTCGGTAGGAGCCGGAGTAACCTCCAGGGCTGTGGGAGTGCCGTGCTTAGTGCTGGCTTTACGAAATGAATGCCTGCCGAAGGACTTCAAGGGGTAAAGTGCCCAATTATACTGCTGATTTGCCTCCGGAAGCTTGGATTGAGAGTTATGAACTTGCCATGGAGATGTTAGACGTCAGTGATGCAGTCTGCGCCAAGTATTTCATCATGATGCTGGAAGGGCCGGCTCGCACGTGGTTGAAGGGTTTGCCACCCAACACCATTAATTCCTGGGCTGAGTTGAAGGCGAAGTTCATCAAGAATTTTCAAGGAACGTGCAAGCAGCCCATGACGATTGTGGATTTAGATCATTGCGTGCAGCGTGAGGATGAGTCAGCCCATCATTGGGTCCGGCGGGTCTCAACCATCATCCACTCCTCTGATAACATTACGGCGGCTCAAGCAGTTCTGATTCTGGAGAAGAATTGCCATTTTTTGCCCCTGAAGCAGAAGCTTGGCCGGCTCAAACGTTCATGCCAGGACATGGGGGAGCTCATGGCGGCTCTCACTAAGTATGCAGACTCTGACAGCACGAAGGACCCTGGTTCTGATGATGAGAAATCGGCCAAGGGTAAGAAGAATAACAATGGCAAGAGTCAACAGTAGAACGGGGGAGGAAATAGTAATAATGGCAACGGCGGAAAGCGGAAGCACCCGGATGGCGGGTCAGATCTGGTGGCCAACACTAGCGCTGGAAATAACTGTGGCAAGGGCAATGGCAAGCCGCCTTTCGGTAAATCCAAGCCTTTCAATATGGAGGTGATGTTGAATGCTCCTTGCCCAAAACATAGTCTTCCCGATAAGCCATCCACTCATGCCTGGAGGGATTGTTGGGTCATGCGGGAGTTCCGAAATTACAGCATTAATCAGCATCAAGGTGGCGGTAGTGGACCGTCTGGCGGATCAGGATCCGGCTCTCCTGGGTCCGGCTTTGGTGCAGGCGGCTCAGGTTTGGGCTATCAAGGCCAAGGAAACTATGGGGGTAATAATCAACAGTCTGGCAGTGGAGGTCAGCAACAAAACAACCAATCCGGGTATCAGAGTAACCCAAAGCAGCTTAATGGGGGCCAATATCATGTTTTTACGACAAGCCTTGACAAGCGGGATCAGAAAGTGCGCAAGCGGGCGGTTAATGCGGCCATGCCGGCTCTCCCTCGGTACTTAAAGTGGTCAGAGTATGATATAACTTGGAGCAGGGAGGATCACCCGCCACGTGTGGATAACCCGGGGCAGTTAGCTTTGGTAGTGGCCCCCAAGTAGGAGGATATGTGTTTACCAAGGTGCTTATGGATGGTGGCAGCAGCATCAACATCTTGTACTATGACACATTCCGCCGGATGAATTTGCTTGACAAGGATCTTAAGCCATCTTCGACGGTTTTTCACGGCGTGGTGCCTAGAAAGTCGGCTTATCCAGTTGGAAAGATTTCCTTGGAGGTAGCTTTTGGGGACGAGTTTAACTATAGGGTGGAGACCTTATGGTTTGAGGTGGTCAAGATCAAGAGCCCGTACCATGCTTTATTTGGGTGACCGGCTTATGCCAAGTTCATGGCCAGGCCTTGTTATGTTTACTTGCAGCTCAAGATGCCCGGATTAAAGGGAACGATTACAGTGCATGGTGATTGTAAGATCGCTCTTGAGTTCGAGGAAGGCGATGCTGCATATGCGGAGTCAAGTTGTGCGGAGGCGGAGCTCAAGTTTTATAAAGAGAATGTTGACCCGGCAGATATGACCCCGTTGAAGAAGCCTAGCACGGAATCTGAGCCACCCCTTAAGTTTGTGGCAGAAGATACCAAGCTAGTGGATTTCACTCCTGGCGACTCATCGCAGCAGTTCACTATCGGGGCCAATATGGATCCCAAATAGGAAAGCGCGCTCATCGAATTCATCCGTGAGAATCGGGACATCTTTGCATGGAAACCTTCTGACATGTCAGGTGTACCGAGAGAATTCGTTGAGCACCACCTTAATGTGGATCCTAAGTTTAAGCCGGTCAAGCAGTTCCTCCGTCATTTCAATGAGGAAAGACATAAGGCTATTGGAGAAGAGGTGGCCCGGCTCTTGGCAGCAGGGTTCATCGTCGAAGTTTTTCACCCGGAGTGGTTAGCTAACCCGGTGTTGGTACTCAAGAAGAACGGCACGTGGCGCATGTGCGTGGATTACACGGATCTTAACAAGGCGTGTCCAGTTGATCCATTTGCTCTCCCCCGTATCGACCAGATCATTGATGCAACGGCGGGTTGTGAGAGTCTATGTTTCCTGGTTGCTTATTCGGGTTATCATCAGATCAAGATGGCAGTCAAAGACCAAGAGAAGACGTCTTTCATTACGCCTTTTGGAGCTTTCTGCTATGTGTCTATGCCTTTCGGGCTTAAGAGTGCTCATGCGACTTATCAGCGCTGTGTGCAGAATTGTCTTCATGGTCAGATTGGGCGCAATGTTCATGCGTATGTGGACGACATTGTGGTCAAATCAAGGAAGAAGGAGACTATGCTGGCTGATTTGAAGGAAACTTTTGATAATTTGTGGGTTTACAAGATGATGCTTAACCCGGCAAAGTGTGTGTTTGGTGTACCTGCAGGCAAGCTCTTGGGATTTTTGGTCTTCGAGCGTGGCATTGAGGCTAACCCAGACAAGATAAAGGCCATCACTTCCTTGTCTAGGCCGGCGTGTATTAATGATGTTCAGCGCTTGGCGGGTCGTATTGCCGCTCTGAGCCGTTTCATAAGTCGCCTTGGTGAGAAGGCTATTCCTCTCTATCAGATGATGAAGAAGACAGATGACTTCGTCTGCAGTGATGCAGCTAATGAGGCGTTTGAGGCATTCAAGAAGCAGTTGGCTGAGCCGCCCGTCTTAGCTGCTCCGGTGGAGAAAGAGCCCTTGCTTCTGTACGTGGCGGCTAACAACAGGGCCGTCAGTGCTGCAGTTGTGGTGGAACGCAAAGAGGCGGGTAAGGAGTACCCGGTCGAGTGGCCGGTTTACTATGTCAGTGAGGTCTTGACGGAGTCCAAGGAAAGATATCCACATTGGCAAAAGCTGGTGTTTGGTGTGTTCATGGCCAATCGCAAGCTGAAACACTATTTCCTTGGGCATCCGATCACAGTGGTCCGCTCTGCTCCTTTGGGAGATATCATTCACAACAGAGAAGCTACTGGCAGAATCGCCAAGTGGGCAATTGAGCTTGGACCTCTTAATCTGAGATATGTGCCTCGGACGACTGTCAAGTCTCAAGCCCTAGTGGATTTCATCAATGACTGGACAGAGTGTCAAGCACCTGAGGAGAAGCCGGACAATACATACTGGACAATTCATTTTGATGGCTCCAGACAATTAGAAGGCTCGGGGGCTGGAGTTGTTTTAACTTTCCCGCGAGGTGACAAGTTCTGTTATGTTTTCAGGTAAATGATTCCTTGTACTAACAATGCAGCTGAATATGAGGATTTGCTTCATGGGATCCGTGTGGCCAAGGAGATGAATTTAAGCCGGGTCAGATGTCTTGGCAACTCCGATCTGGTGGCTCGGCAAGTCTCTGGCACGTGGGATTCTAAGGACCCTCGCATGGCGACTTATCGCCAGGCGGTTGATGTTATTGCTGGCCACTTCAAGGGCTATCAGGTGGATCATATTGATCGGCGGAGGAACGAGGCGGCTGACGCATTGTCAAGACTGGGTTCTCAGCATAAGCCAGTGCCGCCTAATGTGTTCTTGGACGTATTGCATCACCCGTCGGTCAAGCTACCTTCGAAGGAGGATTTTGCTATACGTGACCCGGAAGGACAATTGGTGGCGGCTCTCCGAGCAATCCCTGATTGGACGCTGCCTTACCTGGCGTATCTGACCCGTGGTGAGTTACCTCAAGAGGAGACTCTGGCGCGGCAGATTATAAGGCGATCGAAATCTATGACTATTGTCAGTGGCGAGTTACACAAGAGCAGCGTGACCGGTGTCTTTCAGCGATGTGTTTCTCCTGATGAGGGCCATGAAATCCTACAAGAGATACATGCCGGCGATTGTGGTCATCATGCCGGGTCAAAATCTTTGGTGGCCAAGGCTTTTCGACACGGTTTCTACTGGTTAACAACTCATAAAGACGCAGAGTACTTGGTCAGTAAATGTGACGGGTGCCAGAAATTTGGGCGCCGTGCCCATGTGCCGGCTCAAGAGCTACGGATGATTCCAATCACCTGGTCGTTTGCAGTCTGGGGGCTTGATATGGTAGGGCCTTTTAAGAGGTCTAAGGACAAGAAGACCCACCTCTTGGTGGCGGTTGATAAGTTCACTAAGTGGGTTGAGGCTGAGCCGGTCAGCAAGTGTGATGCAGCAACAGTGGTTCAGTTCGTCAAGAAGCTGATATTTCGGTTTGGTTATCCCCATAGTATCATTACTGACAATGGCACAAACCTGACCAAGGGGGCCATGAAGGAGTTTTGTGATGATGAGCATATCCGCCTCGATGTGTCTTCTGTGGCTCACCCGCAGTCTAATGGTCAAGCTGAGCGTGCTAATCAGGAAATTTTGAGAGGGATAAAACCCCGGCTTATGGTTCCTTTGGAGCGCACGCCGGGTTGTTGGGTGGAGGAGTTACCTTCAGTCCTTTGGAGCATAAGAACCACCCCAACAGGTCAACAGGCTATACGCCTTTCTTCATGGTCTATGGTGCAGAAGCTGTTCTCCCCAGTGATATACGTCATGACTCGCCCAGAGTGGCGGCTTACGTGGAGGCTGATAATGAGGAGCCGCGTCAAGATGCTTTGGATGCCTTGGACGAAGAACGGGATCTTGCAGCAGCTCGGTCTGCAATTTACCAACAAGACCTGCGTCGCTATCATAGCCGCAGGGTGAAGACCCGGACGTTCCAAGAAGGCGACTTGGTACTCCAGCTGATTCAAGACCAGTCGGATATGCATAAGTTGTCACCTCCTTGGGAAGGACCGTTTATGATCAGCAGAAATCTCAACAATGGTTCCTACTATCTCATCGACATACGGGAGAGCGACAAGTCACGAACCTCTGGTGAGGAGACTGCAAGGCCTTGGAATATTGCTCACCTTTGGCCATATTATACTTGAGCTGCTGGTCCGACTCTCATCAATGTACATATTCCTGTCATTGTATATACCATCTTTTATGATATAATAAAGTTGGCATCCCCATGATTAGGGGCCTCTGCCGTTTTTCTGCACTAAAATTTGTGCAAAAGAGTTGATCCTTCATCAGGTCACTTGGGGGCTTCCAACCCACTGGGTTTAGCTTTCATACCCTCTTGGCCAGGCTTTATATGGCATGTTCGAGTTAAACCTGCCTGTTTGCAACTTGCTACTCCGCCATGTGACCCGCCGAACTCTTGACAGTCAATCTTGCTCAGAGACCCTGAACTTTTATAAGTTATTCTCGCACAAAGACCCTGAACTTGTCAAGGTTTAAACGGCGGCTTTTGTCACGAGAGAGCCGGCTTACAGTGAGCTAGGATAAACTCGCCTTGTCTGATGTAGTCTCTCCGCTATGTGGCCCGTTCGTACTCTCAGCAATGTCAATCTTTTAAAGACCCTGAACTTGCTAAGGTTTAAATGACGGATTTATGTCATGTGAGAGCCGGCTTACGAGGTTTTCAGGCTTTTATGCCTTGTTTCTTTGGAAGCAATGCAAAAAAAATTCATAAAAACAAGGATTATCTTGTCCTGTTGTGCCTTTAAAGCCGGCTTATAAGGGCAAGAGATATGCAAGTTACTTGTTTTTTGCAGGTATTTTCATGATAATATTCTAAGCTTTTGGGTAGCTCCGGCTTGGCATTGCTCATGGAATATAACCCGCCCGGCGAGTCAAGGCAGTCAGACGATTATATATCAAGACAAACATGCTCAGTCGCCGGTATGTGGGCTGAAAGAAGTTTCAAAAGTGCATCAAAGGCACAAGAGCAGGCGGTTAAATGTTTTCTACTGCTATTACAAGGCTATCAAGGAGCCCAAAATCTGCGGACTTAAAGTTTTTGCAGCAAATTATAACCCGCCATATCAACAGGGTCGGGTTACCTTCACAGGACGCAAGCTCTTTGTCTAGTTCGTCGCCGGGTCATCCTGCGCCGGGTCTTTGGTCTCCCGGATCTGGAGGTTGTCCACATCCCAATTGCAGTTTGTTAAGGCCTCAAATTTGGCTTCATCGTGCATGACTGGAGACGGGTCAACATCAGGAGCGAAGAGGTGCTTACGGCGTTGAGGAATTAGGCTTTTTGCTTCAAAAGTGGGCCCTCGCACTCGTTTGTTCTCCTCAGAATAAGCCGCCTGATATGACGACAGATCAGCTTCTTCGGCCAGCCGGCTTGCCAAAATTCGGGACACCTTCATGCAGCGGGCGTAGTCATCTTGCGTGAACTCTGAGCTGTCGTCCTTCAACTGCGGAAATCCGTCCATCATCTCAGCCGGGTTAAGCTCGGGCGCGTAAGCCAGTGAGCGGCTCAAAGCAGCCATCGCGCCTTTACGGGCGGCTGATTTCTTCAGCTCTTCTATTTGCTTCGGGATGGTGGAGAGGAATTCTAGCACGCCCTTCATAAACTTTGGCATGCCCTTCTCAGTCACGACAACCTTTATGGTGAAAAGTGATCCGGTATAGAGCTGTTCAGAAAGTGAGTATAAAGCCTTCAGCTTTAAAAGACTGTCATCTGAAAGTTGGCGGCTCCGTTCACCTACAAGATAGTCAAATCTTATAAGCCGCCCGAAAGGATTATTTTTGAATATTGAAGGTTAAGAATGCTTACCAAATACGGCTCCAATCATACGAGATATCTGGTCTTTCAGCTTGCTCAGCTCGTCAGTCACCGATTTAAGACGGCCCTCTGCATCTTCAGCGCGCTTGGTCAGGGCGGCTTGGCTCGTTTCAGCGGATTTTTTGAGTGATTTGAGCTCGGCTTTGATTACGTCCAGCTCAGTCAAAGCGATCTGATACTTGGCGTCAGCTTCTGCTCGGCCCTCTTGTTGCAGTGCCAGGCTCTTCTTCAGGTCTGACACGTTTGACTCAACGGCATTCAAAGATTCCTGCACAGACAAGTCATAACAAGGCAAGATTGTTAGTTTTAAGTCGCCTGTCCAGCTCATACCTATTTTTTGAAGTTGGGCACAGTCATCACAAGTCCCAAGCAGATTGCAAGCAATATACTTGACACTTGGGGGCTAATATGTCTCAGCTCTTTCTTATAGAACCGGATCATTTCTATGAAGATGACCCGACCCTTGGGGGCTACATTTGGCTCTTAATCTATGATTGAGTGCTGGCTCATTACTTAGGTAATGACCCGGCCCTTGGGGGCTACATTTAGCTCTTAATCTATGATTGAGTGCCAGCTCATTACTTAGATAATGACCCGGCCCTTGGGGGCTACAGTCGGTCTCTTATTCTATGATTGAGTGCCAGCTCATTACTTACATAATGACCCGGCCTTTGGGGGCTACATGATGATTAATCAAAAGATTACAAGTGATGGAAGACCCGGCTGACCTCTTGAGAGGTAAACCGGCTCTTGGGGGCAACATAAGTATATATGGAAAAGCAAGGGAAGTGGAGTACCTCGTATTTTTTCTTCATCATGCCAACCAAGTTGGCCTCCATGTCCCGGCTTGCAGAGAGACGGCTCAGATAGCCAGAGTGTAACTCGTCGGCAGTAAGTTTTTCTAAGTTAGGAAGATCAAATTGAATCTTTCCTTCCTTAGGAGGAGCCGCCTCGTCTTCACTGGTATGCTTTGATATGACATGGGAGGGAGCTGGAGATTTATAAGCTGCCCCGGTAACAGTCACTTCTTCATGAGAAACCACTTTTCCGTTGTCGGCTGGGGGCTGGGCGGCTTAGGATCAGCCTCAAGATGAGCCTCAGGAGCCTCAATATCCATATCGGCCGGCTCATTATGCTGGGGAGTTTCTTCACGGGCGTCTTTGTCAGCCTCAGATGGCTCAATGTGAGCTTCCGGGGTGTTAGGCTTTGGGTTTGCCGACTCTGAGACTTCAGGAGTAGTGGTTGACCCGCCTACCTTCCTCCGTTTGGCTTGAGCCCTATGAGCAAAGGTGAAGTTACACGTCAATAAACAAGGATAAACTATTAAGCACACGGACTGGGATATAAAAATATACTTACCCCGGGTTGATAATAAGAGGAGGCAGCTTTGAGGCGGTTCAGTCACCGGAAGAAGGAGGCGAGTCCTGGAAAGTTAGCATTGTTAAATACAAATAAGCTGCAACACAAGATTAGCATACAAAAGAGATAAGTTCAAGGCAAGGAAGTACCTCAGTGGGCCGTTTCCGAGGAGCTGGATCATTTGATAAGCCGGCTAAAAGATCTTCGGAGCCGGCGCTCCAGGTCTGACGTCGGTTGTCATCTTGTTGTTTCTTCAAAAGAAAGTTGGGATCCAAGTGAGCAAAAGGGCGAGAGCATTTTACCTTCCGGACAGCCCGCCGTACTCTCTTTACTGGTAAAAGTTTCGAGTCAGAGGAGATAATAGTTACCTCTGCAACATCAGCATGACTGGTTTCTGCTTCTTCCTAAGAAGAATCGGCGTCAATAAGTTGTATGAAAAGACAACCAAGGGAGTCAAGTTCTACCTCTGAGTCATCCAGATCGAATAGCTCTTCGGTTGATTGTTTCCTCTTACGAGTCGGCGCCTTGGCTTTAGTCGCCTTGGGGACTTTGCTCTTCTTCTTGAGAGGAGCGGGTAATCTCTTGTTCCAGAAGGAAGAACCGGCCTACATATGATAAAATGCATTGATAGAAAGGTTAATACAATATATGAAGTACAACATGAAAAGAATGGAAGAGGATTACGATGGAAAGACTCACATCTGGAGCCGGGTTAAGTGCATAGAAGGGACTTAACCCCATCTTGCTGCAGGCGGCTTGAGATTCTCCCAACAAGGACTTGACAATGGTATTAAGATCATGATCTGTCAAGGGGGTTTGGTTGAAGCATTGAGGATCGTTCACTTCACCAGTGTATTGGCACATTAAGGTGCCACGGCGGCTCAATGGCAGAATCCTCCAAGAGACCCAGCAGCGGGCCAGATCAACACCTGTTAACCCGTTGGCTAACAGGGCCCTTATCTTTGAGAAAGTTGGGCCATATTGAGCGCGTTCTGCAGCGGACATCCGGCCTGGGAGCTCTGCATCAGGGCTGAGCCAGTAAGGACGGTAGCCCGGCAGTGGGTTCTCCCCTTCTGGAGAAGTGTCTTTGCGGTAAAACCAAGTCTTATTCCATTCTTTGGGATGACTCGGCAGGATAGCTGCTGGAAAGAGTACGTCCCTCCGTATTTGAAGAGTGACACCTCCAAGCTCGAGGCTTAATCCATCCGCCATTTCTGTTTGACGGTTGATGTAGATGTACTCCTTGAAGAGGTTAACAGACGGCTCTTCCTGCAGATAAGCTTCACAGAGGGTCTGGAACTGACACAGATTGGTGACAGAGTTGGGCCCGATGTATTGAGGGTGCAGGCTGAATGAATGTAAGACATCCCGGAAAAATTTAGACCCGGGAGGAGAGAAGCCGCGTTGAAGATGGTCTGTGAACACAATGACTTCCCCGGCCTCGGGTTTAGGAGCATTTTCGTTGCCCGGAACCCGCCAGTGGATGACATCCTGAGCCGGCAAGACTCCCATGGTGATGAACTCTTTGAGTGATTCCTCGGTCACCCCGGAGCTTACCCAATTGCAGGTGGATGGGACTCTAGACATGGCGGCGGCTTACAAGACTGTGGAAAGGCATGAATATACGGCGGGTTAACAACGTATTATGACCAGGACGTTTATGACTCTAAAAATGGTGACGATATTTGGCGGGTCAAATGAAATTATGAGCCGCCGAAGCGAGCTACAATATGACAGTGTGAGCCGGCAGCGTGTCGGCGGGTCAAGTTTGCCAGTGAACATTGGAAAAATTACTAAGTGTAGAGAAACAGATTCCAACAGCTACAGCTATTGCTTGAAGATCTACGAGCGAGGGAAAAAGAAAAATATTCTTAAACCTAGAAAGCCAGTGGAAGAACAGGTAGCCTCTACGCGGATGAAAGTGAGCCCGCAATCTACAATGAGCACGACATGCCTATTGAGGGGATGGCCGCATGATTTGGGCGACGTTATAAGGCTTAAAAGAGTGTTTTTATCTGATCTACAAAGAATGCTTCGACGAGCCGCGATGAATACGAAGAAAACCCGATGAACTCGGGGGGAATCTGAAAAAGCTACTGCAGATCTAAGCAAGGGGCGAAGATAAAACCTGGAAGATGCGGGCGGACACGGAGTGCTCTGGCCGTAATTAGGGTGATGCAGCGGTCAGTGTCGGGGACGACGGTGAGGTCCGGACGGCGCGGAGAGCTTCGACGGCGCGGGCGTCTGGAGGAAGAAGAAGGAGGCAGCGACGGGAAGGTGAAAATAATGGGCCCCCCCGTGCCTATTTATCAGGATGTGATGGAACAACAACAGTCCGACACAGGAATCGAGGAGACACGATGATAATTGACTAAGAAAGTGCCTCGATTCTCGGGATGGTCATTTTAATGAAAACAGATCCGTTGTGACATTAGGAGAATCTTTTTGATTTTCCTGAGATGACATCACGGCAGGTCATGAAGACTTGTTAGAAATGATGCCGCCCCTTCTTGGCGGGTCATGAAGATTTATTGAAGAATACAAGATTCGCCAACCAGAAGACTTGAAGATTGACATGAACCGGTTCAAATCAATCTGGGGCCTAATGTTGGGGATATAACCCCATGGTGAGACCCGCCCAGGTGGGGCCGGGTCATGTGGGTGGCGGCTTGTTAGACAAGGCATGTGTAGTTAGAGGTGAGGTCGGTTATCAAGTATAGCTCGGCCCGGACTCTTGTAAGCCCAGGGCCTCGACCTGTGCATATAAAGGCGAGTTACCTGGGCGGCTGAGGGCACGAAACAACTCATCGAGAACTAGGTTAAGCAAACTCGCTCCCTTGTAATCGATATCCATTCAATACAACACAAAGCAGGACGTAGGCTTTTACCTCTTTCCGAGGGGCCGAACCTGGGTAAACCCTTGTCTCCCCATTCCAATCAACCCCTTCGAGCTCACCGCCTTAGCGATGGCCTCGAACCTAAGTCCTTTCACTAGGACATCTGTCGTGACAAAACCACGACAGAGATGATCTACCCTCTCCGGCAGGGTACTGGAACGCCTCGAGATTGGTTTTTCAACGATACAGAGAGTTGCGGCGGTGGAACTTCTGATCTAGGTTTATTTCTGGGGGTTTCTGAATATATAGGATTTTTGGGCGTCGGTTTCACGCGAAGATGGGCCACGAGGGGCCCACAAGACACCAGGGCGCGCCAGAGGGGGCTGGCGTGCCCTGGTGGGTTGTGGCCATCTCGTGGCTCTTCTGGCCCTCCCACGAAGCTTCCAGTGCCTATTTTGTTCCAAAAAAATCATCAAAAAGTTTCGTTGCATTTGGAGAACTTTTATTTCTGCACAAAAAAGAACACCACGGTAGTTCTGCTGAAAACAACGTCAGTTCGGGTTACTTCCATGCAAATCATACCAAAACCATATAAAATTGTTGTAAATATGACATGAATACTTCATAAATTATAGATACGTTGGAGACGTATCAAATCCCCAGTGGGTGAACGGCTTAGCTGCGACCCCGTATCGCCGAAGTTAAAAACAAATCCGAGTGAGGATATCATCCACACTCGGGGGCTTAGCTGCGACCCCGTATCACCTAAGTTAAAAACAAATCCGAGTGAGGATATCATCCACACTCGGGGGCTTAGCAGCGACCCCCTATCGCCTAAGTTAATACCAAATCCGAGAGAGGACATCAACCACACTCGGTGGCTTAGCTGTGACCCCCTATCGCCTAAGTTAAAAACAAATCCGAGCTAGGACACCATCCACACTCGGGGGCTTAGTTGTGACCCCGTATCGCCTAAGTTAAAAACAAATCTGAGCGAGGACACCATCCACACTCGGGGGCTTAGCCGTGACCCCGTATCGTCTAAGTTAAAAACAAATCCAAGTGAGGACACCATCCACACTCGGGGGCTTAGCTGCAACCCCGTATCGCCTAAGTTAAAAACAAATCCGAGTGAGGACATCATCCACACTCGGGACTTAGCTGCGACCTCGTATCGCCTAAGTTGAAAACAAATCCGAGTGAGGATATCATCCTCACCCAGGGTCTTAGCTGCGACCCCGTATCGCCTAAGTTAAAAACAAATCCGAGTGAGGACATCATCCACACTAGGCGGCTTAGCAGCCACCCCGTATTGCCTAAGTCAAATAGTAATCCGACTAAGGACACCACCCGCACTCGTGGGCTTACCTGCGACCCCATATTGCCTAAGTTAAAAACAAATCCGAGTTAGGACATCATCCACACTGGGTGGCTGAGCAGCGGCCCCGTATCGCCTAAGTTAAAAAACTAATCCGAGTGAAGATATCATCCTCACTCGGGGACTTAGCTGCGACCCCGTATCGCCTAAGTTAAAAACAAATCCGAGTGAGGATATCATCCACACTCGGGGGCTTAGCTGTGACCCCGTATCGCCTAAGTTAAAAACAAATCCGAGTGAGGACATCATCCACACTCGATGGCTTAGCAGCGACCCCGTATTGCCTAAGTTAAAAACTAATATGAGTGAGGGCATCATCCACACTCGGGGGCTTAGCTGCGACCCCGTATCGCCTAAGTTAAAAAGTAATCCGAGTGAGGACATCATCCACACTCGGGGGCTTAGCTGCGACCCCGTATCGCCTAAGTTAAAAACAAATCCGAGTGAGGGCATCATCCACACTCGGGGGCTTAGCTGCGACCCCGTATCGCCGAAGTTAAAAACTAATCCGAGTGAGGACATCATCCACACTCGGGGGCTTAGCAGTGACCCCGTATCGCCTAAGTTAAAAACTAATCCGAGTGAGGACACCATCCACACATGGGGGCTTAGCTGCGACCTTGTATCGCCTAAGTTAAAAACAAATCCGAGTGAGGACATCATCCACACTCGGGGGCTTAGCTGCGACCCCGTATCGCCTAAGTTAAAAACAAATCCGAGTGAGGACATCATCCACACTCGGGGGCTTAGCTGCGACCCCGTATCACCTAAGTTAAAAACTAAACCAAGTGAGGGCACTATCCACACTCGGGGACTTAGCTGCGACCCCGTATCGCCTAAGTTAAAAACAAATCCGAGTGAGGATATCATCCGCACTCGGGGGCTTAGATGCGGTCCGGCAATCGCTCAAGGTAAAAAATACACTCAGGGAGTCAGCCTTGATCCAGAAATCATATAAGGTTGACTCAACAAGCATTCAATATGCCGAGCACACGAATATTTACCTGCTGACCCAGTTCGAGGCTAAATTTATTTACCGTGCCCAGCGCACAAAGATCAATCCGACTGATTTAGCTCCAGATAGCAGAAATTTACGACACCAAGCGCATGATAGTTCACTTGTTCAGTTCAGTTCCACACTAGAAGACTTAAACCCTCAGCCACACTCATCTAGTCTGACAGAGGCTCGGGGACTACACCCAGTGGGTGCACTCAGCGTGCCCCTACTAGAAGGGAAATCAAAAAAGAAACATTCTTCTTGGTCAGGTCCAGCAACAACATTCAAGTTCAATAGACTCTACAGACTCCAAACGACTACCAGTAATCAGTCAGAGTCTCAGGGGCTACTGTTGGGGATACACATAACATATCCGAGTGAGGACATCATCCACACTCGGGGACTTAGCTGCGACCCTGTATTGCCTAAGTTGAAAACAAATCTGAGTGAGAATATCATCCACACTCGGGGGCTTAGCTACGACACCGTATCGCCTAAGTTAAAAAGAAATCCGAGTGAGGACATCATCCACACTCGGCGGCATAGCAGTGACCCCATATCGCCTAAGTTAAAAACTAATCTGAGTGAGCACATCATCCACACTCGGGGGCTTAGCTACAACCCCGTATCGCCTAAGTTAAAAACTAATCCGAGTGAGGACATCATCGACACTGGGGGACTTAGCTGTGACCCCGTATCGCCTAAGTTAAAAACAAATCCGAGTGAGGACATCATCCACACTCGGGGATTTAGCTGCGACCCCGTATCGCCTAAGTTAAAAATAAATCTGAGTGAGGACATCATCCACACTCGGTGGCTTAGCAGCGACCCCGTATCGCCTAAGTTAAAAACCAATACGAGTGAGGACACCATCCACACTCGGGGGCTTAGTTGCGACCCCGTATAACCAAAGTTAAAAACAAATCCGAGTGAGGACATCATCCACACACGGGGGCTTAGCTGCGAGCCTGTATCGCCTAAGTTAAAAACAAATCTGAGTGAGGACATCATCCACACTCGGTGGCTTAGCAGCGATCCCGTATCGCCTAAGTTAAAAACTAATCCGAATGAGGACACCATCCACACTCGAGGGCTTAGCTGCGATCCTGTATCACCTAAGTTAAAAACAAATACGAGTGAGGACATCATCCACACTTAGGAGCTTAGTTGCGACCCCGTAAGGCCTAAGTTAAAAACAAATTCGAGTGAGGACATCATCCACACTCGGGGGCTTAGCTGTGACCCCGTATCGCCTAAGTTAAAACTAATCCGAGTGAGGACACCATCCACACTCGGGGGCTTAGCTGCGACCCCGTATCGCCTAAGTTAAAAACAAATCCGAGTAAGGATATCATCCGCACTCGGGGGCTTAGATGTGGTCCGACAATCGCTTAAGTTAAAAAATACACTCGGGGACTCAGGCTTGATCCAGGAATCATATAAGGTAGACTCAACAAGCATTCAGTATGCCGAGCACACGAAGATTTACCTGACTGGCCCAGTTCCAGGCTAAATTTATTTACCGTGCCCAGCGCACAAAGATCAGTCCGGCTGATTCAGCTCCTGATTGCAGAAATTTACGACGCCAAGCGCATGATAGTTCACATGTTCAGTTCAGTTCCACACTAGAAGACTTAAACCCTCTGCCAGACTCATCTAGTCCGACAGAGGCTCGGGGACTACACCTAGTGGGTGCACTCAGTGTGCCTCCACTGGAAGAGAAATAAAAAAAACATTTTGCTTGGTCAGATCCAGCAACAACATTCAAGTTCAACACACTCTACATACTCCAACCGACTACAAGCAATTAGTCAGAGTCTCAGGGGCTACTGTAGGGGATACACATAACAGGTAGGCCAATGAAGGGTCGAAATACCATAATAGCATGGGGTCCACACATCAAGTGGGTCCATATAAATACATACATACCATCCACTCGGACAAGTACTTTCCATCCACTCGGATGATAGTCAACCACTCGGCCGTATGACTCACTCGGATATGCGAGGACCAACAGTCGGCAAGGCAGTCGAAGCATAGAGAAGGTTCTGCAGTGGGCTGATATTATGGCATCAATGCCCCATCTTGTAACTTAAGAGGTGAGGGGGTGGTGCACTCTATATAAGCCACCCCCCTCCACATAGCACAGGGGTAGCTTCTTCTCCCCCAAGGCTCTGGCTCTCACTAGTCTCAGGACTTAGCTCAGGCATGCAGATCCGCTCTCCCCTCTCGCTCTCAAATACACTATGTAACTCCGTGTTCATGATAGATAGGCAAAGCCTCTCTGGAGCACGAGACATAGGGCTGTTATATCCACCGTGAGAGGCCCGAACTCGCTAAAACACTCGTGTCACCCATTTGCATATCGATAGATCATGCTCCATTACACTACCCCTTTCTATTGTCGAAATCGTTCCCACGACATAAGGCAATTGGATCGTACTTCTAACGCGCTTCCGCATTTTCAACTTCACGCAATACTTGAGCGTGAACCATGGATATATCATATGGGTGGAATAGAATATGGTGGTAGATATCAAAGGATTCAAAGCGGGAAAAGAAAGTCACGCATCAACTAGGCATATCAACGGGCTATGGAGATGCATGATACGTCTCCAATGTATCTATAATTTTTTATTATTCCATGCTATAAT
Organism: Elymus sibiricus; assembly: GCA_039707655.1. Taxonomy (NCBI): domain Eukaryota; kingdom Viridiplantae; phylum Streptophyta; class Magnoliopsida; order Poales; family Poaceae; genus Elymus; species Elymus sibiricus. The sequence continues at coordinate 279,538,716 of CM077667.1, forward strand.
ATTATCATTCTAGGACACTTATTGAGTATTTATTTACCAATTTATATTATTTTTGAGCACTAACCTATTGACCCAGTGCCCAATGCCAGTTCCTTTTTTGTGTGTTTTTTGTTTCGCAGAAAATCCCTATCAAATGAAGTCCAAACGTAATAAAAATTTATGGAGATTTATTTTGGAATATATGTGATTTTTGAGAGTCAGAATCAATGCAATACGACGCCCGAGGGGCCCAGTACCCATCAGGGTGCAACCTGGGGGTGGCCGCGCCCTGATAGCTCCTGGCCACCCCTTCAGTCAGTTGGGGCCCTACTTTCGCCGCAAGAAAGATATTTTCGCGATAAAAATCCCCTCAAAATTTTAGACCTATCTGAGTTACAGATCTCCGGATATTTAAGAAACTGTGAAGGGGTCAGAAACTAGTCGCGAAAACAGAACATAGACAGAGAGATAGATCCAATCTCGGAGGGGCTCCTGCCCTCCGGGAGCCATCGCGACCATGGACCAGAGGGGAAACTCTCCTCCCACCTAGGGAGGAGGCCAAGGAATAAGAATAAGGAGGGGGGCTCTCTCTCCCTCTCTCTCCTGGTGGCGTCGGAGCGCCGCCGGGGCAACCATTGTGAGGGCGATCTACACCAACAACTTTGCCGCCGTCACCACCAACTCTCTTCCCCTCTATGCAGGGGTATAAAACCTCTCTTCCCCGTTCTAATCTCTACTTAAACATGGTGCTTAATGCTATATATTATTATCCAATGATGTGTGGCTATCCTATGATGTTTGAGTAGATTTGTTTTGTCCAATGTTTTAATTGTGGTATGATGTTATTGATATGAGTTGTATGTTGATATGGTGTTGTCCTAAGGTGCCTTCCGTGAGGCGCACATGTGAAGGATTCACGCTGGAGGGTGTTGCAATATGTTCATGATTCGCTTATAGTGGGCGGCTAGAGTGACAGAAGCTTACACCCGAGTAAGGGGGTTGTTTGCGTATGGGAGTAAAGAAGACTTGCTGTTTAATGCTATGGTTGAATTTACCTTAATGATTTCTAGTAGTTGCGGATGCTTTCTAGAGGTCCAATCATAAGTGCATATGATCCAAGTACGGAAAGTGTGTTAGCGTATGCCTCTCCCTCATTGCATATGATAAGTATCTATCATGTTATATTCAATTGCCTATGGACAATCTTTCTCTTGTGCTACAAAAAGCTTTCTACTAAACAATTAACTTATTTAATATTTCTCTAAACAACCCCTAACCTTTATTTACTTGTTCTTTATTATCTTGCAAACCTATCTATCACACTTACTAAGTACTTCTAGTTTCCTTCCCACAAAGTAGTTTCATACTTGTTCTAGGTAAAGTAAGCGTTAGCGTGCGTAGAGTTGTATCGATGGTTGATAGAACTTGAGAGAATATTAATTCTACCTTTAGCTACACATTGGGTTCGACGCGCTTATTTATTGAAAAAGGCTACAAACGACCCCCTACACTTGTGGGTTATCAAGACCTTTTTCTGGCACCGTTGCCGGGGAGCAATAGCGTAGCAGTTGATATTCTCGTCTGTGCTTGTTTCTTTATCACTAAGTAATTTTATTTTCTATTATTAGTTGTTTTATATCTTTAGATATGGATATGAAACACGAAATACCAAACAAATTAGTTGTACTTGCTACTCATGGAGATGGGGAACCTCCTAAAACCCTCAATGCTGGTTATGTGAAACACATTAAATACTACCTTGATAATCATGAGAAATCCCCATTCAACTTGATAATGGGAGACATGTTGGATCAACGTGAGTACTTTAGGGATTATCACTTGACTCAAAAAGGGAAACACTTATGGGATCAAATTAAATTGTTGCGTTGGTATGCTTGGGATTATGCTTGAGATGTGATTATACTTGTTGCTCTAAGATGGAGGCTTCACACTTTCCCTTTCAATGTGAATTTAATGATAATAAAACCTTGGCTTCTTATGCTGATGGTATATATGATTACTATGTTGTGGAACAAATAGAAGAATTTGTTGCTTTTAAGGGTGCTTATGAAATTGAATCGTTCTTTGAAAAGTATGATAACTATGATGATGCTGTTTACAGACCTGAAAATTTTGCCAAAGTTAAATATTGCTATGAGAATTATGAATACAATGCTGATATTACTGAATTTATTGAGAGAATGTCTGCTGCCTTGAAAGAGACTAATATTTTGCAGGAATCTATGGAAGAAGAAATTGCTGAAACTGTGAGCTCATTAGATGAAAAAGATGAGTAAGAGAGCGAAGAACAAAAGGAGGAAGAGCGGATTAGCTACCCGTGCCTACCTTCTAATGAGAGTAACTCTTCAACTCATACATTGTTTAATTTCCCTTCGCACATACCGAAGGATGAATGCTATGATGATTGCTATGATCCCTTGGATTTTTTTTGAAATATCTCTTTTTGATGAACTTGATGCTTGCTATGCTTGTGGCCATGATGCCAATATGAATGATGCTTATGGAGATGAACTTTCTATAGTTCCTTATGTTAATCATGAAATTGTTGCTATTGCACCCACACATGATAGTCCTATTATCTTTTTGAATTCTCCCAACTACACTATATCGGAGAAGTTTGCGCTTATTAAGGATTATATTGATGGGTTGCGTTTTACCACTACAAATGATGATTTTGATGGATATAATATGCATGTGCTTGCTTCTCCTACTTGCAATTATTATGAGAGTGGAACCAAATGTTCACCTCTCTATGTTTCCAATACGATAAAATTGCAAGAAACTACTTATGCTATGTATTGGCCTTTACTTTGTGTGAATGAATTGTTCTTTTATGACATGCCAATGCATAGGAAGAGAGTTAGACTTCGTTGTCACATGATATATATCACTTTGTGCTCACTACTTAATTACAAATCATTGTTAATTAAAATTGGCTTTGATATACCTTGGGATCCGGGTGGATCAATTATTCGAGCACGATATGCCTAGCTTAATGGCTTTAAAGAAAGCATTGCCAGGGAGACAACCCGGAAGTTTTAGAGAGTCATTTATTTCTGTTGTGTGATTTTAAAACAATTAAAAATAAAAAATAAAGTGGGGAACCTAAAACCTTTTTGAAAAGAAAAGTGAAGTGAGAAATACGAGCACCGTTGAAGTGGGGCTAGCCTTGAACTTTGTTCATGCCCATGGAAACTTTGTGAGTCTTGATTACAGCAACTTTTAAACAAAAAATAATTATCCCCTTGTACAAATCCATTGTATTATAAAAATAATGTGCCAAGATTTACCTTTGGATTGTTTGAATTGCTTGTTTGATGTGTGTTGTGCAAAATCAAAAACTTTTGTTGTAGTGTTTGAATTTTCGTATTTTACTCGACCATGCAAAAATTCTGAAATTTTTACACAGAACTGTTATGCAAATTTGTTATGACGTCGTAATTTGTCAGAATTGTTTGAGTTAACTAAGTATAGGTTTCATCTGCATCTTTACAGAATGTCCTGTTTTTCACAGATTGATGTTATAGTTGCTTTGACTTCTTATGTTTGAGTTCTTGTTGAGCCCCATTTACTTGGGAGCCATAGAATTGTGATAGCATACAGTAGGTAATGTTAGATTATAATTATACAATTATGTTATGGCAGGACATGATGAGATTCAATGTTACATGTACTAACCTTTCCAATAAAAGTTTTGTTAAGTTTTGTGTGGATGAAGTGTTTGAAGATCGAGAAGGTATCGATATGAGAGGAATAAGGAGAGGCAAGAGTTCAAGCTTGGGGATGCCCAAGGCACCCCAAGTAAATATTCAAGGATACTCAAGCGTCTAAGCTTGGGGATTCCCCGGAATGCATCCCATCTTTCTTCCTTGACAATTATCGGTATGTCTCGGTTTTTGTTTTGTTCACATGATATGCGTAAATTCTTGGAGCATCGTGTGCCTTTTATTTTAATTTTAGCAATACACCATGCTGGTATGGGAAAGTCCATGGTTTATTTATAGAATTCTCTTTGCACTTCACTTATATCTTTTGAGTATGGCTTTATAGAATGCTTCATGTGCTTCACTTGTATCATTTGAAGTTGGATGCTTGTTTCTCTACATATAGAAAACAGTTATTTGTAGTATGCTCTTTTGCTTCACTTATATTTATTAGAGTGTGGTCTTTTGTAGAAAGATATTAAACTCTCGTTCTTCACTTATATTTGTTTGAGAGTTAATAAACAGTGATGGTAATTGCATGGGTTATAGAACTAGTCCAAAAATTAATAGGTATTCAATGAATGATAATCAAAACCTTCATGTATCACATAAAAGAGAAATTGTGGGTTAATGACATTGATGTGGTAATATGAAAGGTTATGAGTGCATGGTTGTCGGTTCGTAGGAGTATCGGTATTAAGAGGTATTAATTTATCGTTTGTCTAAATATTGGTAAAAGGCATGGTGGGGATGTTTGAGCATTTTTATTCCTCATTGAAATCCTAGTGCGGTTCCAGGTCGGAGGCGCGTGATGGTTTACTCCTCCCAACCTCCTCCCTAGGAGCATGCGAGTAGTACTTTGATTTGCGATAAAACTAATAAAACTTTGCAATAAGTATATGAGTTCTGTATGACTAATGTGAATCCGTGGACATACGCAATCTCACCTCCTCATATTTTGCTAGCCTCTTTGGTACCGTGCATCGCCCATTCTCACCTCGAGGATCGGTGCGAACTTCACCGGTGCATCCAAACCCCATGACATGATACGCTCTGTAACACATAAACCTCCTTATATCTTCCTGAAAGCAGCCATCATACCTATCTATTATGGTATTTCCATATCCATTCCGAGATATATTGCCATGCAACTTCCACCGTCACGTCATATGACTAGTTCACCCATCTTTATATTGCTTTGCGTGATTGTAAGATAGCTAGCATGATATTTCCATGGCTTGTCCGTTTTTTGATATCTTTTGCTACGCTAGATCATTGCACATCCTGGTACACTGGGAGAGGCATTTATATTGAGTCATATTGTTTCATAGTTTTCATATTGAGTTGTAAGTAAATAAAAGTGTGATGATCATCATTATTAGAGCATTGTCCCAGTGAGGAAATAAAAAATGGGGGAGGCCAAATGAGCTCACCATATATAAAAAAATGAAAAAATGAAAAAAATGAAAAAAAAATGAGAGAAAATGAGAGAAGGGACTTTGCTACTATCCTTTACCACACTTGTGCCTCAAAGTGGCACCATGTTCTTCATATAGAGAGTCTATGTTTTATCACGTTCATATGCTAGTGGGGATTTTTCATTATTAGAACTTGGCTTGTATATTTCGATGACGGGCGTCCTCAAATGCTCAAGGTCTTCATGAGCAAGCAAGTTGGATGCACACCCACTTAGCTTCAGTTGAGCTTTCATACACTTATAGCTCTAGTGCATCCTGTTGCATGGCAATCCCTACTCCTCGCATTGATATATATCGATAGGCATCTCCATAGCCCGTTAATACGCCGAGTTGATGCGAGATTTTCTTCTCCACTTTTTACCCCTTTGATATCTACCTTCATATTCTATTCCACCATTATGCTATGTCCATGGTTCACGCTCATGTATTGCGTGAAGAATAAAATGTTGATGCGCTTTGAAAAAGTATGATCCAATTGTCTGACTTGGACACCGTGGTGTTTAACATTTGTACTAATGTGGTGAAGACAAAGCCTTGCCTTACTAATATGATAAAATGAATGGGGGGTAAACATTCTTTGAGGATCGTATATTTCGAAAGATTGATGATTGTGTTGCTTGTGCTTATAAATATTACTATGTTGATGTTTAGTTATTCATTGTTTCTCAATGAGCAGACATCCAAAAGATTATATATTGGGTAGCATGTCACATCGAAAATTCTATTTTTATCATTTACCTACTCGAGGACGAGCAGGAATTAAGCTTGGGGATGCTGATACGTCTCCAACGTATCTATAATTTTTTATTGTTCCATGCTATGATATTATCATTCTAGGATACTTTTTGAGTATTTATTTACCAATTTATATTATTTTTGAGAACTAACCTATTGACCCAACGCCCAGTGGCAGTTCCTATTTTTTGTTTGTTTTTTGTTTCGCGGAAAATCCATATCAGACGAAGTCCAAATGCGATCAAAATTTACGGAGATTTATTTTGGAATATATGTGATTTTTGAGAGTCGGAATCAACACAATACGACGCATGAGGGGCCCAGTACCCATCCGGGCGCGGCCAGGGGGTGGTCGCGCCCTGATAGCTCATGGCCACCCCTTAAGTCGGTTGGGGCCCTACTTTCGCCGCAAGAAAGATATTTTCGCGATAAAAATCCCTCAAAATTTCAGCCCGATCGGAGTTACGAATCTCCAGATATTTAAGAAACAGTGAAGGGGTTAGAAACCAGTCGCGAAAATAGAAGAGAGACAGAGAGATAGATACAATCTAGGAGGGGTTCCTGCCCTTCGGGAGCCATGGCGACCATGGACCAGAGGGGAAACTCTCCTCCCACCTAGGGAGGAGGCCAAGGAAGAAGAAGAAGGAGGGGCCTCTGTCGGGGATATAACCCCACGGTATGACCTGCCCTACTGGGCCGGGTCAGTGTAGTGGCGGCTCTGGAAGGATGCACAAGATGGGCCGTGTTGTAAAGATAAAACAAGGACGACGGTTACTAAGTTAACGGCCGGGCGGCCCAAGCGCGTGGAGACGACGACTCAAGGCCCACAAGGCAAAAGACGCCGTTAGGTTCCTTGCTTGAGAGGCAAGGCGTGTTGGAGACATGATAGGTTACGAGTCACAATATGACTCGGACTATGTTGTAAACCCTAGGGTCTTGACCTGTATATAAAGGCAAGCCCCTAGGGCCGAAAGACTCAAGTGGAGACACCCTCGAACGCTAGGTTAGAGATTCCGCACCCTTGTAATCAAGATCACCATCAATATAGACACAAAGCAGGACGTAGGCTATTACCTCCATTGGAGGGGCCGAACCTGGGTAAACTCGCCTCCCGTTCCTGTTTAACCCCTTTGAGTCGCCACCCAGTGGCGATGGCCTCACAACTAAGTCCTTGCACGAGGACATCTGCCGTGACAAAACCATGACATTTGGCGCCCATCGTGGGGTTCTCGCTTGGTGGAGTTAAGTTCTCAAAGGGAGCCCTTCCGGGTTTTGGGAGCTACGTGGCGGGTCTCATGACCAAGAGTCGCCAGAGCAAGATCTACATCGACAATTCATGCTGGGGCCCCGAGGCCGACTCGATTGAGTACGGGTACCGGGTCCCCTTCGGCAAGATCCACGTCTTCATCGGACAAATCGGCGCGTCGGTGCCCCAGTCGGACATCTGCACCAACCTCGTCGAGCCGGCTCGACGCGCCCAACCCGGCCGGCCTCTACCCGGCCGGCATCACGAGACCAAGGTCCTCAGTAAGATTAGTGAGTCGCCTTATCTGGTTGTCGTTTCTGCAACAGGGATCACGATGGCTCGAATCCCGCCCGCGGTTGGAGGATCAGGCGGATCAGGCCTGTGACGGGGTGTTTCGGGGGCAGAGTTTTGGCGTCAGCACGATGACCAAGCTCCTCAAAACGAACCTAAGCAGTTGGCCTGTATAATGTCTTCACCACTAGCACTTGCAAGTGAGACAGTAAGGTCAAGAGCAGGGGTGTCAACATGGCAGAGCCGGCAGTGCCCAGGTACCTCAACTGGTCCGAGCATCCGATCACCTGGAGCAGGGAGGACCATCCTCCCCGGGTTGACAACCGTGGCGGGTTAGCTTTGGTGGTGGCGCCTCAAGTCGGCGGTTACACTTTGACCAAGGTCCTTATCGATGGAGGCAACAACATAAATATTCTGTACTATGAAACTTTTCGCAGGATGAACCTGCCTGAGAGCACGCTGCTTCCCTCGACGACGGTATTTCACGGAATTTTTCCTGGAAAGTCGGCTTATCCGATCGGGCGGATCAAACTCGATGTTGCCTTCGGTGACGAGTATAATTACAGATGCGAGCCCTTGATGTTTGAGGTAGTCAAGATAAAGAGCCCCTATCACGCCCTCTTTGGGCGGCCAGCTTATGCTCGTTTCATGGCCCGGCCTTGTTATATCTATCTCAAGCTCAAGATGCCTGGACCGAAGGGTACCATTACCGTGGACGGAAGCCAGAAAATAGCCCAGGAGTGCGAAGAAGGAGACGCGGCTTATGCCGAGTCGGCTTGCGCAGCTGAGGAATTGAAGTTCTATACCGCCAATGTTGACCCGGCTGATATGAGCCCCCTCAAGAAGCCCAATACCGAGTCGGAGCCTTCACTCAAATTTAAGCCGGTTGAAGATACTAAGTAGATAGATTTCACGCCAGGCGATTCGTCCAAGCAGTTCACTATAGGGACCGGCTTGGATTCCAAATAGGAAAGTGCGCTCATCGAGTTTATCCGTGAGAATAAGGACATCTTTGCATGGAAACCTTCTGACATGCCTGGAGTCCCGAGAAAACTCGCTGAGCACCACCTTAATGTAGACCCAAAGATGAAGCCAGTACTCCAATATCTTCATTGTTTTAATGAGGAAAGACGCAAGGCTATTGGAGAAGAGGTGGCTCGGCTCCTAGCTGCTGGGTTTATCTTTGAAGTTTTTCACCCCGAGTGGTTGGCTAACCCGGTGCTTGTTCTGAAAAAGAACGGCACTTGGCGCATGTGTGTTAACTACACGGATCTCAACAAAGCTTGTTCGAAGGATCCTTTTTCTCTCCCACGTATGGACCAGATCATTGATTCTACGGTGGGTTGTGAGCGTTTGTGCTTCCTGGATGCATACTCCGGTTATCACCAGATCAAGATGCCTGTTGAAGATCAAGAAAAGACCGGTTTCATCACTCCCTTCGGTGCTTTCTGCTATGTCTCTATGCCCTTTGGGCTTAAGAGCGCAGGGGCGACTTATCAACGTTGCGTCCAGAATTGCCTTCGGCCACAGATTGGGCGTAATGTTCACGCCTATGTTGATGACATCGTGGTGAAGTCTCAGAAGAAGCAAACACTCTTGGAAGACATCAAGGAAACGTTTGGTAATCTTCGAGTGTACCAGATGAAACTTCACCCAGCAAAGTGTGTTTTTGGTGTTCCCGCATGCATACTTTTGGGTTTCCTGGTTTCTGAGCGAGGCATCGAAGCTAACCCAGACAAAATTAAGGTAGTAACTTCGTTGGCTGAGCCAGCAAATATAAACCAAGTTCAGCGCCTGGCGGGTCGCATCGCTGCTTTAAGTCGTTTCATAAGCCGCCTAGGGGGAAAAGCCATCCCTTTCTATCAAGTATTGAAGAAAACAGGCGACTTTAAGTGGACTGACGGCGCTAATGAGGCCTTCGAAGCACTCAAGAAACAGCTTGTTTATCCACCCGTATTAGCCGCCCCTGCCGAAAAAGAGCCGATGCTCCTATACATTGCCGCCAATTCCAAAGTGGTGACTGTAGCAGTTGTTGTTGAGCGGAAACAGGAAGGGAAGGAATATCCAGTTCAGCACCCAGTTTACTTCGTCAGTGAAGTTTTAACTTTGTCCAAGCAGCGGTACCCGCATTGGCAAAAGCTAGTCTTCGGAATTTTTGATGGCGAGCCGGAAGCTGAAACACTATTTCCAAGAGCATCCAATAACGGTGGTCAGTTTGGCACCCCTTGGTGATATCATACAAAACCGGGAGGCCACTGGACGGATTGCTAAGTGGGCGATTGAACTTGGCGATCACCATCTAAAATATGTGCCTCGAACCGCCATCAAGTCCCAGGCACTGGGTAGATTTCATCAATGATTGGATAGAGTTGCAAATTCCAGAGGATAGGCCAGACAACACCTACTGGACTATACACTTTGATGGATCTAGACAGTTGGAGGGCTCGTGGGCTGGAGTCATTTTGTCTTCTCCACGAGGTGACAAATTTTGCTACGTTTTGCGGCTCATGTTTCCTTGTACTAACAATGCAGCCGAATATGAGGCCCTCCTAAACGGACTCAGAATAGCTAAGGAGATGAATCTGAGCCGGGTCAGGTGTTTGGGCGACTCAGATTTGGTAGCTCAACAAGTTTCACGGACTTGGGACTCTAAGGACCCCCTGATGGCGGCTTATTGGAGGGCAGTCTCTGATGTGGCGGGTCATTTTCAAGGCTATCAGGTCGATCGTATAGATCACCGGCTCAATGAGGTGGCCGACGCCCTGTCACGACTCGGTTCACAGAGGAAGCCAGTTCCCCCCCCAATGTTTTCTTAGACGTCCCTCATAATCCTTCTGTCAAGCTGCCATCTGAGGAGGGCATCGCTATCCCTGACCCGGAGGCACAATTGGTGGCGGCTCTCCACACTACTCCGGGCTGGACTATTCCTTATCTGGCTTATTTGACTCGAGGCAAGCTCCCAGCTGAGGAAACCATGGCTCGACAGATAATTCGGCGGTCCAAATCAATGACTATCGTCAATGGCGAGTTACATCGGCGAAGCAACACCAGCGTGTTTCAACGTTGTGTTTCCCCCGAGGAAGGCCAGGAAATTCTGAATGAAATTCATGCTGGTGATTGTGGGCATCATGCTGGCTCACGATCCTTGGTGGCAAAGGCTTTTCGACATGGGTTCTACTGGCTGACGGCTCACGCAGATGCAGAAGAGATTGTGCGCAAGTGCGATGGATGTCAAAAGTTTGGTAGGCAGGCACATGTCCCGGTTCAGGAATTGCATATGAACCCAATTACCTGGCCGTTCGTGGTTTGGGGGCTCGACATGGTTGGCCCATTCAAGCCGTCTTCTGACAAGAAGACCCACCTCTTGGTGGCAGCTGCTAAGTTCACCAAGTGGGTTGAAGCAGAGCCAGTTAGTAGTTGCGATGCAGAGACTGCAGTCAAGTTCTTGAGAAAATTGATTTTCTGTTTTGGTTACCCTCATAGCATTATCACTGATAATGGTACTAATTTATCCAAGGGAGCCATGGAACAGTTTTGTCAACGAGAACACATCCGGCTTGACCTGGCAGCGGTTGCACACCCACAGTCCAACGGACAAGCTGAACGAGCTAATCAGGAGATCCTCGGAGGGATCAAACCCCGGCTTATGGTACCACTTGAGCATACTCCGGGTTGTTGGGTTGAAGAACTCCCCGCGGTACTTTGGAGTATTCGCACAACCCCAAATAAATCCACTGGATACACACCTTTTTTCTTGGTATATGGAGCCGAGGCAGTTCTACCAAGTGATATTCGCCATGACTCGCCTCGGGTTACTGCTTATGTTGAGGTGGACAATGAGTTAGCACGTCAAGACTCCCTGGATGCCTTGGAAGAAGAGCGTGACTTAGCAGCATCCAGATCTGCCATTTATCAGCAAGACTTATGCTGCTATCACAACCGTAGAGTCTGAAGCCATACCTTTCTAGAAGGCGACTTAGTGCTACATCTAATTCAAGATCAGACAGGAATGCATAAACTTTCTCCACCTTGGGAGGGTCCTTTTGTCATCAGCAGAAACCTTAACAATGGGTCATATTATCTGGTGGACTTATGGGAAGGATCATACACTTCTGAGGAGGAGACAACCCGACCCTGGAACATTGCTCACCTGCGGCCTTATTATACTTAGAAGAGCCATCGGCTCCCTTTATGTAATTTCCCTCCCCCGCAAATTATGTATATACTTCTTTATGTTCAAATATAATAAAGCCGTCACCCTCGAAACTCGGGGTCTCTGTCGTTTCAGCCTATAAATTGAGCATGAGTCTTTATTATTTGCAACATAGGTCACTTGGGGGCTTCCAACTCATCGAGTTTAGCTTTCTCACCCTTTTGACCCGGCAAAATCGCCACAATATATGGTTAAACCTGCCTGTATGCTTGATGCGACTCCGATTAGGTGACCCCTTGTACTCTTGCAAGTCAATCCTCTTTTGGACCCTGAACTTCAAGGTTAAAACACCGACTTGAGTCACGTGAGCCAGCATACTGAAAGCTAGGACAAACCATGGGTTATTATACCCGCTTCATTGAAGCAAGACTTGAGCCTCGAAAGCCAGTCTATTTTCGCTGAGTCTCATTGAGCCGGCCTATTTTTAGTATTTCATGTATATAAAATTCTTCATTATCACATCATGTATTTTCAGGAAAAATATTGTCCTTATAACCGGCTCATACATATGTGCCTTGGTTAATAAACCACGGTTCTATTATGACCAGGTTCAAAATTGCCTATTCCCAATATCATGGAAGGGTAAAACAGATCTGGACCTCAAAGTCAAGATCTTTTGCCGGCTTATTTTTGACTTGTTCTTCCTGTTTTCAATCAAGTGACTCATTGAGCACAACAACAGAAGTATTCAAAGATAAGCACAAGAGCAGTATCAATCCTATCTTTGCAAAACAGCTCGAAAGAAGGGGGCTCTACATCAATAAAAGTGCATACATGCATGATGGCACGATCAGGCATGTCACAGAAAGTTTTAAAGACTACATCTATTACAGGCCTATAACAAGGCCGCAAAATACTCCAGTTCTCCCACTTTACTTGGGGGCTAACTCAAGACTGGCGACTCATTCAGCTTCCCAGATGCCTTCATGATTTCTCCTCAGCGGCCGCCTCAGGATCTGCTTCCACCAGCTCATCATCTTCATCAACCTGTTGGCCCTTCTGTTGCCATCAAATTGAGTTCAATGATTCAAATTTGATGTTCCCTCAACAAGAGATGATGCATCAACATCAGGGGCAAAAGGTCTCTTACGTCGGGGAGGCACCAACTCAGCCGGCTCATCCTTGGGCGGGTTAATGCGCTCATTATCATTGGTATATGTAGCATGATATTTCGTGAGATCAATCTCTTCAGCTATCAGAGTCGCCAAAGGCCACGTCTCTGTAATGCACTTTGCATAGTCTGAATGAGTAAATGTGGAGCCATCGAGTTTGAACTCAGGAAAACCGCCCTTCAAAAGCTCCACATCCAATTCAGGCAAATATGCCTTTGCTCGAGCAAGCGCCATGTTTGCCCCTCCTCGAGCCGCCGATCTCCGGGTCTCGGTCACCCATTGTGGAAGGGTGGAAAGTTGCTTCAACATGTCCTAGATGCTAGTTGGCGGGTATTTCAGATTCTTCACCGCCATGATGGAGTAAACAGACCTGGTGAACAATTGCTCTACATATGTGAGAATGGTTTTCAATTTCACGATAGGCAGCTCTACAAGATTATGGTTTTTCCGCCCTACAAACAAAAGAGAAAACAATGAGCTGCCATACAATCGAAAGCCGGTAAACTACAAAAGAGAAGCAGGATACATACCAAAGATCGCCGTCAACATTTCATTGATCTGTTTCACAAGAGTGGCATATTTTTCCTTCAAAGGATTAAGTTTCTTTTCTGCCTTTTCTGCACGTCTTACAAGAGTGGCCTTTTCTGCTTCAAACAACTTTATGGCTTGTTCCAAACGTTCATTTGCCTGACGTGCAGAATCCTCAAAATGAGTCGCCATGAGCTCAGCATCAGTTTTTAGCTTTCTTTCTTCTTTGAGCCATTTCTGCAGTTTCACAACAACTGACTCAGCGTCCTCAACATACTCCTGACAGATGTACAAGCAGTATCAGCAAGTATTTCTACAACAGCTTTAAACCGCCTTATGATGAATTACTTTTTCCTATCTAAGTCCCAAGCAGATTGCAAGCAATATCGTTGACACTTGGGGGCTAATGCATGCCAGTTTTTTTCTTAAAAATCTTAGCATGGAAAGACCCGACTCATCTCAAGAAAATGAGTCGGCCCTTGGGGGCTACACGTCGAATTCCAAGTATTAACAAGACCCGACTCATCTCAAGGAGATGAGCCGGCCCTTGGGGGCTACAGGTCGAGTTCTTCAAAAGTATTAACAAGACCCGATTCATCTCAAGGAGATGAGCCGGCCCTTGGGGGCTACAGGTCGAGTTCTTCAAAAGCATTAACAAGACCCGACTCATTTCAAGAAAATGAACCAGCCCTTGGGGGCTACAACTACAAATCAGTTATTTTATGACCCAGCTTATCTCAATAAACTGGTCCTCAGAGGCTAATGACAGTATAATGATAGTGGTAAAACAAGAAGTTTACCTCATACTTCTCCTTCATAGCATTTATCATGCTTATTTCAATTTCCCGGCTCTCAGACAGGCGGGTCAAGTATTGTTGGTGTAAATCTTCAATGCCAAGTGCGGACAACTCTGGAATCTCAAGTTTGGCTTTCCCTTTGTCCGAGTTAGCAGGTTCATCCTTAGCCACAATCTTAGCCAAGGAGGTGGAAGCAGTAGGAACTTGAAAACTCTCCTTCACAATGATAACATCCGGAAGGTTTGCTCCTGTTGACGCCTCGGGGTCATCCGAATGAGTCGCCAGGCTGGAAGGACGAACCGGGCTTGGCTGCCGGGCAGATGGCTCATCAGATACGTCTTGGGCTTCAGGTTGTATATCCATAAAAACCGGCTCATCCGGCCTAGGCATCTCAACATCGATTGCCGCCTCAGGACTCATGTTTGTGTCTCTCTCTGCAAAGGGGTCAGCTCCTGTTGTTGTTTTTACTGGCGGGGGGTCTGACATGTTTTGGTGAACAGTGCGAGAAGATGACCTGCCAGCCCGCCTTGACGAAGTGGCTTTGGCCCTACAATTGCAAGTATCAAATATTATGCTAAGGAAATATAGCTCAAGGTTTAAAGTAACATAAGTCAACAGGTGCAAGTTCAGGGGCTTACTCACGGTTGACGTTGAAAGAGGGAAGTTGCGTTGCAGTCGAGTCGTCCGAAGACGAAGGAGAGGCCTGGTAAAGCGAATTCGAAGGACTAAGAGGTTGCTTAAACAAACCGGCTCTAGGATGAGAATTGGTTGGACTATGAGGCACCTCGAAGCGTAGCTTGCAAGCCAGCGGTGCATCAGACAAATCATAATCTAAGTCGCCAAAACCACTCCGGGTCTTGCGTTTTGATGAGCCAGCGAATTGTGCTTTCTTCAAAACAAAATCAGGAGCCAAGTGAGCATCTGGGTGTGTCAACTTAACCTTCCGGACGACTCGTCTTGGTTTTCTGGGAACAAACGTTTCTAAACTGGAGGATGTAGGAGTTACCTCGATTTCGCTAGCTTGGCTAGATTCCGGGTCATCCTGATAAGAAGGCGCGTTAGCAAGCTCAATAAACAGACGGCCAAGAGAATCAAGTTCTACCTCAGATTCCTCTCCAGAAGATGACACGGGGGTTGGGTTATCTTTTCTACCTGATGAAGGAACAGGGATTTGAGGTGTAACTTTCCAGAAAATAGAATTCTCTTGCAAAAGCATGTGGTAAGGAACGGCGGGTCACAATAAATTAATAAAAGACAGTAAAAATAGTCAGTACCAGAGGTGGCGGGTTGCACAGATAAAATGGACCCAAACCGGTAACACTACACTGCTCCTTCGAATCAGAAAAGAATTTCTTCGTTTCCTTGTTGAGGGCATCATCAGTCAGGTTCTCACGAGAGAAGCATTGAGGGTCAGATGAGGCGCGTGAGTACTCGCACATCAAGCCGCCTCTTACGCTGATAGGCTGGATCCACCACTTTAACCTGCAATGGATCGGATCAATACCAGTTAAGCCATGTGCAGTCAAAGCTCTCAATTTTGTATGAAGAGGCGCTAATGGAGTCCTCTCTTCATCTTTTGGCCAACCCGGAAACTCTGCTTTGTTGTTGAGTCTTTCCAATCTATAACCCGGGAGCCGGTTTTCTCCCTCAGGCGCGGTATTCTTGCAGTAAAACCAGGTCTTGTTCCATCCTTTGGGGTGACTCACCAGTTTTGATTCAGGAAAGGCATTGTTCTTTCTCTTCTGAATGGAAACCCCACCAAGTTCGCAGGCAGCACCATTCTTCACCTCAGTTTGACGGTTGAGATAAAAGAATTCCCTAAAAAGGGTCACGGACGGCTCAACCTGTAGATATACCTCGCATAGCACCTGGAATTGACAAATATTGGTCATAGAATTTGGACCAATGTCTTGAGGCCTGAGTTTGAAGAAGTGCAAAAGGTCCCTGAAAAACTTTGAGCCGGGAGGACGGAAACCTCTGCGCAGATGGTCAGTAAAGACAACAACTTCTCCCTGCCGCGGCTAAGGGTACTACTCTTCTTTGGGAGCTTGCCATTCTATGACTTTTCGAGCCGGCAAGAAACCTTGATCCACAAGGTTATCTAAGGTGAGTTTGGATTCTTTGGTCTTGGCCCAGTTACAGATCTTGGAGTTCTTCGGAGCCATGGCGGGTTATAGAGCAACTACAAGGACAACGAGAAAAATGACCCGGTGCAAATTACAAGTCGCCTATACCAGTTGGATATTTTAAGCCGGCAAAATCAAAGGGGGTTGAAGACATATCTCTACTACACTTAGCAAGTGTGTCGGTTCCCAAACAGGTTTCTACGAAAGTTCCCTTTCAGATGGATCTAGTTAAGTAAGGAGAAAACAATGAAATATGTGTTCTACCTGACGGAGAGACCGAAGCTACGGCATTCAAAGGGTAGCCTTGGTGGTTCATTCTAGATCTGTTTACGAGGAAAATAAGGCGGATATCATTCTAAAACTACAAAGCACTGAGAAATAGCGAGTGCAAGGATCTACGGACTACGTCTTGAACGAACACAACGAACATGGCATATGCGCCGGAGGTGCCAAAGCCTAAATGGGAGGGGGGATTCGTACCAGATTGCGTCGGGACGAAGGCGGAGATGTCTGCGCTTGTTCTGACGGCTGCGAGAAGGCTTGATGGTGTCGACAACAGAACTGGGGACCCTGGTGACGCCTCCGAAGCTCCGGTGGTTTTCGGTCGAAGAAGAAGTGAGAGGAAGAAGATGACGGAAAGGTTACCGCGGGAGCCCAGTGGACTTATTTATAAGGAGGGAAACGGAACGACGTCGGGAAAAACGAAACGGTTGCAGTAAATTTGTGGCTAGGGGTGCGCCTCGATTTTCGCATCGGCCTAGATTTGGCGCAGTTTTCAAAAGATACGTTATGATGACCAGGGAGAACAATGGTCAGCGATGATGACGTCATCAATAAACTGATACTGGAGAAATGACAAGTCTGAAAGGATTGCAAGCCGGCGCCTCAAGGATCATGAAAAACATATGCAAGCAAATGGTGAGACGACAAGAGAAGATAAGGGAAATTGACATGAATGAATTCAAATCAATCTGGGTCCTAATGTCGGGGATATAACCCCACGGTATGACCCACCCTACTGGGCCGGGTCAGTGTAGTGGTGACTCTGGAAGGATGCACAAGATGGGCCGCGTTGTAAAGATAAAACAAGTACAACGGTTACTAAGTAAACCGCCGGGTGGCCCAAGCACGTGGAGACAGCGATTCAAGGCCCACAGGGCAGAAGACACCGTTAGGTTCCTTGCTTGAGAGGCAAGGCATGTTGGAGACATGACAGGTTATGAGTCACAATATGACTCGGACTCTGTTGTAAACCCTAGGGTCTTGACCTGTATATAAAGGCAAGCCCCTAGGGTCGAAAGACTCAAGTGGAGACACCCTCGAAAGCTAGGTTAGCGATTCCGCACCCTTGTAATCGAGATCACCATCAATATAGACACAAAGCAGGACGTAGGCTATTACCTCCATCGGAGGGGCCGAACCTGGGTAAACTCGCCTCCCGTTCCCATTTAACCCCTTTGAGTCGCCACCCAGCAGCGATGGCCTCACACCAAAGTCCTTGCACGAGGACATCTGTCATGACAAAACCACGACATGCTCTCTCCCCCTCTCTCCCGGTAGCGCCGGAGCGCCGCCGGGGCAACCATCGTGAAGGCGATCTACACCAACAATTTCACCGCCGTCACCACCAACTCTCTCCTCCTCTATGCAGTGGTGTAAAACCTCTCTTCCCCGCTGTAATATCTACTTAAACATGGTTCTTAATGCTATATACTATTATCCAATGATGTGTGGCTATTCTATGATGTTTGAGTAGATTTCTTTTGTCCTTTGGGTTAATTGTGGTATGATGTTATTGATATGAGTTGTATGTTGATATGGTGTTGTCCTAAGGTGCCTTTCGTGAGGCACACACGTGAAGGATTCACGCTGGAGGGTGTTGCAATATGTTCATTATTCGCGTATAGTGGGTGGCTAGAGTGATAGAAGCTTACACCCGAGTAAGGGGATTGTTTGCATATGGGAGTAAAGAGGACTTGATGTTTAATGCTATGGTTGGGTTTACCTTAATGATTTCTAGTAGTTGCGGATGTTTGCTAGAGGTCCAATCATAAGTGCATATGATCCAAGTACGGAAAGTGTGTTAGCGTATACCTCTCCCTCATCGCATATGATAAGTATCTATCATGTTATATTCAATTGCCTATGGACAATCTTTCTCTTGTGCTACAAAAAGCTTTCTACTAAACAATTAACTTATTTAATATTTATCTAAACAACCCCTAAATTTTATTTACTTGTTCTTTATTATCTTGCAAACCTATCTATCACACTTACTAAGTACTTCTAGTTTCCTTCCCACAAAGTGGTTTCATACTTGTTCTAGGTAAAGTAAGCGTTAGCGTGCGTAGAGTTGTATCGGTGGTCCATAGAACTTGAGAGAATATTAATTCTACCTTTAGCTCCTCGTTGGGTTCAACACTCTTATTTGTCAAAAAAGGCTACAAATGATCCCCTACACTTGTGGGTTATCAATGCACATCAATAGATATCAATGTGAGGAGTAGGGACTGCCATGCAACGGATGCACTAGAGCTATAAGTGTATGAAAGCTCAACAAAAGCTAAGTGGGTGTGCATCCAACTTGCTTGCTCATGAAGACCTCGGCATTTTAGGAAGCCCGTCCTCGGAATATACAAGCCAAGTTCTATAATGTAAAATTCTCACTAGCATATGAAGTGACAAAACTTGAGACTCTCTATATGAAAAACATGGTGCCACTTTGAGGAACAAGTGTGGAAAAGGATAGTAACACTGCCCCTTCTCCATTTTCTCTCATTTTCCCCCTTTTTATCTTTTCTTCTTTTATTTTTTTTATTTTTTCTCCCCCCCCCTTTTTTTTGTGATGGGCTCATTTGGCCTCCCCCATTTTTTTATTTTTTGTCCGGAGCTCATCCTGACCTGTGGGGGAATCATTTACTCCATCATCCTTTCCTCACTAGGATAGTGCTCTAATAATGAGATGGTCATCACACTTTTATTTACTTACAACTCAATATGAAACAATTATGACTCTATATGAATGCCTCTGGCAGTGTACTAGGATGTGCAATGATCTAGCATAACATGTAAACAATGATGAAAGGTGGCTTTTCCACAAATACTAGGTCAGCTATATGATCATGCAAAGCAATATGATGATAAACACACAAGGCATGTGACAGAACGGTGGAAGTTGCATGGAAATATATCTCGGAATGGCTATGAAAATGCCATGATAGGTAGGTATGGTGGCTGTTTTGAGGAAGATATAAGGTGGCTTATGTGTAATAGAGCCTGTCATATCACATTGTTTGGATGCACCGGCGAAGGTTGCACCGCTCTCGAGGTGAGAATGGGCAATGCACGGTATCAAAGAGGCTAGCAAATACAGAAAGGTCAGAGTGCGTATATCCATGGATTTACATTAGTCATATATAACTCACATACTTATTGCAAAGCCTATTAGCTCTCTCGAAGCAAAGTACTACCGCATACCCCTAGGGAGGAGGTTGGGAGGAGTTAACCATCGTGCGCCCCCGATTCAAACAACACGATATGATTTCATTTCAGACATAAAAACGCTCACACATAATCACCATGCCACGTTGATATTTGGATGAATAACAAATAACAAGCTTTAACTATCGATATTTTTACTAACTAACAATCATGTACTCATGTGCTTTCATATTACTACATCAATATAATCAACTCATGTTTCTTCTTTAGTGAACTACATGAAAGTTTTTATTATATCCCCCTAGAATACATATCCTTTTTGGACTAGTCTTATAACTCGTGACATGTACCATTCATATTTCTTATTATACTCTCGAAAATATTTAAGTGAAGCATGATAGTTCAATCATTTCTACAAAATTTATACGCCGTCCTGCTCTAAAAAGATATAAGTGAAGCACTAGAGCAACTGCCTAGCTCAAAAGATATAAGTGAAGCATATAGAGTATTCTAACAAATTATGATAACCACGTATCTCTCTCAAATATGTGTGTCCAACAAACAATGATTGTGACAAACTAAAGGAAAAAACAAAATATAACACACAATGCTCCAAGCAAAACACATATCATGTGATGAATCAAAATATAGCTCCAAGTGACATACCGATAGATTGGAGATGAAAGAGGGGATGCCTTCCCAGGGCATCCCCAAGCTTAGACGCTTGGGTCTTCCTTGATTATTACCTTGGGGTGCCTTGGGCATCCCCAAGCTTAGGATCTTGTCCCTCCTTATTCCTTCATCCATCGTTCTCTCACCCAAAACATGAAAACTTTAGCACACGAAACTCAACAAAACCTCGTGAGATCCATTAGTATAATCAACATATCAAATACTTTAGGTACTGTTATAAATTGATTCGTATTTCATTATTGCATAATAGGTACTGTATTCTAACTTCTCCATGGCTTATACCCCCAATACAATCCATAGCATCATCAAAACAAGCAAACAATGCAAGCAAAACAGAGTCTGTCTAAAACAGAACAATCTGTAAAGATCTGTAGAAAAACTATACTTCTATAGCTCCAAAAATTCTGAAAAATTAGGACAACTTGAAAATATACCAATAATGTGTAAAAAATTCACATAAAAAAGTCGTTCCAGTAAAATCAGAGAAATTCTGCACTGGACGCAAAAGTTTCTGTTTTTGCATCGTATCAATTCTACTATCTTCCAAATCATCCCAAAAGCTTTACTTGGCACAAACACTAATTGAAACATAAAAACACAATCATTACAGTAGCAATAATCATGTCAACACACCAAAACAGAAAGTAAAACAAAAATTTAAAGATAACTATTGGGTTGCCTCCCAATTTATGCCCCTAGCTTGGCATAATGCATAGTATCAAGTGTTGTCATCCTTCAAATCCAACTCCTCAATTATGCAACCATGCTTCGAAGGAGTTTTAGCACATAAGTTGCTAATGATCACACTCCTAGGGACAAAGAGAGGAGGTTTGTTTATAGGTTCCTTTATCATAGTTATGAAATTGTGATGCACACTAATCATTTTAAGATCCACATTCTTTTTACTAGGTGTACCACTCGTAGTCTTAGGAACATACATAAACTTGGGACTCTTATTTATATGACCTTTATCAATAGTTTTATTAGGAATGAAAGCGGAGCCCACTTTATTAAGGATTTCTTCCAACTTATCGATTCGGGAAGGACTTTGTGCTAACTCTTTGGCTCATTTTCTTTTAGCATATTTAAAATAATTCCTACTTTGGAAGCAAATTTAGTGACCTTATTATGGACCTTCTTGTCTAGATTTTTAATGTGCTCAATAGTAGGCATTTTATTTTCTATAGCATCTAGCCTACGCATAACATCTTCCAAAGTGAAAACGGGTCCATTAACACTAGTAGGGGGTGATCCTACAAGATTTTCAATAGCATTATAAGCATCCGTGGGGTTGTTACTCATAAAAGTCCCTCTAGCAATAGTGTCAAGCACATATCCATACCAAGTAGTAACGCCCACCTAAAAATTACGAAGTATAATAGCGGTGGATTGCTTGTTGGTTGATTTATTTTGAGCATCGCAAATCCTATACCAAGCATCTTTTAAACTCTCTCCTCCCCCTTTGTTTTAAATTAAGCACTTCATTCTCGGGAGTACACAGAACAATTGAAGAACTAGCCATGATATCAAGCAAGCAAGTAGACTAGCAAGCAAATGAGTAAATTAGAAAGTAAACTAGATAACTAAGCAAACAAGCAAGTAGAAATATTTTTGATTTTTACATAAAGTAAAATATAACATCAAGTAAAAAGTAGAACAAGTGAAAGATAATTCGTGTGTAGGGACCTGACAAGAATTTGATGATGCTCCCTGGCAACGGTGCCAGAAATTCTTCCTGCTACTTGTGAGCTAGGATTTCCCCTGAAGAGGAGAGGAGATGCAGTACAATAGAGATAAGTATTTCCCTCAGTGATAACCAAGCTTATAGAACCAATAGGAGAACCAATGCAAATTCCCTTCAACAGCACCTACACACACACAACCAAACACTTGCACCCAACGCGGGCAAGAGGGTTGTCAAGCCCCTTGAACTCATTACTTGAAAGGATTAAATCTTGATAGAATAGATATTGTAAATAATAAAAGTAAATATAAATAATAAAAGGCAGCAAGGAAATAATAGAGTGGAACAAAACACCAAGCAAAAGGCCAAGCCTTCCACCCTTTACCAAGTGTATAGAAGCATTAAATTGAATGGCAAGAATAATGTGATATCCCAAGATATACATGTTATCACATGGATGCACATGCACCTTCAACTAGCAATGCTATAAGAGGGGCTGAGCAAGAGGTAACATAGCCATACAACAGTTTGCTAGGATGTGGAGGGTTAGAGGCTTATCATGGCGTTTTGGGAGGCTTGACAAACAAGTGGTAGGAAGCGAGACGTAGCGATAGCAATGAGACAACTAGCATAGTAAACATAGTAACTATATCCAGGGTAATGAGCATCTTGCCTTGTGATTCTTCAGTGGGATAACAAGCTTGCTCCTCGTAAGCATTCTCGACAAGTTCCTCGAACTCGGACTCCTCACCCAGTACTACCCACAAGAAAGAACAAGCATCCAATAAACACACAACCATGGAAAAATGAACGAACAGGAATGAAATACGACCATTTAATATATTTAGCATGGCAATCCTACACTAGTCACATTAAATGAAGCCTTGATCCATGTGAAGAATGGATCAAGCAACACTTCATATGGAAAATTAGTGATTTTAGCATTCTGGACGGACAACAATATTAATTATTTTTACATGCATGATCATGGCAAAAATGGATTCTACACATGAAAACGATTTAAATGCATATAAAGATCGTCCCAAGTGGAGTTATGGCTCTCTCAGAACACTCACGACAAGATACGGAAGGAAACAATGATAGATCTCGACATGAGGAAGGATAGAGGCAAAATCTTGGCATCCCAAGCATGCCACTTGATAGGATATGGAATTTTAGATGAAATGGCTATAAATATCATGAAAATCCAATGCATAGAACTCCCACAATGATCAAAACAAAAATGCAATGCAATGTGTCACAAACAGTAACACGACACTTTGCAACCAACAAAAAAGCAAGTTGCAGGAATCTAAAATGCTCAAATAAGACATGTGGCTGTGTTATGTTTAATGCACAATATTTCATTCAAAAGGTTCAGGTTGGTTAGATGCATGGATTCATTGGAAATGATCTCACAACATGGCAATATGATGTTACAGATTATGACTTAGTGAAAATCACAGATTTTCACATAACATAGTTAACATGAAGGCAGTTTCATGGCAAGTTTTAAATACTACAAGACTTATCATGGCATGAAATTGCATAGCATGGTAGTAGACATCATGGAATACAATTCATCCAACATGATCTTGTTCATAGGAATCACAAATTCATGGCATTCATCAAGACAAAAAGCTATGTTTATATAACAGTTTCAGACTTAGTGAAATTTAGCTCAAAAACAACAACATTGATTAGGCATGTTTACATGATGAAAACAGTGGCAAGACATGGATTTCATGGCATGGCAAAAATACCAGTAGCAAGTATATGCGAAAATGACCATAACTCATGTTCAAAGTTAATTCATATGGTGCATGGATCAATTCACACAAAAATCACAAAATGCCATATCATGGGAAAATGTCATGCAACATAACTTGCTCAAAATACAAAACTAATGCCAGAGATGGATTCATTTGATTTTTCTACCCCATTTTGATATATAATATGCATATGCCATATGGAGAAAAATGCCACAATTCATACAAACACAATACTGCCTAAAATGAATTTAAAATATGCCAAAAATGGAATATGCCAATTATGGAATATCCAGAAACGGAATTATGCCCAAAATGGAATTTCCTAATATGGAATTAAACAAAACACGGGAAAAATACTATGCACACATGGGGGGAGCTAGCCACTGAGGCTAACAGGTGGGCCCTTGGTCCACACAGAGGGGGAAATGACCCACTGTCGTTGACAGGTGAACATGGATTAAATAAAAGGGGAAGATATTGTGCCCGCGGGGTTTCAAACCGGGGTCGCCCCGGTTGAAGCTGTCGGGCTCGACCACTCGGGCTGGCACAGTCTTTTGAACAGAAGGGGGCTCAAGCCTAGTTGACTTAGCCCGCGCGGTCGCATGGACCCATGCTTCAGTGACTCTGAGCATGGCAAAACAGAGCAGGCAATAGCGACAGGACAGGGACTGCGGCAGTTGCGCCAGAGTTGCTACGTTGACCAAAGTGAGCGGTGGAAGGGACAGATCGACTCGCAAACTAATCCCGCACACGCGTGTGCATCTCACGGCACCGGACGACGATGGAGGCGACACTAATGACGTGGTACAGAGGCGGCGATGGCGAGTCAAATCCGGTGATACACTAGATAAGCACGACGTTTGACAGCAAAAATGGAAATTACACGCGGAAGGAAGCTTGTCGGACGTGCGCACGCAACTAAACGTGGCCGGAACACTCGCCAGCGACGAGGTCCGACGGCGACGCGCTCGGGTGCACATGGCGAACGGCGACAAATCTCGAAATTGAAGGGGAAAAGGCCATGGGGAGATGCGGCTGCTCACATAGAGGGGCTCAACGTAGGCATATGACTCAAGGAAGAGGGACGGCGGTGAATTCGACCGGAGAAGAACTTCGGCCACTGAGGAAGAAGATGAAGGAGGGCGACCTGGCCTTGGAGTCCCACAAAGCGGTAGTGGACGTAGACGACATAGACGACGTCGGGGAAGAAGAAGGACATGGTGCGGACGATGATGGTGAGCGTTGGCTACGCGGGTGTCGGGGTACGACCATCTTTTGGGACCATCCGGGTCCCTTTTGCGGTTCTATTGTGGGGATCTACGTAAGCAATGAGCAACACCAACTCGAGCGCGTAAGGATTTAGACAGGTTTGGGCCGCTCGGAAGCGTAAAACCCTACGTCTTGTGTGTTTTTGATTGGATATATGCGTACAAGTTACAAGGAGCGCAGTCCCCCGGCAAGAAGTCCGAGAGTGCTGCTACACATGCAATTGAACATGGTTTCGACCTTTGTAAAGGTAGCCATGGACCTCCTTTTATAGGTGAAAGGGGTTACCACAGTGGCTAAAATGGTAAAATGCATCCGGCTGAATAGTGGCTATGGTAGTGGGAAATACCTAACCCTGACGGACTAGGACAGGCGCATTAAATGTGCCATGAGGTGTCATGCTGGCAATGCTCCTGGCAAGGACTGCCTCTCCTTCTGTGTCGTCCGCCCAGCTACCTCTTATTATCTTGACACGCCGTCTGGATGGGTGTCATTAAAGCTGCTGTAATTTCCTGGGACCGCCACGTCTCCCGACAAGGTCTACCTAACGGCCTGCCCGCTCGACACCTCATTGATGGTGACGACCGACTCGGTGAGGTGGAGCCGAGGCGTGGTAGCGGAGCCTTGCCAGGTGCGGCAGCTGCCGGGCCTTCCTCACCGGCAAGGAGGCTTGTCGATGGCTCAGCCTTGTTGCATAGTGTTGGCCGGATGGAGCGTCGCCCGACAGGGCTTGCCGAGCCGAAGGAGGCTACCGCCTGTGCATAAGTCAGGGCACTAAGGGGCCCGTTCTTTAGTGCACCGACAGGAGCCCCGGGCCTGGGCCATACGAGAGTCCGCGACATCGTTGGCTAGGCCCAAAACAGTGTGCAGGCATGTAGCCCGATCTTGACTGCGATTGTAATGATGGTTTTACTTCCCTCCCCACAACGCGTATTAAATGCAAGACGTGGGAGAGGTGGTTTGAAACGGCACCGTGGGGGGCGCACCTAAAAAGGCGCGGCCATGCTGGACTGGGTGAGGCGGCCTCTGTGTATTCCCTCCTCCTGATAGGGGGACTTGCAGGGGCGCAACATATCTCGGCCATCTATCTCCCTCTATCGCCATTTCCCTTCGTCTTCTTCTCTTTTACCGCATCCTTTATGATGCGTGTTCCATGCGAAGCACGACATTGGCAAAGAGAGGCGGTCGCTTGGAGTAGTGCGCTCGCCAATGCATAGTCGTTTCAAATAGTGAAGAGCTAGCCCCCACGCCCTTCCTATAAAGAGGGTAACACGGAGGGCGTTGCTCATCCACACTTCTCCGTTTCAGTCCGCCGACCACCATCATCTTCTTCCTTCCTCCGCTACTTCTCCCAGAAGATCGCCTTCGGAATGGCGAGAGGAAGAGGCCGAGCCCGAGGGCCCACCGCCGTCTCGAGGGCTTCCCCCAGAACCAGACACGTATTCTGGTAATTGTTGTGGGGGATGAGGGAGTCCTGGACTAAGGGGTCCTCGGGCCGCCGGCCTATCTCTCACAGACCGGCTTGGTGGGCCGCTCTCTGATTGTCACGGGAATGGCCGGATAGGCGGTGACCCCATATTCTAGAAGGAAACCTCCGAAGATGGGGCGTGGACTCCAAGTTAAGATGAGAAGATCGGTGTCTCTATTCCCGGCTGGAAGCTTACCATGAGTAAACCCTAGATACCCCCGGTGTCTATATAAACCGGAGGGTTTAGATTGTAGAGAGCAGACAAGCTCATCTAGGGTTTTGGCTACTTGATCTCGAGGTAGATCGACTATGTAATACTCATACACATCAATACAATCAAGCAGGACGTAGGGTTTTACCTCCATAGGAGGGCCCGAACCTGGGTAAACACCGTCTCCTTCGTCTCTTGTAACCCATCGATCCTAATCTCACAGCTCGGGACCCCCTACCCAAGATACGCTGGTTTTGACACCGACATTGGTGCTTTCATTGAGAGTTCCGCTCTGGGATCACAAGACGAATTGATGGCTCGCCTGATCCTTAGCGATGAAGTCCGTAACGGGGACTCCTTCGCCCCTGGACAGTTTCTCACTTTCGGCAGCATCGTGCTGCACGCTAACCCGACTGGCCGCCTTGGTCGGATCGGGATTGTCGCCCCCGATCAAGAGACCAGGTTCGGGAACCTAGAGTTCCCCGTAGACCCCCGGGGCGACCTTTCATTCGTCGGGCTCGCGGATTCATCTGAGGATCCCGAAGTCCCTGAAGCCTTAACTTCTGGTCTCCTTCTCGACTCCGCCCTCGGGTCTATCCCTGCCGATGACCTGGCTCCTAGTACAGATCCGGTTATAGTACCTGAGGGCCGGGGGTCGGCCCCTGCCGAACACACTCTTTGCATGGACACATCGAAGGTCAACTCCGGAAGTCCTAGGCAGATTGATTCGGTCGAGCTCTTAGTGCTCAACGAGGCACTAGATCGGATCCTAACAATAAAGACCACAGACTACCCGACCTCGACCCATGCTCAGATCGGTCTGGAGGCGGGTCATTGGGAATTTTTTGACCCACCCACCACCCACTTGGTAGCCACTATTGAGGATTTAACCGATATGCTGGACTACGCCTCCGAGGAGGCAGAAGACATGGAGGAAGAGGACGACGCCCCCGCCCCTGTCAACACTGGGCAATGGACTGCCACCTCCACTTACGACGTCTACATGATAGACACCCCCGATGATAAGGGCAATCGCACCCCTCGGAACAATGGCGATAAATACGAAGAGGCGCCGTCAAGGCGCAGGAAACAGCGCAAGCGATCTAAGGCACACGAGGGAAGGGAAGCCATTGCAGGCACCGGGGAAAACAATACCCCGGAAGACCTCGGCGACCCCGAAGTCCCTGAACAGCCACTGGAGGACCAGGAAAAGCACGAAGATCGGCACGACACCGAGGATCCTAACGATTCCGAGGACGATAACTACCTCCCCCCGGAGGAGGAGGACGACCTGGAAGCCGAAGACTTCACCGTCCTCGACCGAAGCCTGAAGGCAAAACAACAACAGCTCAAAGCCGAACAAGACACCATCAATGATAGATGGATGAGGGTCTTGGCAGCCGAACAAGGGTACGGTTCCGATCTACCGGACCAACCCAAGAGATACCCTCGCTGGCGGCTGCTGCCACAGTTCGATGACGAGGCCTTCGAAACATCGCCTCCCAGGCATACTCCATACGACCGACCCGACTGCCCTCCCCGAGGACGGGATAGAATGGCGGGCGAGGCAGAGTACAGGCCTGAAGCACCCCGTAGGAGAGGAAAAGAACCAGCGGGGCATGATGACAGGTATGATTTACGACAGGACCTGAACTACAGAGCAGGCCACACAAGATCCATCTATGGATCTAGAGGGTACTCCCCTCCCACTAGACGGGGCGGATACCGGTCTTGGCTCGACCGCAACAATAGAGGTCGGGAACAATACCGGACCCGGCCTACCACCGATCGTAGGCATGACATAGCTCGGGTCAGAGGCACTGCCCACCCACTGTGCTTCACAGACGAGGTGATGCAGCATCAGTTCCCTGAAGGGTTTAAACCCGTTAACATAGAGCAATACGACGGGACAACAGACCCAGTCGTGTGGATTGAGGACTTCCTCCTTCACATTCATATGGCACGAGGAGATGACCTCCACGCCATCAAGTATCTGCCCCTAAAACTTAAGGGGCCAGCTCGACACTGGTTAAACAGTCTCCCCGAAAACTCCATCGGGAGCTGGGAAGAGCTTGAGGATGCTTTCCGATCTAACTTCCAGGGCACTTATGTCCGGCCTCCAGACTCCTCCGACCTGAGCAATGTTGTCCAGAAAGCAGGAGAATCGGCTCGGCAGTTCTGGAATCGATTCTTGACCAAGAAAAACCAGATCGTTGACTGCCCGGACGACGAGGCAATAGCCTCTTTCAGACATAATATCCGGGATGAATGGCTAGCTCGTCAGCTCGGCCAGGACAAGCCGAGGACAATTTCCGCCCTCACCTCACTAATGACCTGCTTTTGCGCGGGTGAGGATAACTGGCAAGCTCGACGCAGCCATAACCCCGAAGACCCCGGCACCTCTGAAGTCCGGGATGGAAACGGAAAACCACGATGCAACAAAAACAAACGCCACCATAGCAACGGCGATGCGGAGGACACGGCCATCAATGCCGGCTTCCGCAACCCGAAATCCGGACAGCGGAAGAAACCCTCTAAAGGAAATAAAGACGGACCTACCACGCTGGACAATATTATGGATAGGCCCTGCCAGATCCACGGCACTCAGGACAAGCCCGCTAACCACACCAACCATAATTGTTGGGTATTCAAGCAAGCTGGCAATCTCGCAGCTGAGGAGCAAAGCAAGAGCCCACGCAGCGAGGACGATGATGAGCCCCGCGGTCCAAGCAATGGAGGACAAAAGCAGTTCCCTCCGGAGGTAAAAACCGTGAACATGATATATGCCACTCATATACCAAAGAAGGAGAGGAAGCGCGCCCTTTGGGAGGTCTACGCCGTGGAGCCCGTAGCCCCGAAGTATAACCCATGGTCGGCTTGCCCGATCACTTTCGACCGACGGGATCATCCGACCAGTATCCATCATGGAGGTTCGGCAGCCCTCGTACTAGACCCAATTATCGATGGGTTTCACCTCACTAGAGTCCTAATGGACGGAGGAAGTAGCCTCAATCTGATTTACTTAGACACGGTGAAAAAGATGGGTATAGATCTGTCAAGGATCAAACCTAGCAGCACTACCTTTAAAGGAGTGATTCCAGGCGTCGAAGCCCGTTGCTCGGGCACCGTAAATCTGGAAGTGGTGTTCGGCTCGCCCGACAACTTCCGCAGCGAAGACTTGATCTTCGACATTGTCCCTTTTCGCAGCGGTTATCACGCCCTTCTCAGCCGCACAGCATTCGCTCGCTTTAACGCCGTCCCCCATTACGCGTACCTGAAGCTCAAGATGCCCGGACCCAGGGGGGTCATTACTGTCAACGGCAATACAGAGCGCTCTCTCCGAACTGAGGAGCATACGGCGGCCTCGGCACCCGAATTCCAGTGCGGCGACGATAGGCCGACGCCCAAATCAGCCATAAAGGCTCGTCGTGATAGCAAACGAGTTCGGTCTCAACCTGAACTTCCGGAATCACCTTCCGCCCAGCAAAAATAGGGATACGCCCCCCACAGCACAGCCCTAGTTCCTGCAAAGTATGTGCCAAGAAGGCACAACTTTGTGCTAAAAATACCATGGGCAGCTGTGGGGACCCACGATCAAAGGGTAAGTGTTCGGCAGGACTGAACTACTGCCAACACACATCTGCGGACAAACTACAGGTACCATCTAGGACCTGCCAAGCGTAAAGCCCATTCACACCACGGCAACTTCTCAAGACCTTCTTCCAAAGGTCCGTTCGCTAATAGCAGTTACCTTTAAAGGAATGAAACCCCCTCAGGGGCAAAGGAGTAGACATGCGACAGGGCACATCGAGGACGTCAAGCCACCCATCGAAGACCCCGGGTAAAGCCTCTCCTTTGCATACCTTATTTTTTTTCAAAAAACCTGTAACAGTTGCTTCGGCAGTTTGAGTTGTAAGAATTCATCTGAAATAAAGAGCATCCTTTACGGCCTCCTTGTAGTATTTTATGTCACATACTCTATTCTCTACTCGCTAACGCCCATAGCAAAAAAGTTGTTCAGTACATACTACGATGTGACCGGCCAATAGACCGGGGGCTCGAATATAAAAATCGCCCCAAGCATCACCCCGGCACTACTATTCATGTGTTCGGCGTCTCGGATGTTGCTTTATATGAATTGGTTCCGAATTATGTCTTGGGTCAATGGTTAGGTTGCCCGGCTCCTGTGCTTGCCCTCTTACGTTCCGCTCATTCGGATAAAAGGGTAAAGGGAGAACCACTGCGATTGTGCTTCCGGATCGCCTGGTCAAGCACCTCAGTGGAGAAAGCCAAAAACCGACTGTCATAATAAGCGAGAACCGGTCTGCAATCCGAGCATAAGTGTCAAACTAAAAATCGATAGAGGTTATTCCGTGTTATACGAGGGGTTTGTACTATTGCAAACCATGTGATGTTGGTGTCAACCTCGGTGTATCCGAATATCACAAAACACTGGGGGCTCGTCATCAGCCCCCGCATTCAAGCTCCTCCGGCTAAGTGAAAGCACTAAAGCATTATAGTCCGATTTCCTTGTTCCCCTCGCACTACCACCTTCGGCACCGATACTTCAGCTAAGGGTCACAGATCGGAGGAAGAAACACCTCGTGTAGTATCTACATGGGGGCTGAAGCCGACGACTCGCAACTTTCAGATAAAACGGCCACACAGGAGTCAAAATAATACAAAGCTTAAAAGACATGATAAACCATGCAACCGCATTATAAAGCGGAACTGTCATCGGATACATGACAGAACATTCACTCATAAATTACATCTTTTGGGCATTGAGCTTCTATCGCCCGAGCACCGTCCATCATGGCGGAAAAGTATTTCTCGGGGCGCCTATGCTCCTTCCCAGGGGGTGGAGGCGCGGTGGCCATCTCGGTTGGCTTGAGCCCCGGCAGGTGCGCCATGGTCCTTGCAAAGGCCATCCGAGCTCCCTCGATGCAGGCAGAACACTTCAAAGCGTCAATCCGAGGCGCAGCGTCGCACAGTTTCTGCACCAAGCCGAAGTAACTGCTTGGCATCGGCTCTGCAGGCCAGAGCCGGATGCAGAGGTCCCTCATGGCCGGCTCCGCCATCCTGTGCAGCTCCATCAACTGTTTCATCTGCTTGCTCAGGAGCGGAGGGTGCTCGGGGGCTTTAAATTGAGCCCAAAACAGTCGTTGCTCAACATCCCCATCCTGGGGGGCGAAGTGTTTGTTTGCATCCGCTACACTCTTCGGGAGGTCTGCAAAGGCGCCTGAGGAACGCCACACCCGGGTGAGCAAGGCAAACCTGTTACCACCAAAGGCACATTGCAGTAAGTACGGCTTACCATCCGCGATCGCCCTGACTTGGCGGAGTTCTTCTTCAAAGAACCGCCTATCAACACGCTCCGATTTGAGCTCGGATTTCAGCGTGGATAGCTCGGAGGCCTGGTCTCCATTCTTCTACTCAAGGGCCTCACACTTTGTGTTGGCATCCTTGAGCTCCAGCTGCACCTCCACCACCCGGGCTTCATGCTTGTCGTTCACGGCTTTTAATGCCAACAGGTCGGCTGCCGCCCGTTCGGCCGCCGCCTTCTCATCTGCAGCCTCCTGCTTCGCCTTGGCAACTCGGCCTTGAGGTTCTCGACCTCCGCAGCCGCAGCTGTGGTAACAATAAAGTAAAATACAAACTTCTCGATAATCCGACTATCTCAATCAATGAGGATGTACAATATCCCGAATGGTACAATTCGGACTCACCTTGCGTCTCGTCGAATCTCTTGTTCAGACGACCGAGCTCCTCATCGGAGCTCTTGAGCTTCCAGTTTAGCTCGGCAAGCTCCATTGCGTTGGCGGCCGCCGCCGATGACGAGGCCTACAAAACAAACTATGTGCATTAAAACTCCCGGGCCATCGGATTCTGTCCCGTCCGGTAAGTACTCTTCGGAGCTCTTAGAATGATAAAGGGCAAAGGATGCCTTGAGCATCGTTACCAATGTTCGGACGTTTGACCCCCGGGTGGGTTTTTCAAACTCACCCAGGGCTCGGGGGCTACTACACTTATAAGGATTGTATAAAATAGGCAAATTAACTTTTTCTAAGGAAAAGAATATTACGTGGCTCACCTAGAAGCCCGTCAAGAGACCGTTGAAGGCCTCTTTCAGTCCGCCATCTACGGACTGAATGCCTTGCAAAACCGAACCCATAAGGGCACGGTGATTCTCGGCGATGGAGGAGCCGGATAAAGCTTCCTCCATTTGCGCCGACCATCCAGTCATGGGCGGCACTGGTATGGGTCCGCCAGCCCTCCCTCTTGTGGGGGATTGGGCGGGCTGCTCCGGAGGCGTAGATCGCTCCGGAGATGTCTTCGGAGAAGGACGGACCGAACTCCGTTCCCCCTCTTTAGTTGCTAGGAGATGTTCTTCCTCCTGGACTTCGGTGGCCGAGGTGTTAACCTTAGCTATAACTTCGTCGCCCCTGCCGCCGGTGGTCGGCTCAGAAGGAGCCTGGCGCGACAACACCTTCGCGGCCTCCTTCGAGGCCTCTGGAGGCGTCGGATGCGACGCAGTCCCACTTTCCGCCAAGTCGGTGGGCAGGGGCTCCCCGTCTGAGAGTTGGTCGGTGGGGAGATCGCACGGTGGGCTACAAATCGAAATACGTTCGCCAATTTTAGCATTAAAAACTCTATGCAAGTAACCCAGAAGGTCTTCGGATTCATACCTCTGGGCTGGGGGCTTAACCCTGGGGTTCCTTTGGGGAACCTTTTTGGAAGCCTCAGACTCCTCGTCAGAGTCCGAGCTATCATCGGCTGGGACCGCCTTGGTTCGGCAGGTCCTCTTTGGGGCAGGGGGAGGGAGGTCCTCCGCGACGTCTGCTGACGCCGCCCTTTTCCTTGCGAGGGAGGAGTCGCACTCCCCCTCGTCCTCATGCTCCTCCTCGTGAGCGGAAGAGGCGTCGGTCTCCTCGGATTTAGTGTCCGGGAGACCCCTTGGATGGAGACCCTCTCGGGCTGCCTTCTTCTCTCCTTTCTTCTTCTCCTTCTTCTCTGGCACCGAATACGGCGCCACGACGAGCATCTCCGTCAGCAGATCTGACCGAGGGTCTTCGGGCTACGGGGCCGGACAGTTGATTTTCACGGCCTTCCTCGGCCATTTCTGTGAAGATAAGGGAGAAGGGGTTCAGCTCTTGGTTAAAAAACAGAGCCACAGAATTAAAAGTTCTATCTTACCTTGGTGGGAGGGTTTGCGGCGTCGAGTCCGGTGTCCTCTTCCTCGGCCGGCCAGCTCTCCTGAGGCTTGAATAGCGCCTTCCACAATTCCTCATGGGTGGTGCAGAAGAATTGGCGTACGGTGTCCGGGTCCTCGAGCTGGTAAGCCCACATGGGAGAGGCCCGGTGCTGGCAGGGGAGGAGACGGTGGCGGAGCATGACCTGGACCACATTGGTCAGCTTGATGTTGGTCTCGATCATCGAGGTGATGCGCTTCTGCAGCGACTTCACCTCTTCGGCCGACCCCTAGTTAAGGCCCTTCTTGAGCCACGAGGTTAGCCCCGCAGGGGGTCCGGATCTGAACTCGGTGGGCGCCATCCCGTCTGCGCTCCTTGGTTCAGTGATGTAGAACCACTCCTTTTGCCAGATCTTTACCGTGTCGATGAAGGTGCCTTCCGGCCACTCGACATGGGGGAGCTTGCTGATTATGGCCCCTCCACAGTCCGCATGCGCACCCGCAACTGTCTTCGGCTTGACATTGAAGACCTTGAGCCACAGGCCGAAGTGCGGCTGTACCCGCTGGAAGGCTTCATAGACAAGGATGAACGCCGATATGTGCATGATGGAGTTTGGGGGGAGGTCGTGGAAGTCTAACCCGTAAAAGAACATGAGGCCCCTGACGAAGGGGTGGAGCGGAAAGCCCAGTCCCCGGAGGAAATGGGGGACGAACACCACGCTCTCGCCCTGCCTCGGCGTGGGAACCACCTGATTCGCCTCTGGGGCACGGTGGGCGATGTTGGCGGAGAGGTAACCGGCACGCTTCAACTCCCGTATGTTGTTGTCGGTGACGGGGGAAGCCTCCCACTTACCCATGGAACCAGAACTGGCCATGGCCGAGCTCGGAGGGGAGATGGAGGAAGAACTGGATCTGGGCTCTCGAAACTTGGGAAGGTTGAGGAAGCAGAGGTTGCGAATTGGGAGCGTGACTAGGCCTTGGGGGTTTTCTCCCTTTTATGGGTGCCATAATACCAAGAGCCTCCCCACTACTGTGTCGCAGGCCTCGCCGCTTCCCAAAACAATCGTTTCGTTATGCGTGAGTGGGATAACCCAAAGGATTAATCATATCCCGTAGGAAACGGGACACGATCTGCACATTGATAAGACATGACAATGAAACTGCCTCGAACCGCGAATCGAGTTTTTGTAACCGGCTCGGCGGTCGTGGTAGGCCGCGACCCTTCGTCAGAAAGGTTGTCAGGGAACACTATTCACACTTTAACGTTTGGCCTTCGAGGTTAAGCAATTTATGGCATCCGGATAATTTCATGTTCGGATAACTATGTATCATCGGTAGCCGGACTAGAGCCCGCCGATCATAAAGGAGGAAAAGAACTCGCCCCGCAAGCCGAGGACTCTGATCACGCGAAGCTACTGGTGTCATGACCCCTGGCATTGGAGGCTAGTTCAGGGGCTACTGAGGGAGTCCTGGACTAAGGGGTCCTCGGGCCGCCGGCCTATCTCTCACAGGCCGGCTTGGTGGGCCGCTCTCTGATTGTCACGGGAATGGCCGGATAGGCGGTGACCCCATATTCTAGAAGGAAACCTCCGAAGACGGGGCGTGGACTCCAAGTTAAGATGAGAAGATCGGCGTCTCTATTCCCAGCTGGAAGCTTACCATGTGTAAACCCTAGATACCCCTGGTGTCTATATAAACCGGAGGGTTTAGATTGTAGAGGGCAGACAAGCTCATCTAGGGTTTTGGCTACTTGATATCGAGGTAGATCGACTCTGTAATACTCATACGCATCAATACAATCAAGCAAGATGTAGGGTTTTACCTCCATAGGAGGGCCCGAACCTGGGTAAACACCGTCTCCTTCGTCTCTTGTAACCCATCGATCCTAATCTCACAGCTCGGGACCCCCTACCCGAGATCCGCCGGTTTTGACACCAACAGGGGATGGCTCGAGATCCCGTGGAGGGGCCACATCCAGGGGTCGTGGACGGTGGGGTGGCCATGGCGGTGCCCCCCTCCTCGCGCCCTGGGTGGAGACCCACACGGGGGAGGTGGTGCAGGAGTTTGTCGTTGCATTGTGTCGTCATCCCCGCAGTTGGTTGCGGCTTCCTGATCCCTTTGCAAGGGCCATGGAAGGCAGCAGGCCCTTGGGCTTGTGACTTTGGGCGGATGGTTGCTGCAACGGGCCTGCTTGGGTGGCGGTCGACCTCTCTCCCGGCAGCGCTATGTTCCTAACACGGGGGTGGAAGTCATTGGCTCGCTCCCGCGGTCTGGCACCAGTGCTTGTTCTCTAGTTCAGGTTCGACGGGGATGCTACGCTCTCTGTGAAGTTCTTCGGGCCTTTTGGCAGCTGGCTGGAGTGCTGCGCGGAGAGCTCAAGCGGCAGCGACTTTGACTCCTCCAGCGACGACGACGACGATGACGATGATTCCCCTGCCATCAAGAGCGAGGGCGATGACTCTGACTAGGCGTGCATGACGCCTTCGCCAGGTTTTCAAAGTGGACTGCGCTTAGCTAGCTTATCTCCCTATCGGCCACATGTGCTTGCTTCTCCTACTTACATTTATGGGTTTTCTATTTTCGTGCCCCTCGTTGCTTTGGCCTGCTCAGTTTTGCCCCCGCCAACAAACGTTGTTCACTTTTGCCCTCCCTACTCCACCAGTTGCTCACAAAAGACCAAACGGAGCTCTTCCGTATAGTCAAAGTGTTTGACCGTTACCTCCTGACTAGTGGGCCCGCGTGATATCCTCACATGTGCGGTCGCTCCACTTTCTCTCACCATAGTGCTGACGCAGTAGAATCCTGGCATGTGGGGTCGCTCCACTCTCTCACCACAGTGCTGACGCGGTAGAATCCTGACATGTGGGGTCAAGACAACATATGACATCTGGGTCCTCTTGAAACCCTGGTTGATGGGGTCTGGCCACTGTCTCCCCATATGCTGATGCGTTAAGATCTTGACTTGTGGGGCCGAGGCAGCCTATGACAGGTGGGGCCGAGGCAGCTTATTATAGGTTGGCCGACGTTGCATATGACAGGTGGGGTATGTTCTCTCTATAATTTGTCAATGGCCAACCGCGCACAACCCCGAGCACCTTCCCCACAGAGCAACCATAGCCATGGCCGAAACTTGCCCGCATCGACGGATCTGATTCCGACGCCGACTAGCGGCCGGCGGCGGTGCATGTCCACCACGGCACCAGCATTATTTCTCTTCCCGCATTGTCCCTCCAGACCAACATACCACACACAGAGCTACCACCCACACACCCTCCCCAACATCTGGATTTGCTCTGTCGCATCGAAGGTAGCCACCAACAGCCACACGTCATTTCTTAGTAAGCTCTCCCATCCCAATTCTCGTTATTCAAGCGCTTGTGTACCCTTCCCCTTAATCTTGTCAAAACACCTAATTTCAGGGGTGCCATCGCGATAAATGTCCGATCGCAGTGGCTACAGCGGTGAGGGTGGTGATTCGATCATGTCTTGTCCATGGTCACCTGCACTAGATTCGGAGGAGGTTCAGGTAGTTAACGCTTGGGCCTATCTGAATGATCCCTTGTTTAATTTGTAGTGTTAATTGACTTTTGGATGGATTATTACAGTTTAACAGGAAGGCTTATGATCCTTGATATATTGCATACCAAGATGAGTAAATCCAGTGGGGTAGAAAAAAGATGGCATTGGAGGAGGCGGTGGCTAATTTGCGTGTTGAATTAGGCAGTAAAAACAAATTGATTGTTATGCCGAAGCGTACAATTGCGGAAGAACGGAGAATTGCTCGCAACGATAAGTTGAAACTAGAGACTGATCTGGCCATATTTGATCATGTGGTAGAGGAGTTGCAATTGATGGAGAGGAGAAAGCAAGAGTCCTACAAGGACTTGAAGTGAAGGCAGAGGAGAAAAACAGATACATGGTGGCACTTATCATAGTTGTCATCTCTTTAGTAGATGTTTATTATGTAGTTAAGGTAATATAATGTAATGTAATGTAGAGATCTCCAAATATGATGGGTTGTTGAGCAAGTTTGTACCCCTGGAATCTGGTCAAGATGTGACATCTTTGTAATCCCATGGAATTTAGTCAACATGATATGCATCTTTCTATGTAAAAGTTTGTGGAAAAAGTTTCCCTTGCCTTCTTTTTATTAGGCATTCACACGATATCCAATTTCAATACAAATAATATGCTATTTGCTGTCTACAAATTGGAAATTTAAGGAATTGAAAACATCATGGTCTGTGAACTGGTCCACTTCAAATTAGCCTTGCATCCAAATGTTTAGGGATCCCGAATGTTTATTACACCCGCATGTTCAAGACAGCAGCTTGACAAACATAGCAAATAATGCTACTACTAATACACATTTCAGCACAAATTTCTTTTGCCTAACCCTAAGCTGGTTAATAGCAGCAGAATTTTCAGCATCTTTCTTTAATAATGCCTCAATTTACATATCCTTCCTCTTGATCAAATCATCTGTCCAAGCCTTCTTCTACAGCAACTCTTGATTTCATGCTTTGTAGGCCTGTAATTCAAAAGGAACTCGGGGATCCACCCTTTCTCTTTTGATCCGACGCACAATGTCACGTAAATCAATGAAGTGCTACTTCAAGAACTCGGGCTCTTTTGGATCGGCCCATTCATAGAATAAACAACCACCAACCTATGATATTAACACGATTTAGAGTCAAGATTATATTTTTTATTTGATGGCCAAAAAACTAGGGAAGTGGGAAGAAATAGGAAATCTCCCGAACTCTTGTGCAACAGTAATATCTCCGTCCTGGTTTGGCATTGCTCCAGGAAATCCACCTAAAAGCCTTCTTCTTGCACCAACATTCTTTATCTGCAGAATACTCGAGCGGATTTTCTCTGTACGGTATTGGGGAAGAGAAGGGGGATTCCTCGTCGTTGTACCATGTAGTGTTGTTGACGCTAGAACTAGACATGTCCCAACTTTATGCAGACTTGTAAAATTAAAAAAATGCCAATGGTCATAAAGCAGATCATGGACCAGCATAATGTGTAGTAATGGTGCATAGAAAAACTAGCACAATGTGTAGTGGCATTGGTGATAAAGTAGCTAAATGTATAGTAGTCGTGGTGATAAACTATCTCAATGTGTGGTAGCATTGGCGAAAAAGTAGCTCGATGTGCAGTGGCATTGGTGATAAACTAGCTAAATGTGCAATGGCATTATTAATAAACTAGCTCAATGTGTAATAGCATTTGTGGTAAACTAGCTCATAAAACTAGGAACGTACTAAATGTAATCCCCAAATAGTCTAATGTTCCTACCGGTGCAACGTCCCGCTCACATCCGTGGAGGTCCGCACGCCCCGATCCGCACGCCCCCCTCAGATGCGGCAAGGAGGACGGCTTTGACGTGCTGAGTCGTGCGTCGACGAGGTGTGGAGACCGGGGGGGCGATCTCGCCGTAAAGGAGGTGTGAAGACGGGGGGAGGTCAAGCTCGTCGTCGAGGATGTGTGCCAACCGAGGGTTCGGGTAGAAAGGGGAAATGCGACGGCACAAGTGAGATTCAGTAGCTCATCTGTTGGGACCTCCTGTCGGTTGTCCCTCTTCTATCGCTGCCATCTGGGTCGCGGAACACCCGACCGAATCTAGCCAATCGGGTCATCTCTCGCGGATCGACCATGTCTATCCCTAGCGCCTGATCCAAACAGTCCCTGAACAATGATCCAATGGCTCGGATGGTGCAGGGTTTTGAGAGGGGTTTGACGGGTTTTGAGAGGGTTTGAGTGATTAGGGTTGAGCATGACTAATTTAAAAAAATCAAAAAAATATGAAACTTGCGCACATCATTGGTTTATGTTATTGGGTTGCTAGGAAAAACAAGAAACCATGTCTACGGATATTTTCATGAAATTCCCTTCACAAAACTTAGCTATCACCAACAAGGTTGCATGGTTTTCAAGGGAAATGAGCTAGGGTTTAGGGTCAACCATCGCATAGTTTGGCCAAACGATCCCATATTGGGCATGGACCAGATCAAGGTTTATTTTTTTAGCTCATTTAGAGAAGGTCAAAAAAATTAGTTAGAAAGGGGGTTGTCTATCCTAGCTTCGGAGCTCATTTGGAACAAATTTTTCATGCCCCAAAAGTGACGTCTTCAAAGTACATCACAAAAGTAGCTTTGAATCACACAAATATCAAATTGTTCCTATTGAAATCCAAATTCACAACATTACAAATTTCAAACTCAAGTTCAGACCATCGAAAGGTACACAACATAACAAAGTTCAAGCTCAATCTCACATCATAAAAAAGTTCAAACTGAAATTCTAATCCTTTTCTGGCTCCTTGTGTTTCTTGTTGGATTCACCACCTTGCTCCTTGTGTTCCTTGCTGGGTTACTGGGTAGATTCGCTGCCTTTGTTCTTTTGGTCTTCACAACAGGTTTTGGTGTTGGAGGCACTGAAGGAGTACTTCCAGCAACACAACATGTGATGGTCAATTGGCAAACAGCTTCAGGTGCCACCGGTTGTCCTGATGTGGCTTCAATAGTTGGTTCACCTTCAGTTAATGTCGTCCTGCATTCTAGCGCTTGAAAACCAGCGACAACCATTTCCTCAAAGTCATCACCAGATGTGGCTTCAACAGTTGGCTCACCATCAGTTGATGTGAAAGCAACTTGTGTTATGTTCCTTTTAGTCCCTTTCTTTGCCTTTGTTATATTCTGCTGCTTGCTTATCCTAGAGTTGTTGATTGAGTGACAACATTAAAATATGTTTCCCCAAAAAAATGAGAAGAAATGCATAAAGAGAAGGCACACATACCAAGATGTACTTGCAACCAATGATAGCTCAAGCTGTGTTTGTTCTACAACTGCTTGCCCTTCTTCCCCTTCTAGCGCTTCATGATCCTCTGCATTATCGGCGCCCCATTGATCATCCTCTCCAAATGTAGGATCCACCGCATTGTTACCAATCCTAGCAATGTGGCCTAGTCCTCCATACCTTTTGCACTTGTGCCTCCTAACTATACCTCCCTCTACACTTGATCTTATCATGTTCTTCCTCGGCCTTCTTGGTGCCCTAACTAAAAAGGGAGCGTGAAGCTTAAAACCTGGATCGATGATCGTCCATTGGTCTCTTACCAACAATGCAGGCACATTCTCAGCATATGTTGCCTTAAACTTCGCAACAGAGAAGTATTTAGACACATACTGATCAACCTCTCTAGCTTCACCACCGATGCTGGTCATGAAAAAGAGGGCATGTGTGCATGGCTGCCCACGGATCTTCCGTTATCTACAGCTGCATGTCTTACTACTTAAATCCACTGGGTACCTCCATTCCTTGTTTTTAGAGTCAGTATATGTTACCTCAGCCTCGTGTGTTGATCTTCTAATGTATTTCATTCTCAATCCTCTTGCCCTAGCATGCA
Organism: Elymus sibiricus; assembly: GCA_039707655.1. Taxonomy (NCBI): domain Eukaryota; kingdom Viridiplantae; phylum Streptophyta; class Magnoliopsida; order Poales; family Poaceae; genus Elymus; species Elymus sibiricus. Next base: position 279,580,087 of record CM077667.1, read on the forward strand.
ATGCCTTTATCACAGACGGGATTATGACATGGCCAACATATTGTGTATCGAAAATTCTTCTACGCAAATCCATCTTTATCATGATCATCTGCCTAATCTTTTCAAATGCTTGCCACAACATAAGCCCTTTCATTGACTTAATTTTTTAATTGAAACACTCGACAAGGTTACTAGTCACATAGTCTACCTTGCATATTTCATTAAATTTGCATTTTGACCACACCATTCCATGATGCGCTTCCATGTATTCCCGCACAGCATAATTTTCAGCATACAAAACTCTCAAGTGGTGCTCATGTTTCCTCAGGCTGCAAGTGTGTGATGCTGGCCATAGGTTCTGATCACACACTTTACCCCTGAATTTCTTTGTAAAATCAGTAGCTAGGTGTCTCATGCATTCCCTATGCTCAACTCCAGGGAAAACTACACCTACAACGGTCTCTAAATCCTTGCAAGCATCTGTGTGTATAGCCAATCCTGGTGGCTGCCCAATAATGTTGCGCAAATTCTTCAAAAATGACACCCAACTTTCCTCTAACTCCATCTCCAACACACCATATGCCATGGGGAAAAGCTAGTTGTGTGCATCAACTACACAAGCAGCTACTAGCTGTCCGCTAAATCTTCCATTCAAAGTTGTTGCCTCCACAACCAAATAAGTCCTGTAACTGTCCAGAAACCCCTTCTAGCAAGCCTTGAAACAAATAAAAACCCTCCTGAAACATTCCTTCCAAAATGTCTTCCCTCTTATTTTGTACTGCACGGTATGCTTATCAAGCTCTACAACACTGCCTGGACTTGCCATCTCCACTTCAGCTTTCTAGGTGCACAACAAGCAAAACTATCATTTCATGGACCATTAATTCTGTCTTGAGCCATTTCTTTGCATAAAAAATCCTCATGTATTGTATGCTCATATTATACTTCTCAAACTACTTCTTGTGTAGTGTTGTAGGACCAAGTGTTGGTGTCTCTCTATGCCAATCCATGACTGCATATGCCACCCACCTAGTTTTTGCTAATTTTGTTGTTTGGGTCTGCCCTGCTCCAGGTGGGCAAGTATGCATATGTGGGTTCAGTTTAACCTGAAATTCAATGAAACAATGTATCAAATAGAAGGGATCAAACATCATTTAAACTAATGTTGCCTGCAAAATTCAATATCTGAATATATTGACTTGTACGCATACGAGAGGCATGCAACCTCCACCTACACCTCTCATTTGGATAGTGAACCATCAACCTTTTGCATTCACTCTTGTCAATCGCAAAATCATTTTGAGTGAGAATGCGATATGTAGTCAGTGCATTCCAACAGTCCATCATCGATTCAAATATTGTTCCAGGAGTAAGCTTAGGATTGTTCCTGTCCCACTCACTAGTTGGCATGTCCTCACCAGCGTATTTGTCCGAAAACAACATGTCAGCGTTCTCCTCCTTCTCTTCATCATCGGTGTCATTAAATTTAGCAGGGTCGGTTGGATCCTCCTGGTATTCATCCTCCATTGCTCGTTTGCTAAATTCATCAACCAATTCAGGGTACATCCTCTCATCCTCGTCATTGTTCAGAGGCACTGGCTCGTCAGGCTGTGCATCATCTTCTAGATCCAATGCATCACTGACCTGGCTCTCACTACCAATAGGTTTAGCCGGTCCGGACCTACGAGGAGTGCGGGGCCGCTCAGTGTTAGCAAAGTTAATGGGTGCAACCACCTTTCCCTTATCCCATTCTTTTCACGGTTGCACCTGTATTTCAATTTTAGCAAAATGGCTGCCAGCATTCAAACTAAAAGGGGTTTCTAGATGCTCGTCGCAGGTTAGCGGCACAATTTTTTGCTCACAACTATTGAAATAGCTCAGATCAACAACATCAGATTGGCTCCAGGGATAATCAAAATAGAGGGATTTGCATAAATCTTTAAACGAAATTATTGTTTCTACCACCTTTGGATAGCCAAATCCACAGAAATGATGCACTTTTGTACCTCGCAGGAAGTTAGTTTCCATTCTAACTGCAAGCCGAAAGGCAAGCACTGGATCAATCCTACAGTTAGGCAGGCAATAGTTCAGTCATGCGGGCAACATCTCATACGCCCATTGGTCAAATACTAGTGAGTTAGATCACACATTTCAAGGGATGCGAGGCTTACCCAGCCGAAACCCATGAGCTCTCTGCTGCTCCTAGTTTGACCCAATCCTCCCCACGGTCGATGGGATGGAGGTTGGTGTCCCTCGACATTTCCCAAGCCTAAGGCACGGAACGCAATGGATCAGTGCACCATGGTCGAGGCTTCCTGTCGATTGCAGGCTAAATTGGGCGACGGTGGTGGACTGGGTGGGTAGGGGTTTTGGTGGGGGGTACATGTGATGCGGCAGCGGTGAGGAACGGCTCGGGCACGGGCTGTTCGAAATGTGGCGAGAGAGAGAGAGAGAGAGAGAGAGAGAGAGCCGTCCACCTGCCTAGGCCCCACCTGTAGTAAGTTGCCTCCGCCCCACCAGTCAGGATATCAGGCGGCCCCAATAGTCAGGAGGAGACACACACAAAAAAACTAGCCAGGAGGTAATAGTCAGGAGGAGACACATATTGTGAACAGGTGGTGGAGGGGGGACGAAAAAAGTGAGCAAAGTTCTATCGCTTGGGCAAAACTGAGCAAAACTAAGCAATGAGGGGCTCGAAAATAGAAATCCCTACATTTATTATGAGAGAGGAACCTTATCTCCGCCTCTCTATGTTTCTAATACAATAAAATTGCAAGAAACTTCTTATAATATGTATTGGCCTTTGTTTTTTGTGCATAAATTATTCTTTTATGACATGCCAATACATAGGAAGATAATTAGACTTTGTTGTTGCATGCTTTATGTTACTTTGTGAGCATTACTAAATTATAAATCATAGTTAATTAAAATTGGCTTTGATATTCCTTGGGATCCTAGTGGATCAATTACTTGAGCACTTTATGCCTAGCTTAATGGCTTTAAAGAAATTGTTGTTTTAGAGACAACCCAAAATTCTTAGAGATTCATTTTCTACTATTGTGTTCTTATAAAAAAATCAAAAATAAGTGGGGAACCTCATTTTTTTCAAAAAGAGAAGCGATTGGAATGTTGTGCACTGAAGAAGTGAGGGTCGACTTTGAACACTTGTGTTCATGCTCATGAAAACAATGTAAAATAATTCATGGAAGTTTTTCACAAAAATAATTCATGGAACACCCTAAATGTAAATAGTTCATGGAAGTTTCTCACAAAAACAATTATCCCCTTGTACAAATCCACTGTATTATAAAAATAATGTGCCAAGATTTACATTTAGGGTGTTTAAATTGCTTGTTTTATATGTGTTCTGCAGAAACAAAAAAAATTATGTAGTATTTGAATTATCATATTTTACTCGAACGTGCAAATTTTCTGAAATATTTACATAGTATTGCCATGCAAAAAAAATTACGTCCTATTTTTCAGAAAATTTGGAGTTACAGTAGTATATGTTCCATCTGCATCTTTACAGGCTGTCATGTTTTCACATATTGCTATTATAATTTCTCTATTTGCTTATGTTTGCAATTTTATTAAGCTTTGTTGATGTGGGAGCACTAGAATTGTGTTATCATATAGTAGGTAATGTTGGATTATAATTATACAATATTGCTAAAGCAAGACATAATAGTATTTGATGTTGTATGTTCTAACCCCTTTAATGAAAGTTCTATTAATTTTTTTGTGGATGAAGTGTTTGAAAAGTGAGGGGAGACATGTACATGAGGTAAATATGGAGGAGCAAGAATTCAGGCTTGGAGATTCCTACGGCACCCCAAGTAAATATCCAAGGAGACTCAAACATCTAATCTTGGGGATGCCCTGAAAAGCATCCCCTCTTTCTTCCTCAACAACTATCTGTATGTCTCGGTTTTTATTTTGTTCACATGATATGCATCAATTATTGGAGTGTTTTTTTTTTGCACAATGCTGGTATGGGATCGTTCTTGGTTGATTTATAGAATGCTCTTTGCACTTCATGCATATCCTTTGTGTGTGGCTTCATAAAATGCTTCGCGTGCTTCATGTATATATTTTGAAGTTTGGATGTGTGTTTATCTACACTTGTATTACTGTCATTCGTAGAATGCTCTTTTGGTTCACTTATATTTGATAGAGCTTGGCCAAGTCTTTCGTAGAAAGGATTATAACTCTCTTGGTTCAATTATATCTTTTTGAGAGTTGAATAGAAATTGGTTATTTGCATGGTTAGTCATAGGTATGTGTTGGTGGTATATATGAAAACTTGCATAAGACTTGTAGATCATTTAACATGATAAGTTTGATTCCTTGCAATAGTTTTGTGTTATTGAGGTTGTAATATGTGAGTGTGTTGGTATATAATTAAAGCTAAATATTAATATTGGTGTTAAAGTTCGTGAGTCCTTATGCATGAAAGTGGTGGCCGCTGGCATTAGCGGTGAAGTCGGAGTATTATTTATCTTTGATTGAATAAACCTTTGTGTGTTCAGATCAGGAGTGCGTGATGGTTAACTCCTCCCAAGCTCCTCCCTAGTAGCATGCGAGTTATACTTCGCTTCAACGGCTAACTAAATTTTTGCAATAAGTACTTGAGTTCTTAATATTTAATGTGAGTTTTGGGTCCCAAAGCACTTCCACCTATCCATATTGTCCTACCCTCTTTGGTACCGTGCATTTCCCACTCTCACCTTGAGACTTGGTGCAAACTTCGTCGGTGCATCCAAATCCCGTTAGATGACATGCTCTCTCACACATAAGCATCGTTATATCCTTCCTCAAAACAGCCACCATACCTACCTATCATTGCATTTCCATAGCCATTCTGAGATATATTGCCATGCAACTTCCATTCTTATATTCATCATATGACTTGAGCATTCATTGTCATATCGCTTTGCATGATCATATAGAGCAGACATGATATTTGTGGCAAACCCATTGTTCATCATTATAACATATATTACGCTAGATCATTGCACATCCTGGTACACTGGCAGAGGCATTCATTTTTGGTCATCATATTGTTCATATCTTTGCACTGGTGCAGCGACGTGCTATACAAACGGTTTTTAACCTCTTTCAGCGACAGAGTTTAAAACCGTCACCTTGCATGTGTGTGCAATAGGGGGGTCCATCCCACACGAGACAGAAAAATCATCGGCGATTGTGGTCGATGAACACAAACGTTTGTCAAAACTAAGCGTATGGGATATCCGCATCTATCACAAACGAGAGTCATGGGTCAACCGTTTGAGATGTGTCATGTTTCCCAAACAGGCCATCCTTACTACACGTGTGGGATCACGTAACCATCGCAGTCAGTTTTTTGTGGTGCAACATTTATGTTGCTCTTCACATCACAAACAGTTCATAATTGTAAAGTATGTATGATAATGAGACAATCACACACATTTGGTCCTACCGCATCGTTTGCGATATATCAAGTTTCCCAAATGCTCCAACTATCCTACTCGTGTCTGATGCGTACGACATAACAAACAGTTCATCATTATAAAGCATGTATGATAAGAAGGCTATCACAAACATTTAGGTAAGTCCCACAGTTTCTAATATTGTCTAACATCACACACGGTTTTCAGACGGCAATTGTGTGCATGGTCGCACACGGTTTCTCTTTGTGAAACGTGTCGGATCATGAGGTATATTACACACGGTGTGCTTTACAAACCATGTGCGTTGATTTTCCCTCTAATTTAATCGCTGCTATTTAAAATTCTACATAAATTGAATTTGAAAGTAGGCAATAACATTTTTGATATCCATCATATATAGATATAGCTTCACGAACCAATGAATTATTCCATTCACAGGTACATATGTGCAAGAATTGCATCAAAAAAAGAATTACATAAGGACCAAATAAAGAATGATGAACCACAGTTGCATACTTGTATTAAAGACAGTAAAGAAAGAGGCGAAAGACATTCTGGTTGTTGTAAAAGGTGAAGCGGAATGCCCATAATGTGTCCTCCTCCATGCAGAATGCACACACAACACTAGTCCAACCCTTGTGATGGCGGACCGCCCATTCTTCACTATCTTGATAAGGACATCTAGATAGTCATCGTAGCCTGGTAGAAATACTTTAACCTTTGCATGTCCACCAACCATGTAGTTTGAGAGGTAATCTTGACTAAACTGCTTTGGGAACCACTACAAACAAAAACGATTCAGACATTGTAATATAACAACTCATTATGATAGTAAAAAAACTATACAGAGTTCTTAGTTAACATCCTGCAGTTCACTATTGTCTTGGATAAGGTGTAAAGAAATAGTTTAATTGCCATATTTTGTCCCATTTTACTAACAATCTTTATTAGTTTCCTCACTTGATGCTGGTTCATGAATACCTCATTGCCCCATACGCAAAAAGGGTCGAAGCGCAGAGCTTTACCAGTGACATGTGTACCTACAAGCAACAAGTTAATATTAGAAGCTAAACTGAAATTGCATAATGGCTTATTATAGTACTCCCTTTGTCCTAGTATATAAGATCTTATTACATCCAAAATACTCACTTATTGGATGTACTAAGATCTTATATTATGGGGCGAAGGGAGTATATACAAGCCATGTGGTGAAACTAACCTCGATGGAAAACAACAGTCGTTCCCAATATTGTCATGGGTAAGTACATCGAAAGGCATGTTAAGTACAACAGGCTAAACATGAACCAAATATATGCATGGTAAACAACATGATCTCAAAATGATAGCTTCAGTGTACTGGTTTTTAGGCACGCTAGCTAAGCAAATAAGAAGTGGAAAGGTGTGTTAACTGCAATAGGCTTAACATTTAACAACAACATAGTATAGTCATTCAAACTGGTACTGTGCAGGTTTCGACTACCCACAATGGGAAGTAACATAGAGTAGTAACATGCTTATGTTACTAGTCAAGTTACTACCTCCATAGTGGGTGGTAACATAGAGGTGGTAACATAGAGGTTTTCATTTATTAGCTTATAGGCTCATCTTGTCTTGGTATGTGTGATGTTACTCATAGTATGAGTAACTAGCTATGTTACTCAATTTGTATCTCACCTCATTAATTAGCTTCCACGTCATCTTTTTCGCTTAGATGGCAACTATGTTACTACCTATGTTTCTCCCACTGTAGGTAGTCTTAAGCACACTAGTTATTGTTACATAAAAATGGAAAGGTGTATGCTTACTACAAAAGGCTTAACAGCAACCAAATATAGTCATTCATAGTGGTACTGTTGAAATTGCATAGAACATAGCGTGTGCTTAAAACATCAAGTTGTATAACTCAACATCACATTGTGAAAAAACTGAAATAAACATGGGCATGTTAACTACACCAGGCTTAACAGGAACCACATATGGCCATTAAAACTAAATTGATGAAATTGAACTGCAAAGTCCATACATGCACATATAGAACTTCACAAAGTGAAAAACTGAAATAAACAAGGCATGATATATAGCAATTGAATCTGGACACATATATGCTAACTACAAACAACGGAGCAAGCAAAAACAGTTAAACAAGGCATATGCTCACTACAACATGCTTAACAGCAAATAAATATAGTCATTCATAGTGGTATTGTTGAAATTGCATAGAACATAGCTTGTTCTTAAACATCAAATTGGATAATTGAACATCACATGTGAAAAAAACTGAAATAAACAGTGGGTGTGTTAAGTACACTAGGTTTAACACGAACTACATATGTCCGTTGAAACATGTATTGATGAAATTGAACTGCACAGTCCATACATTTTGCATGAGTGAAATAATTAAACACGGCATGGGTTTACTCACTCCTTATAGATGGGCTCAGTCACATTGGAAGAGCACGGATTATGGGTTGCTCCCTATTGCCCCGGATGGGCTCCTTCCCCTTGGAAGAGCACAGCTGCAGGGGTGCCCTCCTGGATGTCGTGGATGGGCTCCTTCCCCATGGAAGAGCACGACTATAGGGTAACCTCCTTGATGTCGCGGATGTGCTCTTTCCCCTTGTAAGAGACGGATAGGGTGCCCTTCTCATCATCGTCGATGAGGTCTGACTTGGCAGCTGACGATGTCGAGCCAACGCCATAGAACGTGTCCTTCAGAAATGACAAAAGGGGCTCGATGGCGATGAAGGAAGGAAAATTCTTCATATCGAAGCAAAGGAGATGAGAGGCGGGGCCATTCATGAGGTCAATGGGGGTTGAACCCGAGGGGTTGGGGTGGGCCACTTAACCTGTGACATAGCTCGTGTCAAGCCGTCACTGTCGACGAGCTTGATGTCGTAGCCGGCTGCATAGATATACATCTATACACGATCCCACTGTTCTAAAGACTCATCATCGTCGAATTCCCCGGCGGCCACCTCCTCATCGTAGTCAGCTTCCCCGGCGGCCTTGGCGGTCACCTCGTCATCGTGGTCAGCTTCCCTAGTGGCCTCGATGGCCAACTCGCCATCGTCCGCGGACAGGCCGCGATATACCTCTTTATGGACATTCGCTCCTCCAGATCCCCAGGAAGCGTAGCGTGTATTAGGTTGCGACGGTCTGTAGTGGGGGATGGGGATCGATGATAAGGGAGGTGTTTAGCAAGTGTCATCTAAGAAATTCAGGGCGGTGAGGGTACGGAGATGGGTGGGTAACCTGCATGGGGAGAGCAGCAGAGGTTGACGGTGGAAGCGGGGCGGCGGCGAGCTAACTAGGGTACGAGCGAGGGAGGAGCGGTGCGTGTGGGTGGGGATGTGGAGGGGGCCAAGGTGGTGTTTGAGGAAATGCCGCGGCTATTGAAAATTTTACTAGGCGGGGGTTAAATGATGGGGGTAATGAAATTTTTACGAAGGGATTGAAGTGGCACCGGAGCAACAAACATCGCACAAAGCCCAAACATAATAGTTGTGTGCTATCAAAGAGAAAAATCAGCGAAACCACCAAAATTTAAATTGATCAAGGCGTGTAGATACTTTTAAGATTTATCAAGGCAGGTTGTTGCAAACGTAGAAATGTGAGATGTGTGCCATACATTACGGTTAATCGCACACGGTACACTGCGTGTGTGTGTGTGTATGCTCACTCCATCTAAAGGAGCCGAGAGCCGCTACGGTTTATGTCATGTCGGATTGGGTTTTCACTTTACGCATGGCCCATTTACAGTGGCTGGCGCTTGTGAGGGTAGCCTTGTGTTAGCCTAGTCCATCGTGGCCAGCTACCACCAGTGGACTATGCTGACGAGACAGGCATGGGCCTGGCACACAGTTAGTCTGGGGAACCGTTTCTACCGCGTCGACAATTGCAGACAGGTGTATCATCCGAATCGTCTAAATTTATATAGCAACATAGGAAAAAAATGCGGGAAAGGGTCAGAACATAAACACACCTACATGTGGATCAAATATATGTATGAAAAGGGTGTTGTGATGTTCACGGAATGCACAACTTTCATGTGGCACGCACATGTCTCGCAAATCGGATGGTACAGTTGGTCTATGCAGCCCCCCCCCCCCACTTCGAGTCGATGGTAGAGGAAATGCATGCGCTCAAACTAGGTCTGCAATCTCCTACCGTAACACAAAACAATGGAAATCCATCATATGGTCAAGCCCCCCCCCCCCGCCCCATCGTGTTTTATGTCAAAGGGGTAGACTGTGTGGGCCCATGGATGGGCGTGTCTCAAAAACTTTAAGATATGGGTCAGACCATCACGCCCTGAATGTGGCCCAACTATATGTATATGAAAAGGTGGTGTAATATTTGAATACCATATGCACAACTTTTTGGTGTGGCACATGCCTCTCACAACCCGGACATTACCTGACCACGCGAAGGTTTCATGTATATGCAATATTGTGCCCCCCCCCCACACACACTTCAAGCCGTTGGGAGGGCATATCAGCATGGCATATTGCAACACATACCAATAATCAACCTCTTGGTCAAATTAACATCCCCCTCCACTTTGAGCCATCGGGAGGGCATATGTATATATCAGAAATAATTTGCTACCCATGGTGGTAGCTACATATGGCCCAATTTTTTATCTCTAATTATTTTGGTATATGAAAATAACTCTATAATGAAATATCATGACTTTGGACCAGCCATGAAGCAAAAAGGCACTTGTGCCAAAAAGGCAAGCGAAAAAATTAAGAGAAGTGAGAAAAGGCCCTTGCTACACAACGAAAAGGCACTTGTGTCAAAAAGGTAATAAAAAAGACAACGAGAAATGAGAAAAAGTTCTTCCTATACAACAAAAATATACTTGTGCCAATGCCATAAGAAATACAACACGTCATATATAAAAGAAGGCACGTATGCCAAAGTGTGTGTAGCTACCATCATGCATAGAAAATCGCCTCTCATGTATATATAGTACTCTCTCGCTGCCAACCAAAGTGACAGACCATGTGGGTGCACGGATGGGTGGGTCACCCATAACCACGCGAGGGAGTGTACTCTGGAGACAACCATCTCATGCATGTGGCCTAGACATATGTGTATATATGAAGTGGTGTGTGATTTTTAAATACCAAATACACAACTTTGGCATGACACATGCATGTACATCGCCCTCGCAAACCTGGAAGTATCGTAAAGAGGTTCACGATCCGGTGTATATGTGTCGGTTTAGTTGGGAGGGTCGACGATTCATGTATGCACTCGAACTTTGGTTTGGAATTTCACCATGAACTATACCGTAACAAATACCAAGAAGAATATCCACCTAGCTTGGTCAAATTAGCATATGTTTCCATCAGTATAAGTGACAGGCCACGCGAGCCCAAAGATTAGATGATCGTCCATAACCACGCGAGGGAGTGTCTGAAGACAACACCGGCCAGCGCGTGCATATATATGTGGCCCAAACATATATGTATGCATGTGTTGTGCGATGTATTCAAATACGAAATGCACAACTTTCAAGTGCCACATGTGTCTTGTGTACCAGAAAGTCCCCCGTCCGGAGGTTCACGACCCATAGTGTATATATGCCCCCACCCCCACCCCACTTCGAGCCGGTGGGAGGGATTCATGTGTGTGTACGCATGCACTCTAGTTTTGGTCAGAAATCTCACTGTGAACTACGTATAGTAACACATACCAAGACCACAAATGGTCAAATTAACCTCTCTACAGCCGCCGGTGAAAGTGATGGACCACATGGGCCCATGGATGGGTGTGACATCGATAACTACGTGAGGGAGTGTTTGATAGCCAATGATTGCATGAGGCTGGGACTGACGGGGTTATTACCCCTAGGTAGGCCAAGACTAGGGGCTCCACCACTTCTGAAACAAAACCCACATGGTCGGCTGGTGCACGGCCGGCTGGTCCGCGATGGGCTGGCATGCCGCCGGCTGGCCCACGGCCGGCTGGACCAAGGCTGGCTGGCATGGCTACCGGCAGGCCTACTACCGGCTGGACCACGGCTGGCCGGTCAGGAGCCGGTCGCCCCGTCCCCGGCCAGCCCGCGGCTGGCCGTTGCGCGGCCGGCTCTCTCGCTGACCTCTGGACGGGCAGGTACCCGCCCCCTCCCTCTGCGGTCAAGTACGCTGACAGGACGCGACCCCCATGACGGACTCCGGTGTGGCTACAGCGGCCGCTGACGCGCGAGCACGCGTGGCTACAGTCCGGGCGGTCGTACCGCTAACCAAGGCCGATCGAAACCCGACGGGGCGACAGTTCCGCTGCGCCGCCGTCCACTCCGTTACCTGCCCCGGCGTGGCTACAGCGCGGCCGGCCGTACCGCTGACCTCGGCCGGCAGGCGCAAGGCGACGCCGCACGGGGCGGCCCGTGCCGCGGCAGGTGAGCGTGGGCCAATAGGAGAGTCGGCTGGTAGGTCCCAGTCGACGATGCGACCGCATAGCCGGCGGGTCCTACGAGCGATAAGATGGCCCGGCCGGCGGCCCCCCGGCCGGCTGGGGAGGCTGCCAGCCGGGTCCCCCCTTTTTTAGTACCTTAGGAATATTGTAAGATGGGGGGTTGGCCTATAAAACCCCCCAAGGCCCCCCATGCATCGGGCGGGCAGACGAGCACACAAGGAACTCCACCACCTCACACTCTCACGTAGCAAGGGAAGGGGAGCCGGCTGCTCCTTCTTCCTCCTCTAGATAACAGCTCAAGGAGCACCATTGTAACCTCACCCACCATATAACTAGATCGGCGGGATTAGGGGTATTACCTCCCACGGAGGGCCCCGAACCTGGGTACATCGTGTGTCCCTAACCACTTGTGCCAATCCCGTTCCCGGAGCCCGCCGGCGTCCTTCGGCCCCAACCACTCTCGATAAGCCACCCCAAGGCATCTGACGTGAGAAAATGACGACAGTTGGCGCCCACCGTGGGGCCGTCCGCGGCGCCGGTCGGAGTCACGCTCCGGGCGGGACCCTTCACCACCTCCCCCGAACGCTCCGCGTCCGGGCGGAACTGCACGCCCGTGGGGCTCGCTCCCGCGGGACGGGATCCTGTTCCCGTCGGCCCTGCGGGCGGCGCTGCCGGCCCCTCCGACGAGCGGTTCGGCAGCGACCCTCCCTTCGACATCACCGTCCTCACCGAGCGCGTCGGCAGGCTGAGCCTCGCCGACGAGCCAGGTGCCGACTAGTACCCTAACCAGGTACTCGACTGCCTCGACCCGCCCTCGTCTGTGGGCACCCTCGCCTCGGACGAGGCCAATAGCTCCCGCGTCCGCGTGGGGGTAATGGCCACCGGCTCCTCCACAACTTCCGGGCGCGTCCGGGCGGAGGCGGAGACAGCCGCCGCGGCCGCTCGCGCCGGCACCTCCGACCCCCTCGGCGCCGCGCTTCGGGGCCTTAGCACCCCCGTTGCATCTACGACGAACCCTGCCACGGCTACGGCCGAGCTGGAAGCCGCTCGCCGGCTGCTGTTCAACGAGGCGACCATGCTCGCCACCACCAAGCGCCGGATGGAGTCCGCGCAACGCGAGTATAACTCCGCCTACGGCCTCACCCCCGCCGGCAACGAGCCCAGCCGACGCGGTGATGTCCACAACCGCGGCTGTGTGGTCGCGGAAATCCTCGGTGGCAGGCTCCCCACCTACGACACGCCGGCTTCCAACCTGAGGGCCGCCCAAGTGGCCTACGCCGACCTCGCTGACCTGGTGGGCGAGGAGCGAGAGCGACAGGACCGGCACATCCAAGACCTCATCACCACTGCCAACGCCCAGCAGGCCCGGCTCGATAACGCCAACGCCGACACCGAAATTCCCGTCCCCGAGGGGGACGCCCTGCAAACTGCTGGCTAGCGCCGCCCGGCCCAGCAGGCCTCCTCCCCCCGCGGCTCCGACCGGCGGGGCGCCGGCTCCCATAACGGATGCTCCCGGCAGCGAGACGACCTGCCGGCCGTCAACAGCCGGCGCAACGACGCCCCGGCTGGCGGCAGCCGGCACGGCCGGGACCATACCCCACCACCGCCGGCCGTCCGTCCCGAGCTCGCCGCTCGGCTCGGACCACATGTCCCGCGGAGCGAGAACGACGCCAGGACCCGCATCGACCGGTGGGCGTAGTCGGCCCTTCTCGAGGAGGAGGGCTCAACTGGTCCGGCATGTTTCGGCCCCCGGATCCGCAACGAGCCGTTCCCGGCCGGCTTCACTCTCCCGCGCGACACCCCGAAGTACAACGGCACCGCCAAGCCGGAGGACTGGCTAATCGACTACACCACCGCGGTCGGCATCGCCAGGGGAAACAAACACGTAGACGTGCGCTACGCTCCCCTAATGTTGACCGGCTCGGCCCGGACCTGGCTTAACAGCCTGTCGGCCGGCAGCATCAACACCTGGACGGACTTCGAGGAAGCCTTCGTCCGCAACTTTACCGGCACCTACAAGCGGCCCGGCCGGCCCCGCGAGCTGGCCATGTGCGTCCAGGGACCGGAGGAGCCCCTCCGCGACTACCTCACACGATGGACCGAGCTCCGCAACTCCTGCGAGGGGGTGCACGAGGTGCAGGCCATCCAGTATTTCATCGAGGGTTGCCGCGACGGCACCCCCCTCAAGCATAAACTCTTGTGCTCCGAGCCAGCGACCCTGGCGGATCTGATGGCCAAGGCGGACAAGTACGCCATGGCAGACTCCGCCATGCGGATGAAGGTCACCACGCCAGCCAAGCCGGCTCCGCCGCCCGCCGCGCCGCGGGCGGCCGCCGACAACCGGCAGCAGCAGAACAACAAGCGCAAAACCGACCAGCCGGATCCCCGCTACGGGAGCCGGTAGGTCGCGACCATCGAGGAAGAGCAGCCGGCTGCCCAGGCCTCCAGCCAGCGTCAGAGAACCGGCAAGGCCGCCTGGCAGCCCAAGCTTACCTTCTAGCAGATGCTCGACCTGCCCTACAAACACCACTCCGGGGCCAAGCCGGCCACTCACACGCTCCGGCAGTGCAGCTTCTCCCAGCGGCTGGCTCGAGGCAAGGGCCTTCCGGCTCCTCCGCCTCCGCCACCCCGCGCGCCGGCTCCGGCTCCAGCCAGGCCGCCCACGCCGCCTCCGACTGCCAACGACGGTCGCCTCCTCGACCAGTTCCCCGACCAGGACGGGGCCTACGTCGTCTTCACCAGCGAAGGAACCGACAAGCACAGCGTGCGCCAGCGCCGGCACGAGGTGAACGCCACCGCCCCCTCGGTCCCCCAGTTCATGCATTGGTCCGAGAAGCCGGTCACCTGGAGCCGGGTGGACCACCCCGCCGTAATGCCAAACCCGGGCAGCCACGCCCTCGTCCTCGATCCCACCATCGTCTCCGAGAGGCGCACCTGCCGTTTCTCGCGGGTGTTGATCGGCGGGGGCAGCAGCATCAACATCCTCTATCGCGACACGATACTCAAGCTGGGGCTCACGGCAAAAGACCTACGAGCGAGCCGGACGGTTTTCCACGGCATCGTGCCGGGAAAATCCTGCACCCCCATCGGCAAGATTGAGCTCGACGTCCTCTTCGGCGACAAGCGCCACTTCCGCCGCGAGCCGATATGGTTCGAGGTGGTGGACCTTGACAGTCCCTACCACGCGCTGCTGGGCAGGCCGGCTCTCGTCCAGTTCATGGCGATCCCCCATTACACCTACCTCAAGCTCAAGATGCCGGGCCTCAAGGGCATCATCACCATCGCCGGCGACTACAAGATGTCGCTTGAGTGCGCGCGCGATGGCAGCCGGCTGGCCGAGGCACTGGAGATAGCGGAGGAGAAACGGCAGCTCGACCGGCTCGTGGCTCACGCCTCTTACCAGCCGGCCATGCCGGCTCCTCCGTCCCACTCGGCCAGCGAGGCGTCGTTCCAGCCGTCCAAGGACACCAGGCAGGTGCCGCTCGACCCGGCCAACCCCAAGCAGTGCGTCACCATAGGCGCCCACCTCGACAGCAAATAGGAAGGCGAGCTCGTCGACTTCCTCCGTGAGAATCGGGACATCTTTGCATGGTCTCCAAAAGACATGCCGGGAGTTCCGAGGAAGTTCGCCAAGCACAAACTTCACGTATGGCCGGACTCAAAACCGGTCAAGCAACCCCTGCGTCGTTTCTCTGAGGAGAAGCGGCATACTATAGGAGAAGAAATCGCCCAGCTGCTCGCGGCCGGCTTCATCATGGAGGTGTTCCACCCGGACTGGTTGGCCAACCCGGTCCTGGTGCTGAAGAAAAACAAAACCTGGCGCATGTGTATCGACTACACCAGCCTGAACAAGACGTGTCCCAAGGACCCGTTCGCCCTACCGCGGATCGATCAAGTTATCGACTCCACGGCCGGCTGCGATCTGCTGTCTTTCCTGGACGCCTACTCGGGCTACCACCAGATCAAGCTGGACCCAGCCGACCGGCTGAAGACCTCCTTCATCACCCCCTTCGGGGCCTACTGCTACATCACCATGTCCTTCGGCCTGAAAAATGCAGGCGCCACCTTCCAGCGCTGCATGCAGAAGTGCCTCCTGCCGCAGATCGGCAGGAACGTCCACGTCTACGTGGACGACATCGTCATCAAATCCAAGAAGCACTTCAGCCTCCTTGACGACCTCCGGGAGAACTTCGCCAACCTACGCGAATACAAGGTCATGCTCAACCCGGAGAAGTGCGTTTTCGGCGTCCCAGCCTGCCAGCTCCTGGGTTTCTTCGTGTCCGCTCGCGGCATCGAGGCTAACCCGGAGAAGATCAGGGCGATCTAGCGTATGCCCAAGCTGACCCGTCTCCGCGACGTCCAAAAGTTCATCGGCTGCCTAGCCTCGCTCAGCCGGTTCGTCAGCCGGCTGGGAGAGAAAGCCCTGCCCCTCTACCAGCTCATGAGGAAGACGGCGCTCGTCGAGCCGGGCGCCGGCTCCACCGCGAAGCCGGCCAAGTTCGAGTGGACCGACCAGGCAAACGATTTCCGCGCCCTCAAACGAGCCCTCACCAGCGCGCCCATCCTGGCCGCGCCGGCTGAGAAGGAGCCCCTGCTCGCATACATCGTGGCGACCACCCGCGTAATCAGCGTCGTACTGGTGGTGGAGCGGCCGGAGGAGGGTAAAGCGCTGCCGGTCCAGCACCCCGTCTACTACCTCAGCGAGGTCCTCTCCGCCTCCAAGCAAAACTACCCCCACTACCAGAAGATGTGCTACGGCATATACTTCGCCGCAAAGAAGGTCAAGCAGTACTTCCAGGAGCACACCATCACCGTGGTGAGCACGGCCCCGCTCGGCGAGATCATGAGCGGCAGGGACGCCACCGGCCGGATCGCCAAATGGGCCATCGCTCTCGCTGACCACGAGATTCGGTACGAGCCGCGTACCGCCATCAAGTCACAGACGATGGCGGACTTCCTCGTCGACTGGGCCGAGACCCAGTTCGTGCCGCCTCCCCCGGACTCCACGCACTGGCGCATGCACTTCGATGGCTCGAAGTTGCGAACCGGCCTGGGGGCCGGCATCGTCTTGTCGTCTCCAAAGGGGGACCGGCTCAAGTACGCGCTCCAGATCCTCTTCGCCGCCTCCAACAACGTGGCCGAGTACGAGGCGCTCGTCCACGGCCTCCGGCTCGCCAAGGAAATCGGGATCCGGCGCATCCTCTGCTTTGGCGACTCCGACCTCGTGGTGCAGCAGGTCTGTGGCGAATGGGACGCCAGGGATGCCAACATGGCCAGCTATCGCTTCCTCGTCCAGCAGCTCACCGGCTCCTTCGTGGGCTGTGAGTTCCATCACGTCCCCCGGGCGGACAACGTGGCGGCCGATACGCTGGCGAAGATCGGCTCCACCCGGCAGGCAATCCCGGCCGGCGTCTCCCTCGAACGGCTACTCAAGCCTTCGATCAAGCCTTCCCCCGAATCATAATCCATCTTCGTACCGGCCGACGTCGCCGGCTCTTCGCCGGCTCCGGCAGCCCTGCCGGCACCATCGGCTCCGGCTGCAGTACCGGCCTTGTCGCCTCCCATGTCCGGCACCCCCGTGGTGGCCGGCTCCACGGCCGTCATGATGGCGATCGCCGCTCCCCCCGCTGTTTCAGTCCTGGGAACTGGCGAACCAGGCCCGGGGGCTGACGAGCCAGTCCCGGGGACTGGCCTCCCGGCCCCGCCGGCTCCGGCTGACCCCGGCACTCCACTCGAGCTCGAGCCGGCTCCCATCTCGGCCCCCTCGTGGGCCCAGCCCATTCCGGTTTTCCTCTTGCGTGGCGAACTCCCCCCCGAAGAGGCCACGGCGAGACAAATCCAGCGCCGGGCCCCGGCCTACAGCATCATCAACCACGAGCTGGTTCATCGCAGCGCCACAGGCGTGTTCCAACGCTGCATCGAGCCGGAAAAAGGGCAAGAAATCCTCCTCGACATCCACCAGGGCGAGTGCGGGCATCACGCCGCCTCCAGGACCCTCGTGGCCAAGGCATTCCGCCATGGTTTCTACTGGCCAACGGCTTTGGAGGAGGCCAAGCGGCTGGTCGACAAATGCGAAGGGTGCCAACGCTTCAGCACGCAGAGCCACCTGCCGGCAACGGCCCTCCAGACCATCCCACTCTCGTGGCCCTTCGCCGTCTGGGGGCTGGACATGGTGGGACCCTTCAAAACTGCACGGGGCGGCATGACGCATCTACTTGTGGCTGTCGACAAGTTCACCAAGTGGATAGAGGCCAGACCCATCAAGAAGCTGGATGGTCCCACGGCCGTCCAGTTCATCAAGGACGTCACAGTCCGCTACGGCGTTCCCCACAGCATCATCACTGACAACGGCACGAATTTTGCCAAAGGCGCAATGGCGCGCTTCTGCTCCCAGGAGGGCATCCGGCTCGACCTCGCGTCGGTGGCCCACCCACAGTCAAACGGCCAGGTGGAGAGGGCAAACGGCCTGATCCTGGCCGGCCTCAAGCCTCGACTCGTGGCGCCCCTCATACGGTCAGCCGGCTGCTGGATCGATGAGCTGCCGGCTATCCTTTGGAGCCTTAGGACCACGCCCAACCGGTCGACCGGCGACACTCCTTTCTTTCTCGTATACGGGTCCAAGGCGATCATCCCCACAGACATCGAGTTCGACTCGCCTCGGGTCGCCCTGTATACGGAGAAAGACGCAAAGGAGGCAAGAGAAGACGGCGTCGACCTACTTGAGGAAGCACGCGAGCTGCCCCTAAGCCGGACGGCCATCTACCAGCAGAAGCTCCGGCACTACCACAGCAAGCGGATCCGGCCACTCTCTTTCCGCGAAGGGGACTTGGTGCTCAGGCGGATCTAGCGGACTACCGGCCAGCACAAGCTGTCCTCCCCATGGGAGGGCCCGTTCATCGTCAGCAAGGCGCTGCACAACAACGCCTACTACCTGATAGATGCCCAGAAGTCGCAGAAGCGCAAAAGAGATGCCTCCGGCGAGGAGACGGAGCGCCCATGGAACGCAGCACTCCTTCGACCGTTCTACTGCTAAGAGAAAAACCCGTGTATGTATGTATCTTCCCTCCTGTTGGAACTTAATGAATGCCTTGGGGGCCCCAAGCCGGCACTTGGGGGCACGCCCCTTTTCAATCTCCATCGGAGACTTGTCACCTTTTTAGCAAGGCACCCGGGTTCGGCTCCCTGGCCCGGGGGCTTGCCGGCTCTCTTCTGAGGCGGGCAAGTAGTGTGAGCAAGCAACCCCTTCCTCCCCCCCCCCCGACCAGCCACAGACCGGTCCCCGGCTGTCCGGCTGATGGAACCATGGGGTAGGAAGGAACTTATCACACGAACACCGCCAGACGAGTGGCAGCCGGACAGGTCCAACCGGATCGCGTTACCTCTAGATACCAGCCTCTGCCGGCTCACCCTAACCCTAGCCGGACGACTCTAAAAGCTCGCTCGTTTTTTCCAAGGACGACGCCCCGTTCCTGTCCCAGTCCGGCTCCCGGCTGGCTGACAGGCGGGGCGGAAGCCGGAAGGAATCCTTGCGTCGAAACAAGTCGAAAGGCAAAAGGTAAAAGAGGAGCCAGCACGCAAGCATTTTTGAACTGCAAGCAAGTTATAAACAAAGGCCACAGGCCAAGGTTTCTTTACAATACACCCTAGTAGGTGGAAATGCACCTTCTTAAATAGACAAGTTTTTCAGCAAAAGAAACAAAGTATGCAGGGCCGCTCAGACTGCCGGTGCATCGCCGGCCGGCTCGACAGTTCGCCCAGAAGAGGTCGCGGCCTTCGGGTCCGCCTCCGTGGCCTCCGTGGCTTCGGTGTTGCCGCCGGTGCTGGAAGCGGTGCTCCCGTCGGCGACCTCATCATCCTCAGGTCCTTGAGGGTTGCCGAAGGAGTCCTCGGCGACCGGCTCGCCGTCCTCGCCCAGCGCCGACAGGAGCTCGTCCGGGTCGACGTAGGACGCCAGCTCGTTGGCTCGGCGGACCAGGGCGCCTTCACGGGCGGCTCGCTCCGCCTCGGGGACCTCGCGCATCGTGGCCAGCCGGGCCAAGTTGACGCCGGGGTACCACGACGTAACGAACCGAAGAGCCATCTGCGCCCCGGAACGGGCCGTGGACGCCTTCCATACCTCGAGCCGGGCCACCGCATTCTCCAGCCACAGCGCCACGCGGCCCACCGGGGCCCCACGACCCGGCCAGAGGGCCGAAATCACCTCCTTACCGGCCGTAAGGAGCCGGTCCATGCAGCGCTGAACGTGGATCATCCGGTTCTCGATGGCCAGCGCGAGCTCCGGCACGTCCCAGCCGGCGTGCTCCTCGACCTCCTACCCGCGCTGCCGCAGGCACTCCCGGTGATCCGCCACAGCCCACTCGGCGCGGCGTTGGGTCTCCGGGAACCGGTCAAAGGAAAGAGAAGAAGGAAAGAGAAGAATCAACAAACAAACCAAATGCAAGTCAAAAAGCAGCCGGCAGAAGAAGAAGATTCAAAGACAAAACTCACGCTGGAAGGCCTCGTCCATCTTGAGGGCAAACTGGAGGCCCGCACTCCGCTCCCGCTCCAGCGCCTCCTCCGCTTGGGCAAGGGCGACCCCGCGCGCCTCGAGCTCGCCCCTGAGGCAGTCCACCTCGGCTTGGAGAGCGGTGGCCCGCTGGGTGGCGTCAGCCGCCTGCTTGGCGGCGTCCTCCCGGGCCGCCATCTCCTTCTGTAGTTCCGCGGTCAGGCGCCCCTGGGCCGCCTGCCCGTCCGAAACCAGGCCGCCCAGCCGGTCCCGCTCCAACGTGACCGCCTAGAGCTCCTGTCCCATCCGGTCCCGCTCGGAGGCGAGCTCATCCCTCTTCTGATGAATTGGGGTCAGCTCCTCTGCAAAGAGTCCAACACAAGTTACTCGAATGCGATAAAGATCCGGCCCGGCTGCCACACAGCCGTGCAGCCGGCCCGACTCTTGGGGGCTACACCCAGTGGGTGCGCTAGCACGCCCCCATTGAAACAAGCATACCTTGCGCCTTCTTCAGCTCCTCCTGGACCCGGTAAAAGCCAAGCTTGCCGCGGTTGTGGATGGCAACCGCCTCATCGAAGAGCGCCAGCCGCCTGGCCCTCTCAGCCTGCCCCGCGCCAAGAAACAGGGTTAGACGGACAGGAAAGAGATAGATCCGGCCCGGCTGCCCCGCCGCTGAGCAACCAGCCCGAATCTCGAGGGCTACACCCAGTGGGTGCGCTAGCGCGCCCCCACTGGAAATTCAGCACAAGACAACGGAATCTTACCTCCACAGCCTCCTCCACGCGCCGAAAATTGGTTTCGGTGGCCTCCATGAACCTGGCCAGCCCCTCACGGCAATGCGCCATGAGGCGGCCTGGCTCCGCGGGCGCAAGGGCCTGATCGCCCGCCGGCGGGGCCGTCACGACCAGGGCGAGAGCCAGCGCTCCCCAGTCCTGGATCACGTCGAGCATGGTCCTTCTCGACCGGCTCGACCCGCCACTCGACCCGGCGGCTGCCACGGCGGTGGCCGGTGGAGGGTTGGTTGTGACCACCAGGGCCCAGGAGCCAGCCCCGGACTCCTCTACGACCGGCACCGCCGGCTCCACCACCTGCTAGACCGGCTCGACGGCCGGCTGAGCCGGCTCGCTCCTCCCGCCGACCGTCGCCTCCGGGGCAGCGGGCACGTCCGCCGCAGCCGGCTCGACGCTGGGCGAGGCTGCTACCATCTCCCCGCGTCGGGTCGTCTCCTGAGCCGGCTCAGGAACCGCCCCCTCCGGCCGGCTCACCTCCGTCATGGACGGGGCCGCGGCCGTCTCCACGGCCGGCTCCCGCGGCTCGCTCGACGGAGGCCTCGACCTCCGCGTTGATTCCGCCGCCGAGTCCGTCGCGCGTGCCGGGTCGGCAGACCGCCTCCGCCTCCCGTCGCTCGAGGCCCCCGAACGCGAGGGCGCGCCCTTCGCCCCCGCCTTCGCGGCTCGCACCTCTGCGAGCCGTCTCTTCTCCTCCCGCACCGTGGCCGCGTGCTCCTGCGCCAGCAGGCTGGCGGCGTCCACTGGGTCGGCGGTCGACTCCGTGTGATGGAGCTCGATGGCCTCCCTGGGGTGGACCAAAGACGGGCCCTCAGGCGCTTGCCGGCTCGAAAACTCGAAAAACCAACGAGGAATAGGAAAAGGTACTCACCCGGCGACGACGGGAAGGGCCCGCTTGGCCTGGGCCGGCGACTTCGCAATGGCCGCCCACGCTCTCTTGCGAGCCGACGGCTGTGTCGACGGCTGCCCCGCGGCCGGCCTCTTCTCCCGATGGGAGGCCTCGGCCGGCTGGCCACGAGCCGGCTGCTCCGCGCTCCGTCCGCGTGGCTCCCGCCGAGCTGTGGGGGGAGGCGCGTCCAAGATCCGGACATCGTCATCATCATCATCATCATCGGTCCAATCTTTGATCGAGGGTCCGGAGGGGAACTCACCAGCCGCTCGGGACCCGCCGGCTCCCGGGTCACCCATCGCCCCGTCCGCCTCGACCTCTCCCGAGGAGTTGGCCCCCTCTTCGACGCCGCCCCCCAGCTTGAAGTCCTCCAGGTCGGATTCGGCGCGTTCCGCCTGGAATACTTTGGGGTGCGGGCCGTCCGGTGTGTTCTATCGAACGAAATGTTGCGGTCAGCGTGGCGTGTGAGCAGGCTGAGGCCGGCTGGGAAAACAGAAAAAGGAAGAGGATCGCCACGCCAGAACGTACCAGGGGCACCGGGTCGTGCCGGCTATACGGCAGCTTGCCAAATCTCCAGGTCCCCAGCTGCAGCTTGAAGTTGGTGATGGAGTTCACCCGCCTCACCACCTGGGCCGTCAACAGGTCGAAGGTGGACAGCCGGCAGGGGTCCCGTCGGCCCGACATGTCGCAGATCCGGTGCGGCCTTAGCTGCAGGGGCAGCACCCGGCGGTCGACGAAGGCGGCCACCAGGTCAGCCGCGACCAGCCCCTCTCCGCCCTTCATGGTCTGGAGCCGGCCCAGCGCCCCGACGACGTCCGCGAATGGCCCGTCGCCCGTCCAGTTAATCCCTGAGGAAGGGGCGTTGACGAAGGCCGGCAGCCGGATGTAGTCCCGCGCTGGGTCGACGTTCTTCACGTAGAAGAATGTCCGGTTCCATCTCTTGACGGACTCGATGAGGGTTATGCCAGGGAATAGCGGGCCGCAGACGCACACCACCGCTCCCCCGCAGGCGTACGGCTCTTCGTCGTTCCTCAAGGCAGAGAAATGCCACGCAAACACCACGAACTCCCCCTCCTGGGGTTCGGGCACCACCTCGCCGCCCGGCGCTCGGGCGGCGACGCGGTCCTCTGGCGGCAGCATGCGGGCACGGCGGAGGTGCGCGATGTCGTCCTCCGTGACGATAGAGCCACCCCAGCTACCGGAGGGTCCGTCGGCCATCTCCTAGGCAACCGAGCGCAAGGACACAGGCGAGCAGGAGCACGAGCCGAAGCGACGGGGAGCGAGAGGAGGAAGACGATGGGGAGAGGGGTGCGCGAACGGCCTCCACCTCTCCCCCTCCCCTTATAAATAGGGGGCGACGCCCGGGGGATGTGGGGATTAACTGCTCCCACTCCCCCGGGGAATCCGCGGGACGTGGGCACCACGGGCCGCGGCCGCTGGGGTCCGAGCACAGAGGATCCCAGCATGCGGCCCGAGGCCTACTGGGCTAGGTCCGTGGCCTATCGGGCTAGGCCCAGGAGGGTGTCCCATCGGATCCCAAAGGCGGGGCCCTCAGCATCATTGCGCTTCGCGTGGCGCGCCGCGGCCCGACGCGGGCCCCGAAACGGCGCGGCGGAACCCGAGGCGTCGGGAGCGGTTGCCGGACGGCAGACCAATCGATCCCACGCGATGGGCGGACGCCGCCGGCTCCCCCTCGTCGGGCGGACGCGGGCCCCCGCCGGCTTTGGGGACAACTAACGGGGTTATTACCCCTACGTAGGCCAAGACTAGGGGCTCCACCCCTTCTGAAACAAAACCCACACGGCCGGCTGGTGCGCGGCCGACTGGCGCATTGCCGGCTGGCTCGCGGCCGGCTGGTCTGCGACGGGCTGGCATGCCGCCGGCTGGCCCACGGCTGGCTGGACCAAGGCCGGCTGGCATGGCTACCGGCAGGCCTACTACCGGCTGGCCCACGGCTGGCCGGTCAGGAGCCGGTCGCCCCGTCCCCGGCCAGCCCGCGGCTGGCCATTAGGCGGCCGGTTCTCCCGCTGACCTCTGGACGGGCAGGTACCTGTCCCCTCCCTCTGCGGTCAAGTACGCTGACAGGACGCGACCCCCATGACGGACTCCGGTGTGGCTACAGCGGCCGCTGACGCGCGAGCACGCGTGGCTACAGTCCGGGCGGTCGTACCGCTGACCAAGGCCGATCGAAACCCGACGGGGCGACAGTGCCGTTGTGCCGCCGTCCACTCCGTTACCTTCCCCGGCGTGGCTACAGCGCGGCCAGCCGTACCGCTGACCTCGGCCGGCAGGCGCAAGGCGATGCCGCGCGGGGCGGCCCGTGCCGCGGCAGGTGAGCGCGGGCCAATAGGAGAGCCGGCTGGTGGGTCTCAGTCGACGATGCGACCGCACAGCCGGCGGGTCCTACGAGCGACGAGACGGCCCGGCCGGCGGGCCCCCCCGGCCGGCTGGGGAGGCTGCCAGCCGGGTTCCCCCTTTTTTAGTACCTTAGGAATATTGTAAGACGGGGGGTTGGCCTATAAAACCCCGCGAGGCCCCCCATGCATCGAGCGAGCAGACGAGCACACAAGGAATTCCACCACCTCACACTCTCACGTAGCAAGGGAAGGGGAGCCGGCTGCTCCTTCTTCCTCCTCTAGATAACAGCTCAAGGAGCACCATTGTAACCTCACCCACCATATAACTAGATCGGCAGGACTAGGGGTATTACCTCCCACGGAGGGCCCCGAACCTGGGTACATCGTGTGTCCCTAACCGCTTGTGCCAATCCCGTTCCCGGAGCCCGCCAGCGTCCTTCGGCCTCAACCACTCTCGATAAGCCACCCCATGGCATCTGTCATGAGAAAACGACGACAGGGACACATATGTATATATATATATAGGGTGGGTCTATTCTGACAACACCCCTTAAGACCTTATTCTGACACCACAAACCCTTATTCTGACAACACTACCGAGCTGACCTGTAGCTACAAACAAACCGGGCGAAAGGACCGAAATGAACTGCAAAAAATCCCACCCCACCTTATCATCTCCGTAACACACCCAATCCCCTCTCCCTCTCTCTCCCATGACCACCAACTCCCCTGCCCACCTCACCCCACGACTCACCCCCACCCCACCCTCCTTCCTGTGGATCCCGCTCCAGCCCCGCCGCCCAAACCCGCGGCCAACCCGGGATCGCGCCGCCTCCCACCTCCGATAGCACCACCCTGCGCATGGTGCGCCGTGCCAACCCGCCGCCGGCCCGTGCTCGCACCGTCCCACCAACTCCTGGCCTACCTTCCCTCCTCCCCACCCACAGTGCCGCCGCCTCCCCACCCTAGCGCCGCCGCCCTGGCACCACCACGCGCCGTCCATCGTGGCCTCCACCACCGCGTCCCCAATCCACCCCTCTCCCCCCGGCCACCACCACTTCCTTCACTCCATGGAATCCCTCTTCCTTCACCAGTAGTTGTCGCTGGGAGCCTAGGGTCCTATGGCGAGAGAACCCACCAGATCCGGCCTCCCTGATGGCCGTGCACTACGACGACCACCGGATCCCCCCCCCCCGACAACAGGTTCCGCTCCCATCCGCGCCTACAGCGATCCACGACGGGGAGGTGCCCCTACTACGTTGATCTGGTCCCGACAGGACCTCCTTCCTCCCGCTCCTCTCCGGCTGGGCGCCGGGATGGGTCCCCATCATGGCCTCGCCCGGATCTTGGGATTGCAGCGGTGAACCTCGGTCTCCCAATTCCCCCACCACTCTTCTCCGTCGGCAGAGCCCATGGGTACGCGATACGGTGGCGTTGCTCTTGCGTTGGCAGATTCCCAGTAGCCCAAAAAGGTGTCTACCCCTCGTTCCTCGTCTCCATGAACTGCAGTCCCATCACCACATGATGACCCCAGGTGGTCGCTCCGGCAGCTCCTCGCCTTATCTAGAGAATTTTCCAGTGTTGGTCTCCACTGACGGCGAGCAGTGCAACTTGCCATCGTTGCAGGTCACTTGGTGCATTGGTGCAGCAAGGACATGAGAGGACCGATTGGCACGCAATTCAGTTTCAGCCGTGTGATGCTGTTGTATGGATGTGCATGGCAGGAGGTTCTCCAGTTGGGTTGTATGTTGATGCAGTTCGTGGGCGCGCCGACATTAGAAGAAGATTCAATGCTTATGTGGGTGCAGTTCGTGGCCGCGGCAACGACGGCAGCAAGGCAGCCCACTCCAAATGCGAACAACGGCGAGGATGGGCTTCCATTTCACTACAGCAGCGGCGGCTCCACACCCGCTCGGCGCCCCGCTCGTGCAGTCCATTACATGGCAGGTCGCGGTCCGTTGGGCGTGGACGTGCAGTGCGGCTCCCGTGTGCGTGTAGTCCGAAAAGATGGGTGAAACAGGCCGGTGTTTCTGTGTGTATTTTGCATAGGCGTGCTTATCTTGCCGTATGTTTCGTTGTTTATACAGTTCAATTCTGGCATCCTCGCCGCTTGGATTCGCAGCCTTTGCAATTAAAAAAATGCAAAGACAAAAATTATGAACGTTCTTTAATTTGACAGCATTTTCCTACTGCAGTTCATTGTTCGTTGTTTCTGTGTTCACTTTGTTGTTGTATTGCAGAAGACAAGCAACAAAAGAACACAAACTTAAATGCACTTACTCAAGAAAAATCTTAAGAAATCATGCAGCTCTCTTGACGGTTTGATGCAGTGTGGTTTTTTATCTGAAGCAGTGCGGTCGGCCGTCTAATGCTGTTCATCTCGTGCAATAAATTGTTATGGAAACGCCAAAAAAAAGTAATGCGGTTCACTTCTCGATAGCGCTGCGGTTCACTTACGCCCGAGGTGAAGTGCACTCTATTTCTTCGTCTTGCAAAATTTACGTTGGACAAAAATAAAATCATGCAGTTCGCTTGCCCGTAGGATGCAGTGCGGTTTTCCGCCTGAAGCAGTACATTTTTCTGTCCGGTGCAGTTCCCTCGTCGATTTTGGTGTCGCGAAAAACAGAGTGTCCGCATTTCGGTAAAATCAAAACTGTTCTTAAACCGTAAGGAATTAGAGCGGGTGTTCTACATGAAAAAGTTGCGCCTCGTCGATATCTTCCCAACTACGTATCATTTGCGTCGTTCCGACGAGCGGTTTGGAAACATTTACGAAAATACGTTCGCTGCAACTCGTAGGCAGCGGCATCGTTTTCAAAATTCTTTTAAAACTGTGAGGAATCTCAACAAATGACCAACATATGAAAGTTGCGGCTATTACACAGCTTTCCAACGCCGTATCACACGCCTCATTTTGACAAACGGTTAAAAAATTACAGCGAAAACCGTACCAAAAAAATTGAAATTTTCGAAAAACAGAATTCCGTTTTGTGTAAATTTGAAATTACTCTCAAACCGTAAGGAATTAGAGAATGTAATATACATGAAAAAGTTGCGGCTCAACGACATCTTTCCAATGCTGTATCGTTTGCTTCATTCCGACGAACGGTTTAGAAAAAAACACGAAAATACGCTCGCTGCCACTCGTGAGGCGCCCAGCGTTTTCGAAACTGCTCCTAAACCATGAGGAATCTCCAAAAGTGTTCAACATGAAGAAATTGCGGATTTTCCTTAGCTATCCAACGGTATATTATACGCCTCGTTCCGACAATCGGTTTAGAAACTGGAGCGAAAATAATGCCGAAAACACGCATGCAGTTTTTTCTGCTAACATTGCAATGCTCGTTTGATAGGGATGCACTGCACTCGCGTTAACCGTGCAGTTCGGAAGTGTTGTCAGAATGGTTATTCTGCACCCGTTGTTAGAATAGACGGTCTGTATATATATATGGTGGGTCTATTCTAACAACACCCTTAAGACTCTTATTCTAACATCATCATCTGCTTATTCTGACAACACCTCTGCAAACACGCAATGAACTGAACCCCTGCTATAAAACCAACCGAGTTATACGTGGGAAAATATCTCCCCCACTCGGCCACTCCTGCCCAACAGTTAGAACACGCCCGATCCCACCTCCACCTTCTTCAACCTCCTCCTCGGGAGTCCGAGCGGCCATGGCGCCCCTCACCTTCTTCCACCGTCGCCGGTAGCCACCAGGGTCGCGCCGGCCGGCCTCCCCGCAGCGCCCCGCCCTGAGCAGCAACAGCCATCTCCCCGCAGCTTCCGACTGCCGCAGATGGATCCCACTAGATCATGTCGTTGCGGGCTCCGGGCGGCCTTCTGCACCGGATCCGGTGGAGCTGGATCCATCGACCGAGCTCCCGCTAGATCCCTACCCCGTCGTCCACCACCCTCCCCATCCAGGCTACCACCATTGGCGCATGCTCCCCTGCCCCCTTCTTACGCCCCGACGACCCTCCACCGAGCCACCCCCGCGCTAACGGCTGTGTCGTCGTAGCTCCTGCTCCTGCAAGCCTCCACTCCCTACCGCGGGGGGTGCTGCCGTCCACTGCGCCCACCCCGGCGAGCCCCTCCGCAGCACGGCTCGCCAGGCGGCTGGATCCGTCGATGGCGCGCTGGATACAAGTGACCACCTCACCGGATCTGCCCAATCTCTCCCCCGTGCTTGTGGATGGCGGACCCGCGGTGCACAGCAGAAACTCGGGCGGTTCATCCCGTGGGTGCGTGCAGCCCGCGGCTGTAGTTTGTGTGCGACAATCGTTTGCTCTGCGTGGCACCAGCGTTGCAGCATGCTGCTGGAGTAAGGTCGTCAATGAACCTCCGGAAGAAGTTCAGAAAAAAATCTGTGCGTTGCGTGCCTGACGTGCAGTGCGGGCCGGCGTGGTGTGCATTCTAGCCGAGCGTGGCGTGCAGTGCAAGGGAGTGCGGCATGCGGGCAACGACCCTCACCCGCAGGCCGTAGCTCTCTGCTCCACTCCTTGCAATTCGACGGCCCCTCCTCACTGACGGCGTGCAGTGCAAGGGAGTGCGGCGGTGACTTCCTGCCCCAAGCCACCGCACTGACCTCATCTCTGTTCCCTCTCTACTCATGCCCTTCATCATGCTAGGGCGGCGGCGGGCTTTCTCCGGTGCTCCCGTCATCGAGACTGGAGGTTGTTGACCATCCGTCTGTCTCTGTTGTCTCACTTTCTCTCTATCTGTCTCGGCCTCCCAGCGAGTTGCCCCCGCGCGCTCCACACGCGGCCGGAGCTCCACCTCGGCCCGTGCAGTTTGGCCGGCGAGTCTGTGCAGTTCGCCGATGACGGGAGTGCAGCTCGATTGCGCATGCGTGCGGCCCGCCCAGTTCATGTGTGCCGTTTACTGGGCTTCTGTATTTTTTGTGCAATGAAGTTCCTTTATCTTTGATATCTTTTGCATGTTGAACATCGTATGCAGCTCTGGTGCAATGTTAGTTTTCTGCTGGCATCCGGTGGCGAACTCGCTTGAAGTAGATTTCTTCTACGCAATTCATTTTTCAGGTTATGTATTGCGGGCGTGCAGCTCACCAGCCTGAGGCTCGCAGTTTGTTTGGCGCTGGCAGGTTCTGTCCTACTGGGCCCAGGACCTAGGGATCTGATTTAATTTTTCATTGTTGTTTTGAGTTTTTATGTAAACTAGGAAAATTGCCCGTGCGTTGCAACGGGGATACATTGCTAACACGTTGCATGGTAACGAAAACAAGAAAAGAAGAAAACATGAAAAGTATAAGACTATGGTTGATAAATGAACGAACAACCAATTATCATTGACAATGAAAATGTGCCATATTATGCCATCACATTCATCAAACTGCCATATCTACTAAATTAGAAGAGGGTATAAAACATATATAGTATGCACTTTCAAAACATCTCATATAAAGAAGATATTTAATTAAAGTTGCATCCTAAACAGAATTTTCGAAATAATTAACAAGCAAAATAATAGCATATTTAAATTCTACACATTTTTTAAAGGGATTTTCATATATAACATGTTGTATTTGGAGCTAGGGGTTGAAAGTTATGATTTTTTTTTTAAAAAGAAGAAAAAGGGGGAGAGCCGGGAGTCGAACTCGGGTCTCCAGAGCATACGATGGAGGTTCGGGCCACTGCGCTACTCGTGTGTTGGTGTTATATTAGCGGATTCTTTTTAATGAAGTAAATCGCCGACGGTGACTTAAACCGAATCGTTTTTTGCAACTTATGGGTGGCATTGGTGGGTAAATATCTGCCAACTTCGAGGGCAATTTTGATGACGGACGACCAGAAACCCAATTTGCTTTATTATTAGGTAAAGATTTGCAGGGCTATTTTGTGTGTTTATAAAAAAGAAAATTCAGTTCAATAACAAACTTGGTGGTTCACTCTAGAGTTTACTTTGCTACTCTAGAAAAAAAACATGAAGTTTGCCTCGTCCATGTAGTCCGGATGCGTTTGAAACAAATGAGAAATATAGAAGAAAATGAACATTGCAGTTATCTTGACTCGACCGCCCAGTACAATTGCACTTGTTTGAAAACTTCAGCGGTTCGCTTTGTAGGAAGGGAAAAAGGAAAAACACAAAGAAGTTTTTTTCTTTAGATGCAATTCATTAGTCATGTTTGATGCAGCTCACTAGCCCTGACTATGGAGTACACACGTGTTTTTATAAACAAAAATAGACCAAAAATAAAAGAGAAGTATGTAGTTCACTTGAACTGGTGTTGCACTTCATTTTTTCCGGAAGTGAGCTGCACTTGTCCGCCTTGTGTGTTTCACGAAGACCTAAAAAGGAAATAAAAATATTATAGAAAAATACCCAAAAAATCATAAGGTTCACTTAGACTCATCTTGTGGTTCACTTTTTTATGATGTGGTTCAGTTGCCCTCCTTTCCACGGTCCACTCGTCCATACAAAAGTTAGAAAAAATGACAAACGGAAATAATGCAGTTTGCTTGCCCATAGGATGCGGTTTTCAGTCTCAGGCAGTGCGTTCTTCTGTCTGATGCGGTTCACGCGTCGATTTTGGTGTCGCGAAAAACAGAGTGTCCGCATTCGGTAAATTCAAAACTGCTCTCAAACCATAAGGAATTACAGAAAGTGTTCTACATGAAAAAGTTGCGTCTTGTCAATATCTTTCCAATGCCGCATCATTTGCATAGTTCCGACAAGCGGTTTGAAAAAAATCACGAAAATACGCTCGCTGCCACTTGTAGGCAGCGGCACCATTTTCAAAATTCCTTTAAAACCATGAGGAATCTCAACAAATGTTCAACATATGAAAGTTGCGCCTATTACACAGTTTTCCAACGCCGTATCACACGCTTCGTTCCGACAAATGGTTAAAATACTGGAGCGAAAACCGTACCGAAAAAGTCAAACAATTTGAAAAACAGAATTCCGCGTTTGAGTAAATTTCAAATTACTCTCAAACCGTAAGGAATTAGAGAGAGTGATCTACATGAAAAAGTTGCGCCTCGACGATATCTTTCCAATGCCGTAGAGTTTGACTCATTCCGACAAGCTATTTAGAAAAAAACGTGAAAATACGCTTGCTGCCACTCGTCGGGCGGCCACCGTTTTCGAAACTGCTCTTAAACCGTAAGGAATCTCGAAACGATTTCAACATGACAAAGTTGCGGATTTTCTGTAGCTATCCAACGGTATATTATACGCCTTGTTCCGACAAACTGTTTAGAAACTGGAGCGAAAACGGTGCCGGAAAAACGCGTGCAGTTTTTTCTGCTGACATTGCAGTATTCAATTGATAAGGATGAAGTGCACCCACGTTAACCCTGCAGTTCGGAAGTGTTGTCAGAATAGTTATTCTCACATCGATGTGAGAATAGACGGTCTGTATATATATATATATATATATATATATATATATATATATATATATATATATATATATATATATATATATATATATATATAGACCGTCTATTCTCACATCCCTCACAAACTGAAAGTCCCCATATGAAGGATCACAACGCGTACTATATGCCCCCCCCCCCCCCCCCCCGCCCAATTTGAGCTAGTGGGTTCATGGGTATGCATGAGGTCAAAACATTGTTTGGATATCTCACCATGCATGACCTATATATCTTAACGCGGACTAAAAAGGATCCACCTAGTAGGTCAAACCCGTCTCATAATAGGTCAAAGTGATGGACCACATGGGTCCCACAGATGGACGTGTCACTGATAAACACTTGACGGAGCCATCAAGGGCCACCAACATTTATGTGTCCAAGCTCAAAAAAAAACATCTATGTGTCCCAAACATATGTATGGGGGTGTTTTCATGTCAAAATGCCCAATGCACAACTTTGACGTGGTGCCTAGTTCGCAAACTCGAAGTCCCCACAGTGAAGTATAACTAGATACGTACGTGTAGTATGCCTCCTCCCACCTCCCCCCTCCCTCAACTTTGAGCCAGTGTGAGGGATTCATGTGCACGCATGCGCTCAAAATTTGGCGCCTACCGTAACACAAACCAAGATGAATCCACCTTGGTGAAATCCCTCTTCTGGCGGTCAAAGTGATAGACCACGTGGGCCGAGGGATTGTCCGAGGGACGACCACCACCGCATGCATGTGTCCCAAACATATGTATGATACTGTTGTGTCTTCTTTTAAATATCCAATGCACAACTTTGATACTTTGGTGTGGCAACTGCCTCGCAAAGCGGACAATACCACACGAAGGCCCATGACAACAAGTGTGTCGGACCCCCCCCCCCGACCACCACCCAATAACACCACCACTTCGAGGTGCATGCATCAAACTATTTATGAAGTGAACATGGGACATATGAGTTCGTGTTAAGATTAGAAAAAATTCATAGATCATTCGACATGTTTATACATTAATTGAGTTTCTAGGAATTTAATGGGGAAAATCATATGCGCCCTTGGGTTCATGTTTAGTCCCCATGCAAATAATGGCAAGAAATCTCAAAGATCCTGGAGTCGTGGCAAAAATTGAAAATCTTGGTTATTAAACAGCTAGGCCGCAAACATTGAAAATAGTTGTTTTAAAATTCAAGTAAATCCAAAATTTAGCTCTAATTCATGAAACTTGGCATGTTGTTTCATGATATATGACACCAATAGGTTGTGATGTTTTTTGGCCAAATTCGAGACAAGTTTTTATATACTCTTCTCACAAACATGAGATTATCAAAGGTTGGTACACATAGTTATCACATTATCATCACAAACGATGAAATTACTAAAATCGCGTGTGTTAGCCTAACAATATATTATGCATGTCGTACCATCGGAGATGAGTTGACGGGACGCATGCGAGCAGTCCGCTGCTCAGGCTAACGGGGGGGGGGTGTGCGTGCAGTACACTGCTCAGGCTGACCGGGAGGCCTGCGAGCAGGTATGTGAATTGTGGGACCCGTGCGAGTAGTCCGCTGCGCAGGCTCACCGGGAGACGTGCGAGCAGGGGTGTGAAATGACGGGAGGCATTCGAGAAGTCCGGCGCGCGGGCTCACCGGGAGGCGAACCCTTTTACGCCTCGTGCCTAGCCCCCAACCACTCCATATTAATCACGCATGTGCCGCTGATTATAACAGGCGGCCGCACTCCCCACTCTCACTACACACCGCCTGCATCCTCGCCGCCGTTCCCAGTCGTCAACGCTCTCAGAAGTGTATTAGATGGCGACGAACAATCGCACCATGGGAGGGAGTGGCGACGTGGGGTTCGAAGTCGGGGCCAGAGAAGCACCTAAGCATCTCTTGAAGCCGGACGACGAGGTTTCCCTCGCCGCCGATGAGGTCTCGTGCAGATAGAAGCACGGCCCTGACGTTGTAGCCACCGTTGTGCCTCCCCAGCCGGAGGCGGTGGTGCATAGAGACTACTACAACTTCTCCGACGAAGACTACAGCGACGACGACTCCGATGACTCCGATGACGAGGGACAACCGGTTAGACCCCTATTTTGGTAAATATATCCTAGGGTATCTTTGATTAGTTATGTTTCCTCCTTTTTGGAATGGAAAGCCCGGGGTTTATGTTATTTCAGTCCATGAAATCAGAGTAAGTCTCGACAGATCCGTATATGTCCAGCACTACCCTAGCTATCTAGTTTGTGCATCTTATATCTATGCTTGTGTATGTTTATTATGTGTTGATCTAGATGTTGGTGAGACTTTGTGTTATAAACTATGTAGTGCAATGTAAATGCAGTCTTGAGCTGCAATCAATTTGGTTGATGGAATATTTATACTTATCTTAGACTTCCCACATAATTTAATTACTACTACCACTCGTTTGCCCACAACACGCACAGCTATGTGTGAGTCTTGGCAAAAAAAATTAACATTATGCATATTACTATAAAAAATGCTAGACTTAGCTTGAAACTTGTTGAACGTGGTAACAAATCCAGGTGTCACACGAAAATGGAAATGTGGACACCACCTACAAACGTGGTTATTTTCCCAGATTGAAACCATGTGCGATGACCAACATTGCGGAACGACACGCATCCTGATTGGCCAGAACGCATTGTCGCGGATCGCGCGTCTACAACCATAGGATTTACACTGATCTAACGGTAGTCCATATCCCTCACACCGGAGTGACATCTACCACACACGGCTGTGTCTACTGAACCATCGCTTGTGAAGCGCATTACTAATCTGGCCCAGAAAACCCTCACAACCCCCACGTCACAAAACCCTCACCCCCTCCCCAGTCGCACTTTGCTTGTCACCGCCTATCGCTGTGGCGAACAGTTAGCTCGACGCCTTTCAACGCTGCGGGCTGCCGCCAAACCCCACCGCATTTCGCTACAGCCGCTTGCTGCCGCCAATTTGCACGGGCTTTCTCAACGCTGCTCGCCGTCGACCCAGCTCGGCCCGATTGGGGAATCTACGGTATTGGGGGCTTCTCTCATGGAGAACCAGATAAATAATTTACTGAAATATTCGCTCATCTCTTATCCCAGTCCATTTGTCCCTGTTAATCACCCAGCCGAAATCGCGGTGAATTCATTTTTAATCTAACCGATCTGGAGGCTTTCATTCGTAGAGTGCGCAATGCAAGGACACATCAGGCCTATATATGTGGCCACGGGCAGACAACCGAGAAGTTCCATCTCAGCGTACCAGGTTACTTCACGAAGCGCACGGTATGTTCAATCTCACCCTACTACGGTTGGCCTGGCCTACTTTTCTGAACATATACTAAATATTGCTATGTTTGGATAAAAGGTGCCAAATGCAGCATCGGCGTCAAAGGGGATTTTTCCCTTTTATATTAGGCAAAATAATGTTGTATTGTTCTTTTGACTACTCTCATATTTGCATCACATCACGGACTCATGGTTACATTATTTGTTTACTCATAGATTTTTGCCCTTTGAGGCTTTGATTTCAACTGATGTATTGTTCTTTCAATTACTCTCACAAAATCATGTAACCTTGTTCTTTAATAATCTTATCATTTCCTGTAGTACAACTCTTGCTTTGCAACAAAATGTGTAGTATAAAATCTTGGCCTTCACATAACTGAAGACTCCAGGGATATCATATTAGCCACTAACCATACATTTACAATCGATGTCTGTGTACAACTTGATCGAGATGGACACTCCTATTTTCACGTGAGCTTTTGGCGAGACATTTCTAAGTTTGTACTGAAAGCCGGCACTGAAATTATGCTGCACCTAAAGGAGCCTGGTCATACCATAGATGCTATCTTCCCCGACGACATCATCCGTCCATACATTGTTCGAAGTAAGTGTTCTATCGATTATTTATATTTTGATTTACGTAGAAATGTCGAACTAATTGTGTAGTATTTAAGCAACCAATTGTGATTTCATTTCCTGACTCTGTTAAGTTTGTTCCTACCTAGTAACTTCTAGTTACCAATACACTACTCTGCTGCCTTGTTCTAACTAAATAATCCATGTCCTCCCACTCCTCCACTCCTATCAGAGAGCACCATCGCCAAGGAGACTCCGGAGTTGCCTTTGTCGCCACCTACAGAGGTGGAGGATGGGGCTGCCAACAAGCGGAGGCGGGTTGAACCAGAACCGCAAGAGGCCCCGGTGGGCCTAGACATCATCAGCAACCTCCCCGATGATATGTTGATAGTCATCATCTCCCTCCTCCCAATAAAAAATGGCGTGCATACAACTATCCTACCCCAACGGTGGCGCCACCTATGACGCACCTCCCCCTCAACATCATCGACGACCAGAAGCTTAGCAGTAACTATCACAGTCGCATTGGCATATTGTCCCACATCCTCCGCGCGCACCTTGGCCCAATGTGACGCCCCCACCTTGATCGTATGCTAATCATACACGCAAACACGCATGATCAAGATTAGAGACTCACTGGAAGATATCACAACACAACTCTAGACACAAATTAAAGTCATACAAGCTTTATATTACAAGTCAGGGCCTCGAGGGCTCGAATACAAACAAGTCAGCGGAAGCAACAATATCTGAGTACAGACATAAGTAAACAAGTTTGCCTTAAGAAGGCTAGCACAAACATCAACGTCGGATCGAAAAGGCAAGGCCTCCTGCCTGGGAGCCTCCTAACTACTCAGCAGCCTCCACGTAGTAGTACACTCCATCCTGATAGTAGTAGTCGTCGGCGGGATCAGTTGGCTCCTGGGTTCCGTCATCTGATCGTAGCAATCGTATCAAGGGGAAAAGGGGGGAAAAGCAGCGGTGAGTACTCATCCAAAGTACTCGCAAGACTTACATCAAAACTATACTAAGTATGCATCAGTATCAAAGGAATGTGGCTATATCTTTGGACTGAACTGCAGAAATGCCAAAAGGGAGGGGAAGGCCCAGTCCTATCAAAGACTAGCATCTTCAGTGTCTTGCAGCATTAGAAGAGTGCAGATTAGCATAATAAAGTATGTTGTAGTAAGGCCCAGAGATCCTTCCTCGACTCCCTGCGAGGAAGAAATCATGGAGCCATCATTTCCATTTCAATGTCACAAGTATCCAGTTCTAGTTGTATAGATCGAGATACAACTCTGAGCGTCCATTACTGTGGACAAGGCTATTCGAATAGATATACTTCCCTGCAGGGGTGGACAAACTTACCCAACACGCTCGATTAACTCCGGCCGGACACACTTTCCAGGTTATGCCCGGCCTCGGCTGATCAACATGACGTAGTCCTACCTAGGCTCAACAGAGAGGTCAGCACGCCGGTCTAAATCCTAAGTGCTCAGGGGTCTTGGGCCCATCGCCCTTTGCACTCCTGCACATTACGAGGACGACCGGTGTCAGTCCTGGCACCTCTTTATACAAAGCATGTGCTTATGCGGGCCACCCGGGCTCGTGCCGCTCAACTGTGACATCTGAAGAGCTTTTGGGCGAATGTACGATGCAGAGTGCCCATACTGATTCCCGTGTGGTGGTTACTACGAAAAAGGCCAAAGGCCTACTCAGATCACATATCCAAACCTGTTAGTGTCTTGGTAGTGGGCGGTGACGATCAATGATCCACAATCTATGGTCCCGTCGCCCCGTCTCCCGGACTTATGGCAAGGGCTAAGAATGCCCGGCCGTGCCGCGTAGTTATCTCGCGGGTACTTCCTGGTCAACCCGACTACACATCACTCACAGGTACCCTTGGGCCAACCCGTCTTTCACATTTCCTCGCGGGTACCCTTGGGGCTGACCCGTCTTTCACATGGTTCTATAGTTAATGTCAAAGTAACTGTGTGTCCATACATCAAGGGAGAATCCGAGGAATCACCCTCGATGGATTCCACTTGATGCAAGCGTCAAGGTGACCTGGGAGGAATCACCCTCGAGGGTTCACACTTGAGGTGTTGCACGACAGGGTCTTTATCGGGAGTGGTGAAGGAGGAATCACCCTCGGTAACCCACAACCGACTAGTTACGCTATAGAGTTATCATCAGGAGTGCGTTACGAGGTATCACCCTCGGCACTCGATGTAGCTCTGCAGAGTCGTACAACTAAGGGGGTGTGAGGTGATGCGTCGGGCTTAGGGCTTGTCGATCATCTTGATCGAGTCTTCGATTCTCCGATGATGAAGCAGGGGCAACAGGGACAAGGTGAGGGGTCACTGATGGATCACTAACCAGCCTATACTAAGCATATAGGATAACAGGTAAGGTAACAACAACAGCTTACAAAAGCAGGCTATGCATCAGAATAGGGGCTATCAACAACAGTAGCAAAATCTAATGCAAGCATGAGAGAGAAGGAATGGACTAACCGGTTAGTCTCTGTTAGTTTAATAGTATTTAAAGTAAACTAATTTAGCTTAATTAGGGTGCGGGCCCAGGCTGTCAGTGACTCTGTTAGCAGTGGGTTAATTAACGCCTAATCTAAATGCTACAGGGCCGACCCACTTGTTAGCGGCCATTAGGGCTTTGGTTAGGGGGGTGGTTAGTGGCCAATGATGCCACGTCGGCTATTAGCGCTGGCGAGGCAAAACACGGTGGCGATGGCCGGAACTTCACCGGAATCACGCTACATGCGGCGGGAGCCGACGCCGGTGGGTTCTACGTGCAACTGGAGCTCGCCCGCATCGAGCGGTGGCCTCTAAGCTGCCGGAGGTGGCCGGAGATGACGGCAGGGTCGACATCCGCGGCGGCGCGAGTGGGCGAAGGGGGCCAGGAGCGCGGTAGGTCACGGGGGCGGCAGCAGCATCGGGAGCTGCGGCAGGCGTGATGCGGGTCGTGGGCGGCTGCGGGTCATCACCGGCAGACGAGCAGCAGGCGGCGAAGGCGGGCCCGGGCGCAGCCGACAGCAGCAGCAACGCGGTACGGCGGCAGCGGCAGCATGCGGCGGAGCAGCAGCGAAAGCGCGGCAGCAAGTAGCTGGGAGGACGGGCACGCGCACTGGCGTGCACGGGGCGCATCCAGGGCACGTCCTGAGGCGGCATGGGCGTGAGGCAGGGCACGCGGGCGCGGTCAGGAGATCACGGAGGGGAGCTCCAGTCATGGCAGTGGGGGTGGCTTACGGCGATGAATCGAGCGGGGAGAGGAGGGGGATCGGAGCATAAGCTCACCCCGGAGCTCGTGGGCGCGTCGAGGAAGCCGGGGGAGCTCGGGAGGCACCGGTGCGTGAGGAAGACGACGACGCGTCGATGTCCGCGCTCGGACGAGCTCGGACCGGAGCGAGGGAGGCAAGAGGGGGGAGGAGTGTGGAACAGATAGGGTTAGGGTTGGCAACAGGGGGGTTCGCGGGCGTATTGAGCTCGCCGGGGAGCTGTCGGATGGCCGGCACGTGGCCATCCGCGGCCACGAACGTGCCTCGGCCGGCCACCGCGCGAGGTGAACAGCGGGGAGGAAGGGGAAGGCCTGGGTGGGCCAGGTGGGCTGGCACTGTGCACTAAGCCCAGTGCACAGTGCCCCTTCCCCCCTTTTCAATTTTTTGATTTTTCTTTATTTCTCTCTGTTTTACATTTTATTTCATTGCCAATTTAGTTTTATAAAATAAAAAACTTGCTCCATAAATTGTGTTGTAAAATAAGTCACTGCCACAAAAAGTTTGGCACAAAATAAAATAGTTTGCAATTTTCATAATTTAAAAAGTATTTAAATTATTGTTTTGCCCCTATTTTAATTACTTTAGGGCACTTAACCATTTTATAAATTGTTGGTTTCTACCCCATAATTTCTGAGGGATTATTTGCAACATTAAGAACATTTTTGTTTTGCAATTTGAAGAAATAATTTATTTGATTTTATTTTAAATTTGAAATTGGCTTTGATTTTCATCAAGTGGAAACTTGGCTTAGTTAAACTTGATGACATGGCACCATTAGTGTGAGGTCACTATAGCATGACACTCGGGGTTTACACCCAATCAGAGGCCTTAAAATCGGCAGGTTTCGTTGCACTAACAAGGTCGAAGCCAAGCTTGACGAGTGGTTCCTATCCCCCGCCCTAGATCAGCTTGAGTCTCTCAGGTTAAATTATGGATACATGCACTTGCTGCTAAGGTCCCCGCTCCGCGTCGCGCCCACGCTGTGTCGCGCCTGTTTCATGAGCTGCATTTTCCCCTAAATGAACGACACACCCGATCTGGTTCTCCCTCGACTTAAGCTTCTCATAGTCTTTGGTGTTTGCATCATCAAGGAGGACATGGAGCACCTGCTTCGTGGTTGTACTGCCCTCGAGAACCTTCGTCTTGATGTTGTCAATGGGTTGAGTAGCCTCACCATCGCCTCCATGACTCTCCTGGCAATTTATGTGTTCTGTTGGTGCTCCAACACGAGATCAGTTAAGGTGTGTCATTATATGGTCATTGAGGATGCGCCTTTACTTGAGAGATTGGTTGTAGTTGATCAACAAGGTCCAACAAGAATCAGTGTCATTTATTCGCCGAAATTGACAGTGTTGGGCTAATCGTCTGCCACATTCTCCGAACTTGTTATTGCATACATCACCATTCAGGTACACCAGTCTTCTTCTTCTCCTTTTAATGTTTCCTAATTTTAAACATGTATGTTCGTTTGTCATCCAAAAAATAATTCCGACAAGCTTAACCCCGTCTCTGTGCTCAGTGAAGGTCTTGGCACTAGAATCTGCCGGCCCCGAACTGGATCTAGTTGCTACATTCCTGAAATGCTTTCCGTGCATGGAGAAGCTATATATCGAGGTGATGCTCCTATCCTGTTAAGTGTTAACCACAACGAATTTCAATTTTTGGTAACTTTTCCCCCGTTTACAATAACACCTGTACTACGATTTCTAAAGGAATATTTGGAGGATTTCAATATATATATGTTTTTTTCCTAATAGTGGTTGCTTGATTCATATGATTACATTCCATATGTATTTCTCCTTCGGATTCATTTATAATAGTTTTCATTGCAAAGTTTCCATCCACTCCAACCTCTTATGAAGAATCCTACATTTTCCTAGAGTGTAATCAAACGCCATGTTAATCATGTCGGATCGAAGATGGCATGCCACTCTATTCTTTTTTAGAAATCCTGCAAATCAAAGAGTCTCATAGTGTTCAAAACCACATCTTGAAACTAACACATTCTCTTCTCTTTTGCAGATCGATTAGGCCAAGCAGGGGATAATGTGATGCGGTATTATGGCATTCCCATTGAATGCCTTGATCTCCATCTCTCTGAAATTAGTTTGAACTCCTATGAAGGTACCTTACCGGAGATTGAATTCG
Source organism: Elymus sibiricus (assembly GCA_039707655.1). Taxonomy (NCBI): domain Eukaryota; kingdom Viridiplantae; phylum Streptophyta; class Magnoliopsida; order Poales; family Poaceae; genus Elymus; species Elymus sibiricus. The sequence goes on from CM077667.1 coordinate 279,621,144, forward strand.
TCGGGTTCTTTGTTGCAAAAGCAAGTGTGCTAAAGGAAATGAGGTTGGGCATACGTTTAGAGCACGCAAATGAATGGCTTGTTGATCAGTGCCGGCGTCTTCAGCAGAATGGAAAAGGATCTACGGAAGCTGAGCTACATTTTCAAATTTAATATTTCAAAGTAATAGGAAGTCGGTATGTCAAGCCCATACATGACTTGTCACTGGTTGATCCCTTTGCAGAAATAATGAAGTTGCAAGACGAGTTGTAAAAATTAGTTTGGACCTTTCGTATGTTCATTTTCATTTCCAATATCAGTTTGAACCTTGTAATAATCGCATCTAAGCCCTGTCATATTTCTGCCATTTGTGATACAATCAGTGTACTAGCAGTGTATGAGACTCGTATTTTGGCAGTACTATTTTGACTTTAATATGCAATGGGCGATTGATATCTGGACCTTAACATGTAAACGACTTGATTTAATTATCATTCTGGCTTGTGTTTCCCTATCGATCTCAATGCAAACGATCTGTACCACGTAACCGACAGGGGTCATTCCCATTATCGCACACAACTGTCATTCATTACCCATGTGTGAAACATTCACCTCATCACACACGCTGCTTAGTGTTGAACGTGTGCGCTTTGTTAAGTCATTGCACACACTTTGTTTTTGCCAACCGTTTGCCATTAACGTCCACAATAATGGGAGCTTCTTCCAGCCAACCCGTGGCCAAATGAGCCGGACAGGGAAGCTTTGCAGTTGCGCGGGAACGGGCTCACCAGTGGTACGTTGGCGCCTCTTCAAGCCGGCGTGTGGCCAAATGAAACGTGTGTGCCCGCACTCGTCAAGCTTGCACTTAAATCCTCCACCTGGAACGCGGTGACAAGACGTGCTAATTATAGTCCGTCCAGCCCTCATTTACTCCATCACTCATTTAACCTCTTGTCTCTCTTCAACCTTGCCCCACAGCGCAAGAGGCAAACCCACGATGCCAAATACGGAGATGATATCCTATTCGGCTTCAATGGCGGCACTCCTAGCGGCTGCCAACGATGAGCGGCAGTTCACCATTCGTGCCTCCGTGGAAACCCACGTAAGGTCCAAGGATCTCTCGGTGGTGTACACCAACGACCCAGTCTGGGTGGAGAACTCCATCGACACCATGGAGCGGTTGCTTGACAAGGACACGTACAAAGTTGTCGGCTTCGACCTCGAGTATACCGGTGGTCGTGTCGGGTATGATCAGAAGGTTGTCGTTGCCCAGCTGTGCGGCTACCATCACGTCCTCGTCTACCACTATCCTAGCCACAAGGCCTTGTGAGCGTTTCAACAGGTTTGTCACCAACCCCGACTACATATTCGGTAAAATGGACACCACCAACGATGAAAATGTGCTCAAGACCACGAGCTTGGTCTGCCGGAATTTTATCAACATCCAAGGCCAATACAGGGTCTTGGGCGGCCAAAAGAAGCAGAAGGACTCCATGGTTGGTCTCACCATGGCCATCATCGACCCCTATGAAGACATGAAGGATTTATGCAAGAAGAAGAAGAAGAAGAAGAAGAAGGTTGTCTGGCACCGCGCCTGTGTCCGAAGACTGGACGAAGATCACGTCAAGTACGTGGCCAAGGACGCGTACGTAAGCTATGAGCTGTGGAGGCGGATTGCTGACATGAGGAAGTGCCTCCGTCCTGCGCCAACCGGCAGCCCTTGTCACAATAAGTACACATGATTCGGTGATCGTTACTACTAGTTTGTATGCATGTACTTGTTAATTGAGGTGTGCAAATGTTACATGTAGTCAGTAATGTAATTGGATGTTTATTTTGGTTATGCAATCATGTTATTATAAGTATATATGTTGTTTTTCTGTAGACAAAATGTAGATGTTGTGCGGACATAGCAAATCACATCGTTTACGATTAAACAAAGTAACACGTCGGTGATGATTTCAACAATCACAGACAATTGGGTGTGAGTAAGCGTTTGCCCACAGCACACACATAGCTTATTATCAGGAATCGTCTGTATTTTATCGGTCTTCCCACACAATTCCAATTACTGACATGTTTGTCGTGTATCACACACATCTTGTTACACCGAATAGTTTGTGTGACTTCTGATCATTGCAAACAGTTCGTCTGAGCGACCTGTTTGCCGGGTATCACACACATCTTGTTACGTCGAATCGTTTGTGTTACTTTTGATCATCGCAAACAGTTCGTCCGAGCGACGTGTTTGCCGGGTATCACACACATCTTCTGACGTCGAATCATTTGTGTTCTGTTAGATCAGTGCAAACAGTTTATCCAAGTGAGTTGTATGTCGTACATCGCACACATCTGTATTTGGTTAACCGTTTGTGTTATTTCTCATCATCGCAAACAATTCGTTAGGACCAATTGTATGCCACGTATCGCACACGAAACTCTTATCTAAATCATGGTTGATGGATCCGCCATCGCACACAGATCGTTTTATTGGCGACGGAGCTAGAACTATACCTTTTGTGATTCATGCATAGCACACAGTTTGGTCGAAGGATCTTTGATTGATGTGTCGTCTTAGGACCTTCCTGCAGTAGTGTTGAGTTGTAAGTAAAATAAAGTGTGATGCATTATTAGGGTGTGCCCTTACCTGTGAGGATTAAAAAAGGGAGAAAAGCCAAAAGAGCCCACAGAAAAGATGAAAAAAATGAAAAATGATGAAAAAAAAAAGATGGGGGGGGGCACACCACTATCCTTTACCACACTTGTCCTTCAAATTAGCACCATGTGCTTCATATAGAGAATTTTCATATGCTTCATGATTATGCTAGTGGAATTTTTAGATTATAGAACTTGGCTTGTATATTCCGATGACGAGCTTCCTCAAATGTTCAAGGTCTTCATGAGCAAGCAAGTTGGATGCACACCCACTTAGTTCCATTAGGAGAGCTTGCATACACTTATAGCTTCAGTGTATCCGTTGCATGGAAATCCCTACTCCTTGCATCAACATCGATTGTAAGGCCTCACCATTGCCTAATGATCAAGCCTCGTTCATGTGAGATTTTCTTATACCTTTTGTCTTCGCTTATAAATCCCTATCATCATTCTCTTTTCCATCCAAAGTGCTAAAGACCTTGGTTCACGCTCAAGTATTGCGTGAAATTTGAAAAGGTTGAAGCGAGAAAAAGTATGATTTAATTGCTTGGTTTGGCACTAGGGTTGCTCTTAATTTGATATCTATATTCTAGGAAGACTAAGCGTGCCATGCTTATCATGATTAAGTGTGTAGAGTTTGCTTTCTTTAGCATCTTTATTTTGAAAGGCAATGATTGTTTACTTGCATGTTTATGTATTATTCTTTCAATGTAAAATTGATAGACTATTGCCATGAATCATGTTTATCCAAAGTTCATACCACATTTAATTATTTGATTAAGATTGTGCTAGGAAGCATGGCACATCAAAAAATATTTTTGTTTTATTATTTACCTATTTGAGAACGAGCAGGAATTGAGCTTTGGGATGCTGATACGTCTCCGACGTATATATAATTTTTGATTGTTTCATGTTGTTACCATTCAACTTTTAAAAAAAATTGACAACAATTTATATTATTTGTATCTAGACTAACCTATTAACCCCGTGCCAAAGGTCAATTCCTGTTTTCTATCATTTTGCGGTTTTTAGGTGAAAAAATCATGGAGCCGGAATGACCTGAAAATTTACGTGGAGTTTTTGTGGAATATCTCTGAATTTTTGGCTCAAAAATCAACACAAGACGAGGACCATGGGCCTCACAAGCAAGGGGCTCCCCACTCGGGCGCTCGGGGGTGGCTTGTGGAGAGATACAAAGCTTCTGGAGCTCTCCTTCGTGCGCAAGGAAGCTGGTTATGAGAAACAAAATCATGTTAAAATTTCAGCCCAATCAGAGTTACGGAACTCCGGTTATTTGAGAAATGGTGCTCGGCCACAGAAATAGTACCGAAACATAGGGGCTCCCGCCCCTCAGAGGCCATGGAGATCAAGGATCAGAGGGGAACCCTTCTCCCATCTAGGGGGAATGCCAAGCAAGAAGAAGGAGGGGGGCTCTCTCCCCATCTCTCCCGGTGGCGCCGGAGCACTGCCGAGGGAACCATCATGACGACGATCATCTCCAAGAACATTGTCGTCTTTATCAACAACTCCATCATGTTCCACCATCTATAATCAGCGGTCCACTCTCCCGCAACCCACTGTAATCTCCTACCGAACATGGTGCTTTATTTTATATATTATATTATGCAATGATTTATTGCGCCTCTATTATGTTTGAGTAGTTTCATTTTGTCGTGTGGGCTAATTGGTATGCTATGGTTGATATGAGTTGTATGTTATTATGGTGTTGTCTTATGGTGCCCTACATGTTGCACAAGGGTGTGAGACCACCCCTATAGCGTGTTGTAATACGTTAATGATTTGCTTATAGCGGGTTGCGGGAGTGACAGAAACCTAAACCCGAGTTTGTGGTTTGTTACGTATGGGATTAAAGGGGACTTTTAACTTAATGGTGTGGTTGGGTTCTACCTTAATGAAGCTTTGGTAGTTGCGGATACTTGTTATAGTTGGAATCATAAGAACATGCGATCCAAGTATGTAAAGTGTGTTGGCTTAAGAATCTCCCTCATAAGTATGATAAGTATCACTATCATGTCATAGTCAATTGCTTAGGGACAATTCCACGTATCGTACCACCACTTTTCCACACTCGCTTTAGTTACTTTATAGTTCTTTTAGTAAAACAACACCTAACTTTTATTTCCATATTATTTATTATCTTGCAAACCTATCTCATTACACTTGCAAACTAGTTTTGTTTCTTGTTCTAGGTAAAGCGAACGTTAGTGTGCGTAGAGTTTTATCGGCGGTCGATAGAATTTGAGAGAATATTAATTCTACATTTAACTCCTTGCTGGATTCGACACTCTTATTTATCGAAAAGCCTACAATTGACCCCCTAAACTTGTGGGTTATCACAAATCTATCTAAAGGTTTTAGAGAAGACTTTATACTCACCATTCTCATAGTGAAGTTGTTCGGACCGACCGGTCCACAATCGTGATTTCTACTCGTCAAGTTCAGGAGGTTTTTCCACGTTAAATCCTATGTAGCATGTGCATGTTGTTTGTGTTATTCCGCTGCTTACTTGTTGGTTGAAGTTGTCTTCAAAGTCACTACAAATGAAGAGGATTGTTCAGTGTGCATATTTATCGTGTTAGTGAATTTGTGCATCGCATATTTGTTGTAAATGAACTCACATACCTCATGTACCGTAAATGAACTCCAAGTGAAAATGAGACGTTTATTCATCACTACAACATGTGGATCTCATATGGGTCTTAGGACATCTCCAACGTGGCCCCTCAAATCATCTCTACATGTTTTTTACGGGAGTCCGCACCCTTTTTGCCATCCAATGCTATCCCTAAAACGTCTATGGACCCGAACATATGGTTTTTACGGGAGTCCGCATCCTTTTTGCCATCCAATGATATCCCTAAAACGTCTGTGGACCCGTTCGGACGTTCAAATTCAAGCAAAGTGAAAGTGAACTTAGGGGAGGGGGCTTTGGGGAGCCTGGGCATCCTCATAGCTAACTAGAAGTCACTACATAGGACATTCGGACATCCTCTCTCTTCCCTCAACTGTGGCATGCACATGCTTAGAAGGATGAAACTGTGTAAATATGAAATAGCATTGGACGACTCCCTTTCCTATTTCGTCCTCGGAAATTCATGATGTCTTTTTCGAGGATTTGCATTGAAGATGCCCTTACATCATAATAAATAGTTTCTTACCTAAAAAACCATTACGTTGTTTCATTGTGGAATGCGTAGCGCAAAGATCAGAAACGAATCACTTGCACCATATATCACACCTCCAGCAACTTGGCACACATGCAACATAGGGTCAGTTTTTTTGGTAGCCGTTTTGGGTTTTTCTAGAATAAGCTGCCCCTACCAAGCTTATTTTAGAAGTCTAGCCAAAAAAAATATTTTTTAAAACCTACTATTCAAGTTTTAATTAGTAGGTTCCTAAAAAAATAAATTTAGTTGGCTTTTGAGAATAAGCTGTGTAAAGACAATTTATTTTAGCTTATTCTAAAAGCTAGCAAAAGAGTTGGACCATAGTATCAGGACAAACAAAGGACTGCTACACAAACACCTACCAACTCAACAAGCATGTACAAGTAGTACCGCAAATAATTAAGAACTTGCATTGTCTTGGCTATTAGACTACCCACAATGGGGAGTAACATAGAGTAGTAACATGCATATGTTACTAGTCTAAGTTACTACCTTCACAGTGGATAGTAACATAGGGGTAGTAACATTGAGCCTTTCATTTATTAGCTTATAGATTCATCTTGCCTTGGTATGCGTTATGTTACTCATAGGGGTAGTAACATGCTAAGTTACTCAATTTCTCTCTCTTCTCATTAATTAGTTGCCACATCATATTTTTTGCTTAGGTGGCATCTATGTTACTCCTTATGTTATTCCCATTGTGGGTAATCTTATGCTAATACCAAGGCGAGTCAGGGACTACGGTTATCACGCTCTTGACCTGCATGTACTTGTCGATGGCCATCATCCCCTGGTCCCGGCCAAACCCGCTCATCTTGTACCCGCCGAAGGGCGCCTCGGGGTCGAAGGCGAAGTAGCAGTTCACCCACATGGTCCCCGCGCGCACGGATCTCGACACCTTGTTGGCAATGTCCAAATTCTTGGTGATTATCCCGGCAGCCAGCCCGTACTTGGAACTGGATAATGAATCTCGCGTTGATGTTGCCTTAGGCAGTATGGTTACATATACACGTACAGCCCTACATGCAGGGCACGATCACAGAGGTGGCGCTAGACTAGGTAAGTTCCTGAAGACTAGGACGGCTAGTTACAACAAACACCAGATATACAGCACATGCGTACAAAGATAACGTGACAGCTCAACACCCCCCCGCAGTCCGAACGGCGCCAGGGAAGACGTTCAGACTGGAGCGAAAGTCACGAAAAACCATGGACGGCAACCCCTTGGTGAAGATATCAGCGAACTGGGACTCCGTCGGGACGTGCAACACCTTGACCTCGCCGAGTGCCACACGGTCGCGCACAAAGTGTAGATCGATCTCCACGTGCTTGGTGCGCTGATGCTGAACAGGGTTGGACGAGAGATACACTGCACTCACATTATCACAATACACAATAGTAGCTCGGCGAGGAGGGCGATGAAGCTCTGCAAGAAGTTGGCGAAGCCAACAGGACTCGGCCACACAGTTGGCAACTGCGCGGTACTCCGCCTCAGCACTGGATCGAGACACAGTGTGTTGCCGCTTGGATGACCAAGAGACGAGGTTAGAACCTAGGAACACACAAAATCCCGAGGTGGAACGACGGGTGTCAGGGCAGCCGGCCCAATCAGCATCACTGTAGGCAAGGAGATCATGCGAGGAGGAGCGATAGAGCTGGAGCCCGTAGTGAGTGGTGCCTCGGAGGTAGCGTAGCACACGCTTAAGCAGCTGGTAGTGCCCCTCCATCGGAGCGTGCATGACAAGACAAAGCTGCTGAACGGCATAGGAAATGTCGGGGCGGGTGAGTGTGAGATACTGTAGGGCACCAGCGAGACGACGGTAGTGAGTGGGATCACTATAAGGGACGCCATCGGCACCAGACATCTTGCTGCTAGTGTCGACAGGAGTAGAGATGGGCTTGCAGTTGAGCATCTTGGCACGATCGAGGATCTCAAGCGCATATTGCTCCTGAGAGAGAAATAGTCCGGTGGTGGAGCGATGCACGTTGATCCCGAGAAAGTGGTGAAGGTCACCGAGATCACTCATGGAGAACTCGCCGGTGAGAGCGCGAACGAGCGACTGGAGAAGAGTGGCGGTGCTAGCAGTGAGGATGATGTCATCAACGTACAATAGCAGATACGCAAGAGAGGTGCCACGGCGTAAGATGAAGAGGGAGGTGTCGCACTTGGAAGACACGAACCCGAGGGAGTGGAGGAAGCGGGTGAACCGAAGGAACCAAGTGCGAGGCGCCTGCTTAAGGCCATAGAGGGACTTGTTAAGGCGGCAGACGTGCGTGGGGTGGGTGGCATCGGCGAAACCAGAGGGCTGCTGGCAGTACACAACCTCAGCAAGATCACCGTGGAGGAAGGCATTCTTGACGTCCATTTGTCGAATGGGCCAAGAGTTGGCAGTCGCAATGCTGAGAACCACCCGGATAGTAGTTGGTTTGACCACGGGGCTAAATGTCTCCCCATAGTCCACGCCCGGCTGCTGTGTGAAGCCGCGTACCACCCATCGCGCCTTGTACCTTGCCAGAGAGCCGTCGGGATGGAGCTTGTGGCGGAAGATCCACTTGCCGGTCACCACATTGACACCTGCAGGACAAGGAACCAAAGACCACGTATCATTCCGAATTAGCGCGTTATACTCGTCGACCATCGCGGCATGCCAGTGTGGGTCCTTAAGGGCTGAACGGTACGAGGAAGGGATGGGGGAAGGGGCGTCAGCGACGTGCAGGTCAAGGATCTGCTTGGGCATGGCGTAGCCGGTTTTACCCCGAGTCTTCATCGGGTGTGGATTGGCGGCAGGCGGAACGGGAACAGCACGGGGTGGTAATGGCGGGTTGTGGGGAGACAGAGACGGACGTGGTGATGTGGGACTGGAGAACAGGGGGGAACGTACGGTAGACGAGCCCCCTGGCGACGATGGGACCGGGCCCTCTGGCAGTGATCCCAAGGAAGACGCGGTGCGGGGCGTGAGACAGGGCGAGCTGGGCGCGGGAGTGGCGGGATCCGCAGCGGAAACGTGCGCGGCGGGCGGGCTTGCATGGCTTGCATGGCTTGCATGGCTTGCGGGCCCCGCAGCGGAGCAGCCCACAGCGCACGGGCGGTTGGCTGCATGGCTAGTGGGTCCGGCGGGAGAGGAAGGAGGCGTGGGGTGCGCAGGAGCGGTGGTGGGTGGTCCAGCTGGCGACGAGGGAGTGGGGTGCGGGAAGTTTGGGGTGGTGCAGCGGTACGGTGCATGGCGCAGTGGATGTTGTGTGGCGGTGGATTCTGTGGAAACGGAGAAGGGAAAGGAAGATTCGTCAAAAGTGACATGCCTGGAAATAATAACCTTGCGCGTGGCTAGATCAAGGCACCTATATCCCTTCTGTTCGCGTGGATAGCCGAGAAAGACGCAGCGCGTGGAACGAGGCGAGAGCTTGTGGGTGGTCGTGGCGGAGATGTTCGGGTAACAAAGGCATCCAAACGTCCGGAGGTGGTCATACGTGGGATGGACACCATACAAGAGGAAATACGGGGTGAAGTGATGAATGACACGAGAGGGACGAATGTTGAGAAGCATGGTGGCGGTGTGTAGGGCCTCGACCCAAAAGGGAGGAGGTAGGGCGGCTTGGATAAGCAACGTCCGAACGACGTCGTTAGTGGTGCGAATGTGGCGCTCCGCTTTTCCGTTTTGTGGAGAGGTGTGGGGGCATGTGAGGCGAAAGACGACGCCGTTGGAGGAAAAGTAGTCGCGGAGAGATGTGGTGAGGAACTCTCCCCCGTTGTCACACTGGACACACCGGATGAGGACACCAAATTGGGTAAGAATAAATTTGAAGAAACGGAGAAGGGTGTCACATGTGTCGGATTTGGCACGGAGGGGGAATGTCCACGAAAAATGCGTATAATCATCAACAATCACCAGATAATACTTGTAGCCCGAATAACTAATAATGGGAGAGGTCCAAATATCACAATGAATTAAATGAAACGGGGCACAAGTATAAGAGGTGGACTTGGGGAAAGGTAGCCGAGTATGTTTGCCCATCTGGCACGCGTCACACAAACGCGTGGAACGATCATCCTTATTACATGCAGAAAGAAAATCTAAGGAAAAATGGGAAAAAGAGGAGGAGCTAGGGTGCCCAAGCCGCCTATGCCATAGATCAGACGTGGAGATGGTGAAGGCGGTGGAGGTGGTAGCGCCGTTATTGCTGGAGAAAGGATAGAGATCACCATCACTGTTGACCCTCAGGAGCAGCTCCTTGGTGGCTAGGTCCTTCACGGAAAAACCACAAGGATCAAATTCCACAGAACACAAATTGTCACGCGTGAACTTACGAACGGAGATAAGATTTTTGACAATGTTAGGAGATAGAAGAATATGGCGCAAATGAAAAGGCTTAGGAGGAAGGTGTGCAGTACCGACAGCAAGAACAGGAAGGCGAGTGCCATTACCAACGATGATGTGACGAGTATAAGGAGCTAATAGAGAATGAGAAGAGGTCAAGGTACCTGGATCCCCAGTGACATGGGAGGCGGCGCCGGTGTCCATGATCCACTCGGCGTTGGCGGGGAAGGCAGAGCCGTAGCTGGGTGCGGCGTGGTACATGGCCGCCGCGTCCCACCCGTGAGGAGGAGCGCCATAGGGTGCAGGAGCAGGGGGCGCTGGGGCGTGGTTCAACAGCAGCGGGTACGCCTGATGCGGCACGCCGGGACGGGAGCCGAGGACGCCCGCAGAATTCGGAGGGATCCAGGGCGAGCGCGGGGGAGGGAACGGCAGCCCCATCGGCGCGAAGTACCCAAGCCAGGGCTGGGCACCGGCGCCGCGGCCGACGGGAGCATCGCCGCGCCCACGTCCGCGTCCACGCCCGCGACCGCCACGCTGGTTGCGGCCGGCTCCAAGTTGGCCACCGCGCCCGTTGCCACCGTTGGGGGCGCGATCGCCGCCACGGTCGCCAAGGTCGCCGCGGTCGCCGCCGCGAGCACCGCCGCGATCTCCAGCGCGGGCACCGCGCTCATCATGTTGAACAGCGAGGACCTGCGCCCCCTTGGCGCGCGCGCGCTTGTCCATGGAGAGCTCAGCGAGGACGAGCCGAGATCTCGCCTGGTTGAACGTCGGGAGAGGCACGGTGGACTGGATGATGGCGGCCTGCATCGCGAACTTGGGCCCGAGACCGTCGAGCATCTGCAGAGTCAGGGTGCGGTCGGTGACCGGCTCCCGGACATCAGCAAGTGCGGCGGCGAGGCCCTGAAGACGGCGGCAGTAGTCGTTGACGCTGAGGTCGCCGCGGGTGGTCGCCCGGAACTCCTGGCCAAGATGCATGGCCTGTTCCGCCTCGTTGTCCAGAAAGTACTCATGGAGCCGGGACCAGATCGTGAGGGCGGTGGAACCGGCCGGCGCGACAACGTCGAGGAGGTCACCCTCGATGGTGGAGAAGAACCAAAGGACGACGGTGTTGTCGTCGTCGCGCCAGTCGGGATCACCCATCCGGTGGGCCGAGCCGGCCCGGACGTGGTCCTCCGCGTGATAGCGCCTGAGCAGAAGGGTGATGTAGTTGCGCCAGCGTGCGAAGTTGGACCCGTCGAGGGCGAGCTTGAAGTCAATCACGCCGGCGACGCTAGTGGGAAGAGGTGGTTTGGGGTTGGAGGAGGACGGCAGGGTAGTGGTGTTGGGTGGGAGGGTGGTAAGAGGAAGGCCGGCAGAGCCGGGGATGTCGACTGTGACCTGAGCGCGAGGCCGCAGGTTTGTGGTGGGGAGGGGTGTGGCAGCGGCGGCGGCTGCGGCATCGGCAGCGGCGGCAGCTGCGGCAGCGTCGGCTTGATCGGCATCAGCCTCGCGCGGAGAGGAAGGAGGAGTAGTCATAGCTCCGATACCAAACTGGATAATGAATCTCGCGTTGATGTTGCCTTAGGCAGTATGGTTACATATACACGTACAGCCCTACATGCAGGGCACGATCACAGAGGTGGCGCTAGACTAGGTAAGTTCCTGAAGACTAGGACGGCTAGTTACAACAAACACCAGATATACAGCACATGCGTACAAAGATAACGTGACAGCTCAACACTTGGTGCAGTTGGCCTTCTCTATCGCCTCATTGACCGTCCTGCAGACACAGCCGGGCAAAAAGGCACTTAGTCAGGAACTAGGAGCTCATAATTCAAGAACCAGGTTAATTTTCGTCAGGTGACATTGTGAAAAATTGTCCTACTTGAACTTCATGAGGGACATCACAGGGCCAAAGGTCTCATCTTGAGCGATCTTCATGTCCTCCTGTAGAAGCCACGTGAGCATGTGTTACTGTCAAACTGTCAATCCGTCTAAATGCGGATGATGCACGAATTTTCCCCCTTGAGTAATACTAATACTATGATGTGTACACCTCATCTCTTGTGCATCTAGAACTTGAAATTACCTTGACATCTGCAAATATGGTAGGCTCAATGTAGTATCCTTTGTCGCTGGCAGGTTTGCCGCCGGTGAGAAGTGTCGCTCCCTCGCTTTTGCCATGCTCAATGTACCTTAGGACCCTCTCAAATTGCTCCTTATCAACCTAGATTCAAGCAATGTAAAGGGTTTAATTAAATATGTTTTCCACATTCTTTCCGGCCATGAGCTCGACTAGTTTCCAGTTGAGCATGGCTGATGGAAAATGAAGGCACAATCTACCTGGGGACCCATGTTGGTGGCGACATCAAACGGGTCTCCGACTTTCCAGTTTTGAGCAGCCACCACAGCCTTCTTCACGAACTCGTCGTAGATCCCTTCCTGAACATAAACACGAGACCCCGCGACACAAACCTCTCCCTGGAAGTCCACATTCAGATAGCAGTATATATATGTGGTCAGTGTCTGTCGTTTGCTATGTGGAATTGTTTTACTCTTGGTAACTCTATCCTCTGAGGAGAATGCCATCTATTACCTTGTTGAAGAAGATGGCAAGCCTTGAGAGCTCGACCGCCATGTCGATGTCGGCGTCGTCGAAGATTATCAGAGGCGACTTGCCGCCGAGCTCAAGCGATACCGTCTTCAGGTTGCTCCGTGCAGATGCCTCCATGATGAGGCGGCCTACTTCACCAGAGCCAGTGAAGGCAACCTGGTCGATGTAGCGGTGGTATCTTTCATTTCATTAGGACAAGGAAAGCAGAAATGCATGGCATGGCACGAAAAGTAATAGTACTAATAATGGTCATTTGTGCTCACGCTGTCAACGTCCATGTGGGAGGCTATGGCGGCGCCGGCCGTCGGGCCGAAGCCAGGGACGACATTGATCACTCCGTCCGGAATACCAGCCTAAACATGTATGCATGCACGTGAGGACAGTTCACATCATCACATGGAGAGTGTTGAAAGAGCGTTAGCTTGCAGAGAGATACATTACCAGCTTTGCAAGGTGAGCATAGTAGAGGGCCGAGAGGGGCGTCTGTTCCGCGGGTTTGACGACGACGGTGCATCCGGCGGCGAGCGCCGGGCTGATCTTGAGGAAGAACATGAGGCTGGGAAAGTTCCACGGGATGATGATGCCGACGACCCCGATGGGCTCCTTGAGGGTGTACCCCTGGTCAGGGGCGGAGCTTCGTAGGGGCCAAACCGGGCTATGGCCCGCCCAGGAAATTGACATCTTTTTTACATATGCATCTTCCCAGCCCGGCGCAGCTGGAGTCCAGTAATCCGGCGGTGCATCCTCTCACGCATGCAGTGCATCCCCCGTCCTCTCTCAATCTCGAGCATGTAGCCGCCCGTCGGCATCTCTCGCCGTCTCACGGAGCAAGGAGCAGATGCTGGCCGCCGGAATCTTTCGTCACTCCGTGGATCTTCCATCGCGCAGACAGGGGGCATCAGTCTGCAGCGAGAGGATCAGCGACATCCGCGCGGCCGTGGCGTTGTACCGGGCTACCGGCCCAGTGCTCGCACAAGAGCCCCATGCACGGCTGCACATGCATAGAAGCAGGTTAACTAGTATCTTCCCCCAAATTCCCAAATTGATAATTAATCGCTTGAATTTTTTCAGTTCCGTACATCTTATATAGTTATGATCTTATTCAAATTGCAATATAGGTAGTCATGGGCAAGAAAAATCAGAATAAAAAACACGAATTTTATATTGTCATCGCTTGAATTGGAAGAACAACATCTATGAAGATTTTAGAAGCATGAAGGATCGAAAATCTGATTTCCATGTCTAAGATCTCAACATGTATGAGCTAACTTTTTTGTATGAGCTAACTTAATCTGATCGAAAATCTGGCGGCGTTGACGGCGAGGTCCACGTCGGCTTTGTCCGCCTCTGCGATGTGGGCCAGCACGTCGCCTGTCCGCGGGTCCCTCGCCTCAAACGTCTTGCCTGAAAAATGAAATGAAATCCACCAGGAAAACAAATCGCATGAACGCCAACGTCCACCGTGGTAGCACTCTGTCAATAGAAAAATTTGTCGACGCGGAGGCGGTGGTATGCATATATAAACATCCAGTGGCGGCAATTTCAAGATCAAAGGGATAGAAGACCGTGTCGCAATATTCCGTATGTTATGGGATGATGCCGTTGAATCTCGTGAATGTGACAGAGATAAGTTTCTTTTTTAGGGAGAGAAACAAGTTGGTTCCATCCATCTAGCGAGCAAGCAGATACTATTTCACAAGCAAAATCATAGATTTCTGAGCTTCTCCAAAAGAAAATTAGGCGAGTTGGTAACATATAAGACATGATGGCCAACTTGGTTCATGCGGGGAATATTTAAAACATGGCGACAGAACATCGTGAAGGCCTTATTTGGTTCATAAAATGGAAATATTACTCCCTCCGTTCTAAAATATAAGACATTTTAGAGATTTCACTATGAACTAGATACAGATGTATATAGACATATTTTAGAGTGTATATTCATTCATTTTGCTCCGTATGTAGTCCATGATGAAATCTCTAAAAGGTCTTATATTTAGGAAGGAGTATAAGAGTAGAAAAATCTTAGGAAGTAAGATGATAGTGTGTATCTAAATTCCTATCATAGGATAGAAATATGTCACTTCATTCATATCATCGGAGAGAAAAAATTCAGTGGGTCTAGGCTAATGTTTCCTTTTTCCTTTAAAATACGAAGGATTATAGTATATAGAAATTGAAATCCATTCCTACAAACCAAAAAGCTCTAAAGAAATTTTTTATTTATCCTTTAGAACTACTACAAAGTTTCTCTAAAAACAAAATGAGGCCGAAATCTAGTATGCTTGTAGGTACTTGCACGAACTGTATATCTACAAATTTTCATCATAAAATATACAGTCATGTAGTTTGCATAACAGATAAGAATGAAAAACCGTAAAGCCTTCCTGCAAAAAAATAAAATCAAGCCTACTTTGCACCCTATACCTTTTTTTGCAGATTTACAACAATGCAAATACGTGCCTGCAACTGAAGGTAAGCACACAAAAAAGAATCTCATAAAGAACAAAAAAGAAGACATTTCATAGAGCTGGGAGAGCATGTATGCTTATCCACACCAAGATGTTTCAAAGATAACTGGCGTGTGGATTTTGGCTCCTCATTTGCATTATCTTGTTTGGGACGTATTGATTGCTAGAACTCAAACGAACGGGCGCTTATCGACATGCATCCCAACTATAGTAACATATACGTTGGCGAGAGTATTTAACCAAAAACTACCACATTTCATGGAAAGGTCCCCAGAAACTACCACTTTACGTTTTTATGCGGAAAACTACCACTTTCGTCTTAATCCGTGGCAAAAAACTACCAAGTCAGTGTAACCGCTCGCTTCGCCGCGCTAAGCACCGAACTGACCGGTTGGGCCCACGAATCAGGTGCCACCGTGGCGAACCGTCGCCCGCCGCGCGTTAACGGCCGTTAACGGCGCGTTTGCGGTCGGAAGCGGCTGGGTGAGGTCAAGATCTGAGCCAGTCCCCTCTCGATTCACTCTCTCCCTCCTCTCCCTCTCTCTGACCTAGGTGGTGGCCGCCATGGCGTCGGTGATTCCTGACGGGGGCGGCGGCGATATGGGTGGCGGCGACGGCGGCGGCGACGGCGGCGGCGGTGGCACAAGTTTGGACAGTGTAGGCTCTTTCTCTGAAGTCGATAACTGGTTAGGGAGCAGTAGCTACGCGACGCAGGCAGGCTTGCAGCAGCCGGAGGCACCGCTCGTCCAGTCATCGCCGCCGCCTGGATGTTCTATGGGTTGCAGGTATGGAAATATCATCTGCTTAAATGAACTTGTTTTCTGTTTGTAAGATGTGTTTGTAAGATGTGTTTGTTTCTGTTTGTTGAACATGTGTAGTAAACTGTATTGCACTTGTAGTTGTGTCAATTTCAATTCAATTCATGAGCACTTATTTATGCAGTTTGGCTGACCAGAAGTGGGACATATGGTTTAATTTCAAAGGAAGAAACCCTGTGAAAAGGGGTATATATGAGACAGATATTTCATTTCTTACTCTACAATCACTCATTGCTAGTGAAGGGTATGGGGAGAGTGATTACATGTACTATGTGAAGGAGGAGGAAATTGGATCTGAAAGAGTAAAGTATTTAGGTAATGAAGCTAGTGTTCATGAAATGTTGGAGGTTTATCATCATGTCAAGGTTGTGAACATAAAGGTTGTGAGAGATGTTCAACCTGCAAGTAGTACACAGGCTAATGAGAATTACATGAACACTCAAGAGAGCTGCTGTGTGAAAAAGGTAGTGGAGCAATCTGAGCTTCAGAATCAGATAAATGATAGAAAGGCTCAGCTTGAGAGGAGCAGGATTCAAAGAGAGGCAGATTTGAACCACTTTGAAGGAGACACTGAAGTGTCTGAATTTTGTTCTGATGATTCAGTTCATTCAGATGGGAGTGCTGAAGTTGTTCAAATGGAAATAGAGTGTGCCTCTGAAGAGGATAGAGCATTGGAAACTACTGCTATTGTGAAACATGTGAAGAATCCTGGTCCAACTAGCAGAAGTCACAATGAGGTAGAGCATAAACGCTTTGAAGATTGGTTTCCTGAAGCAGATGAGTTTTGTTTTGTTGGTGATTTTGGCATAAGTGATGAGGAAGAAGAAGAAGATGAAGTTGAACTACCATACATCCTGAAGAAGCCAAAGAGTTATAAGAAAAAGATGAAGGATAGGGTATGGTTTGACCCCTCAATTCCCAATTCACATTTACTGTTGTGCAAGAGCTTGTGTTTTGATAGTGTTTACCAGTTCAGAGAAGCATTAAGGGATTTTCATATAAGGACTTTGAGGTCTTTTCACTACCACAGGAACTCCCCAACAAGAATTATTGTTTGGTGTTCACAGAGAGAGCATGGATGTGAATTTTACATGTGTGCCTCCAGGATAGCTCATGAAAGAACTTTTTGCATTAAGAAGTGTAACATGGAGCACACTTGTCCAGCATCAGCAGAGAACACAAAGGTTACTACTAAGTGGCTTTCCAAAGCAGTTGAGCCTTCTCTTAGAGCAGATCCTAGAGCACCTGTGGATGCACTTATTAAAAACAGAAAAGTCAAGTTTTCAGTTGATGTATCAAGGAGTGTGGCCTATAGGGCAAGGAGGAAGGCTATTAAGGTTGTACAAGGTGACCAGAAGGAGCAGTACTATAGACTGAGAGACTACCTACAAGCAGTTATTGATACAAACCCTGGTAGCAGGTGTATAGTTACAACATTTGAGGACCCAGAAAACCCTGCACCAACTCCTAGATTTAAGTACATGTTCTACTGCTTGCATGCATCAAAGCAAGGATTTCTTAATGGATGCAGGCCCTTTATAGGTAAATTTACAACTGTATTTTCTTCAAAATATCTTGTTGAGAAAATTATGGTAGCTAATTTGGGTATGGATGCAGGGCTTGATGGTTGCTTCATCAAGCTAACCACTGGACAGCAAATTCTTGCAGCCACAGGAAGAGATGGCAATAACAACATCTACCCCATAGCCTTTGGTGTGGTTGACAAGGAAGATACTGATAGTTGGACATGGTTCCTAACCCAGCTAAGATGTTGCATTGGAAGTGGAAGCAAATTTGGAACCTACACCATTATTTCTGACAGACAAAAGGTATGCACCCTATCTCTGTTAGTAGTTCAGAAATATTGCTAGTAGTGGCTTAATTTCTTTTAGTTCATGACCATGGTTATTAGTTTATAAATAGGGTCTTCTTAAGGCTATAAATGAAGTGTTCCCTGATTCCCCTCAGAGATACTGCCTTAGGCACATATATGCAAATTTTCAGTCAGCTGGCTTCAGAGGAGCAGAACTAAAGAAGCTAGTAGATCAGGCTAGCTACTCATTCACCAAACATGGCCATGAATTAGCAATGGCAGAGCTGAAAGCAGAGTGTGAGGATGCCTGGAAGTGGCTTAAGAAAATTCCAAAGGAGACTTGGTGTAGGTCTGCAATGGATTATAATTGCAAAACTGATCTTGTTGTGAACAACCTTAGTGAGGTTTTCAACAAAATGATCCTTGATGTTAGGGCCAAACCAATTAGGACAATGTTTGAAGGAATTAGGACTAAGCAGATGATCAAAAGGCAGAAGACTAGGGAAAAGACAGAGAACTGCAGGTGGATGATCACACCCAGCTATTCAGAGAAACTGGAGGAGAATAAGAAGTATGCCAAATTTTGTGAGGCACATAGGGCTGGTCCTGACATTTGGCAAGTGTCAAGTGGTGAGAAACAGTACTGTGTGAACCTTGCTACTAAATCATGTGACCGTAGGAGGTGGGACATGACAGGTGTGACATGCAGTCATGCAATAGCAGCAATGAGCAAGCTTCATATGCACCCAGAGGACTTTGTGCATGAATTTTTCAAAAAACCACTATATATTGAAGCATACAAAGACATTGTGTACCCTGTCCCTGGTCCTGAATTCTGGCCTGACACCCATACCCAGGATATTGAGCCCCCAGTGTTCAAAGAAAAAGCAGGCAAGAAACAGACATCTAGGAGGAAGGGCCAGTTTGAGGTGCCTGCACCAAAGGACACAAGCAGGATGGGAACAATTACATGCAGCAATTGTGGTCTACAAGGCCATAGATATACAAACTGTGGGAAAGCTCTGAAACCAAGTCTTGAGATGAGAAAGAACTTACACCAGGTCATTTAAAAATTTGCATTCTATGTTTCATTATTTTAGGTGTGGTCTAATTACTAACTGTTTTAATTTTGGCATGCAGGAGAATAGAGAAATTTTCAGGGGTTCCTCTAGTGCTACACTGTTGGAAATATGCCCTAGAGGCAATAATAAATTAGTTATTATCATATTTCCCCGTTCATGATAATAGTTTATTATTCATGCTAGAATTGTATTGACTGGAAACTAAATACATGTGTGTGAATAGATAAACAAATACTGTGTCCCTAGTAAGCCTCTACTAGACTAGCTCGTTGATCAAAAGATGGTCAAGATTTCCTGACCATGGACATGAGTTGTCATTTGATAATGGGATCACATCATTAGGAGAATGATGTGATGGACTTGACCCAACCGTTAGCATAGCAAATGATCGTTCAGTTTATTGCTATTGCTTTCACTATGTCAAATACACGTTCCTCTGACCATGAGATCATGCAACTCCCGGATACCGTAGGAATACTTTGGGTGTATCAAACGTCACAACGTAACTGGGTGATTATAAAGGTGCACTACACGTATCTCCGAAAGTGTTTGTTGAGTTGGCATGGATCGAGATTGGAATTTGTCACTCCGACTATCGGAGAGGTATCTCTGGGCCCTCTCGGTAATACAGCATCACAGAAGCCTTGCAAGCACCGTGACTAAAGAGTTAGTTACAAGATGACGTATTACGGAACGAGTAAAGAGACTTGCCGGTAACGATATTGAACTAGGTATTGGATACCGACGATCAAATCTCGGGCAAGTAACATACCGCCAGACAAAGGGAACAACGTATGTTGACATACGAGGTTCACCGATAAAGATCTTCGTGGAATATGTAGGAACCAATATGAGCATCCAGGTTCCGCTGTTGGTTATTGACCGGAGAGTCGTCTCGGTCATGTCTACATCATTCCCGAACCCATAGGGTCCGCACACTTAAGGTTCGATGACGATTTAGTATTATATGAGTTATGTGATTGGTGGCTGAAGTTTGTTCGGAGTCCCGGATGAGATCACGGACATGACGAGGAGTCTCGAAATGGTCAAGAGGTAAAGATTCATATATTGGAAGGCTATATTCGGACATCGGAAAGGTTCCGAGTGATTCGGGTATTTTTCGGAGTACCGGGGAGTTACGGGAATTCACCGGGAGAAGTAATGGGCCTTATTGGGCCATACGGGAAAAGGAGAGGCAGGCCACGTGAGGAGGCTTGCGCCCCACCTTGCCCAAACCGAATTGGACTAGGGAAGGGGGTGCAGCCCCCTCTTTCCTTTCCCTCTCCCTTCCCTCTTTCCTACTCCGTATGGGAGGTGGAATCCTACTAGGACTAAGGAGTCCTAGTAGGACTCCCCACACTTGGCTGCCTCCTCCCCCCTCCCTCCTTTATATACGGAGGAGGGGCACCCCATGGAGACACACAATTGTCCCATAGCCGTGTGCGGTGCCCCGATCTCCGTTTTCCACCTCGGTCATATTTTCGGAGAGCTTAGGCGAAGCCCTGCCGGAATCACTTCACCGTCACCGTCGCCACGCCGTCGTGCTGACGGAACTCATCTACTACCTCGACGTCTTGCTGGATCAAGAAGGCGAGGAACGTCACCGAGCTGCACGTGTGTAGAACTCGGAGGTGCCGTACGTTCGGTACTCGATCGGTGGAGCTCGAAGGATTGTTCGACTACATCAACCGCGTTGTGAGATGCTTCCGCTAAACGGTCTACGAGGGTACGTAGACACACTCTCCCCTCTCGTAGCGATGCATCTCCATGGATAGATTTTGCGTGAGCGTAGGAATTTTTTTTGAAATTCATGCTCCGTTCCCCTACAGTGGCATCCGAGCTAGGTCTATGCGTAGATGTGATTTGCACGAGTAGAACACAAGTGAGTTGTGGGCGTGGGTGTATACATATTGCTTGCCGTTACTAGTTGTTACTTGATTCGGCGGTATTGTGAGATGAAGCGGCCCGGACCGACATTACGCGTACGCTTACGCGAGACAGGTTTCACCGCTACGTGCACTCGTTGCATAAAGGTGACTGGCGGGTGTCTGTCTCTCTCACTTTAGTTGAATCGGTTTCAATGAAGAGGGTTCTTTTAGAAGATCAAAAAGCAATCACTACACCACGTTGTGGTTTTGCGTAGGTAAGAACGGTTCTTGCAAACCCGTAGCAGCCACATAAACTTGCAACAACAAAGTAGAGGACGTCTAACTTGTTCTTGCAGGGTATGCTGGTGATGTGATATGGCCAAGACATGATGTGATATAAGTTGTTGTATGAGATGATCATGTTTTGTAAGTTATCAGGCAACCGGCAGGAGCCTTATGGTTGTCTCTTTATTGTATGCAATGCCAACGCTATGTAATTGCTTTACTTTACCGCTATTAGTTAGCAGTAGTAGTAGTAGCAATAGCCGGCGAGACGACCACGACGCTACGATGGAGATCAAGGTGTCACGACGCTACGATGGAGATCAAGGTGTCAACCCGGTGACGATGGAGATCATGACGGTGCTTTGCTGATGGAGATCAAAAGCACAAGACGATGATGGCCATATCATGTCACATATATTGAATTGCATGTGATGTTAATCCTTTTATGCATCTTATTTTGCTTAGGACGACGGTAGCATTATAAGATGATCCCTTCACTAAATTTCAAGATAAGTGTTCTCCCCTAGTATGCACCGTTGCGAAGGTTCGACGCTTCTAAGCACCACGTGATGATCGGGTGTGATGGATTCTTTCGTTCGCATACAACGGGTGTAAGCCAGTTTTACACACGCAGAATACTTGGGTTAAACTTGACGAGCCTAGCATGTACAGACATGGCCTCGGAACACAAGAGACTGAAAGGTCGAACATGAGTCATATAGTAGATATGATCAACATGAAAGATGTTCACCATTGATAACTAATCCACCTCACGTGATGATCGGACGTGGTTTAGTTGATGTGGATCATGTTACACTTAGACAACTTGAGGGATGTTAATCTAAGTGGGAGTTCTTAAGTAATTTGATTAATTGAACTTCAATTGTCATGAACATAGTCTTACTTGTCTTAGCAAATTTATGTTGTAGATCCATAGACCGCGTTGTAGTTCCCCTGTTTTTATTATGTTCCTAGAGAAAACGAAGTTGAAAGTTGATGGAAGCAACTATGCGGACTAGGTCCGTGATCTGAGGATTGTCCTCACTGCTGCACAGAAGGCTTATGTCCTTAATGCATCGCTCAGTGAAATACCCCTACGGCTTCGTCTGAGGACGTTATGAACGTCTGGCAGACAAGAAAAGATGACTACTCGACAGTTCAGTGCGCCATACTTTACGGCTTAGAACCGGAGCTCCAAATATGTTTTGAGCAACACGGAGCATATGAGATGTTCCAAGAGCTGAAAATTTGTTTTTCAAGACTCACACCCGGGTCGAGAGGGATGACACCTTTGACAAGTTCTATAGCTACAAGATGGAGGAGAACAGCTCCGTTAGTGAGCATGTACTCAGAATGTCTGAGTACTTCAAACACTTGAATCAAGTGGGAGTTAGACTTCCGAATAAAGTGGTGATTGATAGAGTTCTCTAGTCACTATCACTAAGCTACTGGATCTTCGTGATGAACTATAAACATGCAAGGGATAGAAGATCCTTAAGCTATTCGCGATGCTACAATCTGCGGATGTAGAAATCAAAAAAAGGGAGCATCAAGTGTTGATGGTTAATAAGACCACTAGTTTCAAGAAGGGCAAGGGAAAGAAAAGGGAACTTCAAGAAGAACGGTAAAACAGTTGCCGCTCACGTGAAGAAACCCAAGGCTGAACCAAACCCGAGACTTAGTGCTCCCATTGCAAAGGGAAATGTCACAGGGAGCGGAACTTCCTCAAAGTAACTGGCAGATAATAAGACTGGCAATGTCAACAAAGATATTTGATATACATCTTATTGATATGTACCTTACTAGTACTCGTAGGAGCACCTGGGTATTTGATACTTGTTCAGTTGCTTACAACTTGAAACATGGAGCTTCGGAATAAACGAGGGCTAGCTAAGAACGAGGTGACGATGTGCATTGGAAGTGTCTCCAAGGTTGATGTGATCACCATCGCCACGCTCTCTCTACCTTCAGGATTAGTGATGAACCTAAATAATTGTTATTTGGTGCTTGCGTTAAGCATGAACATTATATCTGATAGTGTTTATTGCAAGACGGTTATTCAATTTCAGAGAATAATTGTTATTCTATTTGGATAATATCATTGATGATCATGCACTTAAAATGAAAGGTTTATAGAATCTTGATCGTAGTAATACATATGTTCATAACACGAATGCCAAAAGATAATGATAGTACCACATATTTGTGGTACTGCCGCTTAGGTCATATCAGTGTTAAACACATGAAGAAACTCCATGCAGATGGGTTTTTGGAATCTCTTGATTATGAATCATTTGAGACATGTGAACCGTGCCTTATTGGCAAGATGACTAAAACTCCGTTCTCCGGAACAATGGAGCGAGCAACCAACTTATTGGAAATAATACATACCGATGTATGCGGTCCGATGAGTGTTGAGGCGCGCGGTGGATATCGTTATATTCTCACGTTCACTGATGATTTGAGTAGATATGGTTATGTCTACTTGATGAAGCATAAATCTGAAACATTTGAAAAGTTCAAAGAATTTCAGAGTGAAGTAGAGAATCATCGTAACAAGAAAATAAAGTTCTTACGATCTGATCGTGGAGGAGAATATTTGAGTTACGAGTTTGGCAATCACTTAAGACAATGTGGAATTGTTTCACAGCTCACGCCACATGGAACACCACAGCGTAATGGTGTGTCCGAACATCGTAATCGTACTCTATTGGATATGGTGCGTTCTATGATGTCTCTTACCAATTTGCCACTATCATTTTGGGGTTATGCATTAGAGACAGCTGCATTCACTTTAAACAAGGGCACCGTCTAAATCCGTTGAGATGACACCGTATGAACTGTGGTTTGCAAGAAACCTAAGATGTCGTTTCTGAAAGTTTGGGGATGCAATGCTTATGTCAAAAGGCTTCTGCCAGATAAGCTCGAACCCAAAGCGGATAAGTGCGTCTTCATAGGATACCCAAAGGAGACCGTTGGGTACACCTTCTACCACAGATCCGAAGGCAAAGTATTCGTTGCTAAGAATGGATCCTTTCTAGAGAAGGAGTTTCTCTCGAAAGAAGTGAGTGGGAGGAAAGTAGAACTTGATGAGATAATTGTACCTCCTCTGGATAGTAGTACGCCACAGAAAGAAATTTCTGTGACACCAACACAGACCAGAGAAGAAGTTGATGATGATGATCATGAGGCTTCGGATCAAGTTGCTACAGAACCTCATAGGTCAACCAGGACACGCTCCGCACCAGATTGGTACGGCAATCCTGTCTTGGAGGTCATGTTGTTAGACAACGGTGAACCTACGAACTATGAAGAAGCGATGGCGAGCCCGGATTCCGACAAATGGCTTGACGCCATGAAATCCGAGATTAGATCCATGTATGAGAACAAAGTGTGGACTTTGGTAGACTTGCCCGATGAAACGGCGAGCTATTAAAAATAAATGGATCTTTAAGAAGAAGACGGACGCTGATGGTAATGTCACCGTCTATAAAGCTCGACTTGTTGCTAAAGGTTATCGACAAGTTCAAGGAGTTGACTACGATGAGACTTTCTCACCCGTAGCGATGCTAAAGTCTGTCAGAATTATGTTAGCAATTGCCGCGTTTTATGATTATGAAATCTGGCAAATGGATGTCA
This sequence comes from Elymus sibiricus, assembly GCA_039707655.1. Taxonomy (NCBI): domain Eukaryota; kingdom Viridiplantae; phylum Streptophyta; class Magnoliopsida; order Poales; family Poaceae; genus Elymus; species Elymus sibiricus. Next base: position 279,645,850 of record CM077667.1, read on the forward strand.
AAACGGCATTCCTTAATGGATTCCTTAAGGAAGAATTGTATATGATACAACCGGAAGGTTTTGTCGATCCTAAAGGTGCTAACAAAGTATGCAAGCTCCAGCGATCCATCTATGGACTGGTGCAAGCATCTCGGAGCTGGAATACTCGCTTTGATGAAGTGATCAAAGCGTTTGGGTTTATGCAAGTTTATGGAGAAACTTGTATTTACAACAAAGTGAGTGGGAGCTCTATAACATTTCTAATAAGTATATGTGATTGGAAATGATGTAGAATTTCTGGAAAGCATAAAGAATTAATTGAAAGGAGTTTTTCAATAAAAACCTGTTTTTTGAGTTATCCACGGTTTGGGCATCGAGATCTATAGAGATAGATCAAGACACCTGATAAAAGATTTTCACACACCTTGATTAGATTTTGAAGAAGTTCAAAATGGATCAAGTCAAAAGAAATAAGTTCTTGGCTGGTGTGAAGTGGAGTAAGACTTGAAGATCTAGGTAAAGGTTGTTTACATGTTAGGCATCAAAATCTATAGAGATAGATTGAGACGCCTCATATGACTTTCACAAAACATATACCTTGACAAGATTTTGAAGAAGTTCAAAATGGATCAGTCAAAGAAGGAGTTCTTGACTGTGGTGAAAGGTGTGAAGTTGAGTAAGACTCAAATCTCGACCACGGCAAAATAAATAGAATGGATGAAGGTTATCCCCTATGCCTCGGCCATAGGTTCTATAAAGTATGCCAAGCTGTGTGCCTTGCCATGTGTCTGGCAAAAGAGGTACCAAAGTGATCCAGGAGTAGATCACTGGACAACGGTCAAATTATCCTTAAGATGACTAATGAAGAATTTCTCAGGAATAGAGATGATAAAGAGTTCGTCGTAAGGGGTTACGTCGAATTAAGCTTTAAACACTGATCCGAAAGACTATGAGTCTCAGACCGGATAAGTATAGTGGGGAAATTTTTTGGAGTAGCTCCAAACAGAGTGTGGTAGCAGCATCTACATAGAGATTTGCCAAGAACACACGGATCTGAATATTGCAGACCAGTTGACTAAAACCTCTCTCACAAGCAAAACATAATCAACTTTAGAACTGATTAAGTGTAAATTACATGGAGATGTAATCTAGATTATTGACTCTAGTGCAAGTGGGAGACTGTTGGAAATATGCCCTAGAGGCAATAATAAATTAGTTATTATCATATTTCCTCGTTCATGATAATAGTTTATTATTCATGCTAGAATTGTATTGACCGGAAACTAAATACATGTGTGTGAATAGATAAACAAATATTGTGTCCCTAGTAAGCCTCTACTAGACTAGCTCGTTGATCAAAAGATGGTCAAGATTTCCTGACCATTGACATGAGTTGTCATTTGATAATGGGATCACATCATTAGGAGAATGATGTGATGGACTTGACCCAACCGTTAGCATAGCAAATGATCGTTCAGTTTATTGCTATTGCTTTCACTATGTCAAATACACGTTCCTCTAACCATGAGATCATGCAACTCCCGGATACCATAGGAATACTTTGGGTGTATCAAACGTCAGAACGTAACTGGGTGATTATAAAGGTGCACTACAGGTATCTCCGAAAGTGTTTGTTGAGTTGGCATGGATCGAGATTGGAATTTGTCACTCCGACTATCGGAGAGGTATCTCTGGGCCCTCTCGATAATACAGCATCACAGAAGCCTTGCAAGCACCGTGACTAAAGAGTTAGTTACAAGATGACGTATTACGGAACGAGTAAAGAGACTTGCCGGTAACGAGATTGAACTAGGTATTGGATACCGACGATCGAATCTCGGGCAAGTAACATACCGCCAGACAAAGGGAACAACGTATGTTGACATATGAGGTTCACCGATAAAGATCTTCGTGGAATATGTAGGAACCAATATGAGCATCCAGGTTCCGCTGTTGGTTATTGACCGGAGAGTCGTCTCGGTCATGTCTACATCATTCCCGAACCCGTAGGGTCCGCACACTTAAGGTTCGATGACGATTTAGTATTATATAAGTTATGTGATTGGTGGCCGAAGTTTGTTCGGAGTCCCGGATGAGATCACGGACATGACGAGGAGTCTCGAAATGGTCGAGAGGTAAAGATTCATATATCGGAAGGCTATATTCGGACGTCGGAAAGGTTCCGAGTGATTCGGGTATTTTTCGGAGTACCGGGGAGTTACGGGAATTCACCGGGAGAAGTAATGGGCCTTATTGGGCCATACGGGAAAAGGAGAGGCAGGCCACGTGAGGAGGCTCGCGCCCCCCCTTGCCCAAACCGAATTGGACTAGGGGAGGGGGCGCAGCCCCCTCTTTCCTTTCCCTCTCCCTTCCCTCTTTCCTACTCCGTATGGGAGGTGGAATCCTACTAGGACTAAGGAGTCCTAGTAGGACTCCCCACACTTGGCTGCCTCCTCCCCCCTCCCTCCTTTATATACGGAGGAGGGGCACCCCTTGGAGACACACAATTGTCCCATAGCCGTGTGCGGTGCCCCGATCTCCGTTTTCCACCTCGGTCATATTTTCGGAGAGCTTAGGCGAAGCCCTGCCGGAATCACTTCACCGTCACCGTCGCCACGCCGTCGTGCTAACGGAACTCATCTACTAACTCGACGTCTTGCTGGATCAAGAAGGCGAGGAACGTCACCGAGCTGCACGTGTGTAGAACTCGGAGGTGCCGTACGTTCGGTACTCGATCGGTGGAGCTCGAAGGATTGTTCGACTACATCAACCGCGTTGTGAGACGCTTCCGCTAAACGGTCTACGAGGGTACGTAGACACACTCTCCCCTCTCATAGCGATGCATCTCCATGGATAGATTTTGCATGAGCGTAGGAATTTTTTTTGAAATTCATGCTCCGTTCCCCTACATACACATCTACCTCCACAACCACCACATCAACACCAAAGTTCACACATCCCAGCCTCATCTGCTCCACCACTTGGTCCTAAAGCAATGAGGAACAGAAAAACAGCAGCACCTAAGAGAGGTTCAGCATCAACAGTTTCAACAGGACCAGCCAAGTCTTCACCAGCACCTCCAAGAGGATCAGCATCAACAAGAGCTCCAAATGCAGTAAGGGGATTCAATGCACCTAGAACATCCACTGGAGAACCTATGATATTAACAGGCAAGAGGAAGAGGAAACCTACTAGCAAGTTTGCAGCCTATTTCAGTGCAAGTGGAAACCATTGAAACTCTGTTCTGCTACTTGAATGTTGAATGTATGCTACTAAGTTTGTGTTGTGCTACTTGAATGGTTAAATTCAGACTAGTGAACTTGAATGTTGAATGTATGGTACCGAATTTGTGAATGTATGGTACTGAATGTTGAATGTATGGTACTGAGCTTGAATTCAGACTAGTTAAATTCAGAAATGTTCATATGAATCAGTAGTTACAGTCAACTTGGATGTTTTTATTTGTTTTTGCTACTTGGCATTTCTACAGTTCAGAAATGTTCATATGAATCAGAAATGTTCATTTTCTAAAACCAGAAAAAACAAATAAAAAAACAAAAATAGTTTGGCCTGGGGCTCGAACCCAGGACCAGTGGGTTGTAACCCTGCGTTCAATGCCAATGGGATAGTGCAAGTGATTTGTTTGACTAGCATCGGCCATCCTAGTTATCTTTAGGTAGTGGGCACCTACTGTGTTTAGCGTTGCCGTTTCGGATTCTCACGCATTAAGACGTGTCCGCCAAACGCTCTCTCTGCCCACTCGCCGCTCTCTCTGCCCACTCGCCGCTCCCCCCTCTCTCCTGTCGAAATCCACGCCGACAACCACCCCACCGCCGTCGCCATGGACCGGAGCCTGGGCTGGCAGAAGGCCGTCGAAGAGCTCGCCGGCAACAACCAAGAGCTGCGCGCGCAGTACAGGGAGATCGTGCGCTGGTTCCCCAGTGTGCAGATGATGAGGAACCACGCCCGCGGCCTTGTGAAGGTCATGACGGCTGCTGAAAAGCAGCATGCATTCCCTCGCGGCATCACCGTCCCGCCGGCGACCATTCTTTTGTGGGCGATGTGCGAGGTGTAGCGCTCCCCCGACCCCAGGCAGCGCGCCCATTGGTGGATGTACCGCTCATCCACCACGCCGCCGGCAGGCGAGGATCCTGCGCGCGTTGCGTACAGGGCGGAGCACGTCACCGACGCCGTCCTTGCTATCCCAGCCCCCATCAACACCGCCTACTGGGAGAGCCGCAATCCATGGGTCCTCGGGCCAGACGACGACTCCGAGGTGGACTCATCTGACGACTCTGACGACGAGGTGGAGGAGCTCGTCGAACTCTCCAACGATGAGCCGGATGTGCAGCTGCTGGCGCCCTTCCTCGACGCCGTGGAGGGAGACAAGAACCTCCCAATTGACGTGGAGAAGCTGCCGGAGGTCGCAGATCTCCCAGAGGTCGTCGTCGTGAAGCAAGAGGTTCTGGAGGAAGATGTTGTCGCGCCGGCGCCGGGCAAGAAGAAGAGGGCGGCGGGGAAGAAGACTGCGGTGCGGCGCTCCGAACGCCTGAAGATGCTGAAGAAGGAGGAGTGAGTTGCTAGCTTCAGTTTCGTCAGTCCAAGCAATCTTCAGTTTCGTCAGTCCTATGTTAGTTCAGTAAGTTAGACTGTCAGTTTGGTCAGCACAATGTCAGTTCAGTAAGTTTGGTACTCTACTTGCTATCTATGTATGCTATGTCAGTTGACTATCTATGTCAGACTATCTATGCCACTACTATGTTATCAGTTCACTAAGTTCAGTAAGCTAGATATTGGTAACAATGACTATCTATGTTATCATTTCCAAGTTTGTCACTACTGTCAGTTAGCTAGATATATATGCAGATATTGGCTACACATAATATAGGAAAGTAAAACAGCCTCATCATAGATGAAACCTTCTTACTTACTTAACTTAGCATAGTAGGTCTTAACATAAAAGTCATTACATCATAGATAAAACCACCTAGTTCTTAAACCATAACAGTAGCTCTCTCATACCATCTTGATTCAGGTTCTGAAACCACATGACACTTTCCCAAAATATACACCTAACATGCAGGACATTCCAAGGCCAGCTATATATATAGGCCTAATAATTACTTAACCAACACAGCAAGCACTTCACTCATCCATTATTGCCTTGATCCTCTCCAGCTTATCTTTGCTGCCATGCCTAGCCTTGAGCAGATCAGCAATCAGATACTCCAGCTTCTTCTTCTCTTGCTTAAGTAGGTCCCTGTCCCCCTGCACTTCCTTCATGTCCTTCCTCATGTTCTGAATGATAACTGCTTGGCTTTGAAGAATGCACCTTTGCTCCTTGGCAAGCTTCAGCTTTTCCATACTTATCTCAATCGTTGCCTGATCCTCAAGTTGTTTCTTCTTTTCATTTAGATCATTGATTGCCTGACTGGTATAGTCCATGTCATGAGACATCTTGTCATCTTGATAGTCAAAAAGCTTGGATACATCTTCCACCAACTGGCTATAGCTGTTTGATAGGAAGTCAATTTCCTTCTTTAGCTTGCCCACCTCTTTCTCATGAGCTTGTTTGTCCTTCACCCTACCCAAGTTCTGCTCATGGTACATGTCCCAAATCCTTGCTAGGCACCTTTGTAGAATCTCTGGCCAAGGACCATCCACCCACTCCACCACCCCATAGTTGACACCTTCATCCTACAGCGACAATTCTTTAAAATTAAGCACCTTACTAACAAACTTAGTACAGATAACAGAAGTCATAAACTCAATTCAGTTAAGTCAAACCCTATGTTTAGATCAATGCTCTCTGAATTCATCTAACAGAATCTATAATTTTTCAAAACTAAGCACACAACACCTTATTTAGCAGCAGAGATAAATTCAGTTAACAGTTATATTCAATTAACAGATATATTCAGTTAACAGCTAATATATTCAGTTAACAGTTAACAGGTGTTCTCAGTTTCAGTCAAGTGTTTATTGAATTCAGTTAACTCAACATCTAATTTCACATATATGCTTCCATATGTAAGGCACTTGTCAGTTTGAGTTCTAAACACACCACACATCTCTGCACAACTTAATACCTGCTGCACCACACATCTCCACCAGCAAAACACATCACACACCACACATCTCCACCAGGTAAGAAGATTTAATACCTGCTGCACAGGACAACCGAGGAATCGCCTCCCAGTCAAAGCACCTTCGAAAGCTACCATCTTCATCGGCCTCTGATGATGCATCATGCACGTCGGCTCAGATTCAGTTAAAGAACCACAGAAAGATGGATCCACCACACTGTCGGGGGTTTCCTGCAAAAGAAACTTGGAATAAAACCAAAAGCAACTTGGAATCTCGAATTTGGATGAACTAACCCTAACCCTAACTCTGTTCCACCATTATGCACTTACAAAGAGCTGAGGATCCATTGAAACCATGCAGATGTCCTCGTCCGAGCTCTCCTCGTCATTCCAGGATGGCATCCTCAAGTTCTACCGGCAGCAATGCCGGCGGCGGCGACGGCGATATGCTCAGAGGACGAGGGAGAGGGAGAGGATGAGTGAGCGAGCGAGCGAGGAGGGAGAGAGTGGCTGAGCTCGCTCTCACTGTGGGGCCACTTATTGGACCACCGACAGCCGCTTCCGACCGCAAACGTGCCGTTAACGGCCGTTATCGCGCGGCGGTTGACGGTTGGCCACGGTGACACCTGATTCGTGGGCCCGGCCTGGCAGAAACGGGATTAAACACGGCGAAGCGAGCGGTTACACGACTTGGTAGTTTTTTGCCACGGATTAGGACGAAAGTGGTAGTTTTCCGCACAAAAACGTAAAGTGGTAGTTTCTGGGGACCTTTCCATGAAATGTGGTAGTTTTTGGTTAAATACTCCGTTGGCGAAGACGACAAAGGGAAGCTGGCGCTTTTGTAAGCGCGTAGGTATCCACCAAACTGGAGCATCTATATCCGTACATGAGTCCTTTCGTTTTGCTTTGTGCGTGGCTACGTGCATAAACTGATTAATCAGGACGACGTACCCGATGCGGCGTCGACGAACTCGCCGTTGATGAAGAGCTTGGTGTACTTGATCTCCGGCACCACCACCACCACCTGCTTCCCGTCGCACCCGCCGCCCTCGTCGCTCCCCATTGCGATGCGTGTCCTAACTCAGCAGCACGGCCTTGAGTAGGTTGGCTCTGCCTATTGATATTTCTGCTCCTCTATGGGAGAAAAGTCTTGTAGAACTAGAATATATATAGAGAGTGCCATGGTGTCTGGCCACAGCTTGGAGAAGTACTTGTGGGACTTGAAAACTCTCTCTTCTCCTCCACCTTGCGTGTCAGTTAGTTCATGTTGCATCTCGTTCCAACGAATATAGGTGGTGATGCGTTCTATGTGGCCCGGTCAACTCTTTCCTCTGTCACATTCATACTAGAACTATACAAATAATAAATGCACCACGGTCCCGCTCACATGCACTTATTTAAACATAAAAGATGGCTGGGCAACTCGCCTCCCTGGTTGTCCCCCGATTTGAGCCTTCGTTGCCCGTCCGATCGGCCTTCTCGCGTGTCTGAGCCGTTGGATCTTCACAGCGGTTAAACTCAATTTTCACTCTGCGGTTGTTTTTGCTGGCCAATGACATGTCGGCTCGCGTTACGCGTTGGTTGGCTGGGTTCGTCCACTCCGCGTGCATTAGGTTTTTGACCAATCCGCTCTGCGCGTCTCGCAGCCAATCCTGCCCTCGCCTCGTCCCACTCTCACACGAGCCGCCAGACAAACCCTAGCCCCTTTCCCCTCATCCCCACGGCCTCTCCCGACTCCTCCATCCCTCCTCCTCGCGCCGCCATGGCCTCCGCCCTGGAGCCTCGCCGACGCGTGTTCTTCCTCCTCCCCCATCTCTGTCCGTCTCCGAGGACCGGCTCACCCCACAACTTCTTCTCCACCCATGACCTAGGGTTGGGGAGGCCGGGTCTTCTTGCTGGAGAGGGCCAGGAGGCCGGCGATGGGGAGCAGCTAGGCCGGCCTGTTTTCTTGCTGGGGAGGTCCAGGAGGCCGGCTGTGGGGAACAGCGAGGCCGGCCAGGAGGCCGGCAGTGGGGAGCAGCGAGGCCGGCCTGTCGTCTCTCCCCCGGTTCTGGTTAGCGGCCGAGTTGGCTGGCTGGGATAAGGAGTTCGTACTCCTTGCGGGTAGCCATGGGGCTCGGCCGCCGTGGGCAGCAACAGGGTTAGGTTCCAGGCGGCGCACACTTCATGAGGTGTAGGGGAGGACAGGGTAACCACCAGGGCCAGGCAAGGAAGCAGGGGGTGACAGGGTCGGATCTGGCGGTGGTGGGTTGGAGCTCAAGCTAGGGGCCGAGACGGGGAAGGTCTGAAAATGGAGAGACCGGATGGAGGTGCTCTAGGCGGAGGAAGCTCGAGCTGGAGATGGTGAGATCCCCTCCCCATATCCATTATCTCAGTTTTTCCGTCTCCAAACCTTCATTGATGGTCTCTCTCCCTCAGCACAACTAGCGTCACCGGCCATCCCATGGGTTGGAGCACGGGGTAATGCTCCCGTCGCGATATGGTGGAGTTGCAGAAGGGGGAGGCTGGTGACAGGGAACCGGGCAGGGGAGAAGGCAAGGTATGTGTTGTCCCGTGTTTTTTTCTCTTTGCATTTTTCTCCTACCATGCATCTATTTGTTGTCAGAGTGGATTCATGCCACCAAATTCTTGGACAAATAATGAGTGCCAAGATATGTATGCTGACATGTGAGTTAATTATTATTTGGAAAATAATCATATATGTATTGCCAACAATTTTTATATTTGAAGCAACCAATTTTGTGAAAAGAGTAGAGAGAAAGATACGTGCGCAATTTTCTTGATGTTACAGCAGATGGATCCCCGATGTTTCAAGGTCATATATAATTTACTACGTATGATTCATATGAAAATCGTGCATATATAATTTACTACGTATGATACATGTGCAGTTTTCTTGATGTTACTTCATATTTAAGAAATGAAAGGTGGTTCGTTTTGCTCACTGTTTGCTAACAGTAATGAGTATAGATGTATGAACCGTAGATCGTGCGCTACTGCTACGGGTTCCATGTTGTTTAAGCTAGACAACACGACGGTGCTTGCGTTATGTATAGTTGAAGTGGCAGTTTATTATTCTTTGTTCGATGCTTGTGTTATATGTGGTTCAAGGAACAACCCTGTTAGTTTGCATGGTCTATGTTAAGAAGGGACAATACAATGCTTGTTAAGTTTGTTAATATTCTGATGGCTGTTGAATTTTGGTCAATGGAGATGTGAATTTATTATGTAGATAGGTACTAGCCATAGAATACTTTACTCACCGGTGATAGGTAGTTTAAGAGAACTTCTGAAAATTCCAATCCAGGTTTTCTGTGTTCCATTCAGGAAGAGCGCAGAGTCTGCACCGGGGTATAAAATTATTTACTGCTTACCTTTGTGCCTCGACAAATGCTTGTGATGTATTGTCCAACCAGAGGCCAGCTTTATCCAGTATCATAGCGATGCTACAACTGCCTTATTTACTGCTTACCTTTGTGCCTCGACATATGCTTGTGATGCATCGTCCAACCAGAGGCCAGCTTTATCCAGTATCATAGCGATGCTACAACTGCCTATTGCTTACTCCACTTATTCTCACCTGATTTCTCATATATAGGTATTAATTTCCTTTCATGGAAGGCCTTCATTACATTTCAGGATCTGGCGAGAATTAATTTGGATAATAGTCTAGGGGTAGAACATGGAAACATCTTTGACTGAATGAAAACACTTAATGACATGATTTATAAGTCATTTTCAGAATGGTTTGTTTGCTTTGACAACTATTTACAGTGTGGTTTCTTTTGGTTTCACCATATTTGTATGTGCATATTTTCGTAGGTTGTGTATTGCATAGGATCTATTGATGAAACCTGAATGTCTACGGTATAGTGGCAGCGAGATAGTTGCATAATAAAGCATATGTTCAACTAACTACGTATCTGCACCACGATTATGGGTTACCCAAGAGGTTGATCCAAGTTAACTTCTATGTTCTATGTAACAACATTTTTGACAGTGTTGGCCTAATCAAAGTGAAAACTTATATAATATATTTTGTTTGTGCCAAGACTGTGTGTCACCTCCATGCTAAACCTATCCAACTAACTACTTATCTGCACCACCATTATGCGTGGGGGAATAGAACATAGAAGCTTCGGGGTTGACGTTAAGGTACCATAATTTAAAGCAAGTGCAACTTGTTTTAAATTATGTAGTTAGTTGATTTATATAAGGTACATATACGTACTAATATAATATAAGTGGATTTTTTTAGAAGTTAAGGTACCATAATTTAAATCAAGTGCAGCTTGTTTGCTTCCTTATTATTTTATTGCATTAGATATCTTTAGTATTATGACCGTCTAAAAATGCAGAGCAGATCTTTAGTATTTTGAATTTTCAGTTACATCTGTTCATGAGTTGTGAGATGCATATGATTCTTTTTTTAGAGAAAAGGCATACGCCCGACTTTATAAATAAAACCACAAGGCAGGGTCACAAGCAAACCACAGACATACGATCACCAGAGAGTATTAAGGCCAACAACCAGGCCAACAGAACATAACCGAGAGGTGGCACGCAGGCCAAAGATAGAGATAGGCACGCAGGCCAACAACCTACAGCAACCTAACGAGGAGCTCAAATCAGTCATTGTTCTCGTCCATGTGATGAGCCAGAAGAGAAGCTGACGCCCGAACCTTGCTGATAAGAGCCTCCAGTGCATCACGATCGGAGGGCTTAGTCAATAATCTCCACTGCTGCAAGAAGATGGACATTTTGTACAGAACATCAGCAGGTTTGTTAGGGAAGATGTGCTCAATAGTAAACTTATTACGCATAGTCCACAACGCCCAAGCCACAGCGCCAAATCCAACCCAAAACACTCTGCACGGGAGACCCTGAAGCCCCAAGGAGATTTGTCTCTGTTCGAGGAAGGAATTCGGGGCCCAGGTAACATTCAACCAAGTTCGAATACAGGACCAAGCCAATTTGGCCAGCACACAACCAAAGAAGACATGGTTATTGTCCTCCGTCGCACCACAAAGTGCACAAAACTCCGATCCAGGCCCATTTCGCTTACGGATCTGGTCAGCCGTAGGGAGCCGGCCCCGAGTGGCCTGCCATAGGAAGATCTTGATTTTGGGGGGAACTTTAGCCTTCAAGATCAGCTTGAATTTGGAGGTTGGTGTGCTCGAAATGAGTCTAGAGTACAAGGACTTCACAGAGAACTTCCCGGAAGGCGTATGAGGCCAAGTCACCGAATCTGCCTCCTCCGAGAGCAAAGGGAAAATGGCAGCAAGGCGCTGCCAGTCTCCCAACTCTTCAGGAGAGAGGGTTCTTCCAAGACCCAGATCCCAATCCCGCCGGGCAAGCTGAGCCATCGAGATGTCAGGGGAGGAACAGTACGAGAACAGCGTGGGGAAAGCCTCGGCCAGAGGGCCAACACCAGTCCAGCAGTCAAGCCAAAATCGGGTTGACTCACCGTTACCGACCACAAACTTAACATGAGACCTAAAAGTATCGCGAAGCTTGACCAGGTCCTTCCAGAATTGAGAACCATTGGTTGCCGGGGCAAACATAGGGTTGCACTGAGGGAAATATTTCGCCCTCAGGATGGTCAGCCAAAGGGCGCCAGGGTCATTAGTCAAAATTCTCCACCACCATTTGACAATTAGACAGATATTCATGACCGAAGTATTGAGGATCCCCAAACCCCCAAAATTCTTCGGTCGACACATAATATTCCATTTAACCAGACGATATTTGCGTTTATTCTCCGCAGAGTTCCAGTAAAAAGCACTTATGTGTTTGTCAAACCCCTCATGGGTGCCTCGGGAGAGGAGGTAGAAGCCCATAATGAACATGGGAAGCGAAGATAGACATGCATTAGTGAGACAAACTTTGCCAGCATTAGTATTGTATCTACCACGCCAAGGCATAACCCTGTTGCCCACCTTGGCCACAGTGGGAGCAAATTCTTTAGCGAGCAAGCGACAGGGAGCAATCGGGAGACCTAAATATTTAAGAGGGAAGGAACCGAGGCCATAGTTTAGCAGCTGCGCGACACACAAGGCCTCATCGTCTGACACACCCGTACAGATAACCTCGCTTTTGGACAAATTGATCTTAAGCCCCGAGAGCACTTCAAAGGCCAGGAGCAGGAACTTGAGGTTGGCAATGCAGGAGTCGTTCAGCTCTACCATGATGATGGTGTCATCAGCATATTGAAGGTGTGTAATACCATCGAGAACTAGGTGAGAGACCACTGGGGAGATGTGACCAGAAGAAACAGCACGAGACAAAAGCCGCGAAAGAGCATCAGCAACCAGATTGAACAGCAGCGGGGAAAAAGGGTCCCCTTGCCGCAGGCCCCTACCGTTGGCAAAGTAACTGCTAATAACCCCATTGACTGCAATAGCAGTATGCCCACCCGAAACGAGCTGCATGACCCGATGGACATAGGCAGCCTCGAAACCTTTCGCAAACAAAACCTGCCGCAAGAAGTCCCAACTAACAGAATCATATGCCTTTTCGAAATCAAGCTTCAGGATAACTGCCTTGGTCCCATGGACCCTAAGGTCATGGACAATCTCATGAAGGCATAGAATTCCATCCAGAATGAATCGCCCTTTCACAAAGGCCGATTGGGAAGGACTGAGGACTCGGTGAGCTACCGGGGATAGGCGAGTGGCAAAGGACTTAGCAGGGAACTTGGCAAAGTTATTAATCAAGGCAATAGGCCTAAATTGAGAGATGATCTCAGCGCCTTTGACTTTAGGGATCAGAGTAAGGATGGCATAGTTGAGACGGGAGATGTCTACAGTGCCCAGACAGAAGCCTTGAATCACCTTACAGATAAGAGGACGGAGTGCTGGCCAAAACTTCCGAAAGAAGGGAATGGAGAACCCATCCGGGCCCGAAGCAAAATTAAAGTTAGCAGAGAAAATGTAGGCCTCAATCTCCTCCTCCGAGAGGGGAAGAGCAAGCGCCTCATTCTCCTCCAGGGAGACCATTTGGTGGGGGGGCAGAAGAGGGGGGAGAGAGTGAACCCTGTGGCACCCCGGCTCAGAGAACCGGATTACCAGTGTTTCCAACCCAGAGATCATGTCTTCTGGAAACACACAACAACTTGGTACAGAACAGAACTGAACTTTATTGATAAACTTAGGGTACAAGCTCATATTTACATTGATAGCGAGGCCAATGGCACGCCTGGTGCTATGACAATATCTACATTATTTATGGAACATAGCAGGGCCTCAGAACTACTAAGTACTTCTACGGCGTAGCGGAACATAGCGGCAACTCCATTCATAGGGACACTGCTGTGGACACATCCTAGTTAGAGTAGCACGAACCATCGGAACCTCCGTCCTCGGCTTCTCCTGCATTTGGCATGATACGCCAGGTGAGTACTTTGAATGTACTCGCAAGCTCATGACAACCAATTAATGCAGCAAACAATAGCATAGCAAACAACAGGTTAAATTCTTAAGTGACTCACTTACTGTTACCGGTAATCAACTTACTCTCTTCCGGGTTGTCCCACAACCCTCGGAATACTCATAACTCATCGAGTACTTCCGAACACAAGACGAGTTCTTCCATCATTATTATCATGGTTACGGTTGACCACCTGATGAGGTCTGGACGGGCTGTCCAATACCGTGGACGTGGCTATTCGAATAGATTTTTCACTCTGCAGAGGTTGCGCATTTTACCCACACCATGGAGCACCTGGCCTCGTGATCCCATTCGGGTGGACCAGCGTTGCTCCAACGAAACCTGCCTGACCCGTGACTCCCCCATCGTACCACCGGCATTCATCCTCCCCCGGAGTCCTGCCCTGGGTGGCCCATGTGTCCTCATGACACCCGCCACCGTCGTGGCCAAACTAAACTGTCCCAAACGGGGACGCCGGCACAAAACTCAACTGGGCTCACAGGGTTATCGTTGCCTACATGATCAGGGTAGCACGCGCGCATAACCCTCCCTGTCTGGAGGTACCGGTGGACGAGCACGGGACCAGACCAAGTCAAGGCCGTCCCATACCGGCAAATGTGGTTGCACGGTTAAGCCCGGACAGGTGACTCAAGATCAACCACTAAGTTCATTCAGCAAATATAGTGGTTTATCACAATAGGCACTAAGCATTTAAATTAATTGTTATGAATTATCCTATAGCAAATAAATTAACATAATGCTTTGAAATATGCAATGCTATTGAAATGCTTCATGAAATGGGTGTCCTGGCTTGCCTTGCTCTGTTGGGTGATTCACAAACTCCTGGTCTTCAAAACCACAAGAATCTCCTTCTGAAAATATTTCAAAATGGCAAAGGAAAATATCACATAACACATTTACTTTTACCAGAAATTCTGTGAGTAAGAGAAAAATACCAAAATTTGTCAGAAATTAAAGGGGTTCAATACAAACACAATGCAAAAAGAATCAATTGATTTAGACTTATAAATAAAAAGTTATAGCTGGTCAAAGTTTCTGGTCAAATATGAAATTTAAATAAAAAACAGAAACCTGACAGGGGGCAACGTCGAAGGCGTAAAGTGGAGGGGCGCCTCCACTTATACCGCTTCGGGCGCAGGCTAGAGCCACTGACAGGTGGGGTTGGCCCGGTTTAAACAGAGAGGGAGAAGAGAGAGCAGAGTACCGCGGCGCTCCGGCGATGGTCGCCGGCGATAGAGACGGCGGTGAGGTCTGGCGACTACAGGACTGGAACGGGCGCACGACGGCGAGCACGCACGTACCCGAGGTTCGACTGGAGGTGGCCGGACGACGTCGTCCCCTTCTTCTCCGGCGGCAGTGGCGCTCGGGTGTTGCCGGAGACAGTGGTTCCGGCGATGGTTTGCTTGGGCAGGAGGTCGTGGAGCACTCGGGGAATGCCCTCAGCTTGAGGGTGAGGACAATTGGGGCTGGGGTGGAGTGGAACGGCGTGGCAACTGAGCTCGGGAGGGCGGCGAATCTCCGGCGAGGTTCGAGGCCAGAGGGCCTCTCGGCCGTGGATCGCTGCTCGGGAGGGCGATTGAGAGGTAGAGGAGTGGGGTGAGGAGCTCTGGAGGGGCTAGGCAGGGCTTTTTATAGGCCAGAGGCCAGCGGGGCCAAGCTCTCCCGAAGCGGCGAGGCTCGGGACACGTCGCCGGCGCCAGGACGATGCGCTAGCTGGCCGGGAGCGACGACGGGACGGAAGAGAGCAGGAGGGAGCGAAGGGACGGGCCCGGCGCCATTAATGGCTTACGGACAACCACAGTGGCCGGAGCTCACTGTTTCGCCGGTGGCGGAGCTTGGCCGGGAGCGGCGGCGGCCTTCGCCGGCGCCCAGGAGGGTTCGAGAGGGGCCACGCGTGCGGCTGGAGCGCTGTCGGCACCAAGGGACAAGGGGAGCAGCGAGGGACGGCTCGGGCGATTGCATCCGACTCGGGCGATAGAGCGCGCGCACTGGCATGCCAGTGCCGTGCTCACCACGGGTGCGGCCACCAGGAGGCCACGCAAGCCTGGTGCACCTTGTCCATGGTGTCGTCCTTCGCCCACTTAGCCTCTCTATCCCACTAGCTCGACTAGATTCACTCTGCTGTGAAGTGTAGCTTCAGCTACAGCTTCTGACAGAAAACTTGAGGAGGTTCCAGAGAAGAGAGGAGATGGAGATGAAGCCAGTGGAGATGTCTGGTGCCATCTAGGTTGGAAGGACTCCATACTGGCCAAATTTGAGAAAGTTTGAAGAAGATTTGAATGTAGTTCCTATATAAACTACAATTCTGGTCCAAAAGCTTGACCTGCTTGTGGCACTCACATAGATGGTCTCCTGATGATGAAAATTGGTGGAGGGAAGTCATTTGGTAGTGCACACATGCCATAAAAATTTCAGAGCAATTGTGCATCTCTAGCTAGCACTTCCTTCACAAAGGTTTGGAATAAGCAGAAACTTGTCAGAGTTTTGCTGCTGAAAACTTGCACTGGACCAAATGATATTTTTGGATATTGTGGCTAGATAGGATCCCTAGTATCTCAGGGAATTTATTGAGAATTTTATGAGCTAGGAAAATGGGAGTTGCTTCACAATGGACCAATTCTGGCCAGAGAAGAAATAATTATTCTGGCCAAAATTTTGCATTGGGCAATGGAATATTTTTGAAGATTATGGGATCACATAATTCCCAAAGAAATAAAAGAATTATTGGGAAAAGATTAAATATTGGAAATTGATCCAAGAGAGGTGTGGAAAGGTTTTGGCAAGGTGATGAGGGTTTTGGGTTACTTGGGAAAAAATTCAAAGAATCATAGGTCCAATTCCAATGAAAAGGTTTGAAAATCAACCAAATTTGCAAATAAAACCCAAAAGATTTTGAAAAGAAAAAGTTGCCAAAATCAGGGTGTCACAAACCCAGACGGCGGTCTGGCCGCAAGCAGAGATGAAAAGAAGTCACGAACGTGAGAGAGGATCAGGCTGGGATCAGTGACTCGAGCCCCATTGATGTTCAAACAATCTATCGAGCAGCGACGACGTCTACCATTGGCAATAGCAAAGAAGTAGGCAGACATCGAGTCTCCCTTGAGGGTCCAGTTAACAGTGCCCCTTTGGCGCCAGTAAACCTCCGCCTGATGGTGAAGTTGCACGAGGAGGTCTTCAAGATTGTATCTAGCAGCCCAGCCATCCTCAGACAGGCCAGCACCATCAGCCTGAGCATCCAGGGCCGCAACCTGACCCAACAAGTCAGATTTGGCCCTACGAGCCTCAGCCGCACGGTTATGGCCCCAACCTCTCAGAAACTTGTGAAGCACGTAAGATAGAGAGTGCCAGTCATCAATTGGCCCAAAGGAACGAGATCTAGAAGAGAGGTGGGATTGAATCTTCACTGACAACATATCACAGAACCCATCCAAAAGCAGCCAGGAAGCTTCAAATTGAAATCGCCGGGCCACAGGGTTAGAGAGGACTCCCAAGTCGACGAGCATAGGCGAGTGATCCGAGCCAATGAGAGGGAGGGCCAGGAGATTAGCCCTCTGGAACAGCTGGTCCCAACCAGGCAAGACGAAAACGCGATCAAGCACGGACCGGATAGGATTAGACTGATGATTAGTCCAAGTGTATCTGGCCCCAACCCTGGGAATCTCCCGAATAGTGCAGTTACTAATGAAATCATTAAAGGCATCAGCCAGCGTCCAAGAAAAATTACTGTTGTTTTTATCACTAGGGGAGCGAAGGAGATTGAAGTCTCCACCAATAAGAAGAGGCAAGGTGCAAGAGTCAATCTTCGTTGAGAGCTCGTCCAAGAACAGGGGGGAGAGGGAATGGTCAGCAGGGCCATAAACAACAAGAACCTCCCACAAAGTGTTCAAACTTTTGTGCAGCACCACCATGCTGGCCCAAAAGATACCGTGATCAAAGGCCACAAAATCAAAAACATCCAACTTGGCCCCTATCAGAATACCCCCAGAGTGGCCGGACGCTGGTAGATGCCTCCATGCAAATCTGTCTGCCCCTGCGAGGGAAGAGAGCTCATTGTTAGAGAAGGAGGCTTTGAAGGTTTCGATAAGACAGACCAGATCAAGGGATTTGACACGGATAATATCACGAATTTGGTCACAGCGCACCCAAGCGCCGAAACCCCTAATGTTCCAGAAGAGTGATCTCATTTAAAGGATAGATTTTTAATACGGAGACTCGACCTGCACGGGGCAACACAGGGTTTAGCGTGTTTCTTCTGCACCCGTTTGGAAGGGCCAAAGTCAGAGGGGCCACTATCTCCCTGACTCCCAGCCACCCCAACATCCGCAGGGACAGGAGTTTTCCCAGCGGCAGCCTCCTTGGCCTTGGCAATGGCAGCCTGAGCAACCTCATTAGCTCGCACCACAGAGATAAGGGTAGAAGGGGAGCCCACATTACAATCCAAGGACACCCCAACGTCCGATAAAATCCTAGCTAGATGCCCATCCGACATAGAAGGGAGAACAAAACGAACTGGGGAGGGAATGGGAATACCTATCGGGCCGCAGTCCTTGGCCGCCGCACGCCGAGCCGCCCGCTCCGCAATGGGCATGCCACTGTCCCTGCCACGCTTACTCTTGCGAGCCGTGGAGACTGGCGAAATCGGAGTAGTAGGGGAGCGAGCCACCGGGGAAGAGGCCGAGGCCGTCGCCGCAGCCGAGCCCTCTTCGGCAACCGCCCGCATATCCTTGTCCAGGCGACGGCAGAGCCCGACCACGGGGCCCTTAGCAGCAGACGAGCCATGGCTCCTGGCCGAGAACTTGCGCACGGCGGTCTTCTTCTTGGAGCGAATGGGGCTAGGCATGACCGGCTCAGGAGGAGGAGGATGGACGTCCACAATGCCGGACAGAGAGGGAGAGGCAGGCCTGACAGGGTCATTGGAGCAGACCTTGGAGAAAGGAGTGCCCACGTCCGGCGCCGCCGCATCCCCAGCAGCACCCAGAGCCATCGCGGGCAGGCCCTCAGCCCCAGGAGGAGGAGGCACTGCAGCATCTTTGGCACTGGCACCACTCGGGGCGCCTGCACCATCTCTGAACAGCCCCCTCGCCACAGACCCAAGGCCTTCCCACTCAGACGCAGTGAAAAGGTTCGCCGGGTCCGTCCCCGCGATGCTGTCGTTGCCTCCGTCGTTGTTACCATCGTCCTTGGGGCCAGGGGGAGAGGGCCTGGGGGGAGAGGGAGGAGGTGAGCGGTGCGCCTCCACCCTCCACCCTGACCCGAATCCTAAAAGCAGCCTCAGAGGGGAAGACATCCACAGATCCGAACACGCGAGCAGGCGCCAGGCACAAGATCCTCATCCGCACTGGCCCGAGGCGCCTCAGAGACTCGGAGTCCACCTCGAGCGGCTTGCCAAGAAGCTCCCCGAAGGCCATCATGGGGCGCGAAGAACGGAGGCCAGGGGGAACATCCTCGCACAGGACCCAAGCCTCGGAAAGGGAGGCCACCGAACGCGCAGCACCTGAATCAGCTCTTACAGAAACCACCACGTTGTTGAGAGGCAGGGTGAAGCTAGAACAAGAAGCCATCATCTTCAAACTTTCTTTGGAGGGGAAAGTGACAGCAAACTGGGAATCTGAAAGCTTCTGAACCTGCCAGTCCCATCCATCCAAGCCCCATTCCTTGAGCTCATCAGAGATGATCTGGGCAGACACAGACTGAGACTGGACAGTAATAATAGCGGCATTGGAGAGGGAGGGAGCAACCACCAGAGATTCAAGAGGGCCATCCAAGGCAAAGAAAGAACAACCAGGTAACCCGAGGCCAAATTGTTTGAAAGACGGGGCACGAAAGCGTTCTGAACAATCCACAGTGAGATGCCCCTCCGCCTGGCAGATGAGGCAGAAGGGGGGAAATTTGCAGCGAGATTGGAAGTGCCCCGCCCGGTGACAAGCGAAGCAGGATAGAGTGGCGGAGGAGTTGGAGTTGAAGGTCATGGGGGTGACACCGGGGGGGACGGGGGGCGGAGGAGGAAGGATGCCATCACCCATCGGCGCAGAGCCGCGACCGCCAGGAAGGCGAGCCGCCGGAGACGGGCCGGAACGGAGGAAGGGCCGGCCACCACCGCCGCCGCCCATCCCCGAAGATCTGCCCCCGAAGCCAGGCCCGGAGCCAGGGCCACCCGCAAAGCAAGCCCCGCCGCCATATCCAGACGTAAAAGGCCGGCCAGACGGGCGAGGAGGGGGCCTAGAAGCGGACGGCGGACCAGATTTGGGAGGCGGAGGAGCAGCAGACGCACCAGAAGTGGCCACCTCCCACGGATCTGGCCCCCGACCGACAGCAGCAGGCGACGCAGAAGCAGCGAGCACGGCAGAGCCAGAGGCCACGGCCAGATCTACCTCCGCGGCGGCCGAGCACTCATGCTCCTCCCGCTGAAGCCACTCCGGCCCCTCCCCCCAGGCCTCCCGCTCGCGCATCACCTGCTCGCGGGAGGCGCGCTCCTCCTCCAACTTGGAGCGCAGTTCAGCCTCGTACGCCAGATCAGAAGCCGCCTCCGACGAGCCCTCCCGGCACCTCTTGCTGCCCGACAAGGCGTCCGAGGAGGAAGCACGAGACTTGTCCATGGAAACCACCGTGGCGAAAGGGAGAAGAAGTGGAGGGGAGCGAGATCTGAGAAGGCGACGGATGGGAGCCCTGTGTCTACGAATATCAGAGGTGGAGGCAGGAAACCCTAGAAGGGGGTCACGGGAGCCCTTGCGGAGCCAGATATAGCCAGAGGGGGGTGGGCCAACGGGCCGGGGCGCGGGGGCCGACAAAGACAGACTGGCCGGACCGGGCCAAACAGGCCCAACACAAGTCACAGGGAGGGAAGGGAAAGAGCTAACCGAAGACACGTCAACCACAGAGCCGCGGCCCACACAGGCCAAGGCCCGGCCCACCACAGGGAGGCCAGCCCGATCCAGAGGAGGAGAGCAGACAGGAGCTAGGGTTTCCGCCCCCACCACCGCGGGCGCCGCCGTCCGGCCACTACCGGAGCAAAGCGGAGCTGAAGCGGCCCTGGGAGAGGACGGGGAGCCGGGGGAAGACGGAAGAGGAGAGGAGGTCGGCCGAGAGGCACCAGGGCCGGAGCCGAGCACGCCCAGAGCGGAGGAGAGAGGGGGACACTTACCAGACCGACGACGGCGGCGAGAAACCTTCGACCAGCCACCGCCCGGCCGCGGCCACCGGGAGCGAACCGCCGGACCCGCACAGGAGCGCGCCCCACCTCCAAAACGCAGCCCGCCGCAGCCAGAGGCCGAGCATCCCCAGGACCAACCTCGTCGAGCTCCGAGTCAAAACCAGATCCATCACAGTCGGGATCCAGCGCCCAAAAGCGATTGGGGCGGGGAGGAGACACCAGGAGACGGCGCTAGTCAGCAGGAGGGGAAGGAGGGAGAGGGGAAGGGGAGGATGAAGCACCAGCAAGCCGGGGCGGGGAGGAGCACTGACCGGCGTCGCTCAGGCCGGCGGGGGAGGGGGAGGGGAGGGAGAGCGGGGGGAGGGGGAGAGAGAGAGCCATCCCAGAACCTCGGTCAGATGCATATGCTTCCTTCACACGGCATTATAGTAGACAATTCCTGTGGTTCATTCGGTTTGGTTGGTTGATGCTGCCACTTTCATTTTTATTAGGCTTGCCATTTTGTTATGTGGTAGAGTGTGAATCTGGTGGCTGCCCAGATCTGAACTGCGTGTGGGGTTGGTGTTCTCGGCCATAGTTCGGCGTTCTCACTGACTTTCTGTCTAACCTATCCACAGGTATACTAGCCCATTTCTGTTTCTTCGATTTTCCTTTCCAAGTACATGCTTTAGTTTATCCTGGTTTGCGTACCTTTTTTTATGTTACCTTGGTGGTCGATGTAGAATCACAAATGCAAAACGAGAGATGCAAATGTGAGGATAGACCCATGATACAGTTTTACAACTTGTTCTTGTTAAAAGAACTACTCTACATGTTCGTTGCAAGTTAATTGTGAGGATATGATACCTTATAGAAATGATGCCTTAGTGTTTCTTGCTTGCATCTGCATCGTTACATGCCATGATTGTGTTCTGACCAGTTATTTTCTGTATTTTATAGGTTGTACGATCTCGTCCGTTGCTGCATTTCTGTTCTGCTCGTTGCTTCATGGCCGTTGAAATTTTTGAGATATGTAAGCTAACGTCTTGAATAGTTCAGAACAGTCAGTCGGAACTGCAGGAGCCATGTTGACCTTAATCTAAAAATAAAAGGTTTTCCTTTTGCTGGACCTCTAAAAAATCTGCAAGGGAGTAAGCGCTGGCATTACCTATTGCTCTGGTTTTTGAAGTTAATTGCAGCTGGCAAAGCTTGCACTGATGTTTTGACGACTGTAGGGTAGACAGACTCTATACATAATGAAGAAATGTGCCTATCCGACGGTCCTTCATGCCCAGTTGCAGCGATAGCTTTGGGTGCTGTGTGCACCCTTTCATGTAATTGTGTTACCCGAAATTTATAACTACGATTTCACATATCTTGTACTGAGTTTATGAGGAAACAACTGGACTAATGTTAATGATCCAGTGTTTAGAATAAAAAAAGGTGGAAGCACATTGAGTGGCTTTAGTTTTGTTCCCCGGCATACAATGTACCTTTACTTTTTGAGTGAAGCAAAGAATTTGAAAACTTAAAGCTATATAAGTGAAGCAAAGAATTTCAAAACTTACACCTCTTTTTTTTTCATGAGTTGTTGAAGCTTGATTGATAGTTTTTCAACTCTGATGAAGTGGTTAGGATGATCAGGTTTTGCAGATTCTGGAGATCGTTATACCTTCTGTAAAATGCACTGTTATTGATTCAGATAAACTGGGAGTGGTGCATGTCTTTGTATTGTGTTCCTGAACCTTGCTTTCTCTATGTCAAGTATTTTGTTGTAAGAAACAAACTCTTTTGTGGCATCCACATTAACCATATATATTTCTATTTCCATTTTCGAATCGTAATTTGTAGCTATCTAAAACTTGTTGGTACAAAATAAAGGCCTTAATTTGCAAATAGCTCTTGGTTTAAATCTGGGCCTTGTGGCATGTGGTGGAGAAGGACGTTTGGCACGCATTCTTCTCAGCTATTTTCTCCTCTGATTGGGTCCAGCCCAGTAAACATCCATGTGCCGGATAAGCTAATCTTGGAAGCTTTGGTATATATTTTGATTCAAATATTTCTTTTTTTTAACATAGTACAATCGAAGACGCTCACGTATACGAGCATATACTTATCTATATGAACGCACGCACACACATCCTATCAATATGATTATTTCTGAGAGACCGAGCTGACACATCATCTTGAGATTGACGAAGTCGACACAAACATCTTTGTAGTCGACGGGAACGTCTTCTTTCACCGAACGTACATCGCTGGAAGGCCTAAAATAAATCCAGGAAAATGCAAACACCAATGTCAAGTCTGGGACTTGAACTCTGATGGACAAGGGATACCACTCTACTCCTAACCATCCAACCAAATGTTGGTTTGCATTTCTTTAATGCATAATAGAACATCCAACAACACATCAATATATGTAAAACCTTTGGCACCATTGGCATATATTATAGGATAAGAAATATCCTCTACCATGCTAATCATCATTTGCAAAGTTATCTAAAAATATCATATCAATTCAAATAACAAGGCCATTGTACCAAGATAACCCAAGTGCATTCTTATGTTAAGCAAAATACTTGCATTTAATTCTTTCTTTGCCATTTGGCACAACAGGAGTTTGCATGTTTGGATAGCCATATCTTAATAAATCATGGGTTTGATCTCCAAATGTACTTGGACATAATCAAGTCAAGGAAGATGTCGCGTCGCATCTTCGTGGAATGTAAAGTTGTCTGTCATATACCTACCTTGCGTCATTTGGACAAAAATGTTTTCTTTTAAACTCAGATTTCTCAGTGTAGTAACCATATTTTCAACTAAGAAATGCTTCCTTAACTGGTCTATACATATTATACAAATATGTTTGTTTACCAAACTCAGGTTCCTTAGCGAGATAAACATATCGAATATGTACTTGCAAAATGTAACTATTTTCATCGACAACATGGCTTTAGCGGGTCTCTGCGCCATTTGGCGCAACGGGTCAACTAGTTTTAGAAAAGGACAATAACTCCGGGCTCTGTATCATTGCAATGCAAACAAGCATAAATTTATTTAAGTTTAAGTAACAAGCTCCAGTAATGTACTCCCTCCGTTCCTAAATATAAGACCTTTTAGAGATTGCACTATAGACTATATACGGATGTATATAGACATATTTTAGAGTGTAGATTCACTCATTTTGCTCCGTATGTACTCCCTCCGTTCGTAAATATAAGACGTTCTGACAGTTCAATCTATACTGTCAAAACGTCTTATATTTATGAACAGAGGTAGTATATCATAGTGAAATATCTAAAAGGTCTTATATTTAGAAACGGAGGGAGTACACAAGAAAAAAACAAAGTAGACACAACTGACAGATGCCTACACACATAGCCTAGTATTGAACCGTCATTCAAAACGGTTTTATGTATCACACGCTCGTGTCCACATACATGTGTACATCACGATGTCTTTCTTCTCGGCCTTCATACTCCATTTTACCTTTTTTTTTGCGGGGAAAAGTAGAATTTCATTACTCAAGGAGGTCTCTCAGCCAGAGCCAGTTTTACAATGAAGTCCAACCCGGCGCAGAGCCAAACTGCGGTGCGCGGCGTAGGCCATAAGCGGCCAGCTCATGACTAACAATATTCTGAGAACGGCTGCAATGTATAAAAGAAATCTCTCTAGCCTCAGGATCGGCCAACCTGCGGATCTCCTCTATGAGTGCATGATGCATTGATCTATTCGCCTCATGTCCTGTGATCATGGACACCGCCTCCGCACTATCCATCTCGACCAAAATAGGTAGGGTGGTCCGATGCACAGCCAACGCCAACCCTTCTCTGCACGATGCTAATTCTGCCTCCAAGGCAGTATCACATGTGCGGAATTCCCTACATGCACTGTAGATGATCTCGCCTCTATCATCACGCAGGATCATTCCTCCTCCCGCTGCACCTGTAGCCGCGATGTAGCTTCCGTCTGTGTTTAGCTTTACCCACCCTGGACCGGGGGTACCCAGCGTGCGCGCAATTTGGGCGTCGTACTTGCTATGGCGCGCGGCGGTGAGGTCCAGACCACCATTTTTCCTTTCTCTAGATCACCATTCGGGTGTTGTTGAATGCACATAAGCGAATTAATATACCCGTGCAAAAAACGCCGAGAGGCCTCAACTGTGGGTGGCACCTTGTCGTGTGTGATCTCATTGCGGACGTGCCAGATTCTCCACATGGTCATAAGCACCACCAGTCTCGCCGTGTCATCCAATGGGTCCAACAGTGAAAGTATTCACTCTGGACCTGTATTGTGGATGAACTCCACCTTGGGAATATTCCAGTCCAAGGCCATAGCACGCCATAGCTCTCTTGCCAGGGGACACCTGCAGAGCGCATGGAATCCGTCCTCACGTTCCACACCACAAAGGGGGCAGATGTCAGTAAGTTCAAGGTGTCGTGAGGCTTTATTAGACCAAGTAGCAAGTGAGTTGGTGGCGACTCTCCATGCGAACACGCGTACCTTTGGGGGAGCAAGGCACCCCCATATGATCTTCCAGATGGCGCGACGACCATCCGGTGCCCTGCTCGTGGCGGATGCCAATGGACGCTCGCGCTCGTCCATGGCTAGGCGATAGGCGGATCGAACGGTGAAGATACCGTTCCTCTCCGGAGCCCATGCAATGATGTCTTCGGTCACGTCGGGCGATGTACGGATGGTGGTGATGACGTCCACATCTGCCGGTAGGAAGTACCGGCGGAAAAGGTCCACGCGCCAGGACCCATTGCCGTCCAGGAGTTCCGCCACTCTCCTGAGGCGGCACGTACCCTGCGGGGTAATAGGTTGGCGCGACGGCTCTCTCGGCAGCCAACGGTCATGCCATATGCGAATGTCCCGCCCATCACCGACGCGCCAAATGATGCTACCTTGATAATATGTGAAATATTTCTTTGATATACAATATATAAGTGTGTGGCCTTTCTAGCTTTGTATAATGGAAATTTAATTTGTTCTTAGGATTTTTTAAAAAAAACGCACAAGCGCTGCCTTTTTATTAAGAAGAGTGGACTATATTATGTGTGTAATGGCATGTTTGTAAGAGAGACATGCCGGAACCTAGAAAACACAACTAAAACCGCATGCTAATTACTCCTGATTTTGGCAAACTCTTGGTCGAAAAAATCATGGCCTCTACATTATATTCTCGAAGGCGAGGTGGCGTCCTTGTGTCATTAAAGATGTGTCAGCTTCTTTCTTTTCAGACATTACACATGATATGTATGAGGAACCCACTACGACGCCTCTTGTGATCGTTGTCAATGTCCCTCAAACTTTATCCCACCAAGTTTAATTGAATGGAAGGTTTACTATGAGTCTGGGGGTGATGGTCATCATCGATTGTGTTTCACAAATAACCTGAATAAAGGTACATTAACACAAGAAGATTTTTATTACAGTATGATACAACCTCAAGTTAATTGGGTGGACAGACGCGGGGGAGGGGGGGGGTACGTAGATTTGGGCGCTTGTGATGCAAGTGACAACCATTATCCTACATGTCTGTATTGATGTGTGTGTGTGGGGGGGGGGGGGCTAGTCCCTAGGGCAGTAACTCTGCACTCATAAGCAGATTTAAAGTTACTCCACGATATCATTTGAAAGAAAAATATGTCACATGTTGATACTTCAGTTATTGTCAACGTTTTTTCCATAATATCCCTATTAGTGCAGATAGATTTTTGTTGACTATTCCTGTGAGATTTGCATCAGCTCGAAAAAAATTGTAAACATAAATTGTGGAAGTCATATTTTTTGTTCTACAGTGAGTCAATGACACGAGAAAGAATTAGTGGATTGGCTACGATAGTAATAAAAGATGATGCTTTAAGAAGGTTGATTATGAAGAACCATTTGAATACCTTGTAATTATTTGAACTGTATTGCCAGTATGGTATATATCATATAGTTAAATAAGATAGTAGTTCAAAGTTCAGAATTTGCCTTATGACAAGATGTAATTATTTGAACTGTGCACAAATATGGTATATATATAATTCTCTTTCATAATGTTTGTTACACATAGGGTCTAGTTTCAGATTTTGCGTCAGGCATCTGATTTCTTGGGCACTACCCCTCATGTCTTTGATGGTGGACGACCATAGTTTTATCCCTTGATTTATCCTTGTAGAAGCGTCTCCATCAATTTCTTAACAAAACACCAGGCCTTCAAAATAAATATATTGTCTCTACACTTTACTGGACCATGTTCTGAGATTCCAATTCGTACCATGGGAATACTATTAATGAAATCAGCACTCAAGAGTAACGTACTAAAACACAATCATCATATCTCAACCTGTTAATGTCATTTCCTCAAAAACATCAGGAGTAATCAAGTCAACGCTACAAATGTCAATCATTTTGTTGGGTGCCCCTACACAAGAATGTGCTAGTTATAAGACATATATTGCATAAAACTAACATGTCTGTTCAAGTTGATGGCACCATCCATCGTTTTCTGGCATATCTTCACATGGAACAGCTACAAGATAAGCCACCGATCGGTCCGGATGCAGTTGCCATCACTCAAGTTGACAGGTCTAAAATTTCCACAGAGATTAATCAAATATGCATTATAACAGTTGTGGTTGTCTGATTTATACTAGTCGTAGTATGTGTAACATAACTAGTAACATGCATCATTATGCAACGCCAACCAGGCATAGGGGATGGGCCGCTACCAAAGCCAGACGTGATGGCACGGGACAACGTGGATGGACCAGACCGGAGCGGAAAGGATAGATCAGGGAGCTGAGTAGAGTGAGCTAGGGTTTGACTGGGTGGGGTTCTGTAGGGCGGGGTGGGCCAGACTGGGCCAATCCGATGTGGCAGATGCGTCCGAACAACTGCCCTAAATTTAGGTTGGGTTAGGAGGGTGTGTCCGAGAACTCAAACATATGAATTGAAAATGATGATCCGATTGGAGAGGGTTTTTCTGTTCAGGTCCTGTCTGGTCTATCCGTCCGAACAAATGGGAAAAAAAAGGTCTGGTTGAAGATACTCTTATGGGTTGTGAATTCTCTGACTTACATCACATGCCTTTACACTAGCTGACATGTGGGCCCTCCAACAAATGGACCCACATGTCAGTGACATAAAGTCACGAGAGTATGTGAGATAACGTGAATAAAAATGTATAACTAAAATTGAATTATGCATTATAACACTAGTTTATGATACGATCCACTATGATAGACCAATAGAGACAAGCAACTAATTTAAGTCTCATTGAGAGCTACTTGCATTTATGTAATGTTTATGTCTGTAAATGTGTACAGGTTATACACACTGTACTCTATTATGTATGGAGCTCGATCATTAGCAGCCATGCATGGCTGCTACAAAGCCGTCTAGCAACGACACTGCATCAACAATTTTATATCCCAAATACTTAATAGTGCAGCTGTACTATTTTGCTGAAACGAGCGCACCCTCGCGCAGCCGCTGTACTAGTGGTGGAAGTGGGCAGCGTACAAATCACGGACTGTCTGCATGCATGTGGTGATGTCATCCCACTTTATTCTGTCCCATTTTAAAAAACTATAACTTTTAAACTGAGTGTCAGAACGACGATCCGTTTTTACTGTTAGGTTTCTTGCGACGAGCTCTTCAAAACTAGATCCCATATGGATATGGTTCGACAAATTTTTTTTGGGGGCAACTTTCGGCTCTAGATGAAGCAACTTAAGTGTTAAACAGAAGCAACTTCCTTGCACCATGTGTATTGGTGAATTTACCTAGCAAGTATATCGTAGACAACATAAGAACCATGACAGCCAAATTTTCACCGTATATAGGCAATTGAGCATCACCCGTAGGCAACTTTGGCATTACATTGAGGTAACTTTCAGCACTAAATGAGGCAACTCCCGTTATGAAGGTGCATACTTTGTTAGTTATGCTAGGCAACATGGTGGTGAATCTAAGCTACTCCAGAGTGTTTGAAGGCAACTATTTTACAAAGTTAGGCCACTGAGCAGCAATTATGGCAACTAATTACCAATAGCAGGCAACTAGGCATCAATGGTGGACAATTTATAGCATCTATAGGAAACTGAACATCAATTGTAGGCAACTGCCTATCAGTAATAGGCAGCTGAGCATCAAAGTTAAGCAACTTCATAGTATTTGTAGGCAACTGAGCATCAATCATAGGCAATTGATCATCATTAATAGGCAACTGAGCCTTAATATTTGGCAATTTCATAGTATTTGTAGGCAACTGAGCATCAACCGCACGCAACTAATTATCAATGACAGGCAATTGAGTAGCAACAATAGGGAAGTTGAGATAATGTTGGCAAGATTCACAGGTACACATATTGCAGTGAAGTTACTTGTATGTAGCGCCTCATGTTTTGTGTGATTTTCTCAATTTTACAAAAATCAACGAAATAGGCAGTCCTACTAGGCCAAAAAGAAAAAAATTGCTTTCCTATAACACTAAAGTTGTCTCAATATCACCCAAAGTTGCTCAAAAAAAAGTTTGTCAAAACCTATCCATATGGGATCTAGTTTTGAAGAACTCGTCGTAAGAAACCCAGCCGTGAAAACGGATCTCAATTCTGACGCTCGGTTCAAAAGATGTAGCTTTTTGAAAAAAGGTAGAACGTAATTAATTGCACTGAGGAGGAACCAGGTGGCACGGGGTTTCCTTTTTGACTTGTCCTAATCGCAGCTTCCTTTTTCGTCTGTCCTCGCGGGCGTGCGTGGGGCTCCTTCCTTTTTTGAAAGTGCGCTTGCGCCCGCGAACGGGCGCCCGGGCGCCGGCGAGTCACGTCCATTTTATATTACCAGCAGAACAAGCACTGCGTTATCTTCCAAGTATATCACCGACCACGTATTCAGGCAATCAGAACTCAGAGACTTCGATGATCTGCCAACTTGTATTTATATATTCCAACATCCAGCGGAATTTTAATTGGGTCCGAGAACACACACCACAAACTCTCGCAGTCGATGAGGAAACGTAACGGCGAACAGAACTACCCGTCCATAATTTATTGTTAATAGACAGCAACGATCTGATGGAGGGCACATTGCTGTCAGAGTGTCAATCAACAACGATCAGAGGGAATCCTTTTGAAATATGTTATTCGATCCGAATTAGAATTATCGCATAAAATAATTCTGAGTGATTGTCCCTAATTACGAATTACCGGTAAAGCGATGTTAAGTATTTGTTACTATATCGGAGCATCTTGTCACTCTCATGTTGTGAATATATTGATCAAACTATGATACATTAAGTATGATTAACATGGAACAATAGTCGGATCACAGAAGTATCAGATCCAGCACACCAGGGACCAGCACAAGCAATGTAACTGACAAGTGTTTTATTTATTTATTTATTTGCGTGGAGACGAGTGTGCTTTTACAAGTGTCATGGTACGGGGAAATATCATGTATACGCAGCATAACCCTGGCATACGTGGGTTCGCGTCAATGTCAACACGTGTTGGCATGAAGTGAAAGTCCGAACGAGCAGGAAGGTTAGGCTCTGTTAGGCCTTGTTCGGTTCCTTCAGATTTGAAGGGGTTTGGAGGGGATTGAAAGGGATTAAATCCCCTACAAGTCAAAATCCACCTCAATCCCCTTCAATCCTCTCCAATCCCCTTCTGGGAGGGATTAACCGAACATAGCCTTAGCCTTAGTTATCTTTTTTTAAGGGGAAATAGTTGTCACTTTATTCAATTTTCATAGCTCCTTCACCAACAATCTTGGAGGTAACACACTCATTAAAGACATGAAGTCAAGTTTTACATAACGATCTAACACAACCTTCCCTAGCAAAGAAATGAACGACTTTATTGCTGAACATCGCACCCAAGCAACCCTAAACTCATGAAAAGAGTTCAGTAACTTTTTAATTTCCTCAATCAGTTGCCCATTAGTTGAGAAGTCTCTTTGCACATTTTTGACCGTACTCACCGCCCCTTCGATTTCCTCAACTAGTTGCTCATTAGTTGAGAAGGCTCTGTTAGTTCTGTTTGTTTGTTTTTCTTGTTTAGAATAAATGCAAGTACCGTAACTTATTTTTGATTAATAGATAGAAAACTGCATTTCTAAAAAAAAGTCTCAACGAGCAAACACCACGTTTGCGGCTGCATGCACCGTCATAGGCTCCTGCGTCAGAGCTTGCGATGCGCCGGCCGCTGCAGGTGGCTGGGCAAGGATACATGTCGTCGCCGGTGAGGCCACGACAGCCAATTCTCCAAACTTTCAAAGTAAGCATCATGCTTGCAGCTTTGCTGCTGAGAAACGTTTTCGTGCAGTCAGTTTCTGTGTTGCATCCGAAACGGGGAAGAGCCGTCGCATTGAAGATGAGGGTAGCGTGCTCTGTCCATCGCCTAGGCAGCAGAGTTTTCGCATAGCTCTGCTCTGGCAAAGTCGAGGCCAAAACAAAATTTTGCCGACAGTCCACAGCTCATTGTGCCTAGTCAGGGGAGCAGAGTGACAATGGGAAAGAGCTTAGGATGTGTTTGGTTCCAGTCATAGGGTGGAATGTAATGGGTCCGTCCCGTCCCTGGGACTCGTTCTTGTGTTCGGTAGTACTCCAGAACCGGAACGCACCCATTCTCCCGAAGGGAATATTCCATGAAGATGCGGAACGCGCTCGTACCGCCGATTCGGTGGAATCACATGGAACGCGTCTCAGCTCTCGCATCCGCCCCCGACGCTCCCCTCTCCTTCCTCTCTCTCCATTCACCGCCGCCGCTCTGCATCTCATCTCTCCTGCTCATCTTTCTCCCCCCACAGCAGGCCGTCTCATCTCTCCCAGCGACAAAAGGTGGACCGGCCGCCGTCCTGCCGCGGGCACATCTGGGCGAAGGAAGGAGGAGCTGCCGTCCTGTCGCAGCCAGATCTTGGTGGCGTAGCGGAGCGGCAGCAGCGGGCAGCCGGCGGCGTAGCACACACCCATGTTTTGGTCAGCGACTTGACTGTAATTGGCATACGACAGTACACCACGGGAGAGAATCAAGCTCCGCTCCGTCGTGCTCTCTCACTAGTGCGTTCCCTAGCAATAACTGATAATCTCATATACGGAAATTTGTACATGTTTGTTCTTGCCTTTTGCTATTCTAAATGTGTCCATGCGCCATTATCGAGTACTCTGTCTAAATTTCTTAGTAGTATATATGATTGTGTACGGACTATTGATGCCATTTCTTTGGCATGATTGTGAAGCAAAATAGTACAGTACAAATTATTGGTGATGAAAAAACAAATAAAATGTTGTCTTGAAATTTAGATAAAATGCTTCTGAATATATTGTATTTGTTACATATATTTCGAGAAAACAAACACTAATTTGAACACTTTCCATTCCACCAACCAAACATTAAGACGTAACCGTTCCGT
This sequence comes from Elymus sibiricus, assembly GCA_039707655.1. NCBI lineage: Eukaryota > Viridiplantae > Streptophyta > Magnoliopsida > Poales > Poaceae > Elymus > Elymus sibiricus. The sequence goes on from CM077667.1 coordinate 279,677,902, forward strand.
TCCATCTCATCATTCATACCGAACACACGGATGGAACAATTCCATTCCAATGGAATGGAACCATTACATTCCATTCTACTTGGTTCTTCAACCAAACACACCCTTAGAGATGTATGGGTCTGCTGCACCCTGCAAAGTACAAAAGGTGACCCACGAAGCGCGATGAACAAAAAATTAAAGTATTAGCTCGGCTTTTTATCAGTCTTAAGGCTTGTTTGGCTTAGTCGTGCCACAACAGATGTGTTTGGTTCATTGCCGTACTTGTGGCTTACCACACTTTTCTAGCAACATGGTCCACATGTCATAGGCTCAATTTTTTGCCAAATCTTGCCACATTTATGGTGGTCATTTTGTTAGCCACACTTTTTGTGGCAGCCACATTTTGCCTAAGGTTAGGGACTGTTTGAATTATGACTATCTTTGTCATATATTGCCACATTATTTTTACAATATTTGTCACACTTGCCTGACTTGAGTTGCTCAAATTGTTAGCCACACTTTGGCTTGCCTAAGAGAATTTGCCACATTTTTTATGTCTATGACATATGGGGTTTACTATTCATTAGAAAATTCTTGCCTTCGGAGTGGCTAGAACCAAACACCCACCTAACTTGATCAAACTTGCCTAAGGTAAGATATGACAAAGTATGGCTAGGAACCAAACAGCCCCTTAGTCGTGTCAAAGTTAGTCATGAACCAAACAGGCCCTTATTATTGATGGAAAAGTATTCTCGGAACAGTGCTTCCCAAAGTCTCCGAATAATCAGTTTGAACAGTTGACAAACACACACCTCCAATTAATTTCAACTTTCAACAGCATGGTTTGAATTGTAGGAACTCTCTCTCATCAGCCCTATCAAGACTTCTCGAGAAACAGAACATGGTACAGGCAGGCAAAATACTAGCACCTCCTTAACTGCTGCCTTACCTTGCCTTGGTCAGTGATCATTGTAGTGCGATTACAAGCCCAGGATTCAGACGGCAACCCATGGTGCACCGCAACTTCATAATGTACAGGTCGCATCAAGTACGCTAACCTCCTTAGGAAAAATGCTATTGTACATTACACCTGAGCGACTGAAACAACAGCTTATCACCACCGCAAGCGCCATAGCTCATCTTTATGCTAGAGATTAGCCAAAGGCATTCTACTCTCGGCTTTGTGCCTGCTGCTTCTCCAGGCCTTGTTCTTGGCGAGCGGCAGAACCAAAGCATCTTCCAATTGTCATGTTGGACCTGGAATTCGGAAGAATGGATGGTCTAGAGCTTCTTGGGCAGTAAGGCGCTCTGAAGGCTCAAACCTTAAAAGACCATATAGCAAGTCCGCCAGCGATGCCTTTGAATGGTCAGCACTTCTCGCAACCAAGTCCTAAAGTTGCAAATAAGTAAGCTGAGTTGCGATACGGTTATTTTCATATTGTATAGGTTACATTCCCACACTCTCTCGATCGTGAATTAAAGTAATACTTCAACAAGCAAGCAGCACAGCACCTAGATATTCTGGATTAATACCACTAAAAATATCATTACCAACGGACCGGATAAGTGGAACTTATTTACTTATTGTATTTGCACTCCGACAAGCCCATGAAAAACTATGTGTTAGAATTAATTAGAAGTATGCACTACCGTACATAGTCTCAAACCAGTGGAAGAATACTTATCTATACATGCGCAGTTACTTATGTAGGTAACTTAATCCATTAACGGTATTCTTATAGGTAGAAAAACCATAATCAAAAGCTAAACTAGGGACAGAAAAAACGCACAAGTTCTTTGAAAATTGGTAAAAAAAAGGATGACCAAATAAAACTAAAAAGGAATAATCAGGGGAATCAAAACCTTTAGCCGGTGTAGTTTTCTGACTGCTCTGATGCTTTCTCTTGTAACAGCACCTTCAGGCCAATTTAGACGTGTCCCTCGCCTAAAATATTTCTGAGCTGATGAACTGCATATTCCAAGGAATACAATGACATCTGAGTATAAAAAAATGCAAGAATAAACAAAGAATTGCATGCAGTACGCAATAACATATTATTAACTTAAGTGTTGCTGTTTAAGCTTACATAATGATGTACAGATGTATGGAAGTTTGAAACAGATTTATTCTTCAATATTTTTGAAGGAAGTGGCATTAGCAGAAACAACATACTTAAAATGTTTGGGAGAGCATCTCCACATGTTAATATGTTCTGCAGAAACATCCCAGCACATGCTTGCCAAATTTACCTTTACGAGCAACATCTATAAATCAATACAGAAGAGATGCAAGCCAAAATTACTTCTGAGTAGCAAACCAGTGAACACCTATAAACCGTAGAACTTAGGGAACCACGAGCCATAAAAAAAAAGGTGACTGCACGTAAAAATAAAAGAAATGTTTCTTTGCAGGTAGGACGTGCCAGAGTTCTTCAGAACATTTGATACAGAAGATTTACTGCAAAGGAAAAAGATATATATTTCTCAAACATATAGCCAAAGGTTATCCCAGCATCAAAAGTTCCCACGTGTTGTGGGGGTCTGGGAAAGGGAATTATTAGGTTCTTAGGCAGCATTTCCCTTGTTTGGTTTTTTAAGGATACTGACTCAAATCCTGGACCTCCAGGATACAAGTGGAGAGACTGCCATTCTCTCAAGAAACAAGCCCAATAAAAAGGGTTTGGTTCTAAAAGTAATCCTGGACCTCCAGGACACAGGTGGAGAGAATCTGTTTGTTAATAAGAAATTAAAAAATGATAATCAAATTAACGTAAATACAAACCTAGCCTTCCGTATCATGTGCTCTGGTACGGGTCCCAAAACCCTCTCCATCATTGCTAGGTGTTCCAGGTTCTCATGTGTCTGAAACAATGCTTCCCCCTATAAATGTTTAGGGTTAGGACCATATATCAAGGTAAAAGAGGAAAGGCAGGCATCACAAGCAATCTAACCGAGCATAGTTCAACGAGGATGCAACCAACACTCCAAATATCACATGGCAAACTCCAGCCTAAGCCTGCCAAAGGAATATTCAATAACATCAGAACTCGTGATTCCCCTCTGGGAATAGAAACATTAACAACTACTACAGCAGTTGGTCTAACCACAAGGAAAAGGAAAAAAAGATGAGTTCTTATTCAACACAGAAAGAACAGAGTTCAGTATAATCAATATTTATCAGTAGTTCAGCACAGTCAAATAAGATGACCATTGTGCAGGTTTCAGCTTGACATACATAAGAGGCAGTGTACAATTTAGACCAATAAAGACCAAACTGTATAACTATTCATGCAAGACTAGTCTCATTAGGGCCAGAACCATCAAATATAGGCTGAATATATTTTTAGACAGACCACTTGCAAGGAGATTAAGCATAGATGGCGGGAGTACTTTGACAAGCTGTTCAATGGGGAGAGTGAGAGCTCTACCATTGATCTGAACGACTCCTTTGCTGATACTAGCAGGCTTTTTGTGCGGCGAATCCAGGAGTCGGAGGTCAAGGAGGCTTTGAAGAGGATGAAAGGAGGCAAGGCGATGGGCCCTGATTGTATCCCCATTGAGGTGTGGAGAGGCCTCGGGGACATAGCGATAGTATGGCTAACCAAACTTTTCAACCTCATTTTTCGGGCAAACAAGATGCCAGAAGAATGGAGACGGAGTATATTAGTACCAATCTTCAAGAACAAGGGGGATGTTCAGAGTTGTACTAATTACCGTGGAATTAAACTGATGAGCCATACAATGAAGCTATGGGAGAGAGTCATTGAGCACCGCTTAAGAAGAATGACAAGCGTGACCAAAAATCAGTTTGGTTTCATGTCTGGGAGGTCGACCATGGAAGCCATTTTCTTGGTACGACAACTTATGGAGAGATATAGGGAGCAAAAGAAGGACATGCATATGGTGTTCATTGACTTGGAGAAGGCCTATGATAAGATACCGCGGAATGTTATGTGATGGGCCTTGGAGAAACACAAAGTCCCAGCAAAGTACATTACCCTCATCAAGGACATGTACGATAATGTTGTGACAAGTGTTCGACCAAGTGATGGCGACACTGATGACTTCCCGATTAAGATAGGACTGCATCAAGGGTCAGTTTTGAGCCATTATCTTTTTGCCTTGGTGATGGATGAGGTCACAAGGGATATACAAGGAGATATCCCATGGTGTATGCTCTTTGCGGACGATGTGGTGCTAGTCGATGAGAGTCGGACGGGGGTCAACAGGAAGTTGGAGTTATGAAGGCAAACTTTGGAATCGAAAGGTTTTAGACTTAGTAGGACTAAAACCGAGTACATGAGGTGCGCTTTCGGTACTACTAGGCACGAGGAGGAGGAGGATGTTAGCCTTGATGGGCAGGTGGTGCCGCAGAAGGACACCTTTCGATATTTGGGGTCAATGTTGCAGAAGGATGGGGATATCGATGAAGATGTGAACCATCGAATTAAAGCCGGATGGATGAAGTGGCGCCAAGCTTCTAGCATTCTCTGTGACAAGAGGGTGCCACAAAAGCTAAAAGGCAAGTTCTATAGGACGGCGGTTCGACCCGCAATGTTGTATGGCGCTGAGTGTTGGCCGACTAAAAGGCGACATGTGCAACAGTTAGGTGTGGCGGAGATGCGCATGTTGAGATGGATGTGTGGCCACACAAGGAAGGACCGAATTCGGAATGATGATATACGAGATAGAGTTGGGGTAGCGCCAATTGAAGAGAAGCTTGTCCAACATCGTCTGAGATGGTTTGGACATATTCAACGCAGGCCTCCAGAAGCCCCAGTACATAGCGGACGGCTAAAGCGTGCTGATATTGTCAAAAGAGGCCGGGGTAGACCGAACTTGACATGGGAAGAGTCCGTAAAGAGAGACCTGAAGGATTGGAGCATCACCAAAGAACTAGCCATGGACAGGGGTGCGTGGAAGCTTGCTATCCATGTGCCAGAACCATGAGTTGGTCGCGAGATCTTATGGGTTTCACCTCTAGCCTACCCCAACTTGTTTGGGACTAAAGGCTTTGTTTGTTGTTTGTTTGTTTGTTGTTGCCACTTGCAAGGACGAAGATGTGCCATATATCTATTCAGATAGTACATCAGTCCTTCAATGTAATGTAATCTTCAGGGCATACATTACTAGGCATAACCAAACTAGACTACAACAAACCAACAGTACTAATCTATATCATAAAACCCAGTAAATATACCCCGTCAGAAGAGGACGGACATAAATAAGATCTTACCAAGCAAAAGTACAAAAACACCTAGGAAAGAAACAATCGAGCAAAGAAAGAAACTTGTCATATGCCCCAAAATGTTGGCTTATTATATGCACAGTTACCATTCTATATAACCAACCAGTAGTTTAAAGTTGAAACGATCAATCATTGAATATCTATAGAACTGTCATTTTATCTTCCATTATTCTGCTAAACCGCCCTGCAGTCTAGCAGCTGCCAGTAGATGCAAAAAAGTGAATTGACTACTAGCTGCATATACTAACTTACTGGCTAAGGAAGCTGTGAGCCGACCTAGCTACTACAGTACTACTCCCTAGCTAAGTAAATAACACAAGGATTACATCTAACATAACTAACACTATTCTGGAAATGGCAAAGCAGTTTCTCTTCTAAATAAGTTTTGTTATGTATAAACAAGAGTATCAGCTGGCATGAATCATACTTGGATTCCTAGGATTATAATCAACATTTTTTTTCTTTACAAGCATGTAATTAAAAACACATAAACCTATACCTCAAACAAGATGAAACATAAGCAAACCTTTAGGAATAACCAATTTACCTAAGATTATTTCAGGTGCCCTGTAATGCCTCGTAGAAACAATCGAGTTATGTTCCTGATTATCAAAGGCAGTACTACCAAAATCTATCAGCTTTATGGCACTGGACTTTGGCAAGCACTTGAAGTGTATCTCATCTTGTGAATTCTTCTGTACAACCCCAAGTGAACATTCAAGATAACTGCTAATACTGTATGCCTAATTTCAAAATAGCAGATGCTCACCACAAAATTGGTCAAGATTAGGTACCTTGGAACTTGGAACCTTTATATATTCGGAAGATACAAGGAGTATGTTTTCTGGCTTCAGATCAGTGTGAATAAGGCGTAATTCGTGCATATCTATTTTAGAGGAAAGGAAAAGATGGTCAAGCATGCCACTTGAAAGCAAGGGAAAAATGAATCTGCAACTGCCAAACTTGTTAAGAACAGATATGCAGAATCAAGCAATCACACACATGCTACAGATTCCAACAGTTGTCGTCCAAACTCCCGCACAAGTTCCACAGGGAAAGGTTGGTATCTATTTCTCTTTAGAAAATCATACAAGCTTGGCCCAAGCTTCTCAAATACCTGACAAAACCATTGATATCCATTGAATAAAGTTATCTTTATTTTGTTTCCATACCAGGGAACCTTCATGAGGAAAGAGCGAAGAAAAGAACTGTTTTATAAGCATGCAAATCTTATTTCGACTACATTATCATGTTATGTGTACCAGCATGAGCATCTCTCACTTCGTACGAGTAAGAAGTACTGAGAGGGCTGGTAAAATTAACTGTTAACAAACAAGGCATATAAACAGGAATTCAATGCGCGATAGGAGATGGAAGTGAATGTAGCAACTGACACTTGGAATCAACGTGTAGGACTTGCATAACTGAACAAAAGAAAACCAAACTTACAATGCATATATGGTTGCGATAGTCAAACCATCTTTGAATTTGGACACAGCTGGCCATTAAAGAACATTCATCAAGTAAGAAATAGCTAAGAGTAAGGTTATAGAGATGTTTGTTGGGACACTAACAGGGATCTGTATCTCTCATTTTCTGCAAGGCGATTGAGCACATCGATCTCAATCATTGCAGCATCCCGGTACTTCCGGATGCTTCGGACAACTTTTATTGCAACATATTCGCGTGTTTCACGGTCCCAGCATTCCAAAACTCGGCCAAAAGTACCTATGAAAATCCAACTCGTGCCGCTCTACATTAGAATAGTAGCAAAAAAAATGAGAAGTACAATAGAAACCATAATGAAGGAGACCCGAACCTTCACCCATTTTGCTCAAGATTTTGTCTGCATCACGAAAAAGGAGATTATCAACAAACAGTAATGCATTACCAAAGGTGTTCCCACTTTCGACTTAGACCTATTGTCAAAAGGAGTACGTATGACAATCGAGTTTGTATGCTAATATAAACATAACAGTGGAAAAATTAAATGGGAACTTTGCTTCATCATCCCCTTCAGCAAAGCAGAATTAACAAGTTCTATACAACAAGATAAAACAATCCCATCATTCATGCACGTTCTGGAGGTGAACCTTGTCCATTTAAAAAACAACAACTAGGACAAGTAATTGCCGGTGCCTACCACCAGTGGTTACAAATTATGTATACATAAACAAGTCTTTATCCATCTTTTTTTCTTTCTATAAACTATGTCCACATTGGCAAGCCTTTGCCCACCATGTTTCTAGAAATTAACATAAATAAGTATTTATATGCGTGCACAATAGCTCTAGGAGATAACAACAGGCCTAAGGCGCGTGTGCTTACACCGACGGGTCAAGTTCTCGCCGAGATCAAACACGTAATGGCCGTCGCGGTCGTCATCCCGCCACGGCGGCGACGCGCCACCCCTCGCTACCTGCAGCACCGGCGGCAGGGCCAAATCCACGTTAGTAATAACGCGAACACCCAAGCCCTAATAGCAGGCATAAGTACCCCAAGTATAGGATCATTACCACCTCCCGCTCCGGCGGTGGGTCGCCGGCGCCGTCCCAATCTTGACGCGTGCGCTTCCGCGACCGCGACGACTCCATGGATTCCGATTCGATTGGGACGAGAGAAACGGGAGAGAGAGAGAGAGAGAGAGAGAGAGAGAGAGAGAGAAACCCTAGAGCGAGGCCGTGCGCGTGGGATGCGTGGCGGGCTGTGAGGCCCAACAGCGAGTGGAATAGATTGCCTGGTGGGCAGGACTGGGCTAAGTTTGGGATTTCGATTAATAGCTTACCTTGATGGTTAGCTCAGTTTCTTTTACAGTTCTTTCTTTAACACTACACACACAAGCGCTCATATATACGTGCATACGCTCACCCCTATAAACGCACACACTCACACCCTATCACTATGAGTACCTCCGAGAAACTGAGCCGACATACCATCTTGAGATTTACGAAGTCACCGTAGGCGCATCGTCGTCGACGGGAACGTCTCCTCCCACTGAATGTGCATCGCCGAAAATTCTGAAATAAATCCAGAAAATAATACGAGCACATGACTTGAACCCTGGTAGGTTGGGGATACCACTGTCTCTCTAACCATCCAACCACAGGTTGGTTCACCCTAAAAGAGAGTTGGTAAGCCGATATTCATGGTTTATTTTCAACTCGCCAGTTTAGTTTTGCCTCATCGGTTTAATTTCGCCTCACCTTCCACCATCACCCTACATGCTGACTAGTAGAACTTCTGTGCTTTGCTACCGGCTACATTGTTCCCTCGAATTCAACCATCTGAACAGTCGAGGCTCCCACAAGTCCAACCCATATGTGGAGAGAAATGTGGTTGTCCGGACACTTCATCATGTTACCTTCAACATACAGTCCCATTAAAAACCCACCCCATGACACACCTTTCTCTTTTCTTGTCAGACCCACCCCTTCTCGCTCGGTTTTCCACTATAGCGAGACATTTCTCGCTAGAGCCCGTATCCTCTAAAATTGGATAACGTCCACCTCACCTTCGTCATGGCACCCTCTCTCTCCTTCACGGTATACTTCCCCGCCAACTGCACTTTCCATTAAATTCTAGGATCTCTTTGATCCTACGCGCAAAAGCAAGGTGTGAACCCCGTGACCCCTCGACCATCAAGGGCGTGTGCGCTACCCATGACTCTCTCTCCCTCCCCTCCCTTTCTCTATATATCTATCCCTTCCTCCCTCTTCCTCTATATCTCTATCTCCCTTCCTCCCTCCCTCTCTCTCCCTCCCCCCCCCTCTCAAACTAAACAAATTGCATTAGAACACAACATATTTTCTCACTCTACTCCTAGAGGGATTTGAGTCGTCACTGAAATATGGAAGAAGAAGACCGTACATCATCAATCTGAGAATGGAAATAATCACCCGTGTGTTGCAACGGGGTAGCCTTATTCGAGTGGTTTAACACCAATCGTATCCTCATGCACATCAGGTAGACAACTTTTTTGTTAAATTACTTAATCATCTCGCTTCATCCAGCATCTTCATCTATCCGCCTCCCCAATCCAAGCCCGGCATCACCGTGACGGCACCCGACTCGTAGTCTCCCCTTCCACACCTCCCACCAAGAACCAACCAGGATGTTAATAATTATCCTGGTTGGGGAGGATGATAATAGTAGTTTCAAACTAAATTAGAAAAATATCAGCATCTAAATTAACAAAAATGTACTTGATCTTGACCTAGAATAAGAAGCCGGACAGGAGTTATGTCCTCCTTTCTATCAATATCCTTCTTGACCCCCACTCTTCTCTCTTCTCTCACCCATCCACTTTCTTATCACCTCCATCAATGCATGTCACCTTCATCCTAGCACAATGCAAAACAAATAATAGAATATTAAGGTAAACATGCATCCATAAAATCATAAAATCCCAAAACTGGAAAATATTGCATCATGAAAATAGATGCATAGAACATTGAAAAATGGAGACACCAATGAAACAAGCCTCGGGGTAACTATCAGCTACTTGGATGCAAACATACTTTCATAATAGCAGGACAGGCTCCTTTATTGACATATCAACACAAGCAATATAGAACCATTTCATAGCTTAATGAAAACAAAGATGCTCTCATAGACCAGTCTAATTTCAAGAAAACATGCAAAAGAATATGGAGTGTTTCATGATTTTAACCAGTATATAAAATTTCATAGTACAGATATTAGAATTACTTGCATGCTCAAAATAAATCTTATTTTCCAATCCAATAGCATTGGTATTTTAGGAACTTTTTCCCGGAGGTACCAAATCTATCAAATACAATTTTTTTAAGGTGGCACTTGAAAATTGTACAATAAACAAAATAAACTGATAGTCTTCCCAAGGAGCATCCCATGCAGGTTTAGGACAATAGTGTAAATGTCTGGAGTATGAAATATATATCAAGAAATGAGCAATTTAAAATAACAACAAGAAGTGCAGATTACGCCCCCCCAGTACATCGACCAGACAACCTTGAAAGGAAATGCAAGTGATCAAACATGTGAGATGATGAGGGAATCAAGAAGGGAAGACCAAATCTCGCAAATACAATTAAATTGAAGATAAAAAATACAGTATAGTAGAAGAGCACACAACCAAACGAATTTTTAGTTGAGAGGAGTGCAAATTCTTCTCTTAAGATACCGTGGAGGGAGAGGATGAATACAATAACAATTTATGTATCATGATAGTTGCAGTACAGATCCCCGATGCACCGCCGCCGCCACTCACACGAAGATTTTGAGCGGGCACTCCATAGTCCAACCAAAGAGACGACGGATCGATCGGGACATTTTTTTGTGTACACGCATATCTACAACTTCCACTTCACTTAATTTTTCTTTAAGATAAGTAGAACAAATTGAAAGACTAGTGCTCAACAAGGAAGCAACAAGAGCAAGTGGTGAACAACGCTCATTTTTAATTCTGGGAGAGAGGACAACATATCATATCGGTACTTTTGGATACACATTAGAGAAGATCAACAGTGATAATGGATGATGATGTCGGTTGTTTTCTAAAGTGTCAAGTAACTCAATGCCAGGTTGCATTGCTTGAAACTATTGGATATGCAATTAATTAACACAATGAGACGAGGGACAATCGTGAATATACATACACCTTCTCATCCTTGGTTTACCGCTCAAACCAGTGTCTCTGTTTTCCCATCCTATATCCATCCACAAAAGTCTCCAAGAATGGTTATATGTTTGTTGCCAACAAAAAATGGATGAATATATTCTTTTGTATAGTAAGAGCCTTATATACAGGAATACGGACAATGGACAAATGTTCTACCAATGTGTACAATCCTTCGACGGCAATCGAGGTACTTCACAACACCAATGATGAGCTCGGGTCTGTATCTATTACTGGTAGTCTGTCACACCCAAAATGCGGTACTTCACAACACCAAGGATAGAAGCGCATTTTGGGTCGCTTGGCAAGAATGGAAATCGTCACAATACATGTAAAGAAGATATGAGTATATGGAGTTGGCTTACACTTGCCACATGTTACAACATAAGTATCTCAATCCAACAATACATCACAATCATCATACAGAAGAGCAGGATGCGACTACGGATGAAATCAAACGAATAAGAAGACGACTTCCACCCTTTGCTAATCCCAGGCTGCCGACCTGGAACTCATCCTATGATCGATGAAGAAGAAGAAGAACTCCAAATAGGAAATCATCGCACTCATGTCAAATCATTGCATTACATGTACCTGCATCTGTTGTTGTAGGAATCTGTGAGCCACATGGACTCAGCAATCTCATTACCAAGGGTATCAAGACTAGCAAAGCTTAATGGGTGAGGTATGGTTAAGTGGTGAGGTTGCAGCATCACTAAGCATTTTATATCTGGCTAACTTACGAGTACAAGAATAAGAAGATAGATCTACGCATATTCGGACGTGAATTAGCAATGATCAAGAAGTGATCCTGAACACCTACTTACGAGTCAAACATAACCCCACCATGTTCTCTACCTGAACTCCCTCGAAAAGAGACGGTCGCGGTTACGCACACGGTTGGTGTATTTTAATTGGGTTTACTTCAAGTTTTCTATAACCGGGTATTATAAAATTTCCAAGTTGTCACATAACCGCGGACATGGCTTTCAGAAAGATTTAATGATACGGGGCCAAGCCCTCAATGACGACCTTCTCACACTTGGCGGGGAAAAAGGGAGGAATCAAGAAAAACGCTCAAGACAACTCCGATCACACATCCACTAAATCCACAAGAACATAAGAAGATACAGTGATCGAAATTCAACACGGGATACAAAGTAACGTGGTAGTCTTCCCACTCCGGAGAGGGGCCTTGGTATCCCGGAGGATCTTCCCTACACGAGGGGCCTTGACATCCACTTGGATCTTCTCACATAGAGGTCATCTCCATGGGAGGAGATAAGTGGAAGGAGCCGTGCTCAACAATCTCTAATGCTAAATATAAGCTAACCCTAATTCGTCCAAGGGGTATGATATATATAGTCTAGGGTGAGATGTGAGGGAGAGAGGGGTACATGGGCCTCGGGACCAAAGGGTTGCACGCAGGCAGGCCGGAAGGTCCGGGGGGCGGAAGTTCCAGGCAGGTTCCGGGCGGGATCCGGGCTATCCAAAGAGTTGGCATGCCCAGGGATGCCGAAGGTGCGCCGAGGCCGGAAGTTCTGGGTAGGACGGACGCTTCGGGCCACCTTCCTGGTAGTGTCCGGGCTACACAGAGAGTTCGCACGCCCAGGGTCTGGTCTTGGACGCCTGGAGGCCGGAGGTTCCGGGCTGGCCGGAGGTTCCGGGCTAGCCTGGTAGTTTCCCTTGACGATTGTCTTCTCTTCTTCGTCTAGTCCTTCTCCTTGCGCTCCTGAGCTCCGGTGGTAGTCGATGTACCTGATCATGCACAACATCTCTGCTTGAGGTAGCGGTCGTGTCTCATGCCGAGATATGGGTAGCTCGAGAAGGAGGGATGTCACCTCGGATTTGAAGGCGCGTGCGCGAGCTCTTGCCATATGTCCAGTTGGAGCTTGATGGGTTGGTATAGGATCCATGGGGATGACCATGGGATGATGTGCATCATCCCCCCCCTTGGGAAAGATCCGTCCTCAGATTGAGTTCTTCATCACCATGGAAGGGAGATAGGTCCTTGGCATTGAAGATGTCGTTTACATTGTACTTGTCTCATGGAATGTCAATCTTGTAGACGTTGTCGTTGTAGCGTGCCAACACCTTGAATGGTCCGTCGGCTTGAGGAAGTAACTTGGACTTGCGCTCGTTGGGGAATCGATCCTTGCAAAGGTGTAGCCACACAAGATCACCAGGGTTGAACACCATAGGGTGCTTGTTCATGTTGCGCTTGTTGGTGACTTGTTTCACTTGACGTTCGATCGTGCGCCTTGTGTCGTCATGCATATTCTTGATGTAGCTTGCCCTTGCGCTTACGTCCATGTTCGCTCGTTCTTGGAGTGGTAGTGGAAGAATGTCCAATGGGGACAAAAGGTTGAAACCGTACACCACTTCGAAGGGAGACTTGTCGGTGGTTGAGTGGTGCACACTGTTGTCAGCGTACTCGGCGATGGGTAGGCACTCTTCCCATTCCGTGATGTTCTTCTTGATCAACACGCGGAGTAGTGTGGATAACGTCCGGTTGGTGACTTCCGTTTGGCCGTCGGTTTGTGGATGATAGGCCGAAGAGAAGAGTATCTTGATTCCGAGCTTGGCGCATAGCATCTTCCAAAATTAGCTTAGGAACTTGACATCGTGGTCCGACACAATGGTATTGGGGACTCCATGTAGTCTCAAGATTTCCCTACAAAAGGGATTTGCAACATGTGAAGCATCGTCTATCTTGTGACATGGAATAAAATGTGTCATCTTGGAAAAACGACCAACAACAACAACAAATACGAAATCATGGCCATTATTGGTTCTTGGCAAACCAAGCATGAAGTCCATGCTTATATCTTCCCAAGGTGCAAAAGGTATGGGAAGTGGCATGTATAGACCATGGGATTGAGCTGTTGACTTAGCTTTGTGACATGTAGAGCAATGGTTGGTGAAGCATGCCACATCACAGAACATCGTTGGCCAAAAGTACTTATGGGAGAGCGTGGCAAATGTCTTGTCGCGTCCAAAGACCCATGAGTCCTCGACCGTGAGCCTCTTGCAAAAGCAACAAACGAAGAGAAGACTCGGGTATGCAAAGTTTGTTAGCACGCATAAGATAGCCATCTTTCATGTAATATTTATCCCAACAATTGTTAGCTTGACATTTGGCAAAAGGAGTAGCAACGAAACATCATGCATATACAAGTCTTTGATGTGCTCAAAACCAATGACATTCAATTCAAGTTGAGTAAATAGCATGCATTTGCGGGAAAGAGCATTTGCGACAACATTTTATTTACCCTTGATGTACTTGATGACATAAGGAAAAGACTCAATAAATTCACTCCATTTAGCATGCCGTTTGTTCAACTTTGTTTGACCTTTAAGGTACTTAAGTGTTTGATGATCGGTATGAATGACAAATTCACGTGGTCGAAGATAATCCTCCCAAAGATGCAAAACTCCCACCAAAGCATATAATTCCTTATATATATGGGGTAGTTAAGTTGTGCACCGGATTTTTTTTCACTAAAGTACGCAATTGGGCGTTTCTCTTGCATTAACACACCTCCTATGCCATTACCACTAGTGTCACAATGCACTTCAAAAGTTTTATCAAATTTGGGTAATGCGATAAAAGGTGCATGCGTAAGCAAATTTTTAAGCTCATGAAATGCAGTGTCTTGGGATGGTCCTCAAACGAATGGAGCATTCTTCTTGCTCAAAGCATGTAAAGGCGATGCAATCGTGCTAAATTCCTTAACAAAGCGATGGTAGAAACCGGCTAGTCCAAGGAAACTACGCACTTGCTGCAAGTTCGTGGGAGTGGACCAAGTTTTAATAGTATCAATTTTAGATCCATCAACTTGAACACCCTTAGAGGAGACAACAAATCCTAGGAAAACAAGCTTGTCTACACCAAATGTACATTTCTTCATGTTGGCATAAAGTTGCTCTTTTCTAAGAATTAGCAATACTTCCCTAACATATGCAACATGCTCCTCTAGAGATTTTCTAAACACAAGAATATCATCAAAGTATACAACAACACAATAACCAATGAGATGTCTAAGGACATAATGCATCACACGCATGAATGTACTAGGTTCTTGAGATAAGCCCATAGGCATAACCAACCATTCATAAAGACTAAATTTGGTTTTGAAAGCCGTTTTCCATTCATCACCTTCTTGCATGCGTATTTGATAGTAACCACTTTTAAGATCAATTTTGGAGAAAATTGTGGCACCACATAGTTCATCTAGCATGTCATCAAGGTGTGGAATATGGTGGTGACACCTAATGGTGATAACATTAATGGGATGGCAATCGGAACACATACGCATACTACCATCTTTCTTAGGCACTAGTATCTGTAGGAGATATGCCCTAGAGGCAATAACAAATGTTATTATTTATCTCCATGATCATGATTATGTTTATGTTCCATGCTATAACTGCTATGGTTCTCGAGTCTGCAATAACCACGAGGCTCGAAGGAAGACTCATACGCACGTGTGGAATAATAAACGGTAAATGTATTCCTAGTCTGGCCTCTAAGACTAGCTCAAGTGTTGCATGATGGTTCTGTTTTCCTGATCATGGGCATGACTATGCCGGCAATTTTGAGGGCACAATGTTAGTAGAACACTTGTGTTGAATCGACCCGATTGATGTTATGCTATGAGATTCATTCGTCATAAGTTAATGGTTAATAACACAGAGAAGTTAATGTTTGCATAATTCCTTAGACCATGAGAGTGTCGAGTTTCTTCATGCTTGCTTCATGAACTTTGGGGTTTGTTAAACGTCATCCGTAAATGGGTGGCTATTACGGCGGCTTACGGGTTCATGGAAAAGTATGTCAAGAAACTTGATAGCTCAAGATTGGGATTTGCTCCTCCGACGATGGAGAGATATCTCTGGGCCCTCTCGGTGTTACGGTATCCATCATCGTCTGGCCAGACACAAGTGTGATTTGATCACAGGGATGCCGGAACACAGAAACGAGAAAAGAGAACAAAAACCGGCAACGAGGTAACTGACATTGTGGACAAGTGTTGATCCACGAGGATGCCGATGTTTCTCACCTCGGGTATTTGTAACATATCGCAAAGCAACAGGAATAGCACACGGCAACTGGAGGTTCACTCGAATATTCATTCGTGTGGGTATAGGGGTCAATATGGGTGTCCACGGCTCCGATGTTGATCATTGATCGGAAAGGGTTCCAGTCATGTCTATACTTCACCGAACCTATAGGGTCACACGCTTAAGGGTCGTCTATCTGCTGAATACTAGACGGGGAGTCTGAGAGAAAATCACCGAAAAAGTTTCGGACGAAACGGAAACGTTCCGGAGAGAACACCAGAATAGTTCCGGTGAAACTGAAAAGTTGTTTCAGGGTATTCCATTAAGTCAAATTGGTTCTGGCACACGCCTGGAAATTCTTGGAGGATGCCAGAAGTGTTCTGGAAACTTCTGGGAATTTTCCGGGACAAAAACCGGAAATGTTCCGGAGCAGCCGGAACCGCTTTGGTTGCTTTTCGCTGAAGAAACATTGTTCCGAAATTGTTTCGGAATGTGTTCAAAATTGTTTTGGTGGGTGCTAGAATTATTCTAGGCACACAGAAATAATTTGGGTTTTAACGGACGCAGAAAAATGTGTTCGTGAATAGTGAAAATCACTTTTTGGGCTGATTTGCAAATGGGGTTTTTCTTCTAGAAGAAAACCACTTTTGGTGTGTGAAAGGGAGGTGGAGCTCCCCAAGGGGGCTGCAAATTTCGGCCATGGCATGGGGGGGCCCTCCTTGAGGTGTCCTTCCACCTCATGGTGGATATCTTCTACAAACCCTTATGTGGCATGTGGTGGAAAGATCCTAGGAAGGTCCTTTTGGTCTTTCCTCTACCCCTTGCTCCTCCTATAAATAGAGGTGGAGATTGCTCTCCAAAATCAGATCATGCTTGCTCTCATACACATGCCATTTGACTTGTCTGGCTTCTCTCTCCCTCCCAGCAAAATAGTTTCGTAGAGCCGAAAGGCTGTCTGGGTTCCGGTGGGAACTAGTTCTGGACGGCGAAGCCCTGCCGGATAGATGACACCGTATGTGTGCAACTCTGTAGAGAGATTGTAGTTTCGGTCTTAGTTCGAGAGTGCCTCCCGAAGGGCTGTCCAAGTGATCGTCTGAGTTTCGAGGGTCCTCCCGAAGGGCTGTCCGAGTGACCGTTCGAGTTTCGAAGGTCCTCCTGAAGGGCTGTCCGCGACACCGTCCGAGGGACTGTCCGACCGCCTCCCGGAGGGCTGTCCGAGGGGCAGATGTGGGAGTACATCCTCGCGGTTGGGAGGTTGTAAATCCTAGCTGCGGGGATCTGCACCGCCGATCGTCATCGACTCTACTTCCGTTGCGCTACGAGTCGGTAATGAAAAAGATCAAACCTTGTATGCAGTCTACATAGTGGTCCTGGGCTAGTGCGTAGGTCAGAAAATTTTTGTTTTCTGCTGCGTTACCCTACAGTGGCATCATGAGTCGTGCTATGCGTAGATGCAGGTGTGATCTAGAATACATGCGATGTATGGGTGTTGCACAATATAATCAAGTAGTAGATGAGTTCTATTGCTGAAAATTATTTGTGCGGGTAGCAGATGAAATCTGTTACCCGATGTTCTTGTTGCTTCCCTGGAATTTGCATATTTCTGATCTTGATAACGGTATGGTGGAGTTTCAAAGTTCTGGCAATCCGCGATCCTGATTGATCAACGAAGTGCTAACAGTTCTTTGAATTCCACCGTAGTTAAAAAGAAAGATGAAATTTCGCAGATGAAAGGGCAATGCAGATATGATCTGCACGGGGGTCATGCGTATGACGAAGTTTAGTATGGGGCTCGAGGTTTAATTATCTCGTGTTTCATACACCCCGAGATGTTAATCTAGCGACTTGAATTATCATATTTGATGATAAAACGTTGGTAGCTGCGGTTTGTTCGAAACCTTAGAAGCCACGTAAAATGAAATTATGCATAAACCGATTAGAGGCGTCTAACTTGGTTTTGCAGGATGGTTTGCATGTGCATATGATGTGGTATAGCAAGTGCTCATATTAATTTGATTTTGTATGAGATGACTATATGATGTAAATTAATTAACATGACCTGCGTGTCATGATTCGGCATGATGGCTGGAGCCATATGATTGTCACTTTAATGACCTGCGTGTCAACCTTTTGTAATGCACTTATTTTATTAGCTATAGAGATAGCAATATTGTCTGGTGCATCGACAAGGTGGTGGCAATCCTCGCAAAGGTGAACACCGACGCGAATGCCAAAGACGAAGAAATACAAGACTTCTCCGTCAGAAAGGGCTATACCATATCATGCTATTATGAATTGCCTGAGATGCTTATCCCTTATGACGCACCCTTCTTGATTGCGCGGTAGTCGCTTTTTATTAGGGTGATATCTCACTAAAAATATCAAGTAGATAGTGTTCTCCCAAGTGTAGCACCGTCACGGCACCTATCTTTTCGGGGTGCGCCGTGTCACACGGGTACGAACGATTAGAGAAGTGTGAGGCGGGTGAGTTGAGACCTCGCAGCGAGATCACTTGGTTGTCTTGACGTTCAGGCATGACCGTCATGAGCTCGGAACACACACATCGAAAGATGAACAAGAATCGCATAGAGATGTGATTGGCAAGTTGGCCTACCGGTTGAGATTTTCGTCATCAGTGGTGTTACACCAATGGCGAACAATTGAAATGCGGGTCTTGTATCACTCACAATCAATTATGAGAGATATTGATTTGAGTGGAGCGCACTTTAGAATTAAAACTTCTTTAATTCTTAGTGCAATTAATTATGAACCTTGTCTAAGTGTTGTATGCATAATAGTTATAGAATAATGGCTCGCGTTTCCACCTTCCCTATTAAAATTGAATAGCTGTTAAATATCTGGTAAAACTTTACGGTTGGTAACGTAATGTGAGGATTGTCCTCAAGAGTGCCGAGAAGGACTTTGTCCTATCACATGCTTTTAGTATTCTCCTGCTAATGCTATGGATAATGTGACTCTCGTCCTTCGATCCAAAAAGCTAAAATTCCGTTACGGTCAAGTGCAATATGTTTGCTTCCATGAGACCCGGACCTCAAAAGTTTGGGATAGCTATGTGATATTCATGGAACTGAAAATCATTTTTCAGACACAAACAAAGGCTAAAAGATATGGGATATCCAAAGCAATGTTTGTTTTGCAAATTATTAGTAAAGTGTTTACTATGCATTTGACTAATAACAGAGGGATCCAGTAGAACGCCTGTCATGTATATGAAGGTGAATAAAACAACAACTTATAGAGGAAGGAAATGTCCGAAGGGTGTCAGTGAGACTTTCACGCCTAGGAAGTCCGGGGCTAACGCCACTCTTAAGTTGAGTGCTTCTTCTGAGAGTAGGAGAAATACTAAAAGTTAAACTGTTAGAAGTATAAAGGCAAAAAGAGAGAAGACTGGAATATCCAGCTCATGTATGAAAGTCATACAAGTTATTGATGTATGGAAGGCTGGTCAAAAGAAATAGTTCTTGAGAATTATGATTAAACATGTTAATCACCAATTCTTGGGTATTGTGAGTTGATCACAAAGATACCCGCTCGATTGCATTCTGTTGCAATTCGATGCAAGAACTACTACGGCCTAAAAGACTGGCAGGAATGAGGTTTAAATACATGTTGGGAACTTAGTAAAAGTTACTATACCTTCCATCGGTGTATTACCTATGTATTTATTTTCATAATTCATTATAGAGTTTTACACACTCTAGCCCTTTGCATAAGGTATCTTGCAAGAAGGTTGTTCATAAGAGAACTTTTGATGTTCGGTGTTATGAATAACATAAGGGCCATACTTTCATTATGAATGAGATGTATGTTATGAATATTGATAATAATAATTTACCTCTGTATTTACTTTCATAAATCATTTTAGAGTTTTTATACACTCTAGCCCATTTGCATAATGTTTGTTGCAAGAGTGTTGTTCATGAAAGAACAATTGTTGTTCGGAATCATGAATAACATAAGGGCCATGCTTCCATAGTGGATGGAACGTATGTTATGAATATTGATGGTAATATGATACATCCATAACACTGACGCTAAATGTCGCAAGACTAAGAAGAATACCACACAAGTGTGGCACTGCATTTGGTCACATTGGAGAAACCCGCATGGAAAATTCCATTATGATGGATTTTGAAGTCGTTTGATTTTGAATCATCTGACACTTGCAACTTTCCTCTGAAAAGTGAAGTGACTGAAATACCGTTCATTGGCCATAAGGAACGAGCAACGAACTTATTGGTGATCATACATTTTGATGTGTGCAGTCCGATAAATGTTGTTGAAAACAGTGGATTTGTCTATCTTCAAAAATGACTCAAGTAGATATATGGATATTTGCTTGATGAGACGTAAGTCTGGATCTTTTGAAATCATTCGAAAGGTTTTCAACATGAAGTAGAAATTATTGTAACAAGAAAGACTATGTTTCTGCAAACTAGATTGCAGAAAGGAATATCTGAGTTACAAATTTAGCGAATGTCTGATGAGTTGTGAAAGGAGTTTCATAACTTACACCTCCCGGAACACCGCTATGAGTGGAATGTCTGTGAAGATGTAATCAAACCATTTTCGACATGGTAAGATCAAAGATGACATAAATCAATTTGCCATTATCACTTTTATAGTAATGCTTTAGTGACTGCGGCTTTTACACTGAAAAGAGCGCCATCAGGTCTGTTGAAATGATGCCATGGTATGGTGCGCCCAACCATGCTTGGTCTTTCCTTAACATTTGGAATATGGGGCTTGTGTAAAAGGTTACAAACCTATTCCAAATCAGACAAGAGCTACTTTGTAGGTTATCCCAAGTAATTGGGAATTCCTCCACCACTATACCGAGGCAAAAGGTTTGCCACAGAGAAAGGTATGCTTTTAAAGAGAATGGTTCTTGCAAAAAGGTGAGTGGGAGAACAGTGCAACTCGACGAGATAAGCAGTATCTTCGTCATCAGATCAAAGGAAAGGAACCTTGGAAGTAATTCCAGAGTTTCCTACTACGACTGATACGGAAGTCTCTACAATAAAATGTATGGACTTCGGTTGAACTTGCAGCTGAACCACGTAGGCAAAACTCGTGCAAACCTCTCAGGTGCGCAAGCGAGATATTGTTGTTAGACAACAGTATACCTACGATACACAAGGAAGCGTTGATGGGCCCTGACTCCAGAATTGGCTAAATGCCAATACAATCTGAGATAGTTTCCATATAAGTGATTCAAGATTAAAATCTTGTTACACCTTTCGGAAGACTTAGAGTCTAACGAATATTTATGGAACTGAAAACTGATGTGGATAAAATGTTTTATCCATAAAGCTCGACTTGTTGCAATAACAAGTTCAAGGAGTTGACAACGATGAGATTGTCTCACCGTAGCGATGCTAAAAGTCGGTTCGGGTTGAACTAGCAATTAATACATATTTCAACATGAGATATGATACATGGATGCCAAAAGGATTTCCATATGATGGAAATGCAACCTAGGACTTGTATGTGGTACAGTCCGAAGTATTTTGTCAATCCAGAGGATGCTAGTAAGTATGCAAACTTCAGAGTTCCAGCGATGGACAGAAGAGAGCAAAATGGAGTTGGAATCTTCGTTTTTGATGAAATAGTTTGATTTCATCAATGGATAACGAAGATGCTTGTGGTTTCAAGAAAGTAAGTGGGAGCATAATAATATTTCTAAAAACTTTGTGTGCTTGACACATTGTTGATTGGAAATTTCTTGACACGAATTAGGACTTCATTAAAAATAGTTTTTCAATGAAGTGCTTGGGATAAATAGCCTTGAAATTAGGCATATTTATCTGCGAGATAGAATTGCCTAATAGGCTAAAGCCAAAAATACATATTGACAAGATGCTAAAACTTTTTAGCATTAAAACGCCAAGGAGTGATTCTTGCCAAAGTCACATGGAAAGAGTTTTGCAAGACTCGGTGTCCCAAAACACTGATGAGCGAAATACATGATGGAGATTCCACACACTTTCGTGTTTGGATTAATCATGTGTTCCATGGTATGTAAAACAACCAGATATGTCCAATACTCCAAAGCTGTTGCGAGTATAGATACCAAAGTGATCAAAGTACTGATCATGGGACAACAGTGAAAAATGTCATTGAGTACTAGAGTAGCACTGATGACATGTTTTCTCGCAAGCAGAGATTATGAAGTGCTCGTTGTAAGTGATTACATCGATACAGTCTTCATCAATGCTCCATGCGATTTTCGATTTAAGTTAAGGTTTTTTGTGTGATACACAATATGGTGGCACGGTGTTTGGAAATCGTTTCTAAACAGGTTACTGTGGCGAATTCTATAACTAAGGCTAAGTATGTTGCCGCTTTCGAATCGACATAGAAGATGTTGAATCATACAGTTCGTTCATGAACTTAGTATGATTCCAAGATGGCTTTGGTCAATGGAACACTATTGAAGATAGTTGCTCCATAGCTCAGTCTGAGGAATCAAGGTTTGACCAGTGATTCACATATATACGAAGCCAAGTCCACACAAAATATGAATTTTGTGAAAGCGTGAAAACGCGAGGACATGCAAAGATACACACGGAACTGAAGTTGTCAGATCCGTTGGACATCAGGCTATACCACATGCGAAGCAATTTTACACCGGTGTGCCACAGGTGTAATGTGCATTAGCATTGACTAGATTATTGACTCTAGTGCAAGTGGGAGTCTGTAGGAGATATGCCCTAGAGGCAATAACAAATGTTATTATTTATCTCCATGATCATGATTATGTTTATGTTCCATGCTATAACTGCTATGGTTCTCGAGTCCGCAATAACCACGAGGCTCGAAGGAAGACTCATACGCACGTGTGGAATAATAAGCGGTAAAATGTATTCCTAGTCTGGCCTCTAAGACTAGCTCAAGTGTTGCATGATGGTTCTGTTTTCCTGATCATGGGCATGACTATGCCGGCAATTTTGAGGGCACAATGTTAGTAGAACACTTGTGTTGAATCGACCCGATTGATGTTATGCTATGAGATTCATTCGTCATAAGTTAATGGTTAATAACACAGAGAAGTTAATGTTTGCATAATTCCTTAGACCATGAGAGTGTCGAGTTTCTTCATGCTTGCTTCATGAACTTTGGGGTGTGTTAAACGTCATCCGTAAATGGGTGGCTATTACGGCGGCTTACGGGTTCATGGAAAAGTATGTCAAGAAACTTGATAGATCAAGATTGGGATTTGCTCCTCCGACGATGGAGAGATATCTCTGGGCCCTCTCGGTGTTACGGTATCCATCATCGTCTGGCCAGACACAAGTGTGATTTGATCACAGGGATGCCGGAACACAGAAACGAGAAAAGAGAACAAAAACCGGCAACGAGG
The DNA here is from genome assembly GCA_039707655.1 of Elymus sibiricus. Taxonomy (NCBI): domain Eukaryota; kingdom Viridiplantae; phylum Streptophyta; class Magnoliopsida; order Poales; family Poaceae; genus Elymus; species Elymus sibiricus. The sequence continues at coordinate 279,701,233 of CM077667.1, forward strand.
TAACTGGCATTGTGGACAAGTGTTGATCCACGAGGATGCCGATGTTTCTCACCTCGGGTATTTGTAACATATCGCGAAGCAACAGGAATAGCACACGGCAACTGGAGGTTCACTCGAATATTTATTCGTGTGGGTATAGGGGTCAATATGGGTGTCCACGGCTCCGATGTTGATCATTGATCGGAAAGGGTTCCGGTCATGTCTATACTTCACCGAACCTATAGGGTCACACGCTTAAGGGTCATCTATCTGCTGAATACTAGACGGGGAGTCTGAGAGAAAATCACCGAAAAAGTTTCGGACGAAACGGAAACGTTCCGGAGAGAACACCGGAATAGTTCCGGTGAAACTGAAAAGTTGTTTCAGGGTATTCCATTAAGTCAAATTGGTTCTGGCACACGCCTGGAAATTCTTGGAGGATGCCAGAAGTGTTCTGGAAACTTCTGGGAATTTTCCGGGACAAAAACCGGAAATGTTCCGGAGCAGCCGGAACCGCTTTGGTTGCTTTTCGTTGAAGAAACATTGTTCCGAAATTGTTTCGGAATGCTTTCAAAATTGTTTTGGTGGGTGCTAGAATTATTCTAGGCACACAGAAATAATTTGGGTTTTAACGGACGCAGAAAAATGTGTTCGTGAATAGTGAAAAGCACTTTTTGGGCTGATTTGCAAATGGGGTTTTTCTTCTAGAAGAAAACCACTTTTGGTGTGTGAAAGGGAGGTGGAGCTCCCCAAGGGGGCTGCAAATTTTGGCCATGGCATGGGGGGGCCCTCCTTGAGGTGTCCTTCCACCTCATGGTGGATATCTTCTACAAACCCTTATGTGGCATGTGGTGGAAAGATCCTAGGAAGGTCCTTTTGGTCTTTCCTCTACCCCTTGCTCCTCCTATAAATAGAGGTGGAGATTGCTCTCCAAAATCAGATCATGCTTGCTCTCATACACATGCCATTTGACTTGTCTGGCTTCTCTCTCCCTCCTAGCGAAATAGTTTCGTAGAGCCGAAAGGCTGTCTGGGTTCCGATGGGAACTAGTTCTGGACGGCGAAGCCCTGCCGGATAGATGACACCGTATGTGTGCAAGTCTGTAGAGAGATCGTAGTTTCGGTCTTAGTTCGAGAGTGCCTCCCGAAGGGCTGTCCAAGTGATCGTCTGAGTTTCGAGGGTCCTCCCGAAGGGCTGTCCGAGTGACCGTTCGAGTTTCGAAGGTCCTCCCGAAGGGCTGTCCGCGACACCGTCCGAGGGACTGTCCGACCGCCTCCCAGAGGGCTGTCCGAGGGGCAGATGTGGGAGTACATCCTCGCGGTTGGGAGGTTGTAAATCCTAGCTGCGGGGATCTACACCGCCGATCGTCATCGACTCTACTTCCGTTGCGCTACGAGTCGGTAATGAAAAAGATCAAACCTTGTATGTAGTCTACATAGTGGTCCTGGGCTGGTGCGTAGGTCGGAAATTTTTTGTTTTCTGCTGCGTTACCCTACAGTATCATGGGAACCGCACATGGACTTATGCTCTCGCGTACATGCCCACTATCTAGGAGTTTTTGCGCTTGCCTCTGTATCTCCTTAGTCTCGTTGGGGTTCACGAGGTAGGGTGCCTTGTTCGGAAGTGGTGCGCCGGGTATGAGGTCGATGCGGTGTTTGATCCCTCTTTTAGGTGGTAGCCCCAGAGGTAGCTCATCGAGGAAAACATCTTAAAATTCCAGCAACAAACGAGACAAAAACAAAGGTAGATGTTGTGAAGCATTAGTCCTTATGACCTCATCTTTGCACACAAGTACAAAGTGTAGTACACTTGATGGGCTCTCACTCACATCCCTCAAGTCTCTTTTGGTGGCTAAAAGAACTAGATCTTTCTTGTCCCTCATCATGGAGTCTCTCAAGTTTGGCTTGTGGCGCTCGCTCTCTTTGATGTGGATCGCTCTCTCACATTTATCTCCACGATGGGTTGAATCTTGCTTGTCAATGGTGACTTGACTTGGAGACATTGGTCGAAGCAGGTATTTCTTGCCCTTCCTCTTGAAATTATATTGATTGGCCCGACCATTATGGATGACGCTGCGGTCGAGTTGCCAAGGTCGACCAAAAAGTAGGTGGCACATGGACATGGGAACCACGTCACACTCCAAAGTTTCTTCATATGCGCCAATCTTGAAGGAGACTTGAATGGTGTGGTCGACTTGGAGGGTGTCGGAGTCACTTAGACATTGGACCTTGTAGGGGCGTGGATGCTTCTTCTTGACCAATTGTAGCTTGGAACAAAGGTCTTCACTTGCCAAATTGTGGCAACTTCCACCGTTGATGATGACCTTGACAGATTTTCCTTGGATTCCCGCTTTTGTGTGGCAGATGAGGCAACATTGGTCTTCGTTTTGCGTTTGTTGAAGTGTCAAAACCTTGGAAACAACGAGAGTGGGGCTCGGATCGTTGTCGCAAAAGATTTGCGCATCTTCATCTTCATTCACTTGGCAGTGCATGGCCACGTGCTCTAGTGCTTCCATCTCGTTGTCGCTCATGGAATCATAAGTGCCGTCATCATGAAAGATCATAGTGCGTCTTGTTGGGCAATCAAAAGTCTTGTGGCCGCGGCCCTTGCAAGTGAAGCATTGAATCGAACTTAACTTGGCAGGTGCATCCGTTAGCGATGTAGAAGATGAAGCTCTCGGCTAATAGTTGCTTGTTGGAGGGTGGTTAGACAAAGTCGTCTTGTCCTTGTAACTTGACTTGTCACCGGTAGTTGTTGGAGTTCTTGTAGTCAAAGGCGTTGAAGTTGGAGAAGCTGCGTACTTGAGCCGTAGGTCTTGGAAGAAAACTTGGAGTACTTGTAGTCATCTTGCACTTGGCGCTCCGCCTTGGATGCTAGATGTACTAGCTCGAGAAGTTTGGAGTAGGGTTGAAAGTCGGCGATCTTCTTGATTTGGTAGTTTATCCCATTCAAGAAATGCGCCATTGTTTGCTCATCATCTTACTTAACATTGGCTCACATCATGGCCATTTCCATTTCTTGATAGTATTCTTCAACGGACTTCGTGGCTTGCTTGAGGAGTTGAAGTTTCTTGAAAAGATCACGATTGTAGTGAGTAGGCACAAAGCGAGCTCTCATGAGATCTTTCATTTCATTCCAAGTCGTGATAGGAGGTTCTCGTTTCTCTGAAAGCACATTTTCTCTCATGGTGGTTTTGGTAATTAATAACAACATATATGTCATTGAACTAATGTTTCCACTAAGTATATTTCAGGAAAAGTTCAATGATAGGTTCTCAAAAGGATTGTGGAGAAACCTATAGATGCAAGGAAATGGATTGGCAAAGCTTCAAGCAAGAGGACTCTACATTTTACTTTGTGAGAAATCACTTTGAGTCCATAGGAATGTTGGAAATATGCCCTAGAGGCAATAATAAATTGGTTATTATTATATTTCCTTGTTCATGATAATCGTTTATTATCCATGCTACAATTGTATTGATTGGAAACTCAAATACATGTGTGGGTACATAGACAACACTGTGTCCCTAGTAAGCCTCTAGTTGACTAGCTCGTTGATCAAAGATGGTTAAGGTTTCCTAGCCATTGACATGAGATGTCATTTGATAACGGGATCACATCATTAGGAGAATGATGTGATGGACAAGACCCAAACTACGAACGTAGCATATGATCGTGTCAGTTTATTGCTATTGTTTTCTGCATGTCAAGTATCCTTTCCTTTGACCATGAGATCATGCAACTCCCTGACATCGGAGGAATACCTTGTGTGTATCAAACGTCGCAACGTAACTGGGTGACTATAAAGGTGCTCTACAGGTATCTCCGAGGGTGTCTGTTGGGTTGGCATGGATCAAGACTGGGATTTGTTACTCCGTGTGACGGAGAGGTATCTCAGGGCCCACTCGGTAATACAACATCACAATGAGCCTTGCAAGCAATGTGACTAAAGTGTTAGCCACGAGATCTTGTATTACGGAACGAGTAAAGAGACTTGCCGGTAACGAGATTGAACTAGGTATAGAGATACCGACGATCGAATCTCGGGCAAGTAACATACCGAAGAACAAAGGGAACAGTATACGGGATTAACTGAATCCTTGACATAGAGGTTCGACCGATAAAGATCTTCGTAGAATATGTAGGAGCCAATATGGGCGTCCAGGTCCCGCTATTGGTTATTGATCGTAGAGGTGTCTCGGTCATGTCTACATAGTTCTCGAACCCGCAGGGTCTACACACTTAGCGTTTGGTGACGATTAGTATAGTTGAGTTATTTTGTTTGTGACCGAAGGTTGTTCGGAGTCCCGGATAAGATCCCGGATATGACGAGGATCTCCGGAATAGTCCGGAGGTAAAGATTGATATATGTGATAATAGTGTTTTGGTTTCCGGAAGGGTTCCGGAATTCACCGGAAGAGGTTCCGGATGTTTCCCGAAATGTTCGGATACGAGAACACTTTATTTGGGCCAAGGGGTAAAGCCCACGAGGCTTAGGCAAGGTGCGAAAGGAAGTTTTGCTGGCGTCTGGGGCGGTACTACCGCTTATCGTAAGCGGTACTACCGCTACGGGCGGTACTACCCTTTATCGTAAGCGGTACTACCGCTACGGGCGGTACTACCGCTTATCGTAAGCGGTACTACCGCTTGTACGCGATACTGCAGGGATCCGAGTTGGACTCTTTCCCTGCGGGCCAAACCGACCTTGTGCGGGCAAAACCGACCTGGAGGAGGCTTTTACTCCAAGTTTAGACCCCAAGGCTCAACATATAAATAGAGGGGCAGGGCTAGCACACGGGATACATCAAGATTTCCCAAGCCGTGTGTCGGCAACCCTAACCCTCTAGTTCTCCCGTCATAATCTCCGTAGTGCTTGGCGAAGCCCTGCAAAGATTGTTCCTCACCACCATCACCACGCCGTCGTGCTGCCGGAACTCATCTACTACTTCATCATCGCTCGCTGGATCGAGGAGGTGAAGGCGTCATCAAGCCGTACGTGTGTTGAACGCGGAGGTGCCGTCCGTTCGGCACTAGTTCGTGATCGGATCGAGGGACGACTTGCGATTTGGATCGCGGAGACGTTCGACTACATCAACCGCGTTTCTTAACGCTTCCGCTTAGCGATCTACAAGGGTATGTAGATTCACTCTCCCTCTCGTAGATGCTCATCACCATGGATAGATCTTGTGTGTGCGTAGGAAATTTTTTGTTTCCCATGCAACGTTCCCCAACAGTGGTATCAGAGCCAGGTCTATGCGTAGATGAGATCTCGAGTAGAACACAAACGAGTTGTGGGCGTGGGTGTATACATATTGCTTGCCGTTACTAGTTGATACTTGATTCGGCGGCATTGTGAGATGAAGCGGCCTGGACCGACATTACGCGTACGCTTACGCGAGACAGGTTCCTTCAACTGACATGTAACTTCGTTGCATAAAGATGGCTAGCGGGTGTCTGTCTCTCTCACTTTAGTTGAATCGATTTCAATGAAGAGGGTTCTTTTAGAAGATCAAAAAGCAATCACTACACCACATTGTGGTTTTGCGTAGGTAAGAACGGTTCTTGCAAACCCGTAGCAGCCACGTAAAATTTGCAACAACAATTAGAGGACGTCTAACTTGTTTTTGCAGGGTATGTTGTGATGTGATATGGCCAATTACATGATGAGATATATGTGATGTATGAGATGATCATGTGTTGTATAGAATATCACGACTTGCATGTCGATGAGTACGGCAACTGGCAGGAGCCATAGAGTTGTCTTTAATTATTTTCGCCGTTTTTGCTTTACTTTATCGCTATGAGTTAGCAATAGTCGTGGAAGCAACAGTCGGCGCGACAACCTCATGGCGACACGTTGATGGAGATCAAGATGATGGAGATCATGGTGTCATGCCGGTGACGATGGAGATCATGCCGGTGCTTTGGAGATGGAGATCAAAAGCACAAGTTCATGGCCATATCATGTCACTTATGAATTGCATGTGATGTTAATCCTTTTATGCATCTTATTTTGCTTAGGACGACGGTAGCATTATAAGGTGATCCCTCACTTAAATTTCAAGATAAATTGTGTTCTCCCCGAGTGTGCACCGTTGCGAAAGTTCGTCGTTTCGAGACATGCCGTGATGATCGGGTGTGATAGACTCTACGTTCACATACAACGGGTGTAAGCCATGTTGCACGTGCGGAACACTCGGGTTAAACTTGACGAGCCTAGCATGTACAGACATGGCCTCGGAACACAAGAGACCGAAAGGTCGAACATGAGTCATATAGTAGATATGATCAACATGAAGATGTTCACCATTGAAACCACCTCAACTCACGTGATGATCGGACTTGAGTTGGTGGATTTGGATCATGTTACACTCGAATGATCGGAGGGATGTCAATTTGAGTGGGAGTTTTTAAGTAATATAATTAACTAAACTCATTATCTTGAACAATAGTCTAAGTTGTCTTTGCTATATTTATGTTGTAGATCATGGCTCGCGCAGTAGCACCCCTGAATTTTAATGCGTTCCTAGAGAAAGCTAAGTTGAAAGATGATGGAAGTAACTTTGTGGACTGGGCCCGTAATCTAAGGATTATCCTTACGGCTTCCCAGAAGGCTTATGTCCTTGATGTACCGCTTGGTGATCCACCCGCTCCAGTTGAGTCTCTAGACGTTGTGAACGCCTGGCAGGCTCGTTCTGAAGATTACTCAATAGTTCAATGTGCAATATTGTATGGCTTAGAACCGGGACTTCAAAGACGTTTTGAACGTCATGGAGCATATGAGATGTTCCAGGAGTTGAAGTTTATCTTTCAGAAGAATGCCCGGATCGAGAGATATGAGATCTCCGATAAGTTTTATGCTTGCAAGATGGAGGAGAACGGGTCTATCAGTGATCACGTACTCAGAATGTCTGGGTACTCCACCCGTCTGGCTGAATTGGGGATGCCCCTTCCGCCAGAGGCTATCACTGACAGAGTTCTTCAATCATTGCCACCTAGCTACAAGAGCTTTGTGTTGAACTATAACATGCACGGGATGAACAAGTCAGTCGCCGAGCTGTTTGCGATGCTGAAAGCCGCTGAGTTTGAAATTCAGAAGGAGCATCAAGTGTTGATGGTCAATAAAACCACTAGTTTCAAGAAAAATGGCAAGGGTAAGAAGGGTAACTCCAAGAAGAGTGGCAAAGCAGTTGCTCCTCTCGTGAAGAAACCCAAGGCTGGACCCAAACCAGAAACTGTGTGCTTTCATTGCAAGGGAACTGGACACTGGAAGCGGAACTGCCCCAAGTATTTGGCTGACAAGAAGGCAGCCAACAACAAACAAGGTATATATGATATACATGTTATTGATGTGTACCTTACCAACTCTCGTTGTAGTGCCTGGGTATTTGATACCGGTGCGGTTGCTCATATTTGCAACTCAAAACAGGAACTGCGGAATAGACGGAGGCTGGCAAAGGACGAAGTGACGATGCGCGTGGGAAATGGTTCCAAGGTTGATGTGATCGCCGTCGGCACGCTCGCTCTTCGATTACCATCGGGATTAGTGATGAACCTGAATAATTGTTATTTAGTGCCTGCGTTAAGCATGAACATTATATCTGGATCTTGTTTATTGCGAGACGGTTACTCATTTAAATCAGAGAATAATGGTTGTTCTATTTATATGAGTAATATCTTTTATGGTCATGCACCCAATGTGAGGGGTTTATTCTTATTGAATCTCGATAGTAATGATACACATGTTCATAACATTGATGCCAAAAGATGTAGAATTGATAATGATAATACCACTTTCTTGTGGCACTGCCGTTTAGGTCATATTGGCGTAAAACGCATGAGGAAGCTCCATGCTGATGGACTTTTAGAGTCACTTGATTTTGAATCACTTGACACATGTGAGCCATGCCTCATGGGCAAGATGACTAAAACGCCGTTCTCTGGAACAATGGAACGGGCAAGTGACTTATTGGAAATCATACATACTGATGTGTGCGGTCCGATGAGTATTGAGGCGCGCGGTGGTTATCGTTACTTTCTCACCTTCACTGATGACTTAAGTAGATATGGGTATACTTACTTAATGAAACACAAGTCTGAAACATTTGAAAAGTTCAAACAATTTCAGAGTGAAGTGGAGAATCATCGTAACAAGAAGATTAAATTCCTACGATCTGATCGAGGAGGAGAATATCTGAGTTATGAGTTTGGCAGTCACTTAAGACAGTGTGGAATTGTTTCACAATTGACACCGCCTGGAACACCACAGCGTAATGGTGTGTCTGAACGTCGTAATCGAACCTTATTGGATATGGTGCGATCTATGATGTCTCTTGCCGATTTGCCACTATCGTTTTGGGGCTATGCATTAGAGACAGCTGCATTCACTTTAAATAGGGCACCATCGAAATCCGTTGAGACGACGTCATATGAACTTTGGTTTGGCAAGAAGCCAAAGCTGTCGTTTCTTAAAGTTTGGGGATGTGATGCTTATGTCAAAAAGCTTCAGCCTGAAAAGCTGGAACCCAAAGCGGAGAAATGCGTCTTCATAGGATACCCAAAAGAGACAGTTGGGTATACCTTCTACCTCAGATCCGAAGGCAAAGTGTTTGTCGCTAAAAACGGAACGTTTCTTGAGAAAGAATTTCTCTCGAAAGAATTGAGTGGGAGGAAGATAGAACTTGATGAGGTTGTTGAACCTTTACTTCAACCTGAAAGTAGCGCAGCGCAAAAAGATGTTTCTGTAGAGCCTACATCAGCTGAAGAGGAAGTTAATGATGATGATCATGAAGCTTTGGATCAAGTTGCTATCGAACCTCGTAGGTCGACAAGGACGCGTACTGCTCCTGAGTGGTACGGCGACCCTGTCTTAGAAGTCATGTTGTTGGACAACGATGAACCTACGAGCTATGGAGAAGCGATGATGGGCCCGGATTCCGAGAAGTGGTTAGAGGCCATGAAATCCGAGATGGGATCCATGTATGAAAACAAAGTGTGGACTTTGGAAGTATTACCTGAAGGGCGTAAGGCCATTCAGAACAAATGGATCTTTAAGAGGAAGACGGACGCGGACGGTAATGTCACCGTCTATAAAGCTCGACTTGTGGCAAAGGGTTTTTCACAAGTTCAAGGAGTTGACTACGATGAGACCTTCTCACCCGTAGCGATGCTTAAGTCCGTCAGAATCATGTTAGCAATAGCTGCCTTTTTCGATTATGAAATTTGGCAGATGGATGTCAAAACAGCGTTCCTTAACGGTTTCCTTAAGGAAGAGTTGTATATGATGCAACCAGAAGGTTTTGTCGATCCAGAGAATGCTGACAACGTTTGCAAACTCCAGCGATCCATTTATGGACTGGTGCAAGCATCTCGGAGTTGGAATCTTCGCTTTGATGAGGTGATCAAAGCGTTCGAGTTTATACAAGTTTACGGAGAAGCTTGTATTTACAAGAAAGTGAGTGGGAGCTCTATAGCGTTTCTAATATTATATGTGGATGACATATTACTGATTGGAAACAATATAGAAATGTTGGAAAGCGTGAAGGAATATTTGAACAAGAGTTTTTCAATGAAGGACCTAGGAGATAGATCAAGACGCTTAATAGGACTTTCACAAAGCACATACCTTGACAAAGTTTTGAAGAAGTTCAAAATGGATTAGTCCAAGAAGGGGTTCTTGCCTGTTTTGCAAGGTATGAAGTTGAGTAAGACTCAATGCCCAGTGACTGCAGGAGATAGAGAAAAGATGAGTCTCATCCCCTATGCTTCAGCCATAGGCTCTATCATGTATGCAATGCTGTGCACAAGACCCGATGTCAGCCTTGCCATAAGTATGGTCGGAAGGTTTCAAAGTGATCCAGGAATGGAACACTGGACGGCGGTCAAGAATATCCTGAAGTACCTGAAAAGGACTAAGGACATGTTTCTCGTTTATGGAGGTGATCAAGAGCTCGTCGTAAAGGGTTACGTCGATGCAAGCTTTGACACTGATCCGGATGACTCTAAGTCACAAACCGGATACGTATTTATTCTTAATGGGGGTGCGGTTAGCTGGTGCAGTTCCAAGCAGAGCGTGGTAGCTGATTCTACATGCGAAGCGGAGTACATCGCTGCCTCGGAGGCGGCGAAGGAAGGTGTCTGGATGAAGGAGTTCATGACAGATCTTGGAGTAGTGCCTAGTGCACTTAACCCAATGACTCTGTTTTGTGATAATACTGGTGCCATTGCTCTAGCCAAGGAACCAAGATTTCACAAGAGGACCAGACACATAAAGCGACGCTTCAATTCCATCCGCGATTACATCAAGGAGGACGACATAAATATTTGCAAAGTACACACGGATATGAATGTTGCAGATCCGATGACTAAACCTCTTCCAAGGGCTAAACATGAACAACACCAGAACTGCATGGGTGTTCGATTCATTACAATGTAAATCACATAGTGATGTGAACTAGATTATTGACTCTAGTGCAAGTGGGAGACTGTTGGAAATATGCCCTAGAGGCAATAATAAATTGGTTATTGTTATATTTCCTTGTTCATGATAATCGTTTATTATCCATGCTATAATTGTATTGATTGGAAACTCAAATACATGTGTGGGTACATAGACAACACTGTGTCCCTAGTAAGCCTCTAGTTGACTAGCTCGTTGATCAAAGATGGTTAAGGTTTCCTAGCCATTGACATGAGATGTCATTTGATAACGGGATCACATCATTAGGAGAATGATGTGATGGACAAGACCCAAACTACGAACGTAGCATATGATCGTGTTAGTTTATTGCTATTGTTTTCTGCATGTCAAGTATCTTTTCCTTTGACCATGAGATCATGCAACTCCCTGACATCGGAGGAATACCTTGTGTGTATCAAACGTCGCAACGTAACTGGGTGACTATAAAGGTGCTCTACAGGTATCTCCGAGGGTGTCTGTTGGGTTGGCATGGATCAAGACTGGGATTTGTTACTCCGTGTGACGGAGAGGTATCTCAGGGCCCACTCGGTAATACAACATCACAATGAGCCTTGCAAGCAATGTGACTAAAGTGTTAGCCACGAGATCTTGTATTACGGAACGAGTAAAGAGACTTGCCGGTAACGAGATTGAACTAGGTATAGAGATACCGACGATCGAATCTCGGGCAAGTAACATACCGAAGAACAAAGGGAACAATATACGGAATTAACTGAATCCTTGACATAGAGGTTCGACCGATAAAGATCTTCGTAGAATATGTAGGAGCCAATATGGTCGTCCAGGTCCCGCTATTGGTTATTGATCGTAGAGGTGTCTCGGTCATGTCTACATAGTTCTCGAACCCGCAGGGTCTACACACTTAACGTTTGGTGACGATTAGTATAGTTGAGTTATTTTGTTGGTGACCGAAGGTTGTTCGGAGTCCCGGATAAGATCCCGGATATGACGAGGATCTCCGGAATAGTCCGGAGGTAAAGATTGATATATGTGATAATAGTGTTTTGGTTTCCGGAAGGGTTCCGAAATTCACCGGAAGAGGTTCCGGATGTTTCCCGAAATGTTCGGATACGAGAACACTTTATTTGGGCCAAGGGGTAAAGCCCACGAGGCTTAGGCAAGGTGCGAAAGGAAGTTTTGCTGGCGTCTGGGGCGGTACTACCGCTTATCGTAAGCGGTACTACCGCTACGGGCGGTACTACCGCTTATCGTAAGCGGTACTACCGCTACGGGCGGTACTACCGCTTATCGTAAGCGGTACTACCGCTTGTACGCGATACTGCAGGGATCCGAGTTGGACTCTTTCCCTACGGGCCAAACCGACCTTGTGCGGGCAAAACCGACCTGGAGGAGGATTTTACTCCAAGTTTAGACCCCAAGGTTCAACATATAAATAGAGGGGCAGGGCTAGCACACGGGATACATCAAGATTTCCCAAGCCGTGTGTCGGCAACCCTAACCCTCTAGTTCTCCCGTCATAATCTCCGTAGTGCTTGGCGAAGCCCTGCAGAGATTGTTCCTCACCACCATCACCACGCCGTCGTGTTGCCGGAACTCATCTACTACTTCATCATCGCTCGCTGGATCGAGGAGGTGAAGGCGTCATCAAGCCGTACGTGTGTTGAACGTGGAGGTGCCGTCCGTTCGGCACTAGTTCGTGATCGGATCGAGGGACGACTTGCGATTTGGATCGCGGAGACGTTCGACTACATCAACCGCGTTTCTTAACGCTTCCGCTTAGCGATCTACAAGGGTATGTAGATTCACTCTCCCTCTCGTAGATGCTCATCACCATGGATAGATCTTGTGTGTGCGTAGGAAAATTTTTGTTTCCCATGCAACGTTCCCCAACAAGGAAAGCCAATACTATTAAAAGGGGGTAAGGTACTGTTGGTGAACAAGATGCTCCACGTGCACAAGTGATAGTCACGAAAAACACCCACAAGCTCTTCCACAAATACTCTGTCTAGAACCCTACCACTAAAATCAGTAAGACCAACAATTCCTATTCGGTCTCACCGAGATTCAAACCCTAGACAAATCCTTAGCCTAACACATCTCGGTACTACCAACATTCCACTTCGATGCCACCGAGTTCAGTTGCCAACTTTCTGGTTAGCTATTTTCAAGCATCGGTACCACCAAGTTTTGCCAATCGGTCTCACCGAGATTTGGACCAACTTCCTGGTTAGCCATTCTCAAGAATCGGTACCACCGAGTTTTGTGAATCGGTCTCACCGAATTTTTGGACCAACTCTCTGGTTAGCCGTTGTCAAGAATTGGTACCACCGAAATTTGAGAATCGGTCTCACCAAGTTGTGCATTCTGACCGTTGGTCATCTAATCGGTACCACCGAGAATTATATATCGGTCTCACCGAGATTCAAAAGTTACTGCCTTTTGGTCACTTCGATACCACCGAGATTTACACTTCGGTGTCACCGAGTTGGTCACTTTAGGTGTAATGGTTGGATTTTTGGGGATGCCTATATATACCCCTTCACCACCACCCACTCGAAAGAGAAGCACTCAGAACTATTCCATACTTGCCCCATCCTATTTTCTGAGAGAGAGCCACCTACTCCTGTGTTGAGATCAAGCTATTCCATTCCTACCATATGAATCTTGATCTCTAGCCTCCCCAAGTTGCTTTCCACCAAATCAATCTCTTCCACCAAAGCCAAATCTGTGAGAGAGTGATTGTGTATTGAGGAGTCTATCATCTTTAAGCACAAGAGCAAGAAGTTCATCGACATTGCCAAGCCTATTACCTTTTGGAGGTTGTTGCCTCCTAGATTGGTTAGGTGTCACTTGGGAGCCTCCTACTTCGTGTTGTGGAGTTGAACCAAGAAGTTTGTACGGGCAAGGAGATCGCCTACTTCGTGAAGATCTACCCATAGTGAGGCTAGTCCTTCGTGGACGGAAGCCGTTATGGAATAGTCAAGGTTGCTACTCCGTGGACCCTTATGGGTGGAGCCCTCCGTGGACTCTCGCGACTGTTACCCTCCGTGGGTTGAAGACTCCATAAACGTGGACGTACGATAGCACCACCTATCGGAACCACGGGAAAAATCTTCACCCCCGTCGCCGCCGTAGCGAGATCGTCACCAAGTTAGGGTACGATTTCAACCCCTCATGCGCTCCCCTTTCCGAATCTTGCGCATTAGGACTTTTCCATCGATAAGCCAAAGTTTGAGATTGATCTATCCACAATTGTTTCCAGTAGACTAGAGAACGAATGATTTTTTAGGGTTTGCCGTCCGCTACTTGAATCTCGGTGACACCGAAGGAAAAGAATCGGCTTCACCGATTCCCTTTTCTGGTCGACTGAGAACAACCTCGGTGAAACCGAGTGCCCATTTTCGGTCTCACCGAAAGTGGTGCCAAGTTTCTGTTAAGCAGGTTGTTTGTCTCAGTGGGTCCGAAAAGTTTGCATCGGTAGTACCGAAATTCACTTGGCAGAATGCAATTCTTAAGAAATTTTAGTTCAAAATTGAGAAAATCTTCTGCAATTTTGTGATGACTCAACCTATCCACTCTTCTATACTCTATTTTACAGGGTCAGAGATATCAGGTTCAGATGATAGCCAGAATGATTTCAGAGAGAAGAGTGTTGACATGAGCTCAGGCACTAGTCCTGAAGGGATCTATGATGATGTTCCTAGCTCACCTGATCTGCCCAAGGCTGCAACTAGGGAAAGGAGGAAGCTCAATTCTGACGAGGAGGATACTTTATTCTAGAAGAGCTGTCCAAGAAAGATGATGCTGCCAAGAACACTGTTGTTGCCACTTCTTCCAAGAAGAAGGCAATAAGGAAAGAGTATGCTAGCTTAGGGTCAGTGAGAGCACCAGAGAGTGTTAGGGCAACAATGACTGTTGAGCCCTCCAAGAAGTCTATGCCTAAGAAGGCAGGAGAGAAGAAGAAGAGAGAAAGGACAAGATTTGTTAAAGCTAAAGTTCTTCCTTCTACTCCAGAGTATTTAGATGAGGAAGAAGAGGAGGAAGAGCCAGCTGCAAAGGCTCCTCCTAAGAAGAAGAAGAAGCTCATGGCTGATGCTATGCCTAAGGATACATCATCCAGAGGCACCAAGACTGCCCCAAAGAAGGCTGTTGTAGATAAACCCAAGAGGTTCTCCAGAGACATCCCAGCTGCTTCAAAGAACAAGACTTCTACTTTTAGGGAAGCTGAGGATGATGCTATGTCAGCTTTGATGAAGCTAAGACCACACCTTCCAGAGCACAATGTCAGCCACTTGCTTGCTGAGGACATGAAGAAAAGGAAGGACTCATGTTTGAGAGAGTGGAGAGCTGTTGATCCATATTCACAGAGGAGGAAGACTGCTGTGGACTACAGGTTCTATACAAAAGAACAACAAGACTTCTATGAAACAATTTTGCTTGACAAGAGCCCTGCTGTGAGTGATATGAGGTATGTGGACTGGAAGTACATCAAGGAGAATGAGGATTACTTCCCAAGTGTGCAAGACAACTTTCACTGCATTGGTCTGGATGAGTTTGTTGGTAAGGAGTTTACTGCTTGGAATGATGAAATGATCATGCAATTCTACTCCACTGCTCATTTCTATGGAGATGGTAGAATTGTATGGATGACTGAAGGTGCAAGGTATGAATCCACTGTTGAGGAGTGGGCTGCCATCTTAGGAGTCCCAGAAGTGGAAGATGGTGACATTAATGTATACAATGAGCCCAAGGCAAGCCACAATGCCATGAAGAACATGTACAATGAGATTCCTGCTGCACATGTGAAGTCTCACAAGCTAGGATCCATTTACTTCCTCCAGGCTGGTCTACGCACTATCAACACTATATTGAGGCATACCTTGATGCCTAAGTCTGGAGATGAGAAGATGATTAGAGGATACTCCATCAACATGCTGCTCCATCTAGATCAACATACGAGATTCAGAGTGATGGATCTGATAGTGGAGACTGTGAAGAGGGTTGCTGCTGATCAGAAGCGCTCATGTTGCTATGCACCCTATATCCAGATGCTTATCAACTCCAAGTTGGAGAAGCACATATTTGCACTTGACCGACCACATTTGCCACTATTGCCAGAGCTAGAAGACAACGTTGTGGTGATGGACCCAGATCATCCCACTTCAGCTACAGCACAGGCACATGCAGAGGCTGCCAGAGACTCCAGTTCTCATGTGCCAAGGTCTAGGAGTGAGCAGATGGATCTCCTACTTAGCTCTGTGCTCAGCATGCAGAAGGACATCAGCGACATATTGAAGAACCAGGCGAGCCTCTCGAGGATTGTTGACAACAAATTTCATATTCTCAACAACAAGGTGGATGAGCTCACAGTGACTGTGAATGAGCTCAAGAAGGAAGTTGACGCAGTGCCTAGCCCTCACTCTACAGATGATGATGATGATGATGAGGATCGTGCAACTCTCAGGCCAAGCACTCAGTTCACTACTCAGGCTAGATCAGCTACAGTGCCAGCTCCAGAGTTGCGACCTTCTTCATCAGCACCTGCTACAGCTTCTTCAGCTCCATCAGCTCCTCTAGTTCCTCCAGTTGCTACATCGACTCCGTCCATGATGACTGCAGAAGTCTTTGCTGATGCCGTTCTCTCGACTCCTTCATTAGCCACCGGAGGAGATCAGCCCCAGAAGAACGCTTAGATATATACCTTTGAACTTTTTCGTAACTTGTTGCCAAAGGGGGAGAAGATGAATATAGATCTTTAGGATTCGAGAAAGAGAGCGTTGCTTTTTATCGCTTTTTCAAAAACATTTGATATCTTTTGGTTTGCTTATGTTAAACTTTGTTGGAGTTTGATCATACACTTGATGTGTATTGCTACTATTTCCTATCCTTGTGATGCTTATGAAATGATCATTCACCTTTGCTTGATTGTGTTGTGCTATGATATTCATTCTTATTATTCTCGCACACCACCAAGTTGTATGTGACATGGAAGAGTGCCCCATGTACCTAATCGATTGTGCATTTGCATTCAAACGCAAATTCAAAATAATGCACAAATTTAGGGGGAGCTCTTGCTTATCACATACTTCTCAAAGTGACGATTATATTCATATTATATCATATGTCGAAGCTTTGATCTATATGTTGTCATCAATTACCAAAAAGGGGGAGATTGAAAGCACATTTGCTCCCTTGGTGGTTTTGGTAATTAATAACAACATATATGTCATTGAACTAATGTTTCCACTAAGTATATTTCAGGAAAAGTTCAATGATAGGTTGGCAAAAGGATTGTGGAGAAACCCCTAGATGCAAGGAAATGGATTGGCAAAGCTTCAAGCAAGAGGACTCTACATTTTACTTTGTGAGAAATCACTTTGAGTCCATAGGAAAGCCAATACTATTAAAAGGGGGTAAGGTACTGTTGGTGAACAAGATGCTCCACGTGCACAAGTGATAGTCACCAAAATCACCCGCAAGCTCTTTCACAAATACTCTGTCTAGAACCCTACCACTAAAATCGGTAAGACCAACAATTCCTATTCGGTCTCACCGAGATTCAAACCCTAGACAAATCCTTAGCCTAACCCATCTCGGTACTACCAACATTCCACTTCGGTGCCACCGAGTTCAGTTGCCAGCTTTTTGGTTAGCTATTTTCAAGCATCGGTACCACCGAGTTTTGCCAATCGGTCTCACCGAGATTTGGACCAACTTCCTGGTTAGCCATTCTCAAGAATCGGTACCACCGAGTTTTGCGAATCGGTCTCACCGAATTTTTGTACCAACTCTCTGGTTAGCCGTTGTCAAGAATTGGTACCACCGAAATTTGAGAATCGGTCTCACCGAGTTGTGCATTCTGACCGTTGGTCATCTAATCGGTACCATTGAGAATTATATATCGGTCTCACCGAGATTCAAAAGTTACTGCCTTTTGGTCACTTCGGTACCACCGAGATTTACACTTCAGTGTCACCGAGTTGGTCACTTTAGGTGTAACGGTTGGATTTTTGGGGATGCCTATATATACCCCTTCACCACCACCCACTCGAAAGAGAAGCACTCAGAACTATTCCATACTTGCCCCATCCAATTTTCTGAGAGAGAGCCACCTACTCATGTGTTGAGATCAAGCCATTCCACTCTATCCATATGAATCTTGATCTCTAGCCTCCCCAAGTTGCTTTCCACCAAATCAATCTCTTCCACCATAGCCAAATCTATGAGAGAGTGATTGTGTGTTGAGGAGTCTATCATCTTGAAGCACAAGAGCAAGGAGTTCATCGACATTGCCGAGCCTATTACCTTTTGGAGGGTGGTGCCTCCTAGATTGGTTAGGTGTCGCTTGGGAGCCTCGTACTTCGTGTTGTGGAGTTGAACCAAGAAGTTTGTACGGGCAAGGAGATCGCCTACTTCGTGAAGATCTACCCATAGTGAGGCTAGTCCTTCGTGGACGGAAGCCGTTATGGAATAGTCAAGGTTGCTGCTTCGTGGACCCTTATGGGTGGAGCCCTCCGTGGACTCTCGCGGCCGTTACCCTCCGTGGGTTGAAGACTCCATAAACGTGGACGTACGATAGCACCACCTATCGGAACCACGGGAAAAAATTTTGTGTCTTCAAATTGCGTTTGATCTTCCTTCCTACCCTCTACTACATATGCTTGTTGTTACTTTCCGCTGCTATACTCTTAGACATGCATATGTAGGGTGTACTTGACTTGCTATCATTGCTAAAATCTGCCAACACTTAAAATTGGGAAAAGGTAGAATTTTTATTTGGTCAAGTAGTCTAATCACCCCCCCTCTAGACATACTTTCGATCCTACATTCTCTCTTCTTCGCTCGATGACATGCTCCCACCAAATGAGAACATAGTCTTGGAACTCAAGTGAAGCCATGTCGATCTTCTTTTCTTTGTCATAGTTGTGGACGCGGAAGATCTTGTCAACCTTAAGTGCCCATGATAGATAATCTTCAGGATCATTGCTCCCGGAGAACCTAGGCATGGTGAACTTGAGCTTGCCGAAGCGTTGTTCATTGTTTTGTGGGTGATGATGAAGCCCTTGTCTTGGAGGTGGCGCATCATTATCATTGTTGAGTGGACGATGATCTTGCCTTGGTGATTCTTCTTTGTCAAGCTCGTCATGATGAACTTGAGGATGTTGACGAGGCACATGTGATACTTGTGATCTGCGTTGGGTTTTCCGCGAAGAGGAGCGGGTGATGCAGCACAATATAGATAAATATTTCCCTCAGTGGGAACCAAGGTTATCGAACCAATAGGAGTAGCACACAACCCCGTCTTCAGCGACTGCACACACAGAAGCAAACACTTGCACCCAACGCGGGCAAGAGGCTTGTCAATCCCCTTGGACCCGTTATTTGCAAGCAAATTAAGTGTGTAGATGATAGTTGAATAGTTTAAATTGCAAAATAGAATAAAAGTAAATAAATGGCAGCAAGGTAATGAAAGCTTTTGTAAATATATAAGTGAATAGACCCGGGGGCCGTAGTTTTCTCTAGTGGCATCTCTCATGTAATAGGCATACGGTGGGTAAACAAATTACTGTTGGGCAATTGATAGAAAAGCGCATAGTTATGCAATATTTATTCACGGGAATGACCATGTGTATATAGGCATCACGTCCATAAGCAAATAGGCTGACTCCTGCCTGCACCTATTACTATTACTTCACGTCGGGAGCGCTTCTATGCTTGCCTCTCTAAGTATTAAGTTCATGGCAAATAAAGTAATGCTTGGAGAACGATGACATGATGTAGACAAAGAAAACTCAATCAATATGAATTAAACCCATCGTTTTATCCTTAGTGGCAACAATACAAAGACGTGTCTTGTCCCCTTCTGTCACTGGGATATAGAGCACCGCCAGATTGAACCCACTACAACGCACCCCTCTCACTGAAGAAATATCAATCTAGTTGGCCAAACTATTTCAATAGATCGGAGAGATTTACGAAGCTATAATAATCATGCAAATAAGAATCATAATAGATTCAGAGAAAACTCATATCTTTTTCATGAATAATCTGAACATAAACCCACAATTCATCGGATCCCAACAAACGCACCGCACAAAGTGATTACATCGAATAGATCACCACGAAGATGCGGTGAACTTTGTATTGAAGATCGAGAGAGAGATAGCCATCTAGGTACTAACTACGGACCCGTAGGTCCATAGGGAACTACTCACACATCACTATGGGAGCAGCAAGGTCGATGTAGAGGCCCTCCATGATCGATCCCCCCTCCGGCAGGGCACCGGAACAGAGCTCCAAATGGGCACACGGCGAAACAGAGACTTGCGGTGGCGAAAAAGTGTTTTGGGAGGCTTTCTAGGGTTTGGGGGATTTATTAGAATTTATAAGACAAAGAAGGGCATCAGGAGGCGCCCGAGGGGTCCACCACATAACAGGGCGCGTCCACCCTCCTTGGGCGCGCCCTGTTGTGTGCTCGCTCCCTCGTGCGGCCTCTGATCTCCTCCTGAAACTTCCAGGTCTTATTTTGGTCCAGAAAAAATCATAAAAAAATTCGGGGCAATTTGACTTTGTTCAGTACTGTAAACCTGAAAAGCCAAAACACATGCAAAAAAACAGCAACTGGCACTGGGCACTGGGTTAATAGGTTAGTGCTCAAAAATAATATGGATAAAATACCCAAAAAGCATCCTAGAATGATGATATTATAGCATGGAACAATCAAAAATTATAGATACGTTGGAGACGTATCAACATTCACTCAATTTCTCTGTTCTTGATGCTCCCCTTGGCGATTGGCTACTTCTTGGCGTTCACATCAGAGTGCTTCTTGTTCTTCGTGCACTTGGCAGTTGCGCTCTTCCAATATGCGAGTTGCATCACGTAGGGCGCGTTGAGCTCGAAGTGCTTGTTCTCCACGGTGATGTTGTTCTTGCTCTTGTTCTTGTTGACGATGTTGATCGCGCTCCCGTAGGCGGTCTTGTAACCCATTTCCATGAAATGGATTATCCGAAGCTTGACATTGGCGATCGTGTGGTTAACTTGGACCGGAGCGATCATCTCGAATATGAGAACGTGTGTTAGGTGGACTTGCGCCGGAAGAGTACTCCGGCGAGTGGCGACTTGAGTGGCGTCGCCTTGTCGATGTAGATGTAGATGTTGAGGACGCGCGGTTGACCATCAAGGCACGAAACTCATCCATTTGGCTTGTGTGACACCCCCATTTTGATCGTACGCTAATCATACACGCAAATGTGCACGATCAAGATTAGGGACTCATGGGAAGATATCACAACACGACTCTAGACACAAATTAAAGTCATACAAGCTTTATATTACAAGCCAGGGGCCTCGAGGGCTCGAATACAAACGAGTCAGCGGAAGCAACAATATCTGAGTACAAACATAAGTAAACAAGTTTGCCTTAAGAAGGCTAATACAAACATAAGCAGTGAATCGAAAAGGCAAGGCCTCCTACCTGGAAGCCTCCTAACTACTCAGCAACCTCCACGTAGTAGCATGCTCCGTCCTGATAGTAGTAGTCGTTGGCGGGATCAGCTGGCTCCTTGGTTCCGTCATCTGGTCATAGCAATCGTGTAAAGGGGAAAAGGGGAGCAAAGTAACGGTGAGTAGTCATCCAAAGTACTCGCAAGACTGACATCAGATCTATATTAAGTATGCATCAGTATCAAAGGAATGGGGCTATATCTTTAGACCGAACTGCAGGAATGCCAGAAGAGAGAGAAGGCCTAGTCCTATCAAAGACTAGCATCTTCAGTGTCTTGCACCATTAAAAGAGTGTAGATTAGCATATTATAAGTAAGCATATTGTAATTACTCCCAGAGATCCTTTCTCGACTCCCTGCAAGAAAGCAATCCCGAAGCCATCAATTCCATTTCATTTCACAAGTATCCAGTTCTAGTTGTATAGATCGGGATACCACTCTAAGCGTCCATTACCATGGACACGGCTATTCGAATAGATATACTTCCCTCCAGGGGTGCACGAACTTACCCAACACGCTCGATTAACTCTGGCCGGATACACTTGCTCGGTTCATGCCTGGCCTCGGCTGATCGACACGCCGTAGTCCTACCTAGGCTCAACAGAGAGGCCACACACCGGTCTACATCCTAACCCTGGAGGAGTCATGGGCCAATCGTCCTTTGCAATCCTGCGTGTTACGTGGATGGCCAGTGTCAGTCCTGGCACCTCTTAATACAAAGACGGTGCTTATGCGGGCCACCTAGGCGTGTGCCGCTCAATTGTGGCGTCTGAAGAGATTTCGGGCGAATATACGACGCAGAGTGCCCATACTTATTCCCGCGTGGTGGTCAGTGCGAAAAGGCCAGAGGCCTACTCAGATCAAATATCCAAACCCGTTAGTATCTTGGTAGCGCGTGGTGACGATCAATGATCCACGATATGTGGTCCCGTCGCCCCGTCTCCCGGACTTACGGCAAGGGCTAAGAATGCCCGGCCGTGCCGCGTAGTTATCTCGCTTCCTGGTCAACCCGACTACACATCACTCGTGGGTACCCTTGGGGACGACCCGTCTTTCACATTTCCTCGCGGGTACTGTTGGGGCCGACCCGTCTTTCACATGGTTCTGTAGTTAAAGTCAAAGTAACCGTGTATCCATACATCAAGTGTGAGGTGATGTGTCGGGCTCAGGGCTTGTCGATCATGTTGATCGAGTCTTCGGGTCTCTGATGATGAAGCAGGGGCAACATGGACAAGGTGAGGGGTCATTTGTGGATCACTAAACAACATATACTAAGCATATAGGGTAACAAGTAAAGTAACAACAACAGGTTACAAAATTAGGCTATGCATCAGAATAGGAGCTATCAACAACAGTAGCAAAATCTAATTCAAGCATGAGAGAGAAGGAATGTGCGATATAGGAATGATCAAGGGGTTTTGCTTGCCTTGTTGCTCTGCTGCAAAAGGCAGGACATCAGTGGTGTAGTCATACCCGGCAACAGCGTCAGTCTCGATGTCTACCGAAGAGAAGAGGGGGAATAAACAATAAATATAAGGAAAGCAGATGCATCATGATGCATGACATGACAACATGCAGTGCTAGGGGTGACCTAACGCAGTGCTACACATTACAGACGGAGCGGGAAAATATCTGCGGACATTTCCCGGGTCTTTGGCTATTATCAGACATATTAACTGGAGGGGAAAGTTCCATGTTCATCATGCTAGAGGCATGTGACAGATGAATGATAACCCACAAGTATAGGGGATCGCAACAGTTTTTGAGGGTAGAGTATTCAACCCAAATTTATAGATTCGACACAAGAGAAGCCAAAGAATATTTGTGAGTATTAGCATCTAAGTTGTCAATTCAACCACACCTAGAGATTAAATATCTGTAGTAGAGTGATCAGTACCACAGTAGTATGATAGTTTTGATAGCAGTAGTAGCAGTAACAATAGCAGTAGCAGAGATAGCAATAGTTTTGTAGCAGTTGGAACAGTAGCAACAACAGTAGTAACTTAGCATGAACAATATGTGGAAAAACTCGTAGGCACTGGATCGGTGAACTCGTTGGATGATATTCATCATATAACAGTCATAACCTAGGGCGACACAGAACTAGCTCCAGTTCATAAATGTAATGTAGGCATGTATTCTGTAAATAGTCATACGTGCTTATGGAAAAGAACTTGCATCGCATCTTTTGTCCTACCCTCCCGTGGCAGTGGGGTCCATAAGGAAACTAAGGGATTTTAAGGCCTCTTTTTAATAGAGAACCGGAACAAAGCATTAACACATGGTGAATACATGAACTCCTCAAACTACGGCCATCACCGGAAAGTATCCCAACTATTGTCACTCCGGGGTTTACGGATCATAACACGTAATAGGTGCATATGACTAGCAAGATCGGATCAAGAACATAGATATAATGGTGATAACATAAACGGTTCAGATCTGAAATCATGGCACTCGGGCCCTAGTGACAAGCATTAAGCATGGCAAAGTCGTAGCAACATCAATCTCAGAACATAGTGGATACTAGGGATCAAGCCCTAACAAAACTATAGTGGATACTAGGGATCAAGCCCTAACAAAACTAACTCAATTACATGATGAATCTCATCCAACTCCTCACCGACCAGCAAGCCTACGAAGGAATTACTCACTACCGGTGGGGAGCATCATGGAATTGGCGATGGATAAGGGTTGATGATGACGAAGACCAAAGATTCCCCTCTCCGGAGCCCCAAACGGGCTCCAGATCTGGCCTCCCGATGAAGAACAGGAGGTGGCAGCGGCTCCATATCATAAAACGCGATGAAACTTTCTCTCTGATTTTTTTCTCCAAAAATAGGATTTTATAGCGTCGGAATTAGGTTCAGTGGGGCCCCGAGGTGGGCACAACCCACCAGGGCGCGCCTTGAGGGGGTGGCACGCCCTGGTGTATCATGCCCAGCCAGGGCTCCCCCTCCGGTGGTTCTTGGCTCTAGTATTTTTTATTTATTGTAAAATAAATCTCCAAAAAGTTTCCAGTTCCGAGAACTTTTATTTCTGCACAAAAACAACACCATGGTAGTTCTGCTGAAAACAACGTCAGTCCGGGTTAGTTTCATTCAAATCATGCAAATTAGAGTCCAAAACAAGAGCAAAAGTGTGAGGAAAAGTAGATACGGCGGAGACGTATCAACTCCTCCAAGCTTAACCCATTACTTGTCCTCAAGCAATTCAGTTGACAAACTAAAAGTGATAAAGAAAAACTTTTACGAACTCTTTTGTTCTTCTTTACATATATATATGCTTAAGTAGCACCCAAGTTTTCAGCAAAGATTATAACTAACCATGCCAGCAATAACTCTTAGAAATTATATTAACTCATATCAACGACATAAGCAACTAGCGAGCAATAATAAAATATCTCAAGCGCCAACACTTTGTCAAAACAATAGTGATATAATATGACAACAGTGGTATCTCGCTAGCCCTTTTTGAGACCGCAAAACATAAATGTAGAGCACCTCCAAAGTTCAACCAGCGACTAAACATTGTAATTCATGGTAGAAAAGATCTAGTCATGCTGCACCCAACATTAACTATACACAATGCATGAGGATGACAATGGTGCTCTCAGGTCTAGCGCTTATTTGAGAAGGTGATGACTCAACATAAAAGTAAATAGATAGTCCCTTCGCAGAGGGAAGCAGGGATTTGCAGAGGTGCCAGAGCTCAAAGCTTAAAATAGAGATAGATACAATTTTGGGAGGTACACCCTTCCTATCAACGTTACGACCAAGAGTTATCAATATCTTCCATGCTAAACACATTAGCGGCGGTTCCCAAGCGGTAAAAGTAAAGGTTTACTCCCCCTCCACTAACAATCACACTCCATGGCTAGCCGAATCCACGGGTACCATCCATACCAACAACATTCCTGGGTGAGTTTTGTTTAATTATTTGTAATTTTTGATTTCGGGATTGGGAATCCCTATTACCGCCCCTCTCGTGTAAGGACGAGTGAATAAACACTCATCATGAGAATAACCCGCTTAACATGGAAGATACTGATCGCCCCTTTGTCGCTCCATGAGTGGTCCAGGCACACAAAACAGATGTTCATTTCAATTTTTAGAGGTGGCACATGCAAATTTGCTTGGAACGGCAGGGTAATACCGCATATAGGTAGATATAGTGGACTCATCTAGAATAACTTTGGTTTAAGGATTTTGATTCACAAGCAGTATTCTTGCTTAGTACAGGCGAAGGCTAACAAATAGATTGAGAAGCGGCAGCTAGAGAGCGAAAACGGCCATGAGCATGCATTATGAATAATAAACATTGACTACTAGCATGAGTAGGATATGGACACCATGAACATAAATATCATGAAGGCTATGTTGGTTTTGATTCAACTACATGCGTGAACATGTGCCAAGTCAAGCCACTTGAAACATTCAGAGGAGAATACCATATCATCATACCACATCACAATCATTTTAATGCATGTTGACATCCAAGATAAATCATTATCCACCCCTAGCTACTTAAGAATGGCATGAACAACTATAATCTCTAATTGTCATTGCAAACATGTTTGATCATAATATGCTGAATCAAGGATACTAGGCTAAACATATTTACAAAAACAAAAACAAGTTGAGTTCATACCCGCTTTTCTCTGCCACAGTCACTTCATCAAATATCGTCATTATTGCCTTTCACTTGCACGACCGAATGATAAGAAAATAATAATAGTGCAAGAGTGCCGTGGACTAAGCTGGAATCTGCAAACATTTTATTCAATAGGAGAAGACAAGGTAACATGGGCTCTTTGTTAGATTAACAATAGTGCATATGAGAGCCACTCAACATTTTCATCATGGTCTTCTCCTTGGTACGACTCAAATAAAAGGAAAAGAATTTCAGAGAAACACACTGAAATATTTTTGGAGTTTTTGGTTTTTCAAGAAGAAAGCAAACTAAAGAGGGAAAAACAAAAAACGAGAAAAACTATTTACACGGGAAAGCTCCCAACAAGTAAAAGAAGAAGCGAGAAATCTTTTTGGGTTTTCTTTTGATACTAAAAACCGAAAAGAAGTAGGAAATATTTTTGGGTTTTCTCAAAGTTTTTCAAACACGCAAGAAGAAAGCGAGAAAATAAATCTAGCATGGATAGTACAATGAAAAAGTATGAACGCCGACAACTGGAATGAAATGTGTGAACATGAATATAATGTCGGTGGAAATACGTACTCCCCCAAGCTTAGGCTTTTGGCCTAGCTAGCTTGGTAATCACCATCCGTAGTAACCATTCGGTCCTAAGTCGAAGTGAGGTGGAGGCGGCACCTGAGCGTCCCACTCCTGGGGTTCCTCCTCAGCAGCTGCTAGGTTGTTCCGGTAGGCTGTAATGTCCTCTGGCATGATCCTGTATCCGTTCCTGGCAATATAATCAAACAGAGCAGGTGCAGGCAATGGGATAACATCACGGGTTTCAACGCTGAATACTAAGTTGTAACGAATGTTATGGAAAGAATCAGTTGCCTCAATAAATTGGTGATCCTGCAACGCCTTGTGATCTAGATAAACTCGGGACAAGGGATAATCATGTGGGCGAATCTGAACATTAAAGTGTCTCGCTAAGCGTGTAGCATAAATACCACCATGTATCTTTCCTTTAGTCCTGTTAAGGTGTAAGCAACGTGCAATAATAGCCCACATGCTAAAGGTGTGATCACTGTGCAGTGCACGACATAAAATGGCAAAGTCAGGGGCACTGAGTGCGCCAACCTTCTCCCTAGCGGTTAAACACTTCGCGATGAATAAAGCAAAGTAGTGCACAGAAGGAAACTGCAAACTGGTAGCAGTGGCTTTTGACACGCCCCTATCTTCACCCACTGTTAAAGTAAGGAGAAAGCCCTCAAACTCCCCTGGTCTAGGCTCTCTTAATTCCCCATCAGAAGGGATCAAGCATATGTCGCAAAAGTCAGTGAGCGGTATCTTATGAGTTTCAGCATATAGCTTAAACTGCACCTCAGGAGGATTATTCCTACTCAGAAAATGAAAACTTTGCACAAAGGAATTTGTAAGGATGTGGTGTTGGTCACACTTAGCTGTGAGGAACTCGGTCGGACCAGCATTTTCAACGAATTGAGCAAACCCATGATGGAACCCAGCCTCCTCCATGAAGGCATCATGCGGCCATTTGCACGGCCGCACCTCCACCGTTCTCGGAGTGTGGAGGTCATTGTCCGATGATTCCCCAATGACTCCTTTGGCATTTTTCTTGGAGGAAAACTTCCTAAAGAAATCCAACTTATTCCTATAATAAAAATTCTAAAAAATTTAGTCCACAAAATTTTTGTCAACAAAACTTTGTAAGATTGATAGCAACTACTCCTAAGGGTGCATAGAGGCCATTTTAAGCATTCAAACTACTTGGAACTCTAAGAATTCAACATGCAAGCTCATCTATAGCAGCACCAAGAGTAGCTAATTACTCTAAAAATAACCCACTAAATCAAAAACTAATTGGAGCAATGGAGGAGTCACATACCAAGTAGCAATCCCTCCAAACAGTTTTGGAAACAGAGCTTCGAGCAAAGAGATTGAAATCCGTGGGTTTGAGAGCAAGAACATGGGAATGAGAGCTATGGTGAATTGTTTCTGGAGGTAGGGGATGACATGGGCTAAAGGGATAAGTGAGGGGGGCCACGTGGGGGCCACAACCCACCAGGGCGCGCCTCGGGTTGCTGGCGCGCCCTGGTGTCTTGTGGGCACCAGGTGCACCCCCCTCTGATGTTATTTGCACCAGAAATTCAGAAATAATCAGAAAAAAATTGTATCAAATTTTCAGGACATTCTGAGAACTTTTATTTTTGGGTCATTTTTTTATTGCACGGAGAAAACAGAAAACAGGATAAACATGGTATTTTATTTTATTGGACTAAGTAAAACAGAAAATAAAAGGTGGGAGCAGAAGATTGTGCTTACTAGATTCATCAACCTCATACCTCTCAAAAATGATCCATTAATAAGGTTTATCAAGTCTTATTAACAACCACTTCCGATCGGCATGAAACCGAAGAACTTTCGTAAAGCACTAAGTTACCTCAATGGGGATATGCATATCCCCAACAATAAGTATGTCATATTTCTTTTTGGTAGTAGGTAGAGGTAGTTGAAAACTTCCAATAGTGATTGTCGGATATTCTTCAATAACATTTATACCATTCACTTGGAATTGTTTCTTTGGAAAGTGCACTGTATGCTCATTACCATTGTCGGATTTCAGGCTCCGCAAAACCCTAAGAGATTCGAACCCAGGGGCATGTGCGAAGATCCCCACTAGCCTGGCTTCAAGCTCACAGCTCCACAGCCACGTCGAATGGGACTAGCTCAATCACGGGGAAGAAGACTAGCATGCAGATTTACCCAGGTTCGGACCGCTGTGAAGCGTAAAACCCTACTCTGCTTTGGTGGATTGCCTCGCGAGGAGGTTTCCAGATGAACTGATACAGTGGTGAGCAACCTCGCGGGGGCGCTCCCGTGGTGTTGGATCCGTCCCCCTCTATGGCGCAGCCTAGCCTCTATTTATAATGGCCCGGGTCCTCTTCCCTTATCGCACTAGCGGGAAGGGATCCCACAGTGGCCAAATTCGAAAGGGGACAGGAGGTACATCTTATCCTGACGAAAGGTGGTCTTCGCCTGCAAAGTAGCTGGCAGTGACGCAGAGGTGGGCTCGGTGATGACATCCGTCCTGCCGAGCCCGTTGACCTGGTCTTGTTGCACCAGAATGGAAACCTTTGGTGGGACGCCTTGGGAACTTGCGTACGCCCTTGCCTACTTTGCACCAAAGAGGAAACTGCTTCTTCTGTGCCTACCTGCACCCGCCTGGCCCGGCTGGCGTCACCTCAGCCTCCTGAGGCCAAGCACTGCATAGAGATCTCCGCCCCTCGGGAGGGGGCCTCGAGAGGCCTCCTCCCTCCGGGGGCCTTGGCGTCATCAACCTCGCGAGGGCTTTGTCTTGAGTGATGCCGCACCGGGCCGTGCCAGGCTGTCGAAGTGGGCCATGCCCTGGCCCACAGGCAGGCAAGCCGAAGGAGCCGGCCCGAGCGACGCGGGCCCCAATTGCCCGTGGGCCCAGCCTGATGCGTGGCGCGTAACGAGACGCGGACGCCTCCACTTCCCGAAGACCTCGGGAACCGCCTCGAGTCAAGCTGACACGAAGCCCGCGCGCAGCGGCGGCCATCATTGCCCTTCCTTGAATGTAGCCGAGTCCCTGTGTCTCATCTGCCCTCGACCCACACGGATGTGACCCGACGAGGGTAGGTGAGGCGACGTTAAGCAGGGCTGCACGCTGGTCGAGCCGGGCACGTGGCGCTTGGGGAGCACGCGCCGCCTCCGCTCCCCACGACGCCTCACGGACAGCGGTTGCGCCTATAAACTCGCCTCGCCCGGGGGGTCTTGCCATCCTGGCGCTCCCTCTCGCTTCCCAATCTCCCTAGGATATCATCCTCTTCTCTTTCCTTCCCTTCCATGTCATCTGGGGGGAGTGCAGCAGGCGCGGGAAGGCGCACGGGGTCTCCGGCTCCACCTCCGGCATCTGAAGGCAGCAGAGGGGGGCCTTCGAGGCCGGCCCAGGCACGCCGGCGCTGGACCATCGCCGACGAGTGAGTGTTCCGTCGCCCTCCTCCCTTTCTTGTGGAACATGCCCGTCATGCCGGGTCTAATTGCCTCCTCTTCTCAGGGCGCCCGTGCCCAAGAGGCGCAAGCTTGATGAACTCTAGGAGGAGGCGGACGCGCTCAGGACCCAGCTTGCGGGCGCCGAGGCCGCCCTTCAGGCCGCGCTCAAAGGTGAGGAGGACGCCAAGGTAGAGCTGGCGTCCCTCCAAGCCCAGATTGAGGGAGCAGCCAACGCCGTGCAGGCCGCCAAGGACGAGGCGGCACACGCGAAGATGCTGGAGTTGCAGCGCACCAAGCAGTATCTGGACATCGCCCGCCGCGTGGTCGGTGCAGTTGGCCGGTTCATCGGAGAAGCCCCCGCGCTGCCGTGCGCACACGGCGACGGGGGTTATTTCCACTTCTTCGGCAAGGTGGTGGAGGCGCTGGAGACCGGCGTCTCTCGGGTGGATGAAGACAATGAGTCCAGCGCGCATGACCTTCTGGACATCGCGCTGACGCGCGTCTTCTCCAACCTGCGCCGCCATGTCCCAGAGCTTAATCTCTCCCGCGTGATGGAGCCGGTGCCTGAGGAGCTCCAGAGGCCCCTCAGGGACGAGGTGCGCGGGCAGGTGGAGTCCTTGGTGGAGCGGTTCGTCCAGGAGCCTCCTTCCGAAGAGAGCGGTGACTCTGGCGCCGTGGCTGGTGGGGGTCACGACGGGGATAGCGCCTCCTCCGCCTGAGTTTCCCCTGTTTCCTTCCTTCTGGTTCTTGTTACATCAAGAAACACCTGGCCCCTGGGGGCATTAAACTTTTGTGTTTTACCTTGTCTTCTTTCTTTCGAACTGTCAATTGCTCGTTTTGCGTTACGCGTCCTCATTTCCTCCACGGGGTTTTACGTCACCGTTGGTGTGCCCCCGCACACCCCTTCACGCCCTTGCTTGCCTCACTGTGCCGTTGTTCCACGCCTGACGCTCCTCGGGGGGTCCGCGGGGGTATCGCACCGTGTCCAGTGATAGTAGCCTGCCGGGACCTCACGAGGTGGGCACTCCTGAGGGGGCGCATGCTGCTCCAAAGCCGAGGCTTTAGCGGCGATGCCTAGAGAAGCCAAACTCCCTCCCTTGCGCCGTCCCTCCTGTATCCGAAGCCACAGGAGGCCCCGTGAGGGCACGCAGTAAACCGTAGCGCCTGCACTTTCACGTTAGCGCTCCCGTCTCATACTCCAATATTTGGGCTGCTTTTGCATCAAAAATTCCTGCTTATTACGGTTGGGGTACTTTGCTTGGCGGGCCGTGGCAAGCTCGTGCATTGTGAGGTGCAGCCGGGGCGCCTGGTGAGTTCGGGGATCTCGCCAAGGGGGTCTTCTTTCTTGCGAGCGAGGCGGTTCGGGAGCCCTCTTGGTGCTCTGCGTCGGCAGGGCCCAATCCCGCGCATACCTCGACCGCCGTTGGGGCGTCTGGATCACCAGGACGAGACCAAGGGGCGAGGGGCTATGTGACCAGTGAGGCTCCTGAGTCGCATTGCTCAGGAGTCCCCCTTAACGCTCGAGCGACTCCCTTACCCTTCCTCGCCAACTCCTACCTCGAGAGGTGCCCGAGCCTCCCGAGGGTACACGGCAGTGCGCCAAGCTGTGGCTGGAGCCCCCGAGCGAGGGTCGATCGTCGCTGGTATGCTGAGTCGCGATGCTCAGCGATGGCCAGGAGATGGGTGCCTCCGAGGCAGCATGCGGCCGTCGGCTTGCTCGAGAGCGCCGTGTGAGGACCAGGATGTCTAGGCCTTGGCAAGGTGTGGACACCGTGCCCAGCCCCCGCTCGTGGGGTGCGTGAGGGGGAGACCGACAGCTGTCGATTCAGAAAACAAAACTTCAAGACAGAAAAGACTGCGAGGAGAAAAATCCCCACCCCTTTTTTTTCAAGTAAGGTTGTGAAACTTCGAGCTTCATTCCAAAAAAGCGGAAATTCGAATACAAAAAGGAGCAAGGAACAGCCGCGTCCGGCACCCAGGCTAGTCTTCATCTTCGTCTTCTCCCCAGCGCAGAGCGTAGGGCTTCCACTAGGAGTGGGCATAGTCATTGGAGGACAGTGTTGTCCACCAGCGCGGAGCATGGGGCTTCCACTTGGACGTGGGTGGGAACCCCTCCGCGTCCTCGGGGGGCTCCGAGCGTATACAACACACTCATTATTACGTGAGAGTGTCACGGTCAGAGGTAGCTGGGCGAACCCCTAGGCGCAAGGCCTAGGTGCTCCCAACTCGGCCATGAGCCATCCCGCGCATTTCTGCACGGTTGCACGCCTCTACGGCCCTAACATGAGTGCATTGCTCCCCGCGTAGCCACGGGATTGCGCTCCCGCGGCCCAAACATGAGCGCAATGCATCCCGCGAAACCGTAGGGGTGTTGTGTTGGTGAAGCCGCCTCGTGAGGCGTCGAGGCGCCGGCCAGGCCGCGACCCGGAGGCCTCGCGAGGCCCTATCTCCTGAGGGCCGCGCCGGCGCCCCCGGAGCCGCGCGTCGCCCGCGCTGCTTTACCCTGCCGATCCCCCTAGGCGGTCGCTCCTGCGGCCCAGGGGGCCCAGCTCCTGCGCACCGCGCCCCCGCGTATCCCGGGACGCCCCCTCGCTTGCACCAACCTGGCCCGGTGCTCCCTCGGTCAGAGCCCCCGGGCCCGGCTTGAAGAGGGTGTCCGGGACATCTCCCTACTCCGGGAGGATGCTGGCACCCGCGGGGGACGCGCGATCCACGGTGCCGTCCTCAGGTACGATGCTGCTCGGAACATAGGCCTCTGTGTATAGGCCTTGGCTTCCTCCTGGAGCATCTCCATGCACTCCGCGGTCCGCCTCCCCGGGTGGCAAGACGACGCTGCCCGGGACGCGCGGCCCACAGACCCTCCTGCGTCGAGCCTCCGCCCAAAGTTGCTTGCCTTTGCCGTCGCTGCGAGGTTGGGCGCGCGCGTCTTGACGTGGGTTGCCTCCGTGGTTATCCACCACGCCTCCGTTATGGTTACCTGCCTGCTCGGAGGCTTGAGCCGCCTGGTCCCTGCGACGGTTGGCGCGCTCACGCCGGGACGACCCAGGCTGTCGATGGTCCACTGGGTCATGAGCGCGCGCGTTGAGGCACGCGCGGAGTGTCCCGTCACCTTCTTCGTAAGCACCATCGGCGAGGCCGGGCGGCGCCCCGAAGCCCGTCACCGGGATCCGGAGGAGAAGGAGCACGACATGGGGCGGGCCTTGCTCGGGCTCGCCCGGGCGTGGGCCGGGCATGCTGTCAGCCAATGAGGAGAGCTGTGCGGCGGGCGAGCCCCCGGCGCCCAGCGTCGGGGGTCGAGAGGAGAGGTGCGTGGCCCAGGCCCTCCTCGCGATGGCGACCAACTCGGCGATGTAGTCGGCCCAGGCGTCGAAGCCCCCGTGTGTCGGGTGATGGTGAAGCAGCTCACTCGCCATCAGCAGCGCGTCATGCACGTTGAGGTCTCCCACGTGGGCACAGGGGGATGGCGGTCCCATGGGCGGTGCTACGGGGCGCGTGCTCTGCCGTGGCGGTGGGCCTGCGGAGCCCGGTGGCGCCTGGCCAACACGAGCAGCGATGACGGTGGAGACAACGCTGGTGGCCTGGTAACGACCGCCCGACACCGAGCTGCCAGGGCGCGCGTCATGAGGGGAGGCGGCCGGGTTGGCGAAGGTGGAACCGCCAGGGCCGAAGAAAACTTGTGGAAGGATTCCGACACGCCCCCTACCTGGCGCGCCAGATGTTAGATTTCGGGCTCCGCAAAACCCTAAGATATTCGAACCCAGGGGCGTGTGCGAAGATCCCCACTAGCCTGGCTTCAAGCTCACAGCTCCACAGCCACGTCGAATGGGACTAGCTCAATCACGGGGAAGAAGACTAACACGCAGATTTACCAAGGTTCGGGCCGCTGCGAAGCGTAAAACCCTACTCCTGCTTTGGTGGATTGCCTCGCGAGGAGGTTTGCGGATGAATTGATACAGTGGTGAGCAACCTCGCGGGGGCGCTCCAGTGGTGTTGGATCCGCCCCCCTCTACGGCGCAGCCTAGCCTCTATTTATAATGGCCCGGGTCCTCTTCCCTTATCGCACTGGCGGGAAGGGATCCCACAGCGGCCAAATTCGAAAGGGGACAGGAGGTACATCTTATCCTGACGAAAGGTGGTCTTCGCCTGCAAAGTAGCTGGCAGTGACGTGGAGGTGGGCTCGGTGATGACATCTTTCCTGCCGAGCCCGTTAGCCTGGTCTTGTTGCACCAGAATGGAAACCTTTGGTGGTACGCCTTGGGAACTCGCGTACGCCCTTGCCTCCTTTGCACCAAAGAGGAAACTGCTTCTTCTGTGCCTTCCTGCACCCGCCTGGCCTGGCTGGCGTCACCTCAGCCTCCCGAGGCCAAGCGCTGCATAGAGATCTTGAAAGCACAATGTGCTCCCACGGTGGTTTTGATAATTCATGACAACATACATTGTCTCTTGGACTAACACTTTTACCTAGTGTAATTCCTATAAAGTCCACAGAGAGGGTTGGCAAAAGGATTGTGGAGAAACCCCAAGATGCAAGGAAATGGATTGGCAAAGCTTCAAGCAAGAGGAATCTACATTTTACTTTGTGAGAAATCACTTTGAGTCCATAGGAAAGCCAATACTATTAAAAGGGGGTAAGGTACTATTGGTGAACAAGATGCTCCACGTGCACAAGTGATAGCCACCAAAAACACCCACAAGCTCTTCCACAAAAGTCTGTCAAAAGCCAAATATCCAAAATCGGTGCAACCAATAATTTCCACTCGGTTCCACCGATTCCCAAACTCAGACAGACCCATGCCAAACCCTAGCACATCGGTGCAACCGATTCCACTTCGGTGCCATCGAGTTTGGGTTGCCAACTTTCTATTACCTCGATTCACAAAATCGGTACCACCGAGTTTTCTGGATCGGCATCACCGAGTTGTGCAATCTGACCGTTGGTCACCTAATCGGTACCACCGAGAATTATATATCGGTCTCATCGAGATTCAAAAGTTACTGCCTTTTGGTCACCTCGGTACCAACCAGATTCACACATCGGTGTCACCGAGTTGGTCACTTTAGGTGTAACGGTTGGATTTTTTGGGGATGCCTATATATACCCCTTCACCACCACCCACTCGAAAGAGAAGCACTCAGAACTATTCCATACTTGCCCCATCCTATTTTCTGAGAGAGAGCCACCTACTCATGTGTTGAGATCAAGCTATTCCACTCCATCCATATGAATTTTGATCTCTAGCCTCCCCAAGTTGCTTTCCACGCAATCAATCTCTTCCACCATAGCCAAATCTGTGAGAGAGTGATTGTGTGTTGAGGAGTCTATCATCTTGAAGCACAAGAGCAAGGAGTTCATCGACATTGCTGAGCCTATTACATTTTGGAGGGTGGTGCCTCCTAGATTGGTTAGGTGTCGCTTGGGAGCCTCCTACTTCGTGTTGTGGAGTTGAACCAAGAAGTGTGTACGGGCAAGGAGATCGCCTACTTCGTGAAGATCTACCCATAGTGAGGATAGTCCTTCGTGGACGGAAGCCGTTATGGAATAGTCAAGGTTGCTACTTCGTGGACCCTTATGGGTGGAGCCCTCCGTGGACTCTCGCGAGCATTACCCTCCGTGGGTTGAAGACTCCATAAACGTGGACGTACGATAGCACCACCTATCGGAACCACGGGAAAAATCTTCGTGTCCCTCATGCGTTTGATCTCCCTATCTCAACTCCTTACTTCCATGTGCAATGTCTTTACTTTCCGCTGCGTACTTGTTGACTTGCATGTGTAGGGTGTGCTAGCCTTGCTATAATTGCTAAAATCTGCCAACCAATTAACTTGGGAAAAGGTTAGGTTTTAAATTCCTGCTAGTAGTCTATTCACCCCGCTCTAGACACACTTCTAGTGATCCTACAATTGGTATCAGCGCATTGGTCTCCATTGCTTCGGTTTCATCACCGTGGAGGAAGATGGATGTGTCTAGTATAGGGAGTTTGAGATGTAGAGTGCCTATTCTTGATGGGGAGTACTATAGTCAATGGAAACATATGATGCTTGAGCTATTTAATGAATTTCAGTTGAGAAAGTATGTTAAGAACCCCTATGTACCTCCCATTGATCCTTTACATCCCACACACGAAGAGGAAGTTGATATGGTATGCAATCTTAGAACTGTTAATCTTATCGTTAGAGGATTGCCTAGAATT
The DNA here is from genome assembly GCA_039707655.1 of Elymus sibiricus. Classification (NCBI taxonomy): domain Eukaryota; kingdom Viridiplantae; phylum Streptophyta; class Magnoliopsida; order Poales; family Poaceae; genus Elymus; species Elymus sibiricus. The sequence continues at coordinate 279,737,012 of CM077667.1, forward strand.
GTGCTTAATCAAATGAAGAATTTTGAATGTGCTTATACTTTGTGGAATGACTTGGAGAAACGATATCCAAGTTATTCATTGAGTAATCTTGATGAAATTCTTCATAAAACTATTGCCTTTCACAAAATGACGCCTAGTGATCCCAAGTTTGATGACTATCTATTTGAGCTTAGAGACCTCATGCGTGCTAAAGGAGATGTCATAACTATCAACAACATCATTGTAGAAGCAATCCGAATTCATAAATTTGAACATTGTCATGATCACAACCTTAACAAATCTTTTGTTCTTTGTGACGAGGATTTCCCACTTGATGATGAGAATGTGGAACATGGCTACTATGATGAAGATGAGTTGTTCAACATCGAGCATGAGAAGATCATGAAGAATCTAAGTCTCATGGCTAACTTCAAGGATTAGATGTTCGGAGTAAAAGAGTGGATTCTCGATAGTGGATGCACCGATCATATGACCGGAGATAGAGAAATGTTTGAAGAGATCACACCAAACCATGGACCGCGAAGGTATGTAACTTTTGGAGACAACTCCAAGGGTAAGGTACTTGGTCTTGGTAAGGTGGCCATATCCCATGATAGCTCTATTCAAAATGTCATGCTTGTTGAATCCCTTGGCTACAATCTTCTTTCCGTATCTAGACTTGCCGACTTTGGTTTTAATGTGCTATTCACGAAAGTAGATTGCCAAGTGTTTCGTCAAGATAATCATAACATGGTCTTCACCGTTTTCCATAGAGGTGATCTATATATTGTCGATTTCACAAAGAGATCCAAACCTCATACTTGTCTTATTGCAAAATCTTCTAAAGGTTGGCTTTGGCATAGAAGACTAGGACATGTTGGCATGCGTAATCTAGACAAGCTTATCAAAGGTGATCATATACTTGGTGTTAAAGATGTTATCTTTGACAAAGATAGACTTTGTAGTGCTTGTCATGCTGGAAAGCAAGTAGGTGGAAGTCATCCCGTTAAGAATATCATGACTACTAGGAGACCACTCGAGTTACTTCATATGGATCTTTTTGGTCCCAATGCTTACAAGAGTCTTGGTGGAAATTCCTATGGTCTAGTCATAGTTGATGATTTTTCCAGATTTACGTGGGTATTCTTTCTTGATGATAAGTCGCAGGTACAAAAGATCTTCAAGAACTTCGTTCGCAAAGCGCAAAATCAGTTTGAAGTGAAGATCAAGAAGGTTCGGAGCGACAACGGATCGGAGTTCAAGAACACCCATGTAGATACCTTTCTTGATGAAGAAGGTGTTTCACATGAGTTCTCGGCTACGTACACGCCTCAACAAAATGGAGTTGTTGAGAGGAAAAACCGGACGCTCATTGTGGTGGCAAGAACGATGCTTGACGAATACAAGACGCCAAGACACTTTTGGGCAGAAGCCGTGGAAACAGCATGCCATGCCATAAACCAACTCTACTTGCACAAGCTTCTCGGTAAAACGACATACGAGCTACTCACCGGTAACAAACCCCAAGTTGGATACTTTCGGGTATTCAGCTCAAAGTGCTACATTCTTGAAAAGCAACGTCGTACTAAATTTGCTCCTAAATCTCATGAAGGATTCCTACTTGGTTACGGATCGAACTCTCACACTTACCGTGTCTACAACAACTTCACTCAAAAAGTTGAAGAGACGATAGATGTGAAGTTTGATGAATCTAATGGTTCGCAAGTCGAACAATTGCCAAATGATGTAGGAGATAAGGATCCTTCGGAAGCTATTCAAGACTTGTTCATCGGCAAGATTCGTCCCATGGACGTGAAGGAAAATACTTCATCAACTCAAGTGGAAGCCCCTACTTCACGTCAAGGTGAACCTCAACGCAACATGGAGGCATCCACAAGCGGTACACGACAAGATGAAGAGAAGGAAGTACATCATGAAGATCCACCACAACCTCCTTCACCACCACCTCAAGGAAACGACACCTTCAACAACAACGAAGATGATGCTGATGAAGAAGCTCCACCATCCAACAAGCCTAAGCTACCCCGAGTTCGAGAAAGAGTGACCAAGAACCATCCTCTAAACCAAATCTTTGGTGACATACAAACCGGGAGAATCACTCGCTCTAAAACTCGCTTAGCTAATTTTTGTGAGCATTATTCTTTGATCTCTAGCATTGAACCCTTGAAGGTAGAACAAGCTCTTGAAGACCCGGATTGGGTGAACGCTATGCATGAAGAGCTTCACAACTTCGAGAGGAACGAAGTGTGGACACTCGTGGAGAAGCCCAAGGACGAGCACAACATCATCGGAACCAAATGGGTGTTTCGAAACAAGCAAGATGAAGACGGTCAAGTCATACGCAACAAGGAACGTCTCGTAGCCCAAGGATATACGCAAGTCGAAGGTATGGACTACGGTGAGACCTATGCCCCTGTCGCTAGACTTGAAGCTATTCGCATTCTTCTTGCTCATGCTAATCACCATGTAATCAAGCTTTATCAAATGGACATTAAAAGTGCCTTTTTAAATGGTGAGATTGAAGAAGAGGTCTATGTCAAACAACCCCCTGGTTTTGTGAATCCTAAGAAACCTAATCATGTCTACAAGCTTCGTAAAACTCTTTATGGTCTTAAGCAAGCTCCACGTGCTTGGTATAAATGCTTAACGAAGTTTCTCATTGAAAAGGGTTTTGAAATTGGTAAAATTGATGCAACCTTATTCACTAAAAGAGTTAATGGTGAATTATTTGTGTGCCAAATCTATGTGGATGATATTATCTTTGGATCTACTAACCCACAATTTAGTGAAAGATTTGGAAGGTTGATGTCCGAGAAGTATGAGATGTCCATGATGTGTGATCTGAAATTCTTTCTTGGTTTGCAAATCAAGCAAACAAGAGAAGGAACTTTCATCTCTTAAACCAAATATACTAAGGACTTGATCAAGAAGTTCAACATTCAAGGGTGCAAAGGTATGAAAACTCCTATGCCTACTAGTGGACATGTTGATCTTACCAAGGAGGACGAACCGGTTGATCAAAAAGTTTATCGATCTATGATTGGTTCATTGCTATATCTATGTGCCTCCCGTTCCGACATTATGCTTAGTATTTTCATGTGTGCTAGATATCAAGATGCACCTAAAGAGTGTCATCTTTTGGCCGTGAAACGTATCGTGAGATATTTGATACAAACACCAAACTTTGGCATTTGGTATCCCAAGGGATCTTCCTTTAACCTTGTTGGCTCTTTCGATTAGGACTATGCCGGTGACAAGGTTGATAGAAAATCCACCTCGGGTACTTGTCAATTTCTTGGTAGATCTCTTGTGTCTTGGTCCTCCAAGAAAGAAAACTCGGTATCTCTATCTACCGCCGAAGCTGAGTATATTGTTGCTGGATCGTGTTGTGCACAATTGCTATGGATGACACAAACACTTAAGGATTACGGAATTCATGTTAAAAATGTTCCATTACTTTGTGACAATGAGAGTGCTATTAAGATTGGTCATAATCCTGTGCAACATTCTCGAACTAAACATATTCAAGTTCGACATCATTTCATTCGTGATCATGTTGCCAAAGGAGATATTGATCTTAAGCATGTTCACACTAACAAGAAATTGGCCGATATCATTACTAAGCCACTTGATGAAAAAGTGTTTTGTCACTTAAGGAGTGAGTTGAACATCATTGATGCTTCAAACTTGAGCTAGACTCACTCGGTTTCATGCAAGGGAATGAGCTTTATTGACCATTCCATGCTATCTTTATCATGAATCATATATCTTGGAATCCTATGCTCCCTTGTATTGCCACTAACCTTTTGTAGGTACTTGGAAGAACTTCATTCCACAAGATTGCCTTCAACTCCAATCATAAGCAATCTTGTCATGACCAAGTATCCACAACCTCTCTTGGTGATGGAAGGAAGAAGACAACAAAAACATATCCTTGACACATATTTGAACTTCACAATTGGTATCGTATCATATCATGTTCTTCCTTGCTTGACTAACCTATGTAGGTGACAAGTGTACTAAAACGAGAAGGATTGCTCCCAACTCAAGATGATCTTCATCAACCTCGAGCATCCTCAACAAGTTGACCTACAAGCCGCGTCATCAACATCACTCGAAGGTATGTTCTCATATCCTTGAAAAGGCTTTACTCCAAGTCATGAGCTAAAGCAACTCAAGTGATATGAAAACATTAAAATGCTTAATCGAAAAATGGTAACCCCATTTTGAGCTTAACGATGAGTATGACCTATGATCAAGCATTCTTGCTTAGCTCCTAAGTCAATATACTCTAATATAGGTGACCTAGTCACCGCCCATCATCTAGTTAAGTATCTTGTTTGGTTCATTCTCTATTTGCAAGATCTCTTGGAACCACTCAAATCTTCTCTAGTTAATATCTCTTTGTAAAGTCTTTTGCATTTCCTTTGAAGATCCTTTTGACACTTTGTTACAAGTTTTCCAAAATTTTCAAGTTTCTCAAACATTGCCAAGCTTCTGTTTAGCCCTCGGAGCCTCCGACACAAAAAACTCGGTTCTACCGATTCAGCAGATGAGCTGCATAACAACATATCGGTTCCACCGACTTGTTTGTCTCGGAGCAACCAATTTGATATCTTCTCCAGTATGTGTTCATGTCAGTAAATCTTTATTTCCTTAGTGATCCTATTGTGATATTTTCATTTCTTCGATGATCCCTTCTTTATAAAAAAGGGGGGGGGGAGAAACTTTATTCAAGGATCCCTAACTCAAAGGAGGAGAAGACCCACAAGCTATTAGTGAAAGAGGGAGAAATTAATTTCCATGATTCCCTCAATTTTATGCTCTCTATAATTTTCATTCTTTTCTGTGAACCCTACATTCTATGACCCTTGTTCTCAAGGATCCCTTCTTAATCAACGATCCCCATATCTGACCCTGTGAATGACCTTTTTGGAAATTAATGCCAAAGGGGGAGAAACACCAAAGCTTCAAAAGCTAAAGGGGGAGATACATGCTTATGCAAAGATACATGCTTATGCAAAGGGGGAGATATAATCAAGGGGGAGAATATCAGAGATTATACTTATATAGACAAGGGGAGAATACCAAAGTAGGGGGAGAAAAATATGTTTGGGAGAAAAATATGTTTAGTTCATTTGACTACTCACGTTAGACTTTTCTCACCCTATCCAATCCCAATATCTACATGCTAAGATTCAGAGGGAGAGGATGACCTACTATTTCATATCTAGGGGAGAAAGTTCTACATGATTTTGGAGACATATCAATCTTAAGGAATACTATCTTCTATATGTTCTCCACATCTTGGTACTATTGAGTTCTATTGCCTTTTGATTGGTAGAACACTCTTGTGTTTCCTAACATTGTTTTCTCAAGTGTGCTTCTACTACAAGAATGCTCAAGAACTCAAGGTAAGTATATGCATTATATCCTTGATCAAGATGATCTCTTGCTTCTTGCACATATTGTTTGCAAGAGTGAAGTCTTGAACAAGGATGTAACTCATTCACATATATCCGATGCATATAGCCAAGATACACATGACTCATTATATCCCTTCTACTATATGTGTGTCCATGCATTCCAAAACAACTATCCTTTAAAGGGATTGCACACATTTAGGGGGAGCAAGTCTAAGTCATGTGTCTCTCAAAGTCTTCATTATATACATGCATATCTTTATTTGAAGCTTTGATTGTATGTTGTCATCAATTACCAAAAAGGGGGAGATTGAAAGCACAATGTGCTCCCTTGGTGGTTTTGATAATTCATGACAACATACATTGTCTCTTGGACTAACACTTTTACCTAATGTAATTCAGATAAAGTCCACAGAGAGGGTTGGCAAAAGGATTGTGGAAAAACCCCAAGATGCAAGGAAATGGATTGGCAAAGCTTCAAGCAAGAGGACTCTACATTTTACTTTGTGAGAAATCACTTTGAGTCCATAGGAAAGCCAATACTATTAAAAGGGGGTAAGGTACTGTTGGTGAACAAGATGCTCCACGTGCACAAGAGATAGTCACCAAATACACCCAAAAGCTCTTCCACAAAAGTCTGTCCAAAGCCAAATATCCAAAATCAGTGCAACCAACAATTCCCACTCGGTGCCACTGATTCCCAAACTCAGACAGACCCATGCCAAACCCTAGCACATCGGTGCAACTGATTCCACTTCGGTGCCACCGAGTTTGGGTTGCCAACTTTCTGTTACCTCGATTCACAAAATCGGTACCACCGAGTTTTCTGGATCGGCATCACCGAGTTGTGCAATCTGACCATTGGTCACCTAATCGGTACCACCAAGAATTATATATCGGTCTCACCGAGATTCAAAAGTTACTGCCTTTTGGTCACCTCGGTACCACCGAGATTCACACATCGGTGTCACCGAGTTGGTCACTTTAGGTGTAACGGTTGGATTTTGGGGAATGCCTATATATACCCCTTCACCACCACCCACTCGAAAGAGAAGCAGTCGGAACTATTCCATACTTGCCCCATCCTATTTTCTGAGAGAGAGCCACCTACTCATGTGTTGAGATCAAGCTATTCCACTCCATCCATATGAATCTTGATCTGTAGCCTCCCCAAGTTGCTTTCCACCCAATCAATCTCTTCCACTATAGCCAAATCTGTGAGAGAGTGATTGTGTGTTGAGGAGTCTATCATCTTGAAGCACAAGAGCAAGGAGTTCATCGACATTGCCGAGCCTATTACCTTTTGGAGGGTGGTGCCTCCTAGATTGGTTAGGTGTCGCTTGGGAGCCTCCTACTTCGTGTTGTGGAGTTGAACCAAGAAGTTTGTACGGGCAAGGAGATCGCCTACTTCGTGAAGATCTACCCATAGTGAGGCTAGTCCTTCGTGGACGGAAGCCGTTATGGAATAGTCAAGGTTGCTACTTCGTGGACCCTTATGGGTGGAGCCCTCCATGGACTCTCGCGACCGTTACCCTCTGTGGGTTGAAGACTCCATAAACCTGGACGTACGATAGCACCACCTATCGGAACCACGGGAAAAATCTTTGTGTCCCTCATGCGTTTGATCTCCCTATCTCAACTCCTTACTTCCATGTGCAATGTCTTTACTTTCCGCTGCATACTTGTTGACTTGCATGTGTAGGGTGTGCTAGCCTTGCTATAATTGCTAAAATCTGCCAACCAATTAACTTGGGAAAATGTTAGGTTTTAAATTCCTGCTAGTAGTCTATTCACCCCCCTCTAGACACACTTCTAGTGATCCTACAGATCTCCGCCCCTCAGGAGGGGGCCTGGAGAGGCCTCCTCCCTCCGGGGGCCTTGGCGTCGCCCCCCTCACGAGGGCGGGGCTCTCGCGAGGGCTTTGTCTTGAGTAATGCCGCACCGGGCCGTGCCAGGCTGTCGAAGTGGGCCACGCCCTGGCCCGCGGGCAGGCAGGTCTGGGTACCCCCGTTCCCAGAGCGCCGACAACCATTGATATGAAAAGTGACTTTGCTTTTTATTGCAATCAATAACAACCCCTGTAGTATTCAAAAAGGGTCTACCAAGTATAATCGACATGTTGTCGTCCTTGGGCATCTCAAGAATAACAAAGTCCGTTAAGATAGTAACATTTGCAACAACAACGGGCACATCCTCACAAATACCGATAGGTATGGCAGTTGATTTGTCAGCCATTTGCAATGATATCTCAGTAGGTGTGAGTTTATTCAAATCAAGTCTTTTATATAAGGAGAAAGGCATAACACTAACACGAGCTCCCAAATCACACAAAGCAGTTTTGACATAATTTCTTTTAATGGAGCAAGGTATAGTTGGTATTCCCGGATCTCCAAGTTTTTTAGGTACTCCGTCCTTAAAAGAATAATTAGCAAGCATGATGGAGATTTCAGCGTCAGGTATCTTTCTTTTATTAGTGATGATGTCTTTCATGTATTTTGCATAAGGGGCCATCTTTAAGACATCAGTTAAGCGGGTGCGCAAAAAGACTGGCCTAATCATTTCAGCAAAGCGTTCAAATTCTTCATCATCCTTTTTCTTAGATGGTTTAGGTGGAAAGAGCATGGGTTTCTGAACCCATGGTTCTCTTTCTTTACCATGTTTCCTAGCCACAAAATCTCTTTTATCATATCGTTTATTTTTAGGTTGTGGGTTATCAAGATCAACAGCAGGCTCTATTTCAACATCATTATCTGATTCTTTATCATTGTTCGGTTGAGTATCCTCGTGAACATCATCATTATCATTTTCATTATCACTAGGTGAATGTTCATTACCAGATTGAGTTTCAACATCGGAAATAGAGACATCATTATTATCAGAAAGTTTTCGTATCTCAGGTTCACTAGAGGTATGCAGAGTCCTAGCATTTTTCTTTTTCTTTTTAGAAGGACTAGGTGCATCAGTATTAATTCTCCAAGAGTCTTGTTCAATTCTTTTAGGATGACCTTCAGGATAAAGTGGTTCTTGGGTCATTCTACCTCCTCCAGTTACTACTCCAGCAGCAAAATCATTCATATTATTATTCATTTCATCAAGCAATTCCTTTTGAGATTTAGCAACTTGTTCTAACTGAGTTTGAACCATAGAGGCATGCTTTCCTACACCTCTAACATCATTACTGATTCTAAATAACAAGTCACTCAAGCGAGCAATCATATCAGAATTATATTTCAATTGTTTCAGAACATGTGCATTGAAGTGATCTTGTTTCATAATGTAGTTATCAAACTCATATAAGCATTGACTCGGATGTTTATTGTAAGGGATATCACTTTCATCAAACTTTAATAAAGAATTTACCTCTACCACCTATGGAGGTGGTGGTTGAAAGCACAACATGCTCCCTTGGTGGGTTTGATAATTCATGACAACATACATTGTCTCTTGGACTAATATCTCTACCTAGTTTATTTCAGGTTTAGTCCACAGAGAGTGTTGGCAAAAAGGATTGTGAGGAGATACCCCTGGATGCAAGGAAATGGATTGGCAAAGCTTCAAGCAAGAGGACTCTACATTTTACTTTGTGAGAAATCACTTTGAGTCCATAGGAAAGCCAATACTATTAAAAGTGGGTAAGGTACTGTTGGTGAACAAAATGCTCCACGTGCACAAGTGATAGTCACCAAAAACACCCACAAACTCTTCCACAAATTTTGTCTAAGCCATTCATGAAAATCGGTGAAGCCAACATTTTCCACTCGGTTCCACCGATTCCCAAACTCAGACAGAGCCATGCCAAACCCTAGCACATCGGTGCCACCGAGTTCAGCTTGCCAACTTTCTGTTACATCGATTCACAAAATCGGAATTTTCGAGTTTTTGGATCGGCGTCACCGAGATTTGGATTCTGACCATTGGACACCTGATCGGCACCGCCGAGATTTCTATATCGGTCTCACCGAGATTCAAAAGTTGCTACCTTTGGAGCAACTCGGTACCACCGAGTTTTACACTTTGGTGTCACCGAGTTGGTCACTTTAGGTGTAACGGTTGGATTTTTGGGGATGCCTATATATACCCCTTCACCACCACCCACTCGAAAGAGAAGCACTCAGAACTATTCCATACTTGCCCCATCCAATTTTCTGAGAGAGAGCCACCTACTCATGTGTTGAGATCAAGCCATTCCACTCTATCCATATGAATCTTGATCTCTAGCCTCCCCAAGTTGCTTTCTACCAAATCAATCTCTTCCACCATAGCCAAATCTGTGAGAGAGTGATTGTGTGCTGAGGAGTCTATCATCTTGAAGCACAAGAGCAAGGAGTTCATCGACATTGCCGAGCCTATTACCTTTTGGAGGGTGTTGCCTCCTAGATTGGTTAGGTGTCGCTTGGGAGCCTCCTACTTCGTGTTGTGGAGTTGAACCAAGAAGTTCGTACGGGCAAGGAGATCGCCTACTTCGTGAAGATCTACCCATAGTGAGGCTAGTCCTTCGTGGACGGAAGCCGTTATGGAATAGTCAAGGTTGCTACTTCGTGGACCCTTATGGGTGGAGCCCTCCGTGGACTCTCGCGACCGTTACCCTCCGTGGGTTGAAAACTGCATAAACGTGGACGTACGATAGCACCACCTATCGAAACCACGGGAAAAATCTTTGTGTCCCTCATGCGTTTGATCTCCCTATCTCAACTCCTTACTTCCATGTGCAATGTCTTTATTTTCCGCTGCCATACTTGTTGACTTGCATGTGTAGGGTGTGCTAGACTTGCTATAATTGTTAAAATCTGCCAACCAATTAACTTGGGAAAATGTTAGGTTTTAAATTCCTGCTAATAGTCTATTCACCCCCCTCTAGACACATACTTCTAGTGATCCTACAAGTGGTATCAGAGCATTGGTCTCCATTGCATCGGTTTCATCACCGTGGAGGAAGATGGATGTGTCTAGTGTGGAGAGTTTGAGTTGTAGAGTGCCTATTCTTGATGGGGAGTACTATAGTCAATGGAAATATAAGATGCTCGAGCTATTCAATGAATTTGATTTGAGCAAGTATGTTAAGAACCCCTATGTACCTCCCATTGATCCTTTACATTCCACACACGAAGAGGAAATAGATATGCTATGCAATCTTAGAACTATTAATCTTATCGTTAGAGGATTGCCTAGGATTGTGCTTAATCAAATGAAGAATTTTGAACGTGCTTATACTTTGTGGAATGACTTGGAGAAACGATATCCAAGTTATTCATTAAGTAATCTTGATGAAATTCTTCATAAGACTATTGTCTTTCACAAAATGATGCCTAGTGATCCCAAGTTTGATGACTATCTATTTGAGCTTAGAGACCTCGTGCGTGCTAAAGGATATGTCATAACTATCAACAACATCATTGTAGAAGCCATTCGAATTCATAATCTTGAACATTGTCATGATCACAACCCTAACGAATCTCTTGTTCCTTGTGACGAGGATTTCCCACTTGATGATGACAATGTGGAACATGGCTACTATGATGAAGATGAGTTGTTCGACATCGAGCATGAGAAGATCATGAAGAATCTAAGTCTCATGGCAAACTTCAAGGATTACATGTCCGGAGGAAAAGAGTGGATTCTCGATAGTGGATGCACCGATCATATGACCGGAGATAGAGAGATGTTTGAAGAGATCACACCAAACCATGGAACGCGAAGGTATGTAACTTTTGGAGACAACTCCAAGGGTAAGGTACTTGGTCTTGGTAAGGTGGCCATATCCCATGATAGCTCTATTCAAAATGTCATGCTTGTTGAATCCCTTGGCTATAATCTTCTTTCCGTATCTAGACTTGCCGACTTCGGTTTTAATGTGCTATTTACCAAAGTAGATTGCCAAGTGTTTCGTCAAGATAATCATAACATGGTCTTTACCGGTTTCCGTAGAGGTGATCTATACATTGTCGATTTCACTAAGAGATCCAAACATCATACTTGTCTTATTGCAAAATCTTCTAAAGGTTGGCTTTGGCATAGAAGACTAGGACATGTTGGCATGCGTAATCTAGACAAGCTTATCAAAGGTAATCATATACTTGGTGTTAAAGATGTTATCTTTGACAAAGATAGACTTTGTAGTGCTTGTCATGCCGGAAAGCAAGTAGGTGGAAGTCATCCCGTAAAAAATATCATGACTACTAGGAGACCACTCGAGTTACTTCACATGGATCGTTTTGGTCCCAATGCTTACAAGAGCCTCGGTGGAAATTCCTATGGTCTAGTTATAGTTGATGATTTTTCCAGATTTACGTGGGTATTCTTTCTTGATGATAAGTCGCAGGTACAAAAGATCTTCAAGAACTTCGCTCGCAAAGCGCAAAATCAGTTTGAAGTGAAGATCAAGAAGGTTCGGAGCGATAACGGATCGGAGTTCAAGAACACCCATGTAGATACCTTTCTTGACTAAGAAGGTGTTTCACATGAGTTCTTGGCTACGTACACGCCTCAACAAAATGGAGTTGTTGAGAGGAAGAACCGAACTCTTATTGAGATGGCAAGAACGATGCTTGACGAATACAAGACACCAAGACACTTTTGGGCAGAAGCCGTGGAAACAACATGTCATGCCACGAACCGACTCTACTTGCACAAGCTTCTCGGTAAAATGGCATACGAGCTACTCACCGGTAACAAACCCCAAGTTGGATACTTTTGGGTATTCGGCTCAAAGTGCTACATTCTTGATAAGCATCATCGTACTAAATTTCCTTCCAAATATCATGAAGGTTTCTTACTCGGTTACGGATCGAACTCTCACACTTACCGAGCCTACAACAACTTCACTCGAAAAGTTGAAGAGACGGTAGATGTGAAGTTTGATGAATCTAATGGTTCGCAAGTCGAACAATTGCCAAATGATGTAGGAGATAAGGATCCTTCGGAAGCTATCCAAGACTTATCCATCGGCAAGATTCGTCCCATGGAGGTGAAGGAAAGTACTTCATCAACTCAAGTGGAAGCCCCTACTTCACGTCAAGGTGATCATCAACACGACATGGAGGCATCCACAAGCGGTACACGACAAGATGAAGATGAGGAAGTACATCATGAAGATCCACCACAACCTCCTTCACCACCACCTCAAGGAAACGACACCTTCGACAACAACGAAGATGAAGGAGATGATGATGAAGAAGCTCCACCATCCAACAAGACGAAGCTACCCCAAGTTCGAGCAAGAGTGACCAAGAACTATCCTCTAAACCATATCTTTGGTGACATACAAACTGGGAGAATCACTCGCTCTAAAACTCGCTTAGCTAATTTTTGTGAGCATTATTCTTTCATCTCTAGCATTGAACCCTTGAAGGTAGAACAAGCTCTTGAAGACCTGGATTGGGTGAACGCCATGCATGAAGAGCTTCACAACTTCGAGAGGAACGAAGTGTGGACACTCGTGGAGAAGCCCAAGGACGAGCACAACATCATCGTAACCAAATGGGTGTTTCGGAACAAGCATGATGAAGACGGTCAAGTCGTACGCAACAAGGCGCGTCTCGTAGCCCAAGTATATACGCAAGTCAAAGGTATGAACTACGGTGAGACCTATGCCCCCGTCGCTAGACTTGAAGCTATTCGCATTCTCCTTGCTTATGCTAATCGCCATGATATCACGCTTTATCAAATGGACATTAAAAGTGCCTTTTTAAATGGTGAGATTGAAGAAGAGGTCTATGTCAAATAACCCCCTGGTTTTGTGAATCCTAAGAAACCTAATCATGTCTATAAGCTTCGTAAAGCCCTTTATGGTCTTAAGCAAGCTCCACGTGCTTGGTAGAAATGCTTAACGAAGTTTCTCATTGAAAAGGGATTTGAAATTGGTAAAATTGACGCAACCTTATTCACTAAAAGAGTTAATGGTGAATTATTTGTGTGCCAAATCTATGTGGATGATATTATCTTTGGATCTACTAACCCACAATTTAGTGAAAGATTTGGAAGGTTGATGTCCGAGAAGTATGAGATGTCCATGATGTGTGAGCTGAAATTCTTTCTTGGTTTGCAAATCAAGCAAACGAGAGAAGGAACTTTCATCTCTCAAACCAAGTATACCAAGGACTTGATCAAGAAGTTCAACATGCAAGAGTGTAAAGGTATGAAAACTCCAATGCCTACTAGTGGACATGTTGATCTTACCAAGGAGGACGAACCGGTTGATCAAAAAGTTTATCGATCTATGATTGGTTCATTGCTATATCTATGTGCCTCCTGTCCCGATATTATGCTTAGTGTTTGCATGTGTGCTAGATATTAAGTTGCACCTAAAGAGTGTCATCTTTTGGCCGTGAAACGTATTGTGAGATATTTGATACAAACACCAAACTTTAGCATTTGGTATCCCAAGGGATCTTCCTTTAACCTTGTTGGCTATTCCGATTCGGACTATGCCGGTGACAAGGTTGATAGAAAATCCACCTCGGGTACATGTCAATTTCTTGGTAGATCTCTTGTGTCTTGGTACTCCAAGAAACAAAACTTGCTATCTCTATCTACTGCCGAAACTGAGTATATTGCCGCCGAATTGTGTTGTGCACAATTGCTATGGATGACACAAACACTTAAGGATTATGGAATCCATGTGAAAAATGTTCCATTACTTTGTGACAATGAAAGTGCTATTAAGATTGGTCATAATCCTGTGCAACACTCTCGAACTAAGCATATTCAAGTTCGACATCATTTCATTCGTGATCATGTTGCCAAAGGAGATATTAATCTTAAGCATGTTCGTACCAACAAGCAATTGGCCGATATCTTTACTAAGCCACTTGATGAGAAAGTGTTTTGTTACTTGAGGATTGAGTTGAACATCATTGATGCTTCAAACTTGAGCTAGACTCACTCGATTGCATGCAAGGGGATGAGCTTACTTGACCATTCCATGCCATCATTATCATGAACTTCATATATCTTGGAATTCTATGCTCCCTTGTATTGCATCTAACCTTTTGTAGGTACTTGGAAGAACTTCATTCCACAAGATTGCAAACAACTCATATCTTAAGCAATCTTGTCATGACCAAGTATCCACAACCCCTCTTGATGATGGAAGAAGAAGACAACTCAACCATATCCTTGATATATATTTGATGTGATCACATTTACTAACACTCAATTGATATCATGTCAAATGGATATATATTGTTCTTCCTTGCATGACTAACCTATGTAGGTGATAAGTGAACCAAAACAAGAAGGATTGCTCCCAACTCAAGATGAACTTCATCAATCTCGAGCATCCTCATCAAGTTCACCTACAAGCCACGTCATCAACATCACTCAAAGGTATGTACTCATATCCTTGAAAAAGCTTTACTCCAAGTCATGAGATAAAGCAACTCAAGTGATATGAAAACATTAAAATGCTTAATCGAAAAGTGGTAACCCCATTTTGAGCTTAACGATGAGTATGACCTATGATCAAGTATTCTTGCTTGGCTCCTAAGTCAATATACTCTAATATTGGTGACCTAGTCACCGCCCATCATCTAGATTAAGTATCTTGTTTGGTTCATTCTCTATTTGCAAGATTTCTTGGAACCACTCAAATCTTCTCTAGTTGATATCTCTTTGTAAAGTATTTTGCATTTCCTTTGAAGATCCTTTTGACATTTTGTTACAAGTTTTCCAAACTCATTTGCAAGTTTCTAAAACATTACCAAGTCTCTGTTATGTCCTCGGAGCCTCCGATCCAAATAACTCGGTTCTACCGATTATGCAGATAGGCTGCAAATACACATCTCGGTTCCACCGACTTATTTGCCTCGGAGCCACCTACTTTGCTATCTTTTCTATCCTTTGTTAAACTTAGCAAATTCTTCATTTCTTCGATGATCCCTTATTATTATTAAAAAAAGGGGGAAAGAGAAACTTTATTCAAGGATCCCTAACTCAAAGGAGGAGAAGTATCACAAGCTCTCAAATCAATGAAAGAGGGAGAAATTATTCTCAATGTTCCATCAGTTTTTAAATGCTATCTATGATTCTAGCCTTTCCATGATTCCTACATTCTATGTCCCTTGTTCTCAAGGATCCCTTCTTAATCGATGATCCCTGTATCTGACCCTGTGTATGGACCTTTTTGGAAATTAATGCCAAAGGGGGTGAAATACCAAAGCTTCACCAAAGCTTCAAAAGCGAAAGGGGGAGATACATGCTTCAATGCAAAGGGGGAGAAACAATCAAGGGGGAGAATATCAAAGCTTATGCTTACATAGTCAAGGGGAGAATACCAGAGTAGGTGGAGAAGTTTCGTTGTTTCCTAAAGAAGAGAGAGCATGCCTAATCTTATTCTATTTTGATACTCTTATCTCTTATTTGTTATTCTCATGTTAGAATTTTCTCACCCTATCCAATCCCAATATCTATATACTAAGATTCAGGGGGAGAGGATGACATACTATTTCATATCTAAGGGAGAAAGTTCTAAAATGATCTTGGAGACATATCAATCTTAAGGAATACTATCTTATATATGTTCTCCATATCTTGGTACTATTGAGCTCTATTGCTTTTGATTGGTAGAATACTCTTGTGTTTCCTAACATTGTTTTCTCAAGCGTATCTCTACTACTAGAATGCTCAAGAACTCAAGGTAAGTATATGCATCTTATCTTTGATCAAGATGATCTCTTACTTCTTGCACATATTGTTTGCAAGAGTGAAGTCTTGAACAAGGATACACCTCACTCATATATATTCGATGCATATAGCCAAGATACACATAACTCATTATATCCCTTCCACTACATGTGTGTCCATGCATTCCAAAGCAACTATCCTTTAAAGGGATTGCACACATTTAGGGGGAGCAAATCTAAGTCATGTGTCTCTCAAAGTCTTCATAATATCTATGCATATCTTTATTTGAAGCTTTGATTGTATGTTGTCATCAATTACCAAAAAGGGGGAGATTGAAAGCACAACATGCTCCCTTGGTGGTTTTGATAATTCATGACAACATACATTGTCTCTTGGACTAATATATCTACCTAGTTTATTTCAGGTTTAGTCCACAGAGAGTGTTGGCAAAAAGGATTGTGAGGAGATACCCCTGGATGCAAGGAAATGGACTGGCAAAGCTTCAAGCAAGAGGACTCTACATTTTACTTTGTGAGAAATCACTTTGAGTCCATAGGAAAGCCAATACTATTAAAAGGGGGTAAGGTACTGTTGGTGAACAAGATGCTCCACGTGCACAAGTGATAGTCACCAAAAACACCCACAAACTCTTCCACAAATTCTATCTAAGCCATTCATGAAAATCGGTGAAGCCAACATTTTCCACTCGGTTCCACCGATTCCCAAACTCAGACAGAGCCATGCCAAACCCTAGCACATCGGTGCAACCGATCCCACTTCGGTGCCACCGAGTTCAGCTTGCCAACTTTCTGTTACATCGATTCACAAAATCGGAATTTCCGAGTTTTTGGATCGGCGTCACCGTGATTTGGATTCTGACCGTTGGACACCTGATCGGTACCGCCGAGATTTTATATCGGTCTCACCGAGATTCAAAAGTTGCTACCTTTGGAGCAACTCGGTACCATCGAGTTTTACACTTCGGTGTCACCGAGTTGGTCACTTTAGGTGTAATGGTTGGATTTTTGGGGATGCCTATATATACCCCTTCACCACCACCCACTCGAAAGAGAAGCACTCAGAACTATGCCATACTTGCCCCATCCAATTTTCTGAGAGAGAGCCACCTACTCATGTGTTGAGATCAAGCCATTCCACTCTATCCATATGAATCTTGATCTCTAGCCTCCCCAAGTTGCTTTCCACCAAATCAATCTCTTCCACCATAGCCAAATCTGTGAGAGAGTGATTGTGTGTTGTGGAGTCTATCATCTTGAAGCACAAGAGCAAGGAGTTCATCGACATTGCCGAGCCTATTACCTTTTGGAGGGTGGTGCCTCCTAGATTGGTTAGGTGTCGCTTGGGAGCCTCCTACTTCGTGTTGTGGAGTTGAACCAAGAAGTTTGTACGGGCAAGGAGATCGCCTACTTCGTGAAGATCTACCCATAGTGAGGCTAGTCCTCCATGGACGGAAGCCGTTATGGAATAGTCAAGGTTGCTACTTCGTGGACCCTTATGGGTGGAGCCCTCCGTGGACTCTCGCGACCGTTACCCTTCGTGGGTTGAAGACTCCATAAACGTGGACGTACGATAGCACCACCTATCGGAACCACGGGAAAAATCTTCGTGTCCCTCATGCGTTTGATCTCCCTATCTCAACTCCTTACTTCCATGTGCAATGTCTTTATTTTCCGCTGCCATACTTGTTGACTTGCATGTGTAGGGTGTGCTAAACTTGCTATAATTGTTAAAATCTGCCAACCAATTAACTTGGGAAAAGGTTAGGTTTTAAATTCCTGCTAATAGTCTATTCACCCCCCTCCTCTAGACACACACTTCTAGTGATCCTACAGTGGTGTGTCAAGGCCATGTATTTCTTCAATAGGTGGCAAATTCTTAACATCCTCAGCTTTAATACCTTTTTCCTTCATACATTTCTCTTCCTCTTGCATATATTCGGGACTGAGAAATAAGATACCCCTCTTCTTCGGAGTGGGTTTAAGTGGTGGTTCAGGGAGAGTCCAATCATCATAATTCTTCAATATATTATTCAACAGTTCCTCATCTTGTTCAACAGTTTGTTACCTGAAAACAAAACCAGCCCAACTATCTAGGAAGTCCCTAGAAGCATCAGTTAGTCCATTATAGAAGATATCAAGTATTTCATTTTTCTTGAGAGGGTGATCAGGCAAAGCATTAAGCAATTGGAGAAGCCTCCCCCAAGCTTGTTGGAGACTCTCTTCTTCAATTTGCACAAAGTTAATTATTTCCTGTAAGGCAACTTGTTTCTTATGAGCAGGAAAATATTTTTTAGAGAAGTAGTAAATCATATCCCGGGGACTACGCACACAACCAGGAGCAAGAATATTGTACCATGTCTTAGCATCACCCTTTAATGATAATGGAAATAACTTAAGAATATAGTAGTAGCGAATCTTCTCATCATGAGCAAAGAGGGTGGCTATATCATTCAACTTAGTAAGATGTGCCACTATAGTTTCAGTTTCGTAGCCATGGAAAGGATCAGATTCAACCAAAGTGATTAACTCTGGGATGACAGAGAATTCATAATCCTTATCGGTAACAAAGATAGGTGAAGTAGCAAACTTAGGATCACATTTCATTCTAGCATTCAAAATCTTTTCCTTATACTTGCGTAGCAATTTCTTAAGATCATTCCTATCATTACAAGAAACGATTTCCCTAGTTATCTCCTCATCCATAACATAACCTTCAGGTATCTTAGGCATTTCAAATCTAGGAGAGCCAGGTCTAATACGTGTTTCATAATCATCAGTTTCAAGAGCTTCATCAGTTTCAGCAATCTCATCAGTTTCAATAATTTCATTCTCTTTAGCTCTAGCAATTTGTTCATCAAGAAATTCACCTAGTGGCACATTATCATCAAGCATGGTACTAGCATCATTCATAGTAGAAGTAGCATCATCAATAACTTGAGACATATCATGATTAATAGTATGTGGTGGTGTTGCAAGCTTACTCATACCAGAAGGTGAATCAAGTGCAGAGCTAGATGGCAATTCCTTACCTCCCCTCGTCTTAGAGGGAAAAAACTTGGTTTTTGGATCCTTCAGATTCTTCATAGTGATCAATTGATATAAATCCCAAGTGACTCAACCAATGTAGCTATGCTCCCCGGCAACGGCGCCATAAAAAGGTCTTGATAACTCACAAGTATAGGGGATCGCAACAGTTTTGAGGGTAGAGTATTCAACCCAAATTTATAGATTCGACACAAGGGGAGCCAAATAATATTTGCGAGTATTAGCAGCTGAGTTGTCAATTCAACCATACCTGGAGATTAAATATCTGCAGCAAAGTGATCAGTAGCACATTAGTATGATAGTTTTGATAGCAGTAGTAGCAGTAACAGTAGCAGTAGCAGTGATAACAATAGTTTTGCAGCAGTTGGAACAGTAGCAGCAGCAGCAGTAACTTAGCAAGAGCAATATATGGAAAAACTCGTAGGCACTGGATCGGTGAACTCGTTGGATGATATTCATCATATAACAATCATAACCTAGGGCGACATAGAACTAGCTCCAGTTCATAAATGTAATGTAGGCATGTATTCCGTAAATAGTCATACATGCTTATGGAAAAGAACTTGCATGCCATCTTTTGTCCTACCCTCCCGTGGCAGCGGGGTCCATAAGAAAACTAAGGGATATTAAGGCCTCCTTTTAATAGAGAACCGGAACAAAGCATTAACACACGATGATTACATGAACTCCTCAAACTACGGTCATCACCGGAAAGTATCCCGACTATTGTCACTCCGGGGTTTACGGATCATAACACGTAATAGGTGCGTATGACTAGCAAGATCGGATCAAGAACATAGATATAATGGTGATAACATAAATGGTTCAGATCTGAAATCATGGCACTCGGGCCCTAGTGACAAGCATTAAGCATGGCAAAGTCATAGCAACATCAATCTCAGAACATAGTGGATACTAGGGATCAAGCCCTAACAAAACTAACTCGATTACATGATGAATCTCATCCAACTCCTCACCAACCAGCAAGCCTACGAAGGGATTACTCACTCCTGGTGGGGAGCATCATGGAATTGGCGATGGAGAAGGGTTGATGATGACGAAGACCGAAGATTCCCCTCTCCGGAGCCCCAAACGGGCTCCAGATCTGGCCTCCCGATGAAGAACAGGAGGTGGCGGCGGCTCCGTATCGTAAAACGCGATGAAACTTTCTCTCTGATTTTTTTCTCCGAAAATAGGATTTTATAGCGTCGGAATTAGGGTCAGTGGGGCCCCGAGGTGGGCACAACCCACCGGGGCGCGCCTGGAGGGGGTGGCGCGCCCTGGTGTATCGTTCCCAGCCAGGGCTCCCCCTCTGCTGGTTCTTGGCTCCAGTATTTTTTATTTATTGTAAAATAAATCTCCAAACAGTTTCGTCCAGTTCTGAGAACTTTTATTTCTACACAAAAACAACACCATGGTAGTTCTGCTGAAAATAGCGTTAGTCCGGGTTAGTTTCATTCAAATCATGCAAATTAGAGTCCAAAACAGGGGCAAAAGTGTGAGGAAAAGTAGATACGATGGAGACGTATCAATGAACGGATTGCATATTTGGATTCGTTATATTTTTCTGAGCAACTTTCATATATAAATTATTTTCATGTGAGTTATAAATTATTTTATATGATTTTTCAAAGTTTTAATAATATTCTGGAATTTACTAGATTTATTTTAATTCGAAAAATACATTTATTGCGTCAGCATGACATACGAGTGATGTTAGGAGTCAACCAGCCAGTTGACTGGTCAAACTGACCAGTGGGACCCACCTGTCATAGGCAGTTGGGCTAACAGGGTTTAATTTAACTAAAACCACTAATTAACTAACACGGCCCCACCTGTCAGTGGGTAATTAAATTAAACTAATTATATTAATTAAATTAATTAGTCAACTAATTAATGAGATGGCTGGGGCCCACCAGTCAGTGACTGGGGCTGCCCAGTCAGCAGTTGACTGGGGTCAACCCAGACAACTAGACCCCCTGAGGCCACTGGGGGTGGCTCCGGCCAGGCCACGTCGGCAGTGCCGGCGACTCGACGCTGGCGATGCCAAAACACGGCGGAGAGCCTCGGGCCTCGTCGGAATTTGCCTACAGGGGGTCTCCGGGCTCGGGGCTTGGCGCGTTCGAAAGAGGGGAACAAACCGCTTCGAACTGCGATGGTGGCCGCACAGGAGGGGGTCAGAATCGTCACCGGCGACGAGCTTTGCGACGACCGAAGCTTGGGCGAATGCAGGCGAGGCGAAGCACCAATCAATCGAGCGATCTAACGGGCCTACGACGCTCTACGCGATGCGGGGAAGAAGATGGATGCGCGCGCGTGACCAAAAGGTCACCGGAGCGTTGGCGGCGACGAGCTCCAACGGCGGTGAGCTTTGGCTCTGGCAGCAGCAGGGGCTAGAGGACGTGCACGAGCTCAGAGAGAGAGGGAGGAGGAGCGGGAACTCATCGGGAGCCTGCAGGTGTGCTCGTGGGAGGCTCAGGGCGGCGAATTCGTCGTTGACGTACGGCGGCGCCCGAGGAGGAAAAAGGAGGCGGGGCGGCAATGTGGTGACTCCGGGCCCGATCTGGTCATCGTAGTCGACGTAGGCGATGTCGGCGGGGCTCGTGGACATGTTCCTAGTCGGCGGGGATGACGGGGAGCGCGTGGATGGCGACATCCATGGCGATGGCGACTCGGGTCCACGCGAGGAGGAAGAGGGCGAGCGAGGGAGAGGGAAATGAGGGGGGGTTCTAGGGTTAGGGTTCCTCCGCGGCGTTAGGACGGGCCTTGTAGGCACGGCGGCACCGGCGGATGGCCGCCACGGTGATGGCCATGGCCGTGGCGCGCATCCGGCGTGTCCACGCCTCCTCTGATGAACAGAGGAGGACGATGGGGTCCAGGTGGGCTGGGCCTCACTGTGCACTTGAGGCCCAAGTGCACAGTGGGGCCTTTTCCTTTTTCTTTTATGTTTTAAATTTCTGTTTTCTTTTATTAATTTCTGTTTTGCATTTCTCTTACAATCCATTAGACTTTTGTAATTTGTGAAACTTGGTCCAATATTTATATGGCAATATTAGGTACTGCCACAAAAAGTTTGGTGGGCCTTGGAATTAGTTTGGTATTTCCATAAAGTAAAACGCATTTAAATTATTGCTTTGGCTTCTGTTTTCAATAACTTAGGGCCGTTAAACATTTCCCAAATTGTTGGTTTCTGCATGAAAATTACTTACTGAATATTTGCAACCCAACCATGATTTTAATTTTCATGTTTGCCAAATTATTTAATACACTTATTATTTGGATTTGAATTTAAATGGAATTTGAAATGAGATATGATTTCAAAGATGATCAAGCACTATTTAGTAAAATGATTAGATTAATCATGGTGATCACTGTAGCTTGATTACAGGGGTGTTGCAATTCTCCCCCTCTAAAAGAAATTCTCGTCCAGAGAATTAAGAGGTAGAAGGAGAAGATCGGGGTATTCTGCCCGATGGTTATCCTCGCGTTCGCAAGTGGCTTCATCTTCAGTGTGATTTGACCATTGTACTTTGAAGAACTTGGTAACCTTCTGACATCCAATGTTCAGCTTCTTCAAGAATGAAGATCGGATGCTCTTTGTAAGTGAGATCATCTTGCACTTCGATCAATTCAGGATCCACTTCATGGAGCGGGTCCTTGAAGCAACGATGAAGTTGCGACACATGGAAGACATCGTGGACATGGGAGAATTTGGGTGGCAGTTCCTATTTGTAAGCCACATGTCCACATATTTCGAGAATGCGGAAAGGACCAACATAGCGAGGATCTAGCTTGCCCTTGACTCCGAACCGATGAGTGCCTCTCAAAGGAGTGACACGTAGATAAGCTTGATCACCGGGTTGATAGGTTGAACCCTAGTGTTTACGATCATAATTGCTCTTCTGGCCGGACTGAGCCGCTTTGAGATTATCCTGGACAATGCGAACTTGCTCTTCAGCTTGTTGGATAATGCCTAGACCGATGAGCGCACGTTCCCCAGTTTCTGACCAATTCAGAGGGGTTCGGCACTTACGGCCATATAACACTTCAAAGGGTGCCATCTTCAAGCTGGCTTGATAGCTGTTGTTATAAGAGAATTCAGCATAGGAGGGATTCTTCCCATTTCTTGCCGAAAGAGATAACACAAGCCCTAAGCATGTCCTCAAGAATTTTATTGACTCCCTCGACTTGGCCTTGGGATTGGGAATGATAAGCAGTGCTCCAGGTTATATGAGTTCCCCTTGCATCTTGGAAACTATCCCAGAACTTAGAAGTGAAAATACTGCCATGGTAAGAACCGATTTCCTTCGGAATGCCGTGGAGTGACACAATCCTGGAGGTATATAAGTTTGCTAATTAACTAGCAGTGATTGTCTCCTTGACTGGCAGAAAGTGTGCGACTTTCGAGAATTGGTCGATGACGACAAACATAGCATCGTTACCTTTCTGTGACTTGGGAAAGCCGGTGACGAAGTCCTTCTGAATCTTATCCCATTTCCATTCAGGAATAGGCAGTGGTTACAGAAGTCCAACCGGTTTCTGATGTTCTGCTTTGACGCGACGATAAACGTCACATTCTTCGATATATTGAGCAATGTCTTGCTTCATCTTAGACCACCAGTAGTTCTGACGGATGTCCAAATACATCTTGGTACTTCCCGGATGGATAGAGAGAGGGGTGTCATGTGCTTCTTTCATCACCTTCTCTGTTATAAGCTCGAATTGGGGTACCACAGTGCGATCCTTGAAGTACAATGTTCCACTTTCAGCAAGCGCGAAATCTCTGGATTTCTCTAAGTCGAGATCCCTTTTCATCTGATCAACGTGAGCATCTTTGGCTTGCGTGGACTTAATAGCTTTCAGAAGAGTCGGTTCCAGGACAAGGTTATTAAGAGAACCTTGTGGAACAATGTGAAGATTCAACTTGCGAAGCTCTTCATGAAGGTGGGGGTTAGCTTTCTGAACCATGTGGTTGTTGCAATAAGCTTTATGACTCAAGGCATCGGCCATGACATTAGCCTTGCCAGGGGTATAAGATATACCAAAGTCATAGTCTGTAACTACTTCCATCCATCGCCTCTCACGGAGATTCATATCTGGTTGAGTAAACAGATACTTAAAACTTTGATGGTCGGTGTAGACCTCACAACGATTACCGAGAAAGTAATGTCGCCATAGCAACAATGCATAGATAACTGCAGCAAGTTCGAGGTCGTGAACTGGATAGTTCTCTTCATGAAGCATAGGCAATCACTCTGTGCACTTGCATTAGGACACAACCTAATCCTTGATGGGATGCGTCACAATAAATGACGAAGTCCTTATGAGAATTTGGAGGAGCAAGTACTGGAGCAGATGTCAGCTTGTCCTTGAGCGCCTGGAAACTTTCCTGACATTTTTCTGTCCACTTATACTTAACGCCTTTGTGAAGCAGGTTAGCCAAGGGTTTGGCAATCTTGGAGAAGTTCTCAACAAAACGACGGCAATAGCTGGCGAGTCCGAGGAAACTTCTAACTTGCTTGACATTCTTCGGGGGAGTCCAGTCGAGAATAGCTTGAACTCGTTCAGGGTTAACCGCGATACCATCCTTGGAGATCACATGACCAAGGTAAGTCACTTCGGGTAACCAAAACTCACACTTGGAGTATTTGGCATATAGTTGATGCTCTCGAAGCTTTTCCAGTACAAGACGCAAATGTTCAACATGTTCTTGTTTATTCTTGGATTACACCAGGATATCATCCAGATAAACCACGACAAACTTGTCGAGGTATTCCATGAAGATATAGTTCATCAGACGAGAGAATGTTGCTGGAGCATTGGTTAAGCCGAAAGACATGATGGTGTACTCGTATGAACCATAGCGAGTAACAAATGCAGTCTTTGGAATATCCTCTTCACGAACTCGGATCTAGTGGTAACCCAACCTCAAGTCGAGTTTAGAAAACATAGAGGAACCAACAAGTTGATCATACAGATCGTTGATCCGAGGAAGCAGACATTTGTTCTGAATGGTTGCTTGGTTGATGGGACGGTAGTCTTGGACCAAACGATTCATACCATCCTTCTTCTTGACAAAGAGAGAAGGTGCTCTCCAGGTAGAGGAACTTGGACGAATGAAACCTTGACGAAGCGAATTGTCGATTTCCTCCTTAAGCTCAAGGAGTTCATGAGGAGGCATCTTATAAGGTCGTTTGGCGATAGGAGTGGTGCCTGGTACTACGTCGATGACAAACTCGACATCCCTTACAGGGGGAATTCCTGAAATTCTTCTGGAAAGACATCTTGGAAGTCATGAACAACTGGAATGCCTTCAATCCCCTCAAGAGGTTATGCATTCAATGCATTTAATAAATAAATCCGGGCTTCGGCATCTCGAACAAGATGAGCATGGTAGCTTATTATCTCATTCGAAGGATGTAGGAGATGGACAGTTTTGGTGGTGCAAACGATCGAAGCGGTATGAGTTTTCAACCAGTCCATCCCCAGAATGAGGTCAATATTGGAAGACTTCAACATAATGGGAGAGGCATGGAATTCCAACCCTTCAATTTCAATGGGGACATTGTGGCTAACCATGGAGGTCCGACATTGGCCCGCGGGGGTGTTTACCACTATTGGAATGTTCATCTCTTCATATTTAATGTCATGCATGTATGCAAAATCTTCTGACATAAAAGAATGCGATGCTCCTGTATCAAACAATACAGAAGCTGGTACCGAGTTAACAAGAAGAGTACCCATCACTGTAGCATACTGGTCTTGAGCTTGATTCAGTTCAATGTTGTTAGCCTGACCATGACCATAAGAAGGCCTGGCATTGTTGTTGCGGTTCTGGTTGTTACCACTGCCAGTTGAGGGCAGAGCAAGTTGATTCTGATTCTACCTGCATTCTCTGGCACGGTGACCTGGACGTCCACACTTGAAGCACAGCCCGTCCTCAAGATGGGAAGCAGGAAGTCGGGGTGGTGGAGCTGGATGTCTTGGCTGCCTAGGTGGTGGAGGAGGCACACGAGGTGCAGCATAGGAAGACCTTGGAGCAGGAGCAGGTGCATGGTACATGTTGTGGGGAATCTAGATCTTCCACTTCTATGATGATGAGCCCGAAGACGGGCCCACGTCACGGGTGCACTTGATGCCATCCTTCTATTCATGCAGACCAGTTTCAACCTGAATGGCCTTGTTCACCAAGGTGGCGAAGTCAGCATAGTCCTGAACTAGGAGCGCGAGCTTGATTTCAGGGTGAAGTCCTTCACGGAACTTTTCCTGCCTGCGAGCATCAGTAGAGATATCTTCTTCAGCATAGCCTGACAAGTCCAGGAACTCCCGCTGATAAGCATCTACAGTCTTGTTGCCCTGGGTGAGGTTGTGGAACTCTCGCTTCTTCCTGTCCATGATTCCCTGAGGAATGTAGCGGGCGCGGAAAGTAGCTTGGAACTCCGGCCAGGTAATAATAGTTCCAACAGGCTGTGAGCGCCTGTAACCGTCCCACCATTGAGTAGAGGGACCCTTCAGGAAGTAGGCTGCAAAGGTGACATAGCTGGCCAGTGGGGCGTTGGCAGACTCCAGCTCATAAGTGATGTCACGGAGCCAGTCATCAGCATCAAGGGGCTGAGTTGAGCTGCGGTAGACAGCAGGGTTGAGACGTCCTATAGAGCTATTGGGGCTGGCTGTTGATTCATGTCCGGCTGTGGGAATTGATCCATAAGCCCTTGCATAAATTGGCGGTCCAGCTCGAACTGTTGTATCATTCTAGCCATATATTCGGGTGGTGGTGGTGGAGCGTCGGCACCACGGACACGTCCAGCTGGTCTAACCATTGTGTCAAATTTTTAACAGTGGTAGTTTAGCATTGAGTAAAAGCAAGGACAATTAATCATTCATGAGGTAACATGCACAAAGGAAGAAGTGCAATAGATACATCATAGTAGTCAAACATGACATACAGATCCATATATAGGTCTATTACAAATCAGCGGTACAAGTTCGGGAAGGGAACCGAGACAAACTAGGTGGCACGTGGGCATGCGGTAGAGGGATACAACAACGGGACATAGCGATATGCTACATCAATGTCGGAGACAACCACTGAAGCCAGGTAACTGCAGGTGATGACGCCGGGTACCCTCGATATAAGAATCCTGTACTCCATGAACACTCTGGTGCAGATACTGGTCCCGAACGGGGAGCAGAGGCCCACGTGGAGGAGTATAACCTCCAACAACAGGCCACTCAATGCCTGGCGGAAACTCTGTCCTGCTCGGGTAAAGGATGCGCTCAGGATGCATCCTCGCATTGACTGCTGGCAGCATATGTGTTAGAGCATCCTCAAGGCGAGCATGAGTGGCATACAACTGGAAAGCAAGAGCTCGGGCAGTACGATCAAGAGCCTCGGTGTACTGAACCAGAACCTGCGGGTCGTAGCGACGTCGCACGTAAGGGGTGCAGACAACGGCGTAGTATCCATTCTCATCCCCAACGGGGGTAGATGGGATGTATCTGAACGCAGTCTCCTCCAAGAAAGGGTGCTCTCCGTGGAGACGGACAATAGCAACATAGGCAGCATCATGGATTGCCATATCAACAGTCAGTCAAACACCGTGAAAGGTGTGAAGCTCAGTGATGGAGATGTTCTGCCGATCGAAGATAACAACCACAGCCTGGTACTGCTCCTGGTTGAACTCGCGGTAGTCCTTGTAAAGAGTGTACTTGGGGTACCAGCGATATCCCAGCCTGGTCAAGAGGTCGACCAGAATGGCCGGGAACCTAGTCGCATCGACAACCATAGTTTGGCATACGAGCTTCCTTGCGGGACGCATCTGAAACAAGGAGGTTCAAAGATGTCAAATGACAGTGCGTGCATCATAACTTCGAAAGATAACATTTGTAGATAAGACGGCTCTCCAGGTGGATGTGATCACGAGAACCTAATGTTAGAGTAGTAAAATCTTTAACCCGAATAGAAGAGAGATCATAATCCAGAGTAGAGAAGAGAAATAAAAGATTCTAATCCCAACCATTTGAGATGTGGGCCCGTAAGCCACACAACGATGTTAGTAAAATAGTTTTCAAAGACTAGACTCAACTTCGGCCAAGGAGTTGGAAAGGGGCTTCCTACAGACAGTCGGCTGTGATACCAACTTGTGAAGCCCCCATTTTGATCGTACGCTAATCATACATGCAAATGCGCACGATCAAGATTAGGGACTCACGAGAAGATATCACAACACAACTCTAGACACAAATTAAAGTCATACAAGCTTTATATTACAAGCTAGGGGCCTCGAGGGCTTAAATACAAATGCGTCAGCGGAAGCAACAATATCAGAGTACAAACATAAGTAAACAAGTTTGCCTTAAGAAGGCTAGCACAAACATAAGCAGCAGATCGAAAAGGCAAGGCCATCTACCTGGGGGCCTCCTAACTACTCAGCAGCCTCCACGTAGTAGTACGCTCGGTCCTGATAGTAGTAGTCGTCGGCGGGATCAGCTGGTTCCTGGGTTTCGTCATCTGGTCATAGCAATCGCATAAAGGGGAAAAGGGGAGCAAAGCAACTGTGAGTACTCATCCAAAGTACTCGCAAGACTGACATCAGATCTATAATAAGTATGTATCAATAAAGGTATGAAAACTAATATGCCTACTAGTGGACATGTTGACCTCACTAAGGAGGACAAACCGGTTGATCAAAAGGTTATCGATCAATGATTTGTTCATTGTTATATCTATGTGCCTCCTGTCCCGACATTATGGTTAGTGTGTGCATGTGTGCTAGATATCAAGCCGCTCCTAAAGAGTGTCATCTTAAGGCCGTGAAAAGAATTGTGAGATACTTGATACAAACACCAAACTTTGGCATATGGTATCCCAAGGGATCTTCTTTTAACCTTGTTGGCTATTCCGAGTCGGACTATGCCGAAGATAAGGTTGATAGAAAATCCACCTCGGGTGCATGTCAATTTCTTCGTAGATATCTTGTGTCTTGGTCATCCAAGAAACAAAACTCGGTATCTCTATCTACCGCCAAAGCGGAATACATTGCCACCGGATCATGTTGTGCTCAATTGCTATGGATGACTCAAACTCTTAAGGATTATGGAATCCATGTGAGACATGTTCCATTGTTGTGTGACAATGAGAGTGCTATTTAGATTTCTCATAATCCCGTGCAACATTCTTGAACTAAACATATTCAAGTTCGTCATCATTTCATTCGTGATCATGTTGCCAAAGGGGACATTAATATCAAACATGTTCGCACTAACAAGCAATTGGCCAATATCTTTCTAAGCCACTTGATGAGAAAGTGTTTTGTCACTTGAGGAGTGAGTTGAACATCATTGATGCTTCAAACTTGAGCTAGACTCACTCGGATGCATGCAAGGGCATGAGCTTACATGACTATTCCATGTTACACTTGATATAACACTATCCTATACCTTGGAAATATATGCTACCATGTCTTGCATCTAACATTTTGTAGGCACTTGGAAGAACTACACTCCACAAGATTGCCATCAACTCATATCACGAGAAATCTTGTCATGTCCAAGTATCCACAACCCTTCTTTGATGAAGGAAGGAAGAAGACAACACAAACTATATCCTTGATTTACATATGATGAAAATTTCGCTATTATCATTCAGATATATACATTGTTCTTCCTTGCATGACTAACTCTTGTAGGAGGACCTAGCTTCAAAGAAAAGATGGATTGCTCCCAACTCAAGATGATCTTCATCAACTTCGAGCATCCACAAGAAGTTCTCCTACATGCCACGTCATCAACATCACTCAAAGGTATGTGATCATATCCTTGAAATAGCTTTACTCCAAGTTATGAGATAAAGCAACTCAAGTGATATGAAAACATTAAAATGCTTAATCGAAAAATGGTAACCCCATTTTGAGCTTAATGTAGAGTATGACTTATGATCAAGTATTCTTGCTTGGCTCCTTATGTCAATATACTCTAATATAGGTGACCTAGTCACTGCCCATCGTCTAGATGAAGTATCTTGTTTGGTTCATCTTTTAGTTGCATGCTTTCCTGGAACCACTCAATTTCCATCTACTTGAATATTCCTTGCAAAACTTTCTGAATATTTCTTGCAAAACTTTCTAAAAATTCACCGCAAATCATTTTATTCAATAGAGACTTTCTGAAAAAATGCTTTTGACAAACTTTGCCAAGTTTCTGTTTTGCATTTCGGAGCCTCCGATCCAAGTAACTCGGTGTCACCGATATTGTAGATAAGCTGCACATACACACTTCGGTTCCACCGACTCATTCTGCCTCGGAGCCACCGATTTTGCTATCTTCTGTGTTCTTTGTCAAATTTAGCAAAATCTCCATTTCTTCAAGGATCCCTTTGTAAAAGGGGGAGAAATCTTAAAAGCTTTTTCAGATAATAAAAGGGGGGAGAAAAAGTCTTCAAGGATCCCTTAGTCTCAAATGCTCTCAATAACCCTTATTCTCAAGGATCCCTTCCCTCTCAATGATCCCATTCCTCTGACCCTTTGTGTCACCCTTTTTGGAAATTAATGTCAAAGGGGGAGAAATATCAAAGCTTATACTTGCTAACAAAGGGGGAGAAATCTCAAAAGGGGGAGAATATGCTTACCCAAAGGGGGAGAAATTTTTTATCGAGTCTAAAATAAAAACACCTCCTTGGTATTGTGTTTTAGATTTGATTGCCTATTAGTGCTAGACTTGTCTCACCCTACCTACTCCCAATATCTACATGCTAAGATTCAAGGGGAGAGGAAGATTTACAAATCCATACTTAGGGGATAAAGTTCTACATATTCTATTGGGGGAGACATATCAATCTTAAGAAACTCTATTCCTCATATGTCTTCCATATCTTGGTACTCTTGAATCTTTTTGCATTTGGATGAGTAGAATACTCTTGTGTTTCCTAACATTGTTTTCTCAAGTGTGTTTCTACTCTACTAGAATGCTCAATAACTTCTAGGTAAGTATATGCATCATATCCTTGGTCAAGATGATCTCTTGCTTCTTGCACATATTGTTTGCAAGGGTGAAGTCTTGAACATGGAAACACCTCATTCACATATATTTGATGCATATAACCAATATATACATGACTTCTCATGTCCTTTCTACTATATGTGTGTTCATGCATTCCAAAGCAACTATCCTTTAAAATGGATTGCACACATTTAGGGGGAGCTTGTATTAGTCATGTATCCTTCAAAGCTATCACATATTTCTGCATATCTAGAATTGAAGCTTTGATTGTATGTTGTCATCAATTACCAAAAAGGGGGAGATCGAAAGCACAAATGCTCCCTTGGTGGTTTTGATAATTCATGACAACATACATTGTCTCTTGGACTAATAGTTTTATCTATCTTATTTCAGATAAAGTCCACAAAGAGGATTGGCTAAAGGATTGTGTGGAGAACCTCACCAAGGAAAGGAAGGAATAGGATTGGCCATGCTTCAAGGATGAGGACTCTAAATTTTACATTTTGTGAGAAATCACTTTTGAGTCCATAGGAAAGCCAATACTATTAAAAGGGGATGAGTTAAATATGGTGATCTGGTTGCTCAAGTGCTTAGAGATTAGCCACAAAAAATACTCACCCACTTTCCCGCACAAATCTTCTGTCCAAAGCCAATAGTCAAAATTTGATGACACCAACTTTCCATTTCGACCCACCGAGTTTACCCTAGACAGAAACCAAACCAAACCGTAGCATCTCGGTACTACCAACATTCCATTCGGTGCAACCGAAACCAGCGACCAACTCTCTGTTAGCCATTTTCAAGAATCGGTCCCACCGAGTTTTGAGAATCGGTCTCACCGAGTGTTGGACCAACTCTCTGTTAACCAATTTCTTAGAATCGGTCCACCGAGTTTGAGAAACCAGTCTCACCGAGTTTTGGTAATTGCCTAGGTCACCCATATCGGTACCACCGAGATTCATATATCGGTCTCACCGAAAACGCCAAAGTTGCCACATTTTGCACTAGTCTGTGCAACCGAGTTTTCACTCCGGTTTCACCGAGTTGGGCAATAATGTTGTAATGGTTGGATTTTTGGAGATGCCTATATATACCCCTTCACCACCACTCACTCGTAAGAGAAGCACTCAGAACATACACCCACTTGCCATATCCAATTTTCCGAGAGAGAACCACCTACCCTTGTGTTGAGGTCAAGATCATCCACTCCAACCATATGGATCTTGATTTCTAGCCTCCCCAAGTTGCTTTCCATCTAATAAATCTCTTGTACCCATGCCAAACTTGTGAGAGTGTAATTGAGTGTTGAGGAGACTATCTTTTGAAGCACAAGAGCAAGAAGTTCATCATACTACCACATCTATTACCTTTTGGAGGGTGGTGCCTCCTAGATTGGTTAGGTGTCGCTTGGGAGCCTCCTTCTTTGTGATTGTGGAGTTGAACCAAGAGAGTTTGTAAGGGCAAGGAGATCGCCTACTTCATGAAGATCTACCCCGAGTAAGGCTAGTCCTCCGTGGACGTAGGCTATTATGGAATAAACGAGGTTGCTACTTCGTGGACCCTTCGTGGGTGGAGCCCTCCATGGACTCTTGCGACCGTTACCCTCTGTGGGTTGAAGTCCCCATAAACGTGGACGTACGATAGCACCACCTATCGGAACCACGGGAAAAATCTTCGTGTCCCCAAATTGCGTTTGATCTTCCTATCTCTACTCTCTTACATATGCTTGTCTTTACTTTCCGCTGCCATACTTGTTGACTAGCATGTGTAGGGTGCATTAGACTTTTTAGAATTGCTAAAATCTGCCAACCAATTAACTTGGGAAAAGGTTAGGTTTTTAATTTGTTAAGTAGTCTATTCACCCCCCCTCTAAACATCCCTTCTAGTGATCCCACACGGGTTGGACTAGAGTCGTGTGTGCATTTGATGGTAGTGTGCTCCTCCATGTCGAATGCACGGACGACTCGAGTCCTTGTGCCGACGTGCGAAACAACCCCTTTCCCAACGATCCCCATCCCCATCCCCACCCCCACTCCAGAGTGTTGCAACTAGCTATGACATCGAGCTCATCGACAACAACGGCTTGACGCGAGCTATGCCACAGGTTAAGTGGCGCCCCCCACCCCACCCCCTTGGGTTCAACCCCCTCGGGTTCAACCCCCATGGATATCCACCATGGCCCCGCCGTTGATCTACTCTGCTTCGTTGTCAGGAATTTGCCTTCATCGCCATCGAGACCCTTTTATCATTTCTGAAGGTTGCGTTCCATGGCAGTGTCTCGGCATTGTCAGCTGCCAAGCCAGACCTCATTGACGACGACAATGACAACAAGGGTGCCCTATCCGTCTCTTCCAATGGGAAATAGCCCATCCACGACATCAGGGAGGGCACCCTGCAGTCGTGCTCTTCCAAAGGGAAGGAGCCAAGCTGTGTTCAGTTCAATTTCACGAATGTCGTGTTCAGTTCAATTTCACAAATACCTATGTTTGGTTATCTGTAGTGAGCATATACATTGTTTAGTTGTTTTTGGTTGTTTGTAGTGAACATATGTCCAGTTTCAATTGCTAGATTTTGTTGTTCAATCATACAATTGGTTCATGTTAAAGCTGGTGTAGTTAACACACCCTTGTTTATTTCAGTTTTCTCACAATGTGATGTTCAATCATACAATTTGATGTTTAAGCACATGGTACGTTCTATGCAATTTCAACAATACCAATATGAATGACTATTTGGTTGTTGTTAAGTCTGTTGTAGTGAGCATATGCCTCCTTTAAAGGTTTTTTGGTTGTTTGTGGTAAGCATTTGTCCAGTTTCAATTGCTATATTTGGTTGTTTGTAGTATGCCTTGTTTATTTAGTTATTCACAATGTCCAGTACAATTTGATCAATACCAGTTCAATGGCCATATTTGTTTCCTGTTAAGCCTGGTGTAGGTAATACACCCCCTGTTTTTTCACTCTTTGATGTTCAATTATACAATTTGATGTTTAAATACAAGCTTTGTTCTATGCAGTTTCAACAATACCATTATGAATGACTATATTTGGTTGTTGTTAAGCCTGTTGTAGTGAGCATATGCCTATTTTAATGGTTTTTGGTTCCCATGGCTATATTTGTTTCCCATGTTATACTCCCTCCGCCCCATAATATAAGATGTTAATGCGTCCAATATGTTAGTATATTGGATGTAATTAGATCTTATATAGTGGGACAGAGAGAGTATTGTACTACATCATTGTGCAATTGCAGTTTAACTTCTAATATTACGTGTTGCTTGTAGGTACATATTTCACTGGTAAAGATCCGCGCTTAGACCCTTTTTGCACATGAGGCAATGAGATATTCATGAACCAACATCGTGTGAGGTAACTAATAAGGATTGTTATTACAATAGGTCAAAATGTGGCAATTAAACCATTTATTTATAGTCACTGGTGCATCGACGTGCTATACAAACGGTTTTTAACCCCTTTTCGCGACGTAGTTCTAAACCGTCGCCTTGCATGTGTGGGCGATAGGGGGGTCCATCCCACACGACACGGCAAACCTGTCGACGATGGTGGCCAACGAACACAAACGTTTGGCAAAACTAAGCGTATGGGATGTCCGCATCTATCACAAACGAGGGTCACCGGATAATCATTTGAGATATGTGTATTTCCCATACGGTTCATCCTTGCAACTCGTGTGAGATCACACAACATCACACACGCTATTCTATGAAGCGTCGTTTACGATGTGCACCGAATCGCAAACAGTTCACGATTATAAAGCGTGTACGATAAGGAGACAATCACACACATTTAGTTCCACTTTGACCGTCTGTGATATGATATAAGAGTGCATAAGTTTATCATTGTAAAACCGTATGCGAAGGTTGAATATATCCCACACGCGGGGTTTCTGATAAACGTTTGGGATTTATAAAACGTCCCAAACGTGTGATCCATACTTCCCAAATGTGTCATCCAGAATAACTGTGTCGGATGAAGGCCTATCGCACACGTTCTTCTTTGACCAACGTTTACGATGGTACACAGTTCAAAATACGAAATCGTGTGTGATAAGGACACTAGCCCAAACGCTGGTGTTGTTAATCTCACACGTTCTTTCTCGTCTGACCGTGCGCGAAGACGAGATTCATCGCACACGCCTCGAATGGAGAAACGTGTGTGATGTTGGAGTTGATCACATATGTTTTGCTTTCTCAAACTGTGTGCATTGTAATGGCCTGCAGAGCAGGATTTGCCCCTAATTAAATACCTTTGTTCATAATTCACATAATTTAAATTTGAAAGTAGGATTTCATGTATTTCATATCGAATCATGTTTAGGTTTAAGAACGAATGCATAATTCGATTCACATGTACACATACTCAAGAACTACATAAGCATCAATTCTCAAAAAAAAGGAAAGTACAGAAGGCACAAATAAAGAATGATGGAAGCACAGTTGTACTAAAGACAGTAAAGAGAGAGCTGAAAGACATTTTGTATGCTGGAGAAGGTGAAGCGGAATGCCCATATTATGCCCTCCTCCATGCCTAACGCACGAACGACTCTAGGCCAGCCCCTAGTGATGGCCGCCCGCCCATCCTTCACTGTCTTCATTACGACTTCTCGATGCTCATTGTAGTCTCGATGATATATTTTAACCTTCATTGCATGTCCAGCAATCATGTACTTTGCGAGGTAATCTTGAGTAAACTGCTTTGGGAACCACTGCAAAAGAAAAAGATTCAGACATTGTTGTGTGACAACTCATTATGGGCAGTACTAATAGAAGCCTATGGAGTTCGTAGTTACCATCCTATAGCTCACTGTTGTGTTGGATAGAGCGTAAACAAATAGTCTAATTGGCATTGTTCGTCTCTTTTCCATAACAATGATTTTCAGTTTCCTCACTTGATGCTGGTTCATGAATATTTCGTTACCCCACACGCAAAAAGGGTCCAGGAGTGGATCTTTACCTAAGACATATGTACCTACAAGCAAGAAGCCAATATTAGAAGCTAAAATGCAGTTGCAGAATGGTGTAATATATTACTCCATCAGTTCCACAATGTGTTGCATATAAACATTTTGAGAATTCAACATTTACTTACTTTGACCAAGTTTGTAGAGAAAACATTTACATCTAGAATTGCAATTCCATTTCATTAGATACATCACAAAATTTTATATTGTATACATTTTAGATGGTATATGTAGATACATCACAAAAATCTATATGCACTACATGATGGAACGGATGGAGTATAAGCGGAGGGATGAAAAGAACCTCGGTGGAAAACGTTGGCCACTCCCATT
This sequence comes from Elymus sibiricus, assembly GCA_039707655.1. Classification (NCBI taxonomy): domain Eukaryota; kingdom Viridiplantae; phylum Streptophyta; class Magnoliopsida; order Poales; family Poaceae; genus Elymus; species Elymus sibiricus. The sequence continues at coordinate 279,773,430 of CM077667.1, forward strand.
GTTGTCCTGTGCAAGTACATGTAAAGTCATGATAAGTACATCAGGCTTAACATCAACCAAGTATACAAGGTATCTGCTTGAAATAAACAAGGCATATATGCTCACTATAACAACCAAATATAGCCATTTGATACTGGACAAATGCTCAATGGAACCAACCTAACAACCAGATAATGAAAAGCAAGGCGACTGCTTGAAAACTAGACAAATGCTCACTGCAATCAACCTAACAACCAGATACAGAAAAGCAAGGCATCTGCTTGAAAACTAGACAAATGGTCACTGCAACCAACCTGGCATCCAAATTCAGAGAAACAAGACATAAATGTTTAAAGCGGGAGTTAAGGGCACAAGTTAACAGCACCAGGCATAGCAGGTGGTATTGATAAAATTGAACTGCACACTTCATACTTGCACATAATGAACATCACATTGTGAATAACTGAAAGAAACAAGGCATTCATGCTCACTGTAACAACCAACTATAGCCATTGAAAACTGGACAAATACTCAATGCAACCAACCTAACAACCAGATACAGAAAAGCAAGGCATCTGCTTGACAACTGGACAAATGCTCAACTAAACACTGCATGATTATCGCATGGCAAAAGCTACTACAACAATGGGTACGAGACGGCTAGCTACAAAAGGTATGATTTGCTCACAGGATGTTGCCTCACTTGTCATGGATGGGCTCCTTCCACTTGGGATATGAGGTGCCCAGGGTGCGCTCCCTGATGTAGCAGATGGCACGTTTCCCCTTGTAACAGTCGTAGTGTGTGCCATTATCTTGGTGGATGAGATCTGACTTTGAAGCTAAGGATCCCAAGCCACCGCCGTAGAACGTTTCCTTCAGAAATGACAAAAGGGGCTCGATGGCATAGAAGGATCGCAAATCCATGGACGCGAGGCAGAGGAGATCAGCGGCAGGGCCTTTGGAGAGATCGACGGCGGTTGAACTAGAGGCGTTGCCGGTGGACCACTTAACTTGTGACATGGCCCGGGTGAAGCCGGTGATGTTGACGAGCTTGATGTTGTAGCCGGCTCTCCTGAGATACAGGAACACGCATTCCCGCAGACTTGAAGCCTTCGGCATGGCAGCGTAGGCAGCGTCCTCACCGGCTCCCGCGGCGAGGTGTTCGTCCGGGATCGAAGGGTCGACGCGAACGGCGCCCACCTCACCAGCGTACGGCGAAGAGGCCATGATAGACCTCTTTTTGCTCGTACACCCCTCGAGGTCCACGGGAGATGTGGTCGGGCTGATTAGGCTGCGACTCTCTGGAGTACGGGATGGGGATCTGGGGGAAAGGGACACCATCGGCCTCATCTAAAAACTCAGGGCGGCGATGGTGGATGTGGATCGGTGGGGACCCTGAACTTGTTTAGCTATGAGGCACGGGCAGTCCGGCTGAGGTTGGTGGTGGGAGGCGGCGGCGGGGGCGAGCTAGGGTTCAAGCGGGGGAGGAAGGGGGAGGGGGTGTGGTGCGGACGGGGGGGGGGGGGGAGGGGGTTGCGGATGTGCCGCCGCTGCTCAAAATATTAGTAGTAATGGTGTGGGTGGAGATGGTGGTGGACGAGGGATGGGGATGGTTCAAATGCCTCGGCAGCTGCAATTTTACTATAGGGTCGGTGCGGTGGACGAGGAAAGGTGGCATGCAGTTGAAATACTGCTTCCAATTAAATTTTGGCAAACGAACTGGGTGGGAGCAACCAAGATCGCACAAGGTCCAAACATAATAAAGTGTGTACGCTCTACGCTGTAACGAAATGCCGTGCCACGAAACCACGAATTTTTGCATCGCTCGAGGCGGGTAGCTCTTTCTGAGATTTCTCAAGGCTGGTTCATCTCACATGGCTCATCCTCAATTTCAGTCGCAGACGTCAAATTCATCCTAAATTTTCACATGCCCACAAACAGATGACACAAATATTTGGCAAATTTTCAACACAAAATGCCTTATTTTGCAGCGGATTAGTTGACATTAGTTCATACGCTCAGTAATTTACAAACAGTTCGTCAATTTACATGAAGATGAACCGCACAAAATATTCATTACGCCATGGATGCATACAAACGCCGTGCCTTCACCGTCGTCATGACCTTCCTCGCCTGAGAACGAGTATTCAGAGGAGCTCGTCAAGTCGATGAGCTCCACTGGTTCCACGGCGGAGACCGGCGTGCTACCTCGGCCGGAGTGACCGCGGCGCCTCTCGCCAGGTCTGCCGCTGTCGACGAAGATGTCGTGGCGTCCAGGTGGGCCATCAGGATACAGACGGGCGCCGATCTCGCTAGAGCTGCTTCCCTGGTCGCCGTGGCCGCTGTTGCCAGGGCTGCCGCCGCATCTGCAAGACCTGCACTGGCCTCCAACGCGTCTGAGATGCATGCGGCGGCCTGCTCCGCCGCCTTATGGTCCTGCTCCTGCCTCTTTTTGCCCTCTGCATCTGAGTTCCGCTTCCTCTTCGCACTCTCCCGTCGTTTCTGCCGCTTCAGAACCCTAGCCGCGTTGCGGATGGCATCCGCAGATGCGATAGATTGTTCCACACCAACACTGAGACGGCGCTCGTCCTCGTCCCGCAGGAACGCATCGAGGCCCGATTCCTGGACGGACAGAGTGATGGCCATCTGCATCCGACACTGAAATTTGGGGTCGTCGTCGTCGTCGGACGCGGTAGATGACGGTTGACTGTTGACCGACATGGAGGACAGCGCGTCGGAATCCTCTATCCCATCGTCGTCGGCCGCGGCACCTGGTTGTTTGCCATGGTGGCCAACGCGTCGGAATCCTCTATCACGTCATCGTCCAACACTATCAGGACGGCGACATGCACATCCCCATGGTTGAGCAACGGTTCCATTTGGTGTGTGTGGTGGTGGTGGCGATCTATCGGCAAAAAAATTAGCTGTTAGCCGCCGCCGGCGAGATCTTTTATAGGCCGCTGTCCGGTTTGGGTTTGTACTGTGCATGACGTGGCTTGAGACTGCGTCGGTATTTCTCCAAAGAGGAAGGGATGATGCAACACAGCGACGGTAAGTATTTCCCTTAGTTATGAAACCAAGGTTATCGAACCAGTAGGAGGATCACCACCACCCAATAAGCAGCACCTGCACACAAACAACAAATACTTGCAACCCGACGCGAAAGAGAGGTTGTCAATCTCTCTACGGTAATAAGATAGATTAGGTAGTGATAGATAGGAGAGATAGATCTCTCAAGAACAAAAATAAAAAGAGTAAATATGCAGCAATATGTTTTTGGGTTTTTGGTTTAGTAGATCTGAAAACAAAGATTGCAAAAATGTAGATCGGAAAGCAATATGATGGAAAAGTAGACCCGGGGGCCGTAGGGTTCACTAGTGGCTTCTCTCATGAGTATAGCGCACGGTGGGTGAACAAATTACTATTGGGCAATTGATAGAAAATCGAATAGTCATGACGATATCCAAGGCGATGATCATTATATAGGCATCACGTCCAAGATAGATAGACCGACTCCTGCCTGCATCTACCTCTATTACTCCACACATCGACCGATATCCAGCATGCATCTAGTGTATTAAGTTCATGGGAAAACGGAGTAATGCAATAAGAACGATGACATGATGTAGACAAGATCTATTCATGTAGGAATAGATCCCATCTTGTTATCCTTAATAGCAACGATACATGCGTGTCTTGCTGCCCCTTCTGTCACTGGGAAAGAACACTGCAAGATCGAACCCATCACAAAGCACCTCTTCCCATGGCAAGAAAAATCGATCTAGTCAGCCTAACTAAACCAAAGATTCGGAGAAGAAATACGAGGCTATAAGTAATCATGCATATAAGAGATCAAAGAAGACTCAAATAATATTCATGGATAGAAACTGATCATGAACTCAAAATTCATCGGATCCCAACAAACACACCGCAAAACTTTACATCAAATAGATCTCCAAGAGGCCATTGTATTGAGAATCATAAGAGATAGAGAAGAAGCCATCTAGCTACTGCCTACGGACCCGTAGGTCTATGGTGGACTACTCACGCATCATCGGAGAGGCACCTATGAGGAAGATGAACCCCTCCGTGATGGTGTTTAGATTGGATCTTGCGGTTCTGGAACTTACGGCGGCTGGAATTGTGTTTCGTCGACTCCCCTAGGGTTTTTGGAATATTTGGGAATTTATAGGCATCAGAGGCGGTGCGGAGGGGCCCCGTGGAGGGCACAACCCATCAGGGCGCACCGGGGGCCCCCTGGCGCGCCCTGGTGGGTTGTGCTCTCCACAACCCACCTCTCCGGCAGTTGTTTGGCCCACCGGGTGTCTTCTGGTCCAGAAAAAATCTCCAAAAAGTTTCGTCGCGATTGGACTCCATTTGGTATTAATTTTCTGTGAAGTAAAAAACAAGCAAAAACAGCAACTGGCACTTTGGCACTATGTCAATAGGTTAGTCCCAAAAAATGATATAAAGTTGTTATAAAATGATTGTAAAACATCCAAGAATGATAATATAACAGCATGGAACAAGCAAAAATTATAGATATGTTGGAGACATATCAGCATCCCCAAGCTTAATTCCTACTCGTCTTCGAGTAGGTAAATGATAAAAACAGAATTTTTGATGTGGAATGCTGCCTAACATGTTCATCACATTCTTTTCTTTTGTATAGCATGGACATTTGGACTTATAATGATTCAAAGCAATAGTCTAGTTTGAACATAATGACTTCAATACTCAAGCATGTCAACAAGCAACCATGTCTTTCAAAATATCAACACTAAAGAAAGTTATCCCTAGCCCATCATGCTCAATCATTGATCCATTCATGAAACACACTCAAATATTAGCTATGCCCAATGCTCAAGTACGATCATAGTGCCCCCTAGTTGGTGCTTATAAGAGAAGATGGAGACTCAAAGCAAAAATAAAAATTGCATAAAGTAAATAGATAGGCCCTTCGCAGAGGGAAGTAGGGATATGTAGAGGTGCCAGAGCTCAAGGTTTAAATTGAGAGAGAAAAAATATTTTGGGTGGCATGCTTTTCCTGTCAACGAAAACGACTAAGTAGCTCACAATACTTTCGATGCTAGATATATCATAGGCGGTTCCCAAACAGAAGATAAAGTTTATTCCTTTTTCCACCAAACTTCCACTTTCCATGGCGGGCCGTATCCACGGTTGCCTTCCATACCAACACTTTCCAAGGAGTTTATTATTTGACAACATAAAGTAAATATTATTTATTTATTTTTTTCATTTCGGGAATGGGCATCCCTATTACCGCCGCACTCTCGTGCAATGACAAGTGAATAAACACTCATCTTGAGAATAACACATCTAGCATGGAAAAATATTGGACACTTCCCACCGTTTCATGAGCGGTACGGGCACACAAAAGAGAAATTTTATTTTGAAAATTTAGAGATGGCACATACAAATTTGCTTGGAACGGCATGGAAATACCGCATATAGGTAGGAATGGTGGACTCATAAGGCAAAACTTGGTTTAAGGATTTTGAATGCACAAGTAGTATTTCTACTTAGGACAAATGGAGGCTAGCAAAAAGATTGGGAAGCAACCAAACCAAGAAACGAAAATTCACATAAGTGAGCATTGAACATAACTAACACCGAATAATGCACCACGAGTAGGATGTAACTTCATTGCATAACTATTGACTTTTGTGCATGCATAGGGAATCACAAACCTTAACATCAATATTCCTACTAAGCATAATTACTCACTAACATGACTCACATATTACTATCATCATGTTTCAAAACTATTACAAGGAATCAAGTTTAATTTGTCCAAAGATCTTCATGAAAGTTTTTATTATATCCTCCTTGGATATCTATCACTTTGCGACTAGTTTCATATATTGCCATTGCTTTTTGGCAAGCTCAAACAAATTTAAGTGAAGCACATGAGCATAAAGATTTCATCTCTCAAAAAGGTATAAGTGAATCATGAGAGGATTTCTTCAAAATTTACTAACTCTCAAATTAATCTAAGTGAAGCATGAGAGTATTTCTACAAAAATTTCCAAGCACACCGTGCTCAAAAAGATATAAGTGAAGCACTAGAGCAATTCTAACAAATCATAGCATGATTTTGGCTTTCTCAAATAGGTGTGTACAGCAAGGATACAAAGGAAAAACTAACAAACAAAGCAAGCAAAGATACAAGACGCTTCAAGCAAAACTCATGATATGTGACGAATAAAAATATAGCTCCAAGTAAAATACCGATGGTCGTTAGAAGAAAGAGGGGATGCCACTCGGGGGCATCCCCAAGCTTAGTTGCTCATTTCTCTTTGGATATATCTTGGGGGTGCGGTAGAATCCCCAAGCTTAGGCTTTTATCACTCCTTATTCCTTCATCCATCGTGATCTCACCCAAAACTTGAAAACTTCAATCACACAAAACTCAACAAAATCTTCGTGAGATCCGTTAGTATAAGAAAGCAAATCACTACTTTAGGTACTATTGCAAACCCATTCATATTTTATTATTGCATTATACCTACTGTATTTTAACTTTACCATGGCTCATACCCTTCAATATAACCCATAGATTCATCAAAACAAGCACACAATGCAACGAAAACAGAATCTGTCTTAAACAGAACAGTCTGTAGTAATCTGTACTCTACCCATACTTCGGTAACTCTAAAAATTCTTAAAAATGAGGAAAACGTAAGGAATTTGTATAGCAACACTGTGTTAAAATTTCAGCTCAAGATCACGTTCCAGCAAAAAATGAAAATTCATATACTGGACGCAAAGTTTCTGTTTCAGATTCAGCATCACTTCTACTCATCCTATGAATCATCCTAAAGGCTTTACTTGGCACAAACACTAAATAAAACATAAAAACACAATCATAACAGAGGCATAATTGTGTCAACACACAAAAACAGAAAGGAAAAAGCAAAAATTTATTTATTCATTGGGTTGCCTCCCAACAAGCTCTATCGTTTTACGCCCCTAGCCAGGCATAAAGCATAGATTCAAGTATTGTCATCTTTGGTTTTGGCCACTTTTGTGAGGGCCTTCTCGAATCCGGGGGGCTCTTTTTGCTTCCCCAAATTTTCAGGAGAAGAAACCATCTTAAGATCCAAAATATCCAAACGCTTATTGCAAAGGGTAATCAAAGTGTTCAAGCGATTGAGGTTCCCACTAATATGTTTGAGGGGTTCGCGATATTTTTGTAACTCGACCAAGTGCTTATGTAAGTCACCCAATTTTTCAAGAATTTGAACTCCCTCTTGTGAAAAAGCAAGCCCCTTTTTTGGTGGGGGAACCCCCAAAATTCCTTCCAAAACACCATAAGCGGCGTTTGCATCAAGTTCAATAAAATTCCCCTTTGAGGCGAAATCCAAAAGTTCTCTATGATGCAAAGCCAATCCAATGTAAAAATTTCTAAGCAAAACTTTGGCGTCTCCTTTTAGATTGGAAATATGATAGGATTCCATTAGCCTATACCAGGCATCTTTCAAATTTTCCCCTTGTTTTTGTTTGAAGTATAGGACTTCAAAATCTGGTGACAAAGGGGGAGTAGTAACGCTAGTCATAGCAACAAACAAGAGATCCGGCAAGAGAAAGGCAAACGAAGAAGAGGGCGAATAAAACAGCAAATTGGTGAATGATACGTCCATTTCGCATCATGATTTCCTACTGTTATTTACTTTGTTTTGTTGAATAATAATGCTTTGGGGAGTGATTCTAATGCCTTTTCTCTCATAATATGCAAGGTTTACACAAAGAGGGAGAATATCGGCAGCTGGAATTCTGGACCCAAGAAAAGCACGTCAGAGATACCTATTCTGCACAACTCCAATGAAGCTGAAACTTTACGGAGATTATTTTTGGAATTAATAAAAAATACTGGAGGAAAAATCTACCGGAGAGGGGGCACCTGGTGAGGAGCACCCACCAGGGCGCGCCAGGCACCCCCTGGCGCGACCTGGTGGGTGGTGCTCACCCAGGCCCACCTCCGGAGCCCATCTTCTGGTATATATTCCCCAAAAACCTAAAAAAATTAGGAGGAGGACTTTCAGGATGAAGCGCCGCCGCCTCAAGGTGGAACTTGGGCAGGAGCACTTTTGCCCTCCGGCGGAGCGATTCCGCCGGGGGAACTTCCCTCCCGGAGGGGGAAATCGAAGCTATCGTCATCACCAACACCCTCTCATATTTGGGAGGCCAATCTTCATCAACATCTTCAACAGCACCATCTCCTCTCAAACCCTAGTTCATCTCTTGTATTCAATCTTTGTACCGGAACCTCAGATTGGTACCTGTGGGTGACTAGTAGTGCTAATTACCTTGCGTAGTTGATTACTATATGGTTTATTTGGTGGAAGATTATATGTTCAGATCCATTATTCTATTCAATACTCCTCTGATCCTGAGCATGATTATTATTTGTGAGTATTTACCTTTGTTCTTGAGGTCACGGGAGAAGTCATGTTGCGAGTAATCATGTGAATTTGATATGTGTTCGATATTTTGATGATATGTATGTTGTGATTCCCTTAGTGGTGTCATGTGAACGTAGACTACATGACACTTCACCATTCATGGGCCTAAGGGAATGCATTGTGGAGTAGTTATTAGATGATGGGTTGCTAGAGTGACAGAAGCTTAAACCCTAGTTTATGCGCTACTTCGTAAGGGGCTGATTTGGACCCACATGTTTAATGCTATGGTTAGACTTAGTCTTAATACTTTTCTCGTAGTTGCGGATGCTTGCGAGGGTGTTAATCATAAGTAGGTTGTTAGTTCAAGTAAGAACAACACCTTAGCACTGGTCCACCCACATATCAAATTATCAAAGTAGCGAACACGAATCAAACCAACATGATAAAAGTGACTAGACGAAATTCCCGTGTACCCTCAAGAACACTTTGCCTATTACTAGTGATTGTTATGGCCTGTCCTTTGCCTCAAAAGGATTGGGCTACCTTGCTGCACCTTGTTTTCCGTTACCGTTACTTGCTCGTTACAAATTACCTTGCTATCAAACTATCTGTTACCTACAATTTCAGTGCTTGCAGAGAATACCTTGCTGAAAACCGCTTGTCATTTCCTTCTGCTCCTCGTTGGGTTCGACACTCTTACTTAACGAAAGGACGACGATTGATCCCCTATACTTGTGGGTCATCAAGACTCTTTTTTGGCGCCATTGCCGGGGAGTGAAGCGCTCTTGGTAAGAGGAAATCGGTAAGGAAAAACTTATACTATGTGCTGAAATTTATTGCTACTTGCTACTATGGAGAACAATCCTTTGAGGGGTTTGTTCGGGGTATCTTCACCTCGATCGGAACCACAATTAGTTACCCCTCAACCTACAGCACCTACTGAAAATGTTACTTATGAAATTCCTTCGGGTATGCTAGAACACTTGCTTGCTAATCCTTATGCAGGAGATGGAACTGAACATCCTGATATGCATCTTTTATATGTGAACGAAATATGTGGATTACTTAAGCTTGCAGGTTTACCCAGAGATGAAGTTAAGAAGAAGGTTTTCCCTTTATCTTTGGAGGGAAAAGCATTGACATGGTATAGTCTATGTGATGACCTTGTATCTTGGAACTAGAATCGTTTGCAATTGGAATTCCATCACATGTTTTATCCCATGTATCTAGTTCATCGTGATCGGAATTATATATATAATTTTTGGCCTCGTGATGGAGAAAGTATCGCTCTAGCTTGGGGGAGGCTTAAGTCAATGTTATATTCATGCCCCAATCATGACATTCCGAGGGAATTTATCATTCAGAATTTTTATGCTCGGCTTTCTCATAATGATCAATCCATGCTTGATACTTCTTGTGTTGGTTCTTATATGAAGAAGACTATTGATTTTAAGTGGGATCTCTTGGAAAGAATTAAACGCAACTCTAAAGATTGAGAAATCGACAAAGGTAACGAGTCAGGTATAAAGCTTGAATTTGATTATGTTAAATCTTTTATGAGTACCGATACTTTTCATAAGTTTAGCACTAAATATGGACTTGACTCTGAGATAGTAGCCTCTTTCTGTGAAGCATTTGCTACTCACGTTGATCTCCCTAAGGAGAAGTGGTTTAAATATCATCCCCCTATTAAAGAAGAAATTAAAGAACCGATCATAGCTAAACAAGAAACCATCCTTTACAATGTTGATCCAGTTGTGCCTACTGCTTATATTGAAAAGCCACCTTTCCCTGTTAGGATAAAGGAACATGCTAAGGTATCAACCGTGGTTCATAAGAGTAATGCAAGAGCACCTAAACCCCCTAAGCAAATTAAAGTAGAACCTAGTGTTGCTATGGTTAAAGATCTCTTGGAAGAAAATATTGATGGGCATGTCATCTACCTTTTTGATGAAGCTCCTAGAATTGCTAAACCTGATAAGAAAGATAAACATAGACCTATAGAAGACTTGCCCGTTGTCTCAGTTAAAATAGGAGATCATTGCTACCATGGTTTATGTGATTTAGGTGCTAGTGTGAGTGCTATCCCTTTTACCTTATACCAAGAAATTATGAATGAAATAGCACCTGCTGAAATGGAAGATATTGATGTTACTATTAAACTTGCTAATAGAGATACTATCACACCACTTGGGATTGTTAGAGATGTTGAAGTCTTGTGTGGGAAAGTAAAATACCCTACTGATTTTCTAGTTCTTGGTTCCCCACAAGATGACTTTTGTCCCACTATCTTTGGTAGACCTTTCTTGAGCACCGTTAATGCTAAGATAGATTGTGAAAAACAAACTGTCGGTGTCAGTTTTGGTAATGTGTCTCATGAGTTTAATTTTTCCAAGTTTAGTAGACAACCTCGTGATAACGCATTACCTAGTGAAGATGAAATAATTGGTCTTGCTTCTATTGCTGTGCCTCCTACTGATCCCTTAGAACAATATTTGCTCAACCATGAAAATGATATGCACATGCGTGAAAGAAATGAAATAGATAAATTTTCTTCGAACAACAACCTCTCTTGAAACACAATTTGCCTATTGAAACTCTTGGAGGACCTCGTCCACCTAAAGGTGATCCCGTGTTTGAGTTGAAACAATTGCCTGACACTTTGAAGTATGCTTATCTTGATGAGAAAAAGATATATCCTGTTATTATTAGTGCTAACCTTTCAGAACATGAAGAAGAATGATTATTTAAAGTTCTAAGGAAGCACCGGGCTGCTGTTGGATATACTCTTGATGATCTTAAGGGCATTAGTCCCACTCTATGTCAGCACAAGATCAATATGGAACCAGATGCTAAACCCGTTGTTGATCACCAACGGCGGTTGAATCCTAAGATGAAGGAAGTGGTAAGAATCGAAATATTAAAGCTTCTGGAAGCAGGTATAATCTATCCTATAGCTGATAGTAGATGGGTAAGTCCTGTTCATTGTGTCCCTAAGAAAGGAGGTATTACTGTTGTTCCTAATGATAAGAATGAACTCATTCCACAAAGAGTTGTCACTGGCTAGAGAATGGTAATTGATTTTAGAAAATTAAATAAAGCTACTAGAAAAGATCATTACCCTTTGCCTTTCATTGATCAAATGCTAGTAAGACTATCTAAGCACACACACTTTTGTTTCCTAGATGGATATTCTGGTTTCTCTCAAATACCTATGTCACAATTCGATCAAGAGAAAACCACCTTTACTTGCCCTTTTGGAACTTATGCTTATAAACATATGCCTTTTGGTTTATGCAATGCACCTGCTACCTTTCAAAGATGTATGACTTCTATATTCTCTGATTTTTGTGAAAAGATTGTGGAGGTTTTCATGGATGATTTTTTTGTTTACGGAACTTCTTTTGATGATTGCTTAAGCAACCTTGATCGAGTTTTGCAGAGATGTGAACAAACTAATCTTGTCTTGAATTGGGAGAAGTGCCACTTTATGGTTAATGAAGGTATTGTCTTGGGGCATAAAATATCTGAACGAGGTATTGAGGTGGATAAAGCTAAAGTTGATGCAATTGAGAAAATGCCATGTCCTAAAGATATTAAAGGTATTCGAAGTTTCCTTGGTCATGCTGGTTTTTATAGGAGGTTTATTAAAGACTTCTCTAAAATTTCTAGGCCTCTCACTAATCTTTTGCAAAAGGATATTCCTTTTGTTTTTGATGATGATTGTGTAGAAGCCTTTGAAACACTCAAGAAAGCCTTAACCTTTGCACCTATCGTTCAACCACTTGATTGGAACTTGCCTTTTGAAATTATGTGTGATGCTAGTGATTATGCTGTTGGTGCTGCCCTAGGACAAAGAGTTCATAAGAAGTTGAATGTTATCCATTATGCTAGTAAAACTCTAGACAGTGCCCAACGAAACTATGCCACTACTGAAAAATATTTTTTAGCAGTTGTGTTTGCTTGTGATAAATTTAGATCCTATATTGTTGACTCCAAAGTTATTGTTCACACCGATCATGCTGCTATAAAATACCTTATGGAAAAGAAAGATGCTAAACCTAGACTCATTAGGTGGGTTCTCTTGCTTCAAGAATTTGACTTACATATCGTTGATAGGAAAGGAGCTGAGAACCCCGTAGCTGATAAATTGTCTAGGTTAGAAAATATCCTTGATGACCCACTACCTATTGATGATAGTTTCCCTGACGAACAACTAGCTGCAATAAGTGTCTCACACAACACACCTTGGTATGCTGACTATGCTAATTACATTGTTGCTAAATATATACCACCTAGTTTCACATACCAACAAAAGAAAAAATTCTTCTATGACTTGAGACATTACTTTTCGGATGACCCACATCTTTATAAAGAGGGAGTAGCTGGTATTATTAGGCGTTGTGTACCTGAGCATGAACATGAACAGAAGCTACGGAAATGTCATTCCGAAGCTTATGGAGGACATCATGCGGGACATAGAACTGCTCATAAGGTATTGCAATCTGGATTTTATTGGCCTACTCTTTTCAAAGATGCACGTAAGTTTGTCTTGTCTTGTGATGAATGTCAAAGAATTGCTAATATCGGTAAGCATCAAGAAATGCCTATGAATTATTCACTTGTTGTTGAACCATTTGACGTGTGGGGTTTTGATTACATGGGGCCTTTTCCTTCCTCTAACGGGTACACTCATATTTTAGTTGCGGTTGATTATGTCACTAAGTGGGTAGAAGCTATTCCAACTAGTAGTGCTGATCACCACACTTCCATTAAAATGCTTAAGGAGGTTATCTTCCCGAGGTTTGGAGTTCCTAGATATTTATTGACCGATGGTGGTTCACACTTTATTCATGGTGCTTTTCGTAAGATGCTTGCTAAATATGATATTAACCATAGAATTGCATCACCCTATCATCCTCAATCTAGTGGTCAAGTAGAACTTAGCAATAGAGAAATAAAATTAATATTACAAAAAACTGTCAATAGGTCTCGTAATAATTGGTCTAAGAAATTAAATGATGCACTTTGGGCCTATAGAACAGCTTATAAAAATCCTATGGGTATGTCTCCATATAAAATGGTATATGGGAAAGCTTGTCATCTGCCTCTAGAACTAGAACTCAAAGCATTTTGGGCAATTAAAGAACTCAATTATGATTTCAAACTTGCCGGTGAGAAGAGGCTATTTGATATTAGCTCACTAGATGAATGGAGAACCCAAGCATATGAAAATGCCAAGCTATTCAAAGAAAAAGTAAAAAGATGGCATGACAAAAGAATCCAAAAGCGAGAATTCAAAATAGGAGATTATGTTCTTTTATTCAACTCTCGTTTAAGATTCTTTACAGGAAAGCTTCTCTCCAAATGGGAAGGACCATATATTATTGAAGAAGTTTATCGTTCTGGAGCTATCAACATTAATAACGCCGAAGGTACTAACCCGAAGGTGGTCAATGGGCAAAGAATTAAGCATTATATCTCAGGTACGCCTATTAACGTTGAAAGCAATGTTATCCAAACCATGACACCGGAGGAACACATAAAAGAAACCTTCTGGAACACTCCAGAATACTTAAAAATAGGAGTACGTGATACAGTAAGTAAACAGACTCCGAAAAATCCGCAAAAATATTTTCTTTCAGTTTTGGAATATTTTAGAATTTTAGGAATAAAAAAATAAACCGGAAGGTGATCAAGGTGAGCACGATACACCAGGGCGCGCCAGGCACCCCTGGGCGCGCCCTGGTGGGTGCTGCCAACCTCGGATGCCTTCCCGACTCCGTTTTCCTTCCAAATACTTGTTTCCCAAGAATAAAAATTCTCTATATATACCCCCGACTGTTTTGACGACCGCATCGCAGAAAAATCCCCTATTCTTGTTTCTTGCTGTATTCCTATCAGATCTGCCAAGTCAGGCATCATGTCTTCTCCCTCTCCTAACAATGTGGGAGAAGATGCCTGGCTAATGAAGATAGAGTTGAAGAGGGAGGAGCCGGAAGAAGCCTACAAGGAGGAGAAGGACAATGAAGCTAAGGTGGATTATCTCCCTGAAGGAGATCAATTTACACCAGCGAAGGAGGGAGAGGAAGGAGATATCCTTCAACCTTATTACAGTCATCTCACCCCTATTGAAATCGAATCCTTTAGAGCCTTCGAAGCGGTTCGTGTTCAGAATAAATATCTCATCCGTGAAAATATCTTGTTGCAAGAACACATCGACAACCTTAGGAGGGTTATCCGCAAATTGGAGCATCTTCTGGAGCTAAAGTGTGACATCACATCACCACCACCAACATCAACGCTTCCACCTTCTTCATCACCACCACCAAAGGAGACTTGAGTACATGGGTATGGGCACTCCCCTTGGCTTGAGCCAAGCTTGGGGGAGGTGCGCCGGTATCGTATCACCACCACTTTTATTCACCTTTACCTATTCTAGTTTTATCTTTAGTTTCCCTTTGCCTTAGTCGAATAAAAGTTTAGCGAGATCTATTTTCGTGTCTTAGTTTTGTGGCCTACCTATCTATGTAATCGAGTGGAAGTTATATAATAAAGTTTAGTTTGAGTTTTTGCTTCTCTACTTTCTTGTTGCAATCAAATAAAAGAAAGACAAATAAATGAAAAGAATCATATGCTAATCTTATAGTGAGTAATGACATCACATAAGGAAAATTATTAGTAGTAATATTTATTGGAGATTGACAAACATAGCATTGGTCAATGATGCAACTCATGAAAAAATTAATTAGGGAAGAGAAGATTCACATGCAAATACACTATCTTGGACATCTTTTATGATTGTGAGCCCCCATCAAATATTATATGTCAAAATTGTTGACGTTGGACAAGGAAGACAACATAATGATTTATGTTTGTTCATATCCACATAGAAGTTATATTGTCATAGATCCTTTAACATGTGGTGCTTGCTCAATATCTTTGCTAGCCAAAAATTCCGCACTAAGTAGAGATACTACTTGTGCATCCAAAAACCCAAACCCAAACTCTTTCCTTGAGTGTCCACCATACCTACCTATGGATCGAGAAAGATCCTTCAAGTAAGTTGTCACCGGTGCAACAAGGCAATAAAAATTGCTTCTAAAAGTGTTTTGATCAATTAGTGTAAGAGAAAATTGAGCGTTATACGAACTTATGATGGCAAAGTAATAAAAGCGACGGACTGCATAATAAAGGTTGCTATCATAGGGGGCAATATAGCATGACGTTCTTTTACATTAAGGGATTGGGCATACAAACCAATAAGCGCATGACAACCTCTGCTTCCCTCTGCGAAGGGCCTATCTTTTACTTTTATGCACTTACTTTTATGCAAGAGTCAAAGTATTCTTCCCTATTCCTTTTTACTTTTTCTTTTGCAAGCATCATGTGGTGAGGAAAGATCTAGGCACATATATCCAGTTGGATATGGGTGGGCATGAGTTATTATTGTTGACATCACCCTTGAGGTGAGTGAGTTGGGAGGCAAAACTATAAGCCCCTATCTTCCTATGTGTCTGGTTGAAACTTTTTGTTCATGGGTATGCCGTGAGCGTTAGCAATCATAGAAGACTAAATGATGGTTGAGTATGTGGACTTGCCAAGAGGCTCCGACATGAGTCCCTTCCTAAAAATATGATGAATTGTAGTTGCAAAGTTGACTGAGAACACAGATTGTTGGTTTCCAATAAGGTTTATGCTTCATACTTCTATGTTGTGATGAATTGTTACTTGTTCATGAGAAGATTTATGATAAAAAATATATTGAAATAAGTTCTTATGTTAGAGTTTGTTGCTGTTATGTTAATAAGCATGATGCTTCTATGTCCATATTTTGTTTTTATCGACACCTCTCTCTCAAACCATGTGGACATGCTTTTCAATATCGGCTTTCGCTTGAGGACAAGCGAGGTCTAAGCTTGGGGGAGTTGATACGTCCATTTTGCATCATGATTTCCTACTATTATTTACTTTGTTTTGTTGAATAATAATGCTTTTGGGAGTGATTCTAATGCCTTTTCTCTCATAATATGCAAGGTTTACACAAAGAGGGAGAATACCGGCAGCTGGAATTCTGGACCCAAGAAAAGCACGTCAGAGATACCTATTCTTCACAACTCCAATGAAGCCGAAACTTTACGGAGATTATTTTTGGAATTAATAAAAAATACTGGAGGAAAAATCTACTGGAGGGGGGCCACCTGGTGAGGAGCACCCACCAGGGCGTGCCAGGCACCCCGTGGCGCGGCCTGGTGGGTGGTGCTCACCCAGGCCCACCTCCGGAGCCCATCTTCTGGTATATATTCCCAAAAAAACTAAAAAAATTAGGAGGAGGACTTTCGGGACGAAGCGCCGCCGCCTCGAGGCGGAACTTGGGCAGGAGCACTTTTGCCCTCCGGCGGAGCGATTCCGCCGGGGGAACTTCCCTCCCGGAGGGGGAAATCGAAGCTATCGTCATCACCAACACCCCTCTCATATTTGGGAGGCAAATCTTCATCAACATCTTCAACAGCACCATCTCCTCTCAAACCCTAGTTCATCTCTTGTGTTCAATCTTTGTACCGGAACCTCAGATTGGTACCTGTGGGTGACTAGTAGTGTTGATTACCTTGCGTAGTTGATTACTATATGGTTTATTTGGTGGAAGATTATATGTTCAGATCCATTATGCTATTCAATACTCCTCTGATCTTGAGCATGATTATTATTTGTGAGTAGTTACCTTTGTTCTTGAGGTCACGGGAGAAGTCATGTTGCGAGTAATCATGTGAATTTGATATGTGTTCGATATTTTGATGATATGTATGTTGTGATTCCCTTAGTGGTGTCATGTGAACGTTGACTACATGACACTTCACCATTCATGGGCCTAAGGGAATGCATTGTGGAGTAGTTATTAGATGATGGGTTGCTAGAGTGACAGAAGCTTAAACCCTAGTTTATGCGCTACTTCGTAAGGGGCTGATTTGGATCCACATGTTTAATGCTATGGTTAGACTTTGTCTTAATACTTTTCTCGTAGTTGCGGATGCTTGCGAGGGGGTTAATCATAAGTAGGTTGTTAGTTCAAGTAAGAACAGCACCTTAGCACCGGTCCACCCACATATCAAATTATCAAAGTAGCGAACACGAATCAAACCAACATGATAAAAGTGACTAGACGAAATTCCCGTGTACCCTCAAGAACACTTTTCCTATTACTAGTGATTGTTCTGGCCTGTCCTTTGCCTCAAAAGGATTGGGCTACCTTGCTGCACCTTGTTTTCCGTTACCGTTACTTGCTCGTTACAAATTACCTTGCTATCAAACTATCTGTTACCTACAATTTCAGTGTTTGCAGAGAATACCTTGCTGAAAACCGCTTGTCATTTCCTTCTGCGCCCACGATAGATGATGGTGGAGTCCCCTCGGCGCCCACGATAGGCATGTAGAAGAGACTGCTTCCTCCCCAGCAACGACGCCATAAATTCCTGTGACATGGCTTGAGACTGCGTCTGTATTTCCCCAAAGAGGAAGGGATGATGCAGCACAACGACGGTAAGTATTTCCCTCAGTTATGAAACCAAGGTTATCAAACCAGTAGGAGGATCACCACCACCCAATAAGCAGCACCTGCACACAAACAACAAATACTTGCAACCCGACGTGAAAGAGAGTTTGTCAATCTCTCTACGGTAATAAGATAGATTAGGTAGTGATAGATAGGAGAGATAGATCTCTCAAGAACACAAATAAAAAGAGTAAATATGTAGCAATATGTTTTGGGGTTTTTGGTTTTGTAGATCTGAAAACAAAGATTGCAAAAACGTAGATCGGAAAGTAATATGATGGAAAAGTAGACCCGGGGGCCGTAGGGTTCACTAGTGGCTTCTCTCATGAGTATAGCGCACGGTGGGTGAACAAATTACTGTTGGGCAATTCATAGAAAATCTAATAGTCATGACGATATCCAAGGCGATGATCATTATATAGGCATCACGTCCAAGATAGATAGACCGACTCCTGCGTGCATCTACCTCTATTACTCCACAAAGCGACCGCTATCCAGCATGCATCTAGTGCATTAAGTTCATGGAAAAACGGAGTAATGCAATAAGAACGATGACATGATGTAGACAAGATCTATTCATGTAGGAATAGACCCCATCTTGTTATCCTTAATAGCAACGATACATGCGTGTCTTGCTGCCCC
Organism: Elymus sibiricus; assembly: GCA_039707655.1. NCBI lineage: Eukaryota > Viridiplantae > Streptophyta > Magnoliopsida > Poales > Poaceae > Elymus > Elymus sibiricus. The sequence continues at coordinate 279,792,027 of CM077667.1, forward strand.
TTCTGTCACTGGGAAAGAACACCGCAAGATCGAACCCATCACAAAGCACCTCTTCCCATGGCAAGAAAAATCGATATGGTCGGCCTAACTAAACCAAAGATTCGGAGAAGAAATACGAGGCTATAAGTAATCATGCATATAAGAGATCAAAGAAGACTCAAATAATATTCATGGATAGAAACTGATCATGAACTCAAAATTCATCGGATCCCAACAAACACACCGCAAAAGTTTACATCAAATAGATCTCCAAGAGGCCATTGTATTGAGAATCATAAGAGAGAGAGAAGAATCCATCTAGCTACTGCCTACGGACCCGTAGGTCTATGGTGGACTACTCACGCATCATCGGAGAGGCACCTATGAGGAAGATGAACCCCTCCGTGATGGTGTTTAGATTGGATCTCGCGGTTCTGGAACTTGCGGCGGCTGGAATTGTGTTTCTTTGACTCCCCTAGGGTTTTTGGAATATTTGGGAATTTATAGGCATCAGAGGTGGTGCGGAAGGGGGCCGAGGAGGGCACAACCCATCAGGGCGCGCCGGGGCCCCCCTGGCGCGCCCAGGGGTGCCTGTCGCGCCCTGGTGTATCGTGCTCGCCTCGATCACGTTCCGGTTTATTATTTTATTTCCAAAATTCTAAAATTGTCCAAAACTAACAAAAAATATTTTTGCAGTTTTTTCGGAGTCCGTTTACTTACTGTATCACATACCTCCTATTTTTAAGTATTCTGGAGTGTTCCGGAAGGTTTCTTTTACGTGTTCCTCCGGTGTCATGGTTTGGATAACATTGCTTTCAACGTTAATAGGCGTACCTGAGATATAATGCTTAATTCTTTGTCCATTGACCACCTTTCGGTTAGTACCTTCGGCGTTATTAATCTTGATAGCTCCAGAACGATAAACCTCTTCAATAATATATGGTCCTTCCCATTTTGAGAGAAACTTTCCTGCAAAAAATCTTAAACGAGAGTTGAACAAAAGAACATAATCTCCTATTTTGAATTCCCGTTTTTGGATTCTTTTGTCGTGCCATCTTTTTACTTTTTCTTTGAATAGTTTGGCATTTTCATTGGCTTGGGTTCTCCATTCATCTAGTGAGCTAATATCAAATAGCCTCTTCTCACCAGCAAGTTTGAAATCATAGTTGAGTTCTTTAATTTCCCGAAATGCTTTGTGTCCTAGTTCTAAAGGCAAATACCAAGCTTTCCCATACACCATTTTATATGGAGACATACCCATAGGATTTTTACAAGCTGTTCTATAGGCCCAAAGTGCATCATCTAATTTCTTAGACCAATTCTTACGAGACCTATTGACAGTTTTTTGTAATATTAATTTTATTTATCTATTGCTAAGTTCAACTTGACCACTAGATTGAGGATGATAGGGTGATGCAATTCTATGGTTAACATCATATTTAGCAAGCATCTTACGGAAAGCACCATGAATAAAGTATGAACCACCATCGGTCATTAAATATCTAGTGACTCCAAACCTCGGGAAGATAACCTCTTTAAGCATTTTAATGGAGGTGTGGCGATCGACAGTACTAGTTGGAATAGATTCTACCCACTTAGTGACATAATCAACCGCAACCAAAATATGAGTGTACCCATTAGAGGAAGGAAAAGGCCCCATATAATCAAAACCCCAAACGTCAAATGGTTCGACAACAAGTGAATAATTCATAGGCATTTCTTGACTCTTACCGATATTACCAATTCTTTGACATTCATCACAAGACAAGACAAACTTACGGGCATCCTTGAAGAGAGTAGGCCAATAAAAACCAGATTGCAATACCTTATGAGAAGTTCTATGTCCCGCATGATGTCCTCCATAAGCTTCGGAATGACATTTCCGTAGGATTTGTTCCTGTTCATGCTGAGGTACACAACGTCTAATAATACCATCTACTCCTTCTTTATAAAGGTGTGGGTCATCCCAAAAGTAATGTCTTAAGTCAAAGAATTTTTTTCTCTTTTGTTGATATGTAAAGCTAGGTGGTATATATTTAGCGACAATATAATTAGCATAATCAGCATACCAAGGTGTGTTTTGTGAGACACTTATTGCAGCTAGCTGTTCGTCAGGGAAACTATCATCAATAGGTAGTGGGTCATCAAGAATATTTTCTAACCTTGACAAGTTATCAGCTACGGGGTTCTCAGCTCCTTTCCTATCAACGATGTGTAAGTCAAAATTTTGAAGCAAAAGAACCCACCTAATGAGTCTACGTTTAGCATCTTTCTTTTCCATAAGGTATTTTATAGCAGCATGATAGGTGTGAACAATAACTTTGGAGTCAACAATATAGGATCTAAATTTATCACAAGCAAACACAACTGCTAAAAATTCTTTTTCAGTAGTAGCATAGTTTCATTGGGCAATGTATAGAATTTTACTAGCATAATGGATAACATTCTAGTTCTTATCAACTCTTTGTCCTAGGACAACACCAATGCTACTTCTTGAGCATGCGTTGGTTTCCCTTGAAGAGGAAAGGGTGATGCAGCAAAGTAGATAAGTATTTCCCTCAGTTGTTGAGAACCAAGGTATCAATCCAGTAGGAGATACAAGCAAGTCCCCAATAGATGTACCTACACAAATAATCAAACACTTGCACCCAACGCTATAAAGGGGTTGTCAATCCCTTCACGGTTATTTGCAAGGATGAGGTCTGATAGAGATAGATAGATAGGATTGCTAAAACGAAAAGTAAACTAAAAGTAAAAAGATTGCAGCTAAGTATTTTTGGTATTTTTGGTTTATAGATCTGAAAGTATAATATGGAAAATAGACCCGGGGGCCATAGGTTTCACTTGAGGCTTCTCTCATGAAGGAAAATAATATGGTGGGTGAACAAATTACTGTCGAGCAATTGATAGAAAAGCGAATAATTATGAAGATATCCAAGGCAATGATTATGCATATAGGCATCACGTCCGTGTCAAGTAGACCGAAACGATTCTGCATCTACTACTATTACTCCACACATCGATCGACTCCTGCCTGCATCTAGAGTATTAAGTTCATGAAGAACAGAGTAACGCATTAGGTAAGATGACATGATGTAGAGGGATAAACTCAAGCAATATGATGAAAACCCCATCTTTTTATCCTCGATGGCAACAATACAATACGTGCCTCGCTACCCCTACTTTGTCACTGGGTGAGGACACCGCAAGATTGAACCCAAAACTAAGCACTTCTCCCATTCCAAGAATTACCAATCTAGTTGGCCAAACCAAACCAATAACTCGAAGAGACTTGCAAAGATATGAAATCATGCATATAAGAATTCAGAGAAGATTCAAATAATATTCATAGATAAGCTGAACATAAACCCACAATTCATCGGATCTCGACAAACACACCGCAAAAGAGTATTACATCGGATAGATCTCCATGAAGATCATGAAGAACATGGGATTGAAGAACAAAGAGAGAGAAGAAGCCATCTAGCTACTAGCTATGGACCCGAAGGTCTGTGGTAAACTACTCACGCATCATCGGAGGGGCAATGGAGTTGATGTAGATGCCCTCCGTGATCGAATCCCCCTCCGACAGATTACTGGAAAAGGCTCCAAGATTGGATCTCACGGGAACAGAGGCTTCTGGCGGCGGAAAAGTATTTTCGTGGATCTCTTTGGTATCCAGGGAATATTTGGGAATTTATAGGCCGAAGAATAGGGTTAGGAGGGCTACCGTGGGGCCACAAGCCAGGGGGGCGCCCCCCCTAGGGCGCGCCCTGGTGGCTTGTGACGCCACGGCAGGTCTCCTGCCTTCATCTCCAAGTCTGCTGGGTTTCTTCTGGTCCAAGAAAAATCATTCCGTTTGGACTCCGTTTAATATTCCTTATCTGCAATACTCAAAAACAAGGAAAAAACAGAAACTGGCACTAGGCTCTAGATTAATAGGTTAGTCCCAAAAATAATATAAAATAGCATAATAATGCATATAAAACATCCAAAACAGATAATATAATAGCATGGAACAATCAAAAATTATAGATACGTTGGAGACGTATCAAGCATCCCCAAGCTTAATTCCTGCTCGTCCTCGAGTAGGTAAATGATAAAAACAGAATTTTTGATGTGGAATGCTACCTAACATATTTATCCATGTAATATTATTTATTGTGGTATGAATATTCAGATCCATAAGATTCAAAACAAAAGTCTAATATTGACATAAAAACAGTAATGCTTCGAGCATACCAACAAGGCAATTGCGTCCTTTCGAACATGGCCTTAGAAAGTTATCCCTACAAAATCATATGGTCTGGCTATGCTCCATCTTCCCCACACAAAGTATCTAAATCATGCACAACCCCGATGACAAGTCAAGCAATTGTTTCACACCTTTTATGTTCTCAAACCTTTTCAACTCTCACGCAATACATGAGCGCGAGCCATGGATATAGCACTATAGGTGGAATAGAATATGGTGGAGGTTGTGAGGAAAAAGGAGAAGATAGTCTCACATCAACTAGGCGTATCAACGGGCTATGGAGATGACCATCAATAGATATCAATGTGAGTGAGTAGGGATTGCCATGCAACGGATGCACTAGAGCTATAAGTGTATGAAAGCTCAAAAAGAAACTAAGTGGTCGTGCATATGATGAAAAATTCCACTAGCTATATGAAAGTGACAAAATAGGAGACTCTCTATCATGAAGATCATGGTGCTACTTTGAAGCACAAGTGTGGAAAAAGATAGTAGCATTGTCCCTTCTCTCTTTCTCTCATTATTTTTCCCCCTTTTTCCCCTTTTTTTTAATTTTGGTGGGCATCTTTGGCCTTTTTTTTATTTGGGCTTCATTGGCCTCTTTTATTACTTATAAAGTCCGGAGACTCATCCCAACTTGTGAGGGATTCATAGTTTCCATCATCCTTTTCTCTCACGGGACAAATGCTCTAATAATGAAAATCATCACACTTTTATTTACTTACAACTCGATACCTAGAACAAAATATGACTCTATATGTATGCTTACGAATGCAAGGTAATATGAAAATGATGGTGCATGCCATGAAAAACGGAACGGTGGAAGTTGCATGGCAATATATCTCGGAATGGCTATGGAAATGCCATAATAGGTAGGTATGGTGGCCGTTTTGAGGAAAATATATGGTGGCTGTTTTGAGGAAGGTGGGTTTGATGTACCGGCGAAAGTTGCGCGGTACTAGAGAGGCTAGCAAAGGTGGAAGGGTGAGAGTGCGTATAATCCATGGACTCAACAATAGTCATAAAGAACTCACATACTTATTGCAAAAGTCTATTAGTTATCGAAGCAAAGTATTAGACGCATGCTCCTAGGGGAGAGGTTGGTAGGAGTTAACCATCGCGCGCTCCCGACCCTCACACAAAGGTTGACAATCATTAAACAAATCATGCTCCGACTTCGTTACATAACGGTTCACCATACGTGCATGCTACGGGAATCACAAACTTTAACACAAGTATTTCTTCCAATTCACAACTACTCACTAGCATGACTCTCATATTACCATCTCTATATCTCAAAACTATATGCAAGGAATCAAACTTCTCATAGTATTCAATGCACTTTATATGAAAGTTTTTATTATATCCCTCTTGGATGCCCATTATATTAGGACTAAATTCATAACCTAAACCAATTACCATGCTGTTTAAAGACTCTCAAAATAATATAAGTGAGGTACGAGAGTTCAACAATTTCTATAAAATAAAACACCACCGTGCTCTAAAAAGATATAAGTGAAGCACTAGAGCAACATTGCCTAGCTCAAAAGATATAAGTGAAGCACATAGAGTATTCTAATAAATTCACGATTAACGCGTGTCTCTCTCAAAAAGATGTGTGCAGCAAGGATGATTGTGGCAAACTAAAAAGCAAAGACTCATATCATACAAGACGCTCCAAGCAAAACACATATCATGTGGTGAATAAAAATATAGCCTCAAGTAAATTTACCGATGGATTGAAGACGAAAGAGGGGATGCCTTCCGGGGCATCCCCAAGCTTAGGCTTTTTGGTATCCTTGAATATGGCTTGGGGTGCCTTGGGCATCCCCAAGCTTAGGCTCTTGCCACTCCTTATTCCATAGGCCATCAAATCTTTACCCAAAACTTGAAAACTTCACAACACAAAACTCAACAGAAAACTCGTGAGATCCGTTAGTATAAGAAAAATAAATCACCACTTTAGGTACTGTTGTGAACTCATTATTTATTTATATTGGTGTAATATCTAGAATTTTACTAGCATAATGGATAACATTCTATTTCTTATCAACTCTTTGTCCTAGGACAGCACCAATGCTACTTCTTGAGCATGCGTTGGTTTCCCTTGAAGAGGAAAGGGTGATGCAGCAAAGTAGATAAGTATTTCCCTCAGTTGTTGAGAACCAAGGTATCAATCCAGTAGGAGATACAAGCAAGTCCCCAATAGATGTACCTACACAAATAATCAAACACTTGCACCCAACGCTATAAAGGGGTTGTCAATCCCTTCACGGTTATTTGCAAGGATGAGGTCTGATAGAGATAGATAGATAGGATTGCTAAAACGAAAAGTAAACTAAAAGTAAAAAGATTGCAGCTAAGTATTTTTGGTATTTTTGGTTTATAGATCTGAAAGTATAATATGGAAAATAGACCCGGGGGCCATAGGTTTCACTAGAGGCTTCCCTCATGAAGGAAAATAATAAGTTGGGTGAACAAATTACTGTCGAGCAATTGATAGAAAAGCGAATAATTATGAAGATATCCAAGGCAATGATTATGCATATAGGCATCACGTCCGTGTCAAGTAGACCGAAACGATTCTGCATCTACTACTATTACTCCACACATCGACCGACTCCTGCCTGCATCTAGAGTATTAAGTTCATGAAGAACAGAGTAACGCATTAGGTAAGATGACATGATGTAGAGGGATAAACTCAAGCAATATGATGAAAACCCCATCTTTTTATCCTCGATGGCAACAATACAATACATGCCTCGCTACCCCTACTTTGTCACTGGGTGAGGACACCGCAAGATTGAACCCAAAACTAAGCACTTCTCCCATTGCAAGAATTACCAATCTAGTTGGCCAAACCAAGCCAATAACTCGAAGAGACTTGCAAAGATATGAAATCATGCATATAAGAATTCAGAGAAGATTCAAATAATATTCATAGATAAGCTGAACATAAACCCACAATTCATCGGATCTCGACAAACACACCGCAAAAGAGTATTACATCGGATAGATCTCCATGAAGATCATGAAGAACATGGTATTGAAGAACAAAGAGAGAGAAGAAGCCATCTAGCTACTAGCTATGGACCCAAAGGTCTGTGGTAAACTACTCACGCATCATCAGAGGGGCAATGGAGTTGATGTAGACGCCCTCCGTGATCGAATCCCCCTCCGGTAGATTACCGGAAAAGGCTCCAAGATTGGATCTCACGGGAACAGAGGCTTCCGGTGGCGGAAAAGTATTTTCGTGGCTCTCTTTGGTATCCAGGGAATATTTGGGAATTTATAGGCCGAAGAATAGGGTTAGGAGGGCTGCCGTGGGGCCACAAGCCAGGGGGGCGCCCCTCTAGGGCGCGCCCTGGTGGCTTGTGACGCCACGGCAGGTCTCCTGCCTTCATCTCCAAGTCTGCTGGGTTTCTTCTGGTCCAAGAAAAATCATTCCGAAGATTTTATTCTGTTTGGACTCCGTTTAATATTCCTTATCCGCAATACTCAAAAACAAATAAAAAACAGAAACTGGCACTAGGCTCTAGATTAATAGGTTAGTCCCAAAAATAATATAAAATAGCATAATAATGCATATAAAACATCCAAAATAGATAATATAATAGCATGGAACAATCAAAAATTATAGATACGTTGGAGACGTATCAACCAACAGCATAATCACTAGCATCACACATAATTTCAAAAGGCAAGTTCCAATCAGGTGGTTGTACGATAGGTGCAGAGGTTCAGGCTTTCTTGAGTGTTTCAAAGGCTTCCACATAGATCATCATCATAAACAAAAGGAATATCCTTTTGCAAAAGATTAGTAAGAGGCCTAGACTTTTTAGAGAAGTCTTTAATGAACCTCCTATAAAAACCAGCATGACCAAGGAAACTTCGAATACCTTTAATATCTTTAGGACATGGCATTTTCTCAATTGCATCAACTTTAGCTTTATCCACCTCAATACCTCGTTCAGATATTTTATGCCCCAAGACAATGCCTTCATTAACCATAAAGTGGCATTTCTCCCAATTCAAGACGAGATTAATTTGTTCACATCTCTGCAAAACTCGATCAAGGTTGCTTAAGCAATCTTCAAAAGAAGTTCCGTAAACGGAAAAATCATCCATGAAAACCTCCACAATCTTTTCACAAAAATCAGAGAATATAGCAGTCATACATCTTTGAAAGGTAGCAGGTGAATTGCATAAACCAAAAGGCATACTTCTATAAGCATAGGTTCCAAAAGGGCAAGTAAAGGTAGTTTTCTCTTGATCGGATTGTGACACAGGTATTTGAGAGAAACCAGAATATCCATCTAGGAAACAAAAGTGTGTGTGCTTAGATAGTCTCTCTAGCATTTGATCAATGAACGGTAGAGGGTAATGATCTTTCCTAGTAGCTTTATTTAATTTCCTAAAATCAATTACCATTCTATAGCCAGTGACAATTCTTTTTGGAATGAGTTCATTCTTATCATTGGGAACAACGGTAATACCTCCTTTCTTAGGGACACAATGACCAGGACTTACCCATCTACTATCAGCTATGGGATAGATTATACCTGCTTCCAGAAGCTTTAATATTTCAGTTCTTACCACTTCTTTCATCTTAGGATTCAATCGCCGTTGGTGATCAATAACGGGTTTAGCATCAGGTTCCATATTGATCTTGTGCTGACATAGAGTGGGACTAATGCCCTTAAGATCATCAAGAGTATATCCAATAGCAGCCCAGTGCTTCCTGAGAACTTTCAATATTCTCTCTTCGTCATGTTCTGAAAGGTTAGCACTAATAATAACAGGATATATCTTTTTCTCATGAAGATAAGCATACTTCAAAGTGTCAGGCAATTGTTTCAATTCAAACACAGGATCACCTTTAGGTGGAGGAGGACCTCCAAGAGTTTCAATAGGCAAATTGAGTTTCAAGAGAGGTTGTTGTTCAAAGAAAATTTGATCTATTTCATTTCTTTCGCGCAAATGCATATCATTTTCATGGTCGAGCAAATATTGTTCTAATGGATCAGTAGGAGGCACATCAATAGAAGCAAGACCAATTATTTCATCCTTACTAGATAACGCTTTATCACGGGGTTGTCTACAAAACTTGGAAAAATTAAACTCATGAGACACATTACCAAAACTGACACCGACAGTTTGTTTTTCACAATCTATCTTAGCATTGATGGTGCTCAAGAAAGGTCTACCAAAGATAATGGGACAAAAGTCATCTTGTGGGGAACCAAGGAATAGAATATCAGTAGGGTATTTTACTTTCCCACACAAGATTTCAACATCTCTAACAATCCCAAGTGGTGTGATAGTGTCTCTATTAACAAGTTTAATAGTGACATCAATGTCTTCCATTTCAGCAGGTGCTATTTCATCCATAATATCTTGGTATAAGGTAAAAGGGATAGCACTCACACTAGCACCTAAATCACATAAACCATGGTAGCAATGATCTCCTATTTTAACTGAGACAACACGCAAGCCTTCTATGGGTCTATGTTTATCTTTTTCATCAGGTTTAGCAATTCTAGCAGCTTCATCACAAAAGTAGATAACATGCCCATCAATATTTTCTACCAAGAGATCTTTAACCATAGCAACACTAGGTTCTACTTTAATTTGCTCAGGGGGTTTAGGTGCTCTTATATTACTCTTGCGAACCATAGTTGATACCTTAGCATGTTCCTTTATCCTAACAGGGAAAGGTGGTTTTTCAATATAAGCGGTTGGCACAACTGGATCAACATTGTAAAAGATGGTTTCTTCTTTAGCTATGACCGGTTCTTTACATTCTTCCTTAATAGGGGGGTGATATTTAAACCACTTCTCCTTAGGGAGATCAATGTGAGTAGCAAATGCTTCACAGAAAGAGGCTACTATCTCAGAGTCAAGTCCATATTTAGTGCTAAACTTGGGAAAAGTATCGATATTCATAAAAGATTTAACACAATCAAATTCAAGCTTTATACCTGACTCATTACCTTCATTTAGTTCCCAATATTCAGAGTTGCGTTTAATTCTTTCTAAGAGATCCCACTTGAATTCAATAGTCTTCATCATATAAGAACCAACACAAGAAGTATCGAGCACGGATTGATCATTATGAGAAAGCCGAGCATAAAAATTCTGTATGATAACTTCCCTCGGAATGTCATGATTGGGGCATGAATATAACATTGACTTAAGCCTCCCCCAAGCTAGAGCGATACTTTCTCCTTCACGAGGCAAAAAATTATATATATAATTCCGATCACGATGAACTAGATGCATAGGATAAAACTTTTGATGGAATTCCAATTGCAAACGATTCCAGTTCCACGATCCAAGATCATCACATAGCCTATACCATGTCAATGCTTTTCCCTCCAAAGATAAAGGGAAAACCTTCTTCTTAACTTCATCTCCAGGTAAACCTGCAAGCTTAAATAATCCACAAATTTCGTTCACATATAAAAGATGCATATCAGGATGTTCAGTTCCGTCTCCTGCATAAGGTTTAGCAAGCAGTTGTTCTAGCATACCCGAAGGAATTTCATAAGTAACATTTTCAGTAGGTGCTGTAGGTTGAGGGGTAACTAATTGTGGTTCCGATCGAGGTGAAGATACCCCGAACAAACCCCTCAAAGGATTGTTCTCCATAGTAGCAAGTAGCACTAAATTTCAGCACATAGTATAAGTTTTTCCTTACCGATTTCCACTTACCAAGAGCACTTCACTCCCCGGCAACAGCGCCAGAAAAGAGTCTTGATGGCCCACAAGTATAGGGGATCAATCGTAGTCCTTTCGATAAGTAAGTGTGTCGAACCCAACGAGGAGCAGAAGGAAATGACAAGCGGTTTTCAGCAAGGTAATTTCTGCAAGCACTGAAATTGTAGGTAACAGATAGTTTGATAGCAAGGTAATTGGTAACGAGCAATTAACGGTAACAGTAAACAAGGTGCAGCAAGGTAGCCCAATCCTTTTGAGTCAAAGGACAGGCCAGAACAATCACTAGTAATAGGCAAAGTGTTCTTGAGGGTACACAGGAATTTCGTCTAGTCACTTTTATCATGTTGGTTTGATTAGTGTTCGCTACTTTGATAATTTGATATGTGGGTGGACCGGTGCTAAGGTGTTGTTCTTACTTGAACTAACAACCTACTTATGATTAACCCCCTCGCAAGCATCCGCAACTACAAGAAAAGTATTAAGACAAAGTCTAACCATGGCATTAAACATGTGGATCCAAATCAGCCCCTTACGAAGTAGCGCATGAACTAGGGTTTAAGCTTCTGTCACTCTAGCAACCCATCATCTAATAACTACTCCACAATGCATTCCCTTAGGCCCATGAATGGTGAAGTGTCATGTAGTCGACGTTCACATGACACCACTAAGGGAATCACAACATACATATCATCAAATTATCGAACACATATCAAATTCACATGGTTACTCGCAACATGACTTCTCCCGTGACCTCAAGAACAAAGGTAAATACTCACAAATAATAATCATGCTCAAGATCAGAGGAGTATTGAATAGCATACTGGATCTGAACATATAATCTTCCACCAAATAAACCACATAGTAATCAACTATGCAAGGTAATCAACACTACTAGTCACCCACAGGTACCAATCTGAGGTTCCGGTACAAAGATTGAACACAAGAGATGAACTTGGGTTTGAGAGGAGATGGTATTGTTGAAGATGTTGATGAAGATTGGCCTCCCAAAGATGAGAGGGGTGTTGGTGATGACGATAGCTTCGATTTCCCCCTCCGGGAGGGAAGTTCCCCCGGCGGAATCGCTCCGCCAGAGGGCAAAAGTGCTCCTGCCCAAGTTCCGCCTCGAGGCGGCGGCGCTTCATCCCGAAAGTCCTCCTCTGATTTTTTTCTAGGTCAAGAGTGACCTGATACCAAAACATGGGCACCGGAGGTGGGCCTGGGTGACCACAACCCATCAGGGCGCGCCTAGGGGGGCCTGGCACGCCATGGTGGGTTGTGCTCAGCTGGGAGGCCCCCTCCGGTAGTTTTCAGCTCCAGTATTTTTTATTAAATGCAAAAATAATCTCCGTAAAATTTCAGCTTCATTGGAGTTGTGCAGAATAGGTATCTCTGACGTGCTTTTCTTGCGTCCAGAATTCCAGCTGCCGGTATTCTCCCTCTTTGTGTAAACCTTGCATATTATGAGAGAAAAGGCATTGGAATCACTCCCCAAAGCATTATTATTCAACAAAACAAAGTAAATAACAGTAGGAAATCATGATGCAAAATGGACGTATCAACCACCACCTCTGGGTTCCGATAATTCGGCTAAGGATAAAGCCGCGGAGGACGGAACACCTCTTGTAATAATTACATAGGGGCTAAAGCCGACGACTAGCAACTTTCAGTTTCAAGATGGCCACACAGGAGTCAAAATAATCCAAATATCAAAAGCATGATAAACTGTGCATATGCATTCTAAAAACGAAGTGTTCATCGGACATACAATAATGTGTTCATTCGAACATTACATCGTTGGGGCATTGGGTCTCTACTGACCGAGCACCCTCCGTCGCAGCAGCAAAGTACAGCTCGGGGCGCCTATGCTCTTTCCCAGGCGGCGGGGACGCAGTAGCCATCTCGAGCGGCTTGATCCCTGGCCAGTGCATCATAGTCCTTGCAAAGGCCATCCACGCTCCCTCAATGCATACAGAGCGCTTCAGGACTTCAATGCGGGAGGAGGCGTCGCAAAGCTTCTGCACCAGGCGGAAATAACTACTCCGTAATGGCTCTGCAAGCCACAAACGAATTCAGAGGTCCTTTAAGGCCGGCTCCGCCATCCTATGCATCTCCATCAGCTGCTTCATTTGGTAACTAAGAAGGGGACGGGGCTCGGGGGTCTAAAATTGCGCCCAAAACAGCCTCCGTTCCGCATCCCCGTCCCGAGTCGCAAAGTGCTTGGCCGCGTCCGCCGCACTCCTCGGAAGATCCGTAAAGGCGCCTAAGGAACGCCACAGCCGTGTAAGACGAGCAAACCTGTTACCACCAAAGGCACATTGCAGTAAGTACGGCTTACCATCCGCAATCATCCTGACTTGGCGAAGTTCTTCTTCAAAAGACCGCCTATCTACACGCTCCGATTTCAGCTCGGAAGACAACGTGGACAGCTTGGCCGCTTGGTCCTTGGTCTTCTGCTCAAGAGCCTCACACTTAGTGCTTGCACCTTGGAGCTCTTGTTGCACCTCGGCCACCCGAGCTTCGTGCTTGTCGCTGGCGACCCTCAGGGAGCTCAACTCGGCAGCCACTTGTTCGGCCGCCATCCTAGGATCGGCGGCCTCTTGCTTGACCTTCTCTAGCTCAGCCTTGAGGTTCTCGACCTCAGAAGTTATGGCTGCAAATATAATGGGAGACCAAATTTCAGAAAATGGAAACTCAAAAAACTCAATCAATGAGGATAATAAAGGGTCTTCGCGATATAATTCCAACTTACTTTGCACTTCATCAAACCGTTTGTTCAGGCGGTCCAGCTCCTCGTCGGAGCTCTTGAGATTCCGGTTCAGCTCGGCCAATTCTACGTCATTGACGTGGCTTGAGACTGCGTCGGTATTTCCCCAAAGAGGAAGGGATGATGCAGCACAGCGATGGTAAGTATTTCCCTCAGTTATGAAACCAAGGTTATCAAACCAGTAGGAGGATCACCACCACCCAATAACCATCACCTGCACACATACAACAAATACTTGCAACCCGATGCGAAAGAGAGGTTGTCAATCTCTCTACGGTAAAAAGATAGATTAGGTAGTGATAGATAGGAGAGATAGATCTCTCAAGAACACAAAATAAAATGCAGCAATATGTTTTTGGGTTTTTGTTTTTGTAGATCTGAAAACAAAGATTGCAAAAAAGTAGATCGGAAAGCAATATGTTGGAAAAGTAGACCCGGGGGCTGTAGGGTTCACTAGTGGCTTCTCTCATGAGTATAGCGCACGGTGGGTGAACAAATTACTATTGGGCAATTGATAGAAAATCGAATAGTCACGACGATATCCAAGGTAATGATCATTATATAGGCATCACGTCCAAGATAAGTAGACCGACTCCTGCCTGCATCTACCATTATTACTTGATACGTCTCCAACGTATCTACTTTTCCTCACTCTTTTGCCCTTGTTTTGGACTCTAATTTGCATGATTTGAATGGAACTAACCTGGACTGACGCTGTTTTCAGCAGAACTACCATGGTGTTGTTTTTGTGAAGAAATAAAAGTTCTCGGAATGGAACGAAACTTTTTGGAGATTTATTTTGGAAAATAAAAAAAATACTAGAGCCAAAAACCATCGGAGAGGAAGGCCAGGCTGGGCACAATACACCAAGGCGCGCCAGCCCCCTCCCGGCGCGCCCTGGTGGGTTGTGCCCACCTCGTGGCCCCACTTGACCTATTTCCACCACTATAAATTCCTAAATTTGGAGAGAAAAATCAGAGAGAAAGAATTATCACGTTCCACGAGATGGAGCCGCCGCCACCTCTTGTTCTTCATCGGGAGGCCAGATTTGGAGCCCGTTTGGGGCTCCGGAGAGGGGAATCTTCGGTCTTCGTCACCATCAACTTTTCTCCATCGCCAATTCCATTATGCTCCCCACCGGGAGTGAGTAATTCCTTCGTAGGCTTGCTGGTTGGTGAGGAGTTGGATGAGATTCATCATGTAATCGAGTTAGTTTTGTTAGGGCTTGATCACTAGTACCCATTATGTTCTGAGATTGATGTTGTTATGACTTTGCTATGCCTAATGCTTGTCACTAGGGCCCGAGTGCCATGATTTTAGATCTGAACTGTTTATGTTATCATCTCTATATTCATGTTCTTGATCCGATCTTGCCTAGTCATATGCACCTATTACGTGTTATGATCCGTCAACCCCATAGTGACAATATTTGGGATACTTCATAGTGATGACCGTAGTTTGAGGAGTTCATGTATTCACCATGTGTTAATGCTTTGTTTCAGTTCTCTATTAAAAGGAGGCCTTAATATCCCTTAGTTTCCTTATGGACCCCGCTGCCACGGGAGGGTAGGACAAAAGATGTCATGCAAGTTCTTTTCCATAAGCACGTATTACTATTTACAGAATACATGCCTACATTACATTGATGAACTGGAGCTAGTTCTGTATCGCCCTAGGTTATGACTGTTACATGATGAATATCATCCAACGAGTTACCAATCCAGTGCCTACGACCTTTCCACTTATTGTTCTTGCTAAGTTACTACTGCTGTTGCTGCTGTTCCAACTGCTACAAAACTATTGCTACTACTGTTACCGCTACTGTTACTATTGCTACTGCTATCAAAACTATCATATTACTATGCTACTGATCACTCTGCTGCAGATATTTAATCTCCAGGTGTGGTTGAATTGACAACTCAACTGCTAATACTCTCAAGTATTCTTTGGCTCCCCTTGTGTCGAATCTATAAATTTGGGTTGAATACTCTACCCTCGAAAAATGTTGCGACCCCTATACTTGTGGGTTATCAAGACCTTTTTCTGGGAGCATAGCAATATTTGTTGAGTCACTTGGGATTTATATCAACTTATCACTATGAAGAATCTGAAGGATCAAAAGAATAAGATTTTTCCCTCTACTACGAGGGGAGGTAAGGAACTGCCATCACACTCTGCACTTGATTCACCTTCTGTTATGAGTAAGCTTGCAACACCACCACATGCCAGTAATTCTGATATGTCGCAAGTTATTGATGATGCTACTTCTGCTATGAATGATGCTTATGATGATGCTAGTACCATGCTTGATGATAATGTGCCACTAGTAGAATTTCTTGATGAACAAATTGCTAGAGCTAAAGAGAATGAAACTGCTGAAACTGATGAAGCTTATGAAACTGATTATGATTATGAAACTCCTATTAGTCCTAGCTCTCCTAAGTTTGAAATGCCTAAGATACCTGAAGGTTACGTTATGGACGAGGAGATAACTAGAAAAATTCTTTCTTGCAAGGATAGAGACGATCTTAAGAAATTGCTATGCAAGTACAAGGAAAAGACTTTGAATGCTAGAATGAAATGTGATCCTAAGTTTGCTACTTCACCTATCTTTGTTACCGATAAGGATTATGAGTTCTCTGTCGACCCAGAGTTAATTACTTTGGTTGAATCTGATCCTTTCCATGGCTATGAAACTGAAACTGTAGTGGCACACCTTACTAAGCTGAATGATATAGCCATCCTCTTTGCTCATGATGAGAAGATTCGCTGCTATTACATCCTTAAGTTATTTCCGTTCTCATTAAGGGGTGATGCTAAGACATGGTAAAATACCCTTGCTCCTGGTTGTGTGCATAGTCCCCAGGACATGATTTACTAATTCTCTGAAAAATATTTTCCTGCTCATAAGAAACAAGCTGCCTTACAGGAAATATTTAACTTTGTGCAAATTGAAGAAGAGAGTCTCCCACAAGCTTGGGGGAGGCTTCTCCAGTTGCTTAATGCTTTGCCAGATCATCCTCTTAAGAAAAATGAAATACTTGATATCTTTTATAATGGACTAACTAATGCTTCTAGGGACTTCCTAGATAGTTGTGCTGGTTGTGTTTTCAGGGAACGAACTGTTGAACAAGGTGAGGCATTATTGAATAACATATTGAAGAATTATGATGACTGGACTCTTCCTGAACCACCGCCTAAACCCACTCCGAAGAACAGGCGTATCTTATTTCTCAGTCCTGAAGATATGCAAGAGGCAAAGAAATCTATGAAAGAAAAAGGTATTAAAGCTGAGGATGTCAAGAATTTACCACCTATTGAAGAAATACATGGCCTTGACACACCACCACCTCCACAGGTGGTAGAGGTAAATTCTTTATTAAAGTTCAATGAAAGTGACATTCCTCACAATAAACATCCTAGTCAATGCTTATATGAGTTTGACAACTATATTATGAAGCAAGATCTTTTCAATGCTCATGTTTTGAAACAATTGAAATACAATTCTAATATGATTGCTCGTTTGAGTGACTTGCTATTTAGAATCAGTAATGATGTTAGAGGTGTAGGAAAGCATGCCTCTATGGTTCAAACTCAGTTAGAACAAGTTGCTAAGTCTCAAAAAGAATTGCTTGATGAAATGAATAGTAATATGCATGATTTTGCTGCTAGAGTAGTAACTAGAGGAGGTAGAATGACCCAAGAACCACTTTATCCTGAGGGTCACCCTAAGAGAATTGAACAAGATTCTCAGAGAATTAATATTGATGCACCTAGTCCTTCTAAGAGGAAAAAGAAAAAGAAAAATGATAGGACTTTGCATACCTCTAGTGAACCTGAGACACAAAAACCTCCTGATAATAATGATGTCTCTATTTCCGATGCTGAAACTCAATCTGGTAGTGAACATCAACCTAGTGATAATGAAAATGATAATGATGATGTTCACGATGATGCTCAACCTAATAATGATAAAGAACCAGATAATGATGTTGAAATAGAGCCTGCTGCTGATCTTGATAACCCACAGCCTAAAAATAAACGTTATGATAAAAAAGACTTTGTGGCTAGGAAACATGGTAAAGAAAGAGACCCATGGGTTCATAAACCCATGCCATTTCCACCTAAGCGAACTAAGAAAAAGGATGATGAAGAATTTGAGCACTTTGCTAAGATGATTAGGCCAGTCTTTTTGCGTACCCGTTTAACTGATATTTTGAAGATGGCTCCTTATGCAAAGTATATGAAAGACATCATCACTAATAAAAGAAAAATACCTGAAGCTGAAATCTCCACCATGCTTGCTAATTATTCTTTTAAGGATGGAGTACCTAAAAACTTGGAGATCCGGGAATACCAACTATACCTTGCTCCATCAAAAGAAACTATGTTAAAACTGCTTTGTGTGATTTGGGAGCCGGTGTTAGTGTTATGCCTTTCTCCTTATATAAAAGACTTGATTTGAATAAACTCACACCTACTGAGATATCATTGCAAATGGCTGACAAATCAATAGCCATACCTATTGGTATTTGTGAGGATGTGCCTGTTGTTGTTGCAAATGTTACTATCTTAACGGACTTTGTTATTATTGAGATGCCCAAGGACGACAACATGTCGATTATCCTTGGTCGACCCTTTTTGAATACTGCAGGGGCTGTTATTGATTGCAATAAAAGCAAAGTTACTTTTCATATTAATGGTAATGAGCACACGGTGCACTTTCCGAAGAAACAATTCCAAGTGAATGGTATAAATGTTATTGAAGAATCTCCGACCATCACTATTGGAAGTTTTCAACTACCTCTACCTACTGCCAAAAAGAAATATGATATACTTATTGTTGGGGATATGCACATCCCCATTGAGGTAACTTAGTGTTTTTACGAAAGTTTTTCGGTTTCATGCTAATCGGAAGTGGTTGTTAATAAGACTTGATCAACCTTATTAATGAATCATTTTTGAGAGGTATGACATCGATTAATCTAGTAAGCACAACTCTCTGTTCCCACATTTTATTTTCTGTTCAAAGCTAGTTAAATAAAATAAAATGCCATGTTTATCCTGTTTTTTGTTTTCTCCGTGCAATAAAAAAATGATCCAAAAATAAAATTCTCAGAATGCCCTGAAAATTTAACACGATTTTTTCTGAATATTTATGAATTTCTGGTGCAAATAACACCTGAGGGGGGTGCACCTGGTGCCCACAAGAGACCAGGGCGCGCCGGCACCCCCAGGCGCGCCCTGGTGGGTTGTGGCCCCCACGTGGGCCCCCTCACTTATCTCTTTAGCCCCCATTGTCACCTACCTCCAGCAAAAAATCACCGCAGCCACCATTTTCGTGTTCTTGCTCTCAAACCCGCGGATTTCGATCTCTTTGCTTGAAGCTCCGTTTCTAAAACTATTTGGAGGGATTGCTACTTGGTATGTGACTCCTCCATTGCTCCAATTAGTTTTTGTTTTTGTGGGTTATTTTTAGAGTAATTAGCTACTCTTGGTGCTGCTGTAGATGAGCTTGCATGTTGATTTCTTAGAGTTCTAAGTAGTTTGGATGCTCAATATGGCCTCTATGCATGCTGGGGAGTAGTTGCTAACAATCTTACAAAGTTTTGTTGACAAATTTTTGTGGACTAAAAATTTTCAGAAATTTTTCTAGGAATAAAAATGCAATTCATTAGGAGTTCTTCGAGTAGGAGCTCCTTGGGAGCCTCGTCAAGTGGAAGCTCAGTTTGACAGTCTTATGTAGAACCAAGCGAAAGCTCGATGCGAGATGCCGCTACCAAATCATGCTTGTGGCCTTGCGACGAGTTCATGGAAGGTGCAGGTATTAAGGAGGAGTTTTATCAATTTATCCACAACACAGGGCTAGCTTCAATCGTCACAAATAAGTGCCCCCAACACCTCGAACTCACGAAAACCTTCACATAGAAATTTAAATATTTTCCTCGTGAGTCTAGAGTTTCATTCAACCTATACGATCATTCCTTTACAATGCCATTAGAAATGTTTAGCGATGCATGTAAACTACCATATGAGGGTTCCTTCGATGAACCAACAAAATCCGAGTACGAATCATTTTTAGTTAATCTTCGCTTTGGCGAAGATAGGGGGGTTACACAAGGGAGAATTAACAGCATCCATTTTCCATCACTCCAATATTTTGTGCTCTTTAATGGTAAATGTATTGTAGGCAAACAAGACTGTAGCACATTATGTGCTCATGATTTGAGTCTCTTACAAACTGCCATAACTAGGAATACGGATTATAATCTTGGTGCAATTGTTGCACGGAGGTTGCAGCTTAATGCTGCTAGTGGTAATTTTTATGGAGGAATCTATGCCTCCCGTGTAGCTGAGAGATTAAATGTGTCACCATGGCCTAATGACCCCATTCTACCCACTCAATATTTATACTTTGATGCTATGAAGCATCATAAGTTCCTTACGGGCACGACCACCAACCATACCTATAACTTGAGATTTTATAAGAAACCTATTGCGCCTGTTGTTTTGCCTGCTCCTGCTCTCTTTGATTTTCACACTAGGGGAAGATATTATGTTCTTGAGAACGAAGCTTATGAGTACAACGCGGAGGTTGACGCTGCCAGGAGGGCCGCGGAGTCTGCTCCGAGGTTCTCGATGAGCCATCGCCCAGATTATTATTCATACGGATGGTGATTACCAAGCTAGGCCAAAAGCCTATGGTTGGGGGAGTACGTATTTCCACCGACATTACATTCATGTTCACACATTTCATTCTAGTTGTAGCTAGGGTTTCCAATTTTGCTCCCAATGTATCCATAAATGAGACATTTGTTCAAGTTGATCCGCGATTACTAGCGATTTCAACTTCATGTTCCCGAGTTGCAGAGAACAATCCGAACTGAGGCAATCTTTCCGGATTCGCTCCGCCTTACAGCCTTGCTTCCCATTGTCATTGCCGAGATCCATGGATCACAGAAAAATCTCTCCCCATGGCCTTTCGCCTCTGAAAGCGTCCTTCCTTCTCAATGCCCGGGCATCCATCCAATGCATGATTTTCGATAGCGTCGAACATGAGCGGACACCCACACAATCTCGATTTGACACAGCAACACTTTCCACCTCACTTCCTTCCCTTGGATCAGATAGGAAGGGCAAGCGGTCAAAGCAGAAAGGGTTCTCGCTTCTCCGTCTGGAAGGACCCCAAATGGACCAATTCCTATCGATCTTTCCTTACGACTCGACTTGTTCACACTCTTTCATTGTATTATCCATGCTAGAATTGTTTTCTCGCTTTCTTCTTGTGTGTTTGAAAAACTTTGAGAAAACCCAAAAATATTTCCTATTTCCTTTTAGTTTTTATTTCTAGCTTAGTTTAATTGTAGCATCAAAAGAAAACCCAAAAAGATTTCCCGCTTCTTCTTTTACTTGTTGGGAGCTTTCCCGTGTAAATAATTTTTCTCATTTTTGTTTTCTTTAATTTGCTTGCTTCATGAAAAAACTAAAAACTCCAAAAATATTTCAGTGTGTTTCTCTAAATTTCTTTTCCTTTTACTAGAGTCGTACCGAGGAGAAGATCACGATGAAATTATTGAGTGTCTCTCATCTGCATTATTGTTTATCTAACAAAGAGCCCATGTTACTTTGTCTTCTCCTCTTGAATAAAATGCTTGCAGATTCCAGCTTAGTCCACAATAATCTTGCACTATTATCTTCTTATCGTTCAATCGTGCAAGTGAAAGGCAATAATGATGACATTTGATGAATTGACTGTGGCAGAGAAAGTCGGGTATGAACTCAACTTGTTTTTGTTTTTGTAAATATGTTTAACCTAGTATCCCTTGATTTGGCTCATTATGATCAAACATGTTTGCAATGACCATTAGAGATTATAGTTGTTCATGCCATGCTTAAGTAGCTAGGAGTGGATAATGATTTACCTTGGGTGTCAACATGCATTAAAACGGTTGTGATGAGGTATGATGATATGGTATCCTCCTCTGAATGTTTCAAGTGGCTTGACTTGGCACATGTTCACGCATGTAGTTGAATCAAAACCAACATAGCCTTCATGATATTTATGTTCATGGTGTCCATATCCTACTCATGCTAGTATTCAATGTTGATTATATGTAATGCATGTTCATGACCGTCTTCGCTCTCTAGTTGGCCGCTTCTCAATCTATTTGCTAGCCTTCGCCTGTACTTAGCGGAAATACTGCTTGTGCATTGATAACCCACAAGTATAGGGGATCAGTTGTAGCCTCTTTCGATAAGTAAGAGTATCGAACCCAACGAGGAGCTAAAGGTAGAACAAATATTCCCTCAAGTTCTATCGACCACCGATACAACTTTACGCACGCTTAACGTTCGTTTTACCTAGAACAAGTATGAAACTAGAAGTACTTTGTAGGTGTTGTGGGATAGGTTCGCAAGATAATAAAGAGCACGTAAATAAAATCTAGGGGCTGATTAGATAAATAAACAACTAAGTGAGTTTTAGTAGAGAGCTTTTTGTCACAAGAAAGTTATTTGTCCCTAGGCAATCGATAACTAGACCGGTAATCATTATTGCAATTTTATATGAGGGAGAGGCATAAGCTAACATACTTTCTCTACTTGGATCATATGCACTTATGATTGGAACTCTAGCAAGCATCCGCAACTACTAAAGATCATTAAGGTAAAACCCAACCATAGCATTATAAGGTATCAAGTCCTCTTTACTCCCATATGCAACAACTCACCTACTCGGGTTTATGCTTCTGTCACTCAAGTAACCCACCATAGGCAAATCATGAACACATTGCAACACCCTACAGCAAGGATCCCTCATGCTTGCGCGACACGGAGAGCACCATAGGATAGCACCAATAATAAAACATGCAACTCAAACCAATCATGATCATCAATCAACCCACAGGACAAAACGGATCTACTCAAACATCATAGGATAGCCATACATCATTGGGAAATAATATATAGCGTTGAGCACCATGTTTAAGTAGGGATTACAGAGGGGAGACGGGGTGTTACACCACTGCATAGAGGGGGAGAGAGTTGGTGATGACGCCGGCGAAGTTGTTGGTGTAGATCGCCATCGATGATGGCCCCGGCGGCGTTCCGGTGCCACCGAGAGAGATGGGGAGAGAGCCCCCCTCCTTATTCTTCTTCCTTGGCCTCCCCCCTAGATGGGAGGAGGGTTTCCCCTCTGGTCATTGGCTTCCATGGCTGCGGAGGGGTGAGAGCCCCTCCGAGATTGGATCTCTCTCTCTGTTTCCTTCTGTTTCTGTCTTCTCAGATTCTGGCCTTTCACCGTTTCTTAAATTCCCGGAGATCCGTAACTCCGATTGGACTGAAATTTTAACACGATTTTTGTCCGGATATTAGCTTTCTTGCAGCGAAATAAGGGCATCAACCGCCTTACGGGGTGGCCACAAGCCAGCCTGGCGTGCCCTACCCTCCAGGGCGCGCCCCTATGGCTTGTGGGCCCCTCGGGCACCGCCTTATGTTGATTCCACTTCCCAAAATTCACAGATATTCCAAAAAAAATCTCCGTAAGTTTTTATCCCATTTGGACTTCTTTTCATATGGATTTTTTGCGAAATAAAAAACATGCAACAAACAGGAACTGGCACTGGGCACTGGATCAATATGTTAGTCCCAAAAATAGTATAAAAAGTTGCCAAAAGTATATGAAAGTTATAGAATATTGGCATGAAACAATCAAAAATTATAGATATGACGGAGATGTATCAGCATCCCCAAGCTTAATTCCTGCTCGTCCTCGAGTAGGTAAATGATGAAAAAAAGATAATTTTTGATGTGGAATGCTACCTAGCATAATCTTGATCATATAATCTAATCATGGCATGAATATTAAGACACAGGTGATTCAAAGCAATGGTCTATCATTTGACATTAAGACAATAATACTTCAAGCATACTAATAAAGCAATCATGTCTTCTCAAAATATCATGGCTAAAAGAAAGTTATCCCTACAAAATCATATAGTCTGGCTATGCTCCATCTTCATCACACAAAGTGTTTAATCATGCACAACCCCGGTTTTAGCCAAGCAATTGTTTCATACTCTAGTATTCTCAAACTTTTTCAACTTTCACGCAATACATGAGCGTGAGCCATGGATATAGCACTATAGGTGGAATAGAATATGGTGGTTGTGGAGAAGACAAAAAGAAGGAGATAGTCTCACATCAACTAGGCGTATCAACGGGCTATGGAGATGCCCATCAATAGATATCAACGTGAGTGAGTAGGGATTGCCATGCAACGGATGCACTAGAGCTATAAGTGTATGAAAGCTCAAAAGAAACTAAGTGGGTGTGCATCCAACTTGCTTGCTCACGAAGACCTAGGGCAATTTGCGGAAGCCCATCATTGGAATATGCAAGCCAAGTTCTATAATGAAAAATTCCCACTAGTATATGAAAGTGACAATATATGAGACTCTCTATCATGAAGATCATGGTGCTACTTTGAAGCACAAGTGTGGAAAAAAGAATAGTAGCATTGCCCCTTCTCTCTTTTCTCTCTTTTTTTTGTTTTGTTCTTTTTTGGTGGGCTTCTTTGGCCTCTTTTTTTTATATGGGCTTCTTTGGCCTCTTTTATTTATTTGTAAAGTCCGGAGACTCATCCCAAGTTGTGAGGGAATCATAGCTTCCATCATCCTTTCCTCACATGGGACAATGCTCTAATAATGATGATCATCACACTTTTATTTACTTACAACTCAAGAATTACAACTCGATACTAGAACAAAATATGACTCTATATGAATGCCTCCGGCGGTGTACCGGGATGTGCAATGATCTAGCATAGCAATGACATCAAAATGAAAACATCATGCTAGCTATCTTACGATCATGCAAAGCAATATGACAATGATGGTGCCTGTCATAATAAACGGAACGGTGGAAGTTGCATGGCAATATATCTCGGAATGGCTATGGAAATGCCATAATAGGTAGGTATGGTGGCTGTTTTGAGGAAGGATATATGGTGGGTGTAATGCACCGGCAAAAGTTGCGCGGTACTAGAGAGGCTAGCAATGGTGGAAGGATGAGAGTGCGTATAATCCATGGACTCAACATTAGTCATAAAGAACTCACATACTTATTGCAAAAATCTATTAGCTATCGAAACAAAGTATTAGACGCATGCCCCTTGGGGAGAGGTTGGTAGGAGTTAACCATCGCGCGCTCCCGACCTCCACACAAAGGATGACAATCAATAAATAAATCATGCTCCGACTTCTTCACATAACGGTTCACCATACGTGCATGCTACGGGAATCACAAACTTTAACACAAATATTTCTACCAATCCACAATTACTCACTAGCATGACTCTACTATCACCATCTTTATATCGCAAAACTATTGCAGCGAATCAAACATATCATATTCAGTGATCTACAAGTTTTATGTAGGATTTTATGACTAACCATGTGAATGACCAACTCCTGTTAACTCTCTAAATAGATATAAGTGAAGCATGAGAGTTTAATTCTTTCTACAAAAGATATGCCCACGCTCTAAAAAATATAAGTGAAGCAAAAGAGCATTCTACAAATGGCGGTTTTCTATGTGTAGAGAAACAGGCAATCCAAACTTCAAATGATATAAGTGAAGCACATGAAGCATTCTATAAAGCCATACTCAAAAGATATAAGTGAGGTGCAAAGAGCCTTCTATAAATCAACCAAGGACTTTCTCATACCAGCATGGTGCATTGTTAAAAGAAAAATAAAAAGCACATGACGCTCCAAGATTTACGCATATCATGTGACGAATAAAAATATAGCTCCAAGTAAAATTACCGATGGTTGTTAGAAGAAAGAGGGGATGCCTTCCGGGGCATCCCCAAGCTTAGTTTCTTGGGAGTCCTTGAATATTACCTTGGGGTGCCTCGGGCATCCCCAAGCTTAGTCTCTTTCCACTCCTTATTCCTTCATCCATCGTGATCTCACCCAAAACTTGAAAACTTCAATCACACAAAACTTAACAAAACCCTCGTGAGATCCGTTAGTATAATAAAGCAAATTACAACTTTAAGTACTGTTGCCAACCAATTCATATTTTTTTTTGCATTGTAGCTACTGTAATATAACTTTTCCATGGCTTATACCACCGATACTATCGATAGTTTCATCAAAATGAGCAAAACAATGCAACAAAAATAGAATCTGTCAAAAACAGGACATTCTGTAGTAATCTGAACATTCACCATACTTTTGTAACTCTAAAAATTCTGAAACATTAGGACGTGGTCAAGAATTTATATAACAGTATTGTGTAAAAATTTCAGAATTTTTGCATGCTCCACTAAATATTAAAATTCAAGCACTGCAGCAAAAGTTTCTGTTTTTACACAGCACATATCAAACAAGCAATTTAAACACCCTAAAGGTAATTCTTGGCACATTATTTTTATAATACAATGAATTTATACAAGAGGATAATTATTTTTGTTGAAAAGTTTCTGTAATCAAGATTCACAAAGTTTCCATGGGCATGAACAAAGTTCAAGGCTAGCCCCCACTTCAACGATGCTCGTCTTTCTCACTTTCACTTCTCTTTTTGAAAAAGTTTTAGGTTCCCCTCTTTATTTTTTTTGTTTTTAAACTATATAAAAGCACACAACAGAATAAAATGACTCTCTAAAACTTCCGGGTTGTCTCCCTGGCAGCGCTTTCTTTAAAGCCATTAAGCTAGGCATAAAGTGCTCAAGTAATTGATCCACCCGGATCCCAAGGTATATCAAAGGCAATTTTAATTAACAATGATTTGTAATTTAGTATTGAGCACAAAGTAATATATATCATGCAATGACGAAGTCTAACTCTCTTCCTATGCATCGGCATGTCATAAAAGAACAATTCATGCACACAAAGTAAAGGCCAATACATAGCATAAGCAGTTTCTTGCAATTTTATCGTATTGGAAACATGCAGAGGCGGAAATGTAGTTCCTCTCTCATAATAATTGCAAGTAGGAGCAGCAAGCACATGCATATTATATTCATAAAAATCATCATGTGTAGTAGCTAAACGCAACCCATCTATATAATCCTTAATAAGAGCAAACTTCTCCGAGGTAGTGTAGTTGGAAGAATTCAAAAAGATAATAGGACTATCATGCGTGGGTGCAAAAGCAACAATTTCATTCTTAACATAAGAAACTCTAGCAAGTTCATCTCCATAAGCATAATTCATATTGGCATCATGGCCACAAGCATAACAAGCATCAATTTCAACAAAAAGGGATATTTCAAACGAATCCAAGGGATCATAGCAATCATCATAGCATTCATCATGGCATTCATCCTTCGGTAAGCACAAAGGGTAATTAAACAATGTATGAGTTGAAGAGTTACTCTCATTAGAAGGTGGGCACGGGTAGCTAATCCTCTCTTCCTCCTTTTGTTCTTCGCTCTCCTCCTCATCTTTTTCATCTAATGAGCTCACAGTTTCAGCAATTTCTTCTTCCATAGATTCCTGCAAAATATTAGTCTCTTCCAAGGCAGCAGACATTCTCTCAATAAATTCAATAATATCAGCATTGCAATCATAATTCTCATAGCAATATTTAAGTATGGCAAAAATTTCAGATTCGTAAGGAACATCATCATCATACTTTTCAAGCAAAGAAGCAATTTCATAAGCACCTTTAAAAACAACAAATTCTTCTATTCGTTCCACATCATAGTAATCATAAATACCTTTAGCATAAGAAGCTAAGGTTTCATTATCATTAAATTTGCATTGAAAGGGAAGGTGTCGAGCTTCTATATTAGAGCAACAAGTAAAGTCACATCTCGAGCATGCATCCCAAGCAAACCATTCCAGTATTCTAATTTGATCCCATAAGTGTTTCCCTTTTTGAGATAAGCGATAATCCCTAAAGTATTCACGTTGATCCAATGTGTATCCCATTATCAAGTTGAATGGGGTTTTCTCAGGATTACCAAAGTAGTGCATAATATTTTCCACATAACGAGCATCGAGGGTTTTAGGAGGTTCCCCATCTCCATGAGTAGCAAGCACACCTAATTTTTTTGGTATTTCGTGTTCCATATCCATAACTAAACATAGAGAACAACTTAGAACAGCAAATAAAATCTACTTAGTGATAAAGCAAACAAGCACACACGAGAATATTCACCCCACGCTATTGCTCCCCGGCAACGGCGCCAGAAAAAGGTCTTGATAACCCACAAGTATAGGGGATCAGTTGTAGCCTCTTTCGATAAGTAAGAGTGTCGAACCCAATGAGGAGCTAAAGGTAGAACAAATATTCCCTCAAGTTCTATCGACCACCGATACAACTCTACGCACGCTTAACGTTCGCTTTACCTAGAACAAGTATGAAACTAGAAGTACTTTGTAGGTGTTGTGGGATAGGTTTGCAAGATAATAAAGAGCACGTAAATAAAATCTAGGGGCTGCTTAGATAAAGAAACAACTAAGTGAGTTTTAGTAGAGAGCTTTTTGTCACAAGAAAGTTATTTTTCCCTAGGCAATCGATAACTAGACCGGTAATCATTATTGCAATTTTATATGAGGGAGAGGCATAAGCTAACATACTTTCTCTACTTGGATCATATGCACTTATGATTGGAACTCTAGCAAGCATCCGCAACTACTAAAGATCATTAAGGTAAAACCCAACCATAGCATTATAAGGTATCAAGTCCTCTTTACTCCCATATGCAACAACCCACCTACTCGGGTTTATGCTTCTGTCACTCAAGCAACCCACCATAGGCAAATCATGAACACATTGCAACACCCTACAACGAGGATCCCTCACGCTTGCGTGACACGGAGAGCACCATAGGACAGCACCAATAATAAAACATGCAACTCAAACCAATCATGATCATCAATCAACCCATAGGACAAAACGGATCTACTCAAACATCATAGGATAGCCATACATCATTGGGAAATAATATATAGCGTTGAGCACCATGTTTAAGTAGAGATTACAGCAGGGAGAAGGGGTGTTACACCGCTGCATAGAGGGGGAGAGAGTTGGTGATGACGGCGGCGAAGTTGTTGGTGTAGATCGCCGTCACGATGATGGCCCCGATGGCATTCCGGTGCCACCGAGAGAGAGGGGGAGAGAGCCCCCCTCCTTCTTCTTCTTCCTTGGCCTCCCCCCTAGATGGGAGGAGGGTTTCCCCTCTGGTCCTTGGCTTCCATGGCTGTGGAGGGGCGAGAGGCCCTCCGAGATTGGATCTCTCTCTCTGTTTCCTTCTGTTTTTGTCTTCTCAGATTCTGGCCTTTCACCGTTTCTTAAATTCCCGGAGATCCGTAACTCCGATTGGACTGAAATTTTAACACAATTTTTATCCGGATATTAGCTTTCTTGCGGCGAAAGAAGGGCACCAACCGCCTTACGGGGTGGCCACAAGCCAGCCTGGCGCGCCCTACTCCCCAGGGCATGCCCCTATGGCTTGTGGGCCCCTCGGGCACCGCCTTCTGTTGATTCCACTTCCCAAAATTCACATATATTCCAAAAAAAATCTCCGTAAGTTTTTATCCCGTTTGGACTTCTTTTGATATGGATTTTCTGCGAAACAAAAAACATGCAACAAACAGGAACTGGCACTGGGCACTGGATCAATATGTTAGTCCCACAAATAGTATAAAAAGTTGCCAAAAGTATATGAATTTGTAGAATATTGGCATGAAACAATCAAAAATTATAGATACGATGGAGACATATCATGCATCAAAACCCTTAAACCAAGTTATGCCAGATGAGTCCACCATACCTACCTATATGCGGTATTACCCTGCTATTCCAATGTAAATGTGCATGTGCCACCTCTAAAAATTCAAATGAACATCTGTTTTGTGTGCCTGCACCGCTCATGGAGCGACAGGGGCAGTCAGTATCTTCCATGCTAAGCGGGTTATTCTCATGATGAGTGTTTATTCACTCGTCCTTACACGAGAGGGGCGGTAATAGGGATTCCCAGTCCCGAAATCAAAAATCAAAAAAAAATAAACAAAACTCCCCCAGGAATGTTGTTGGTTTGGACGGTACCCGTGGATGCGGCTCGCCGTGGACTGTGATTGTTGGTGGAGGGGGAGTAAACCTTTAATTTTACCGCTTGGGAACCGCCGCTAATTTGTTTAGCATGGAAGGTATTGATAACTCTTGGTCGTGACGTTGACACGAAGGGTGTACCTCCCAAAATTATATCTATCTCCATTTTAAACTTTGAGCTCTAGCACCACTGCAAATCCATGCTTCCCTCTGCGAAGGGACTATCTATTTACTTTTATGTTGAGTCATCACCTTCTCAAATAAGCGCCAGACTTGAGAGCACTATTGTCATCCTCATGCATTGTGCATAGTTGATGTTGGGTGCAA
This sequence comes from Elymus sibiricus, assembly GCA_039707655.1. Lineage (NCBI taxonomy): Eukaryota > Viridiplantae > Streptophyta > Magnoliopsida > Poales > Poaceae > Elymus > Elymus sibiricus. The sequence continues at coordinate 279,822,138 of CM077667.1, forward strand.
CATGACTGGATCTTTTCTACCATGAATTACAATGTTTAGTCGCTGCTTGAACTTTGGAGGTGCTCTGCATTTATGTTTTGCGGTCTCGGAAAGGGCTAGCAAGATACCACTATTGTCATATTGTATCACGATTGTTTTGACAAAATGTTGGCGCTTGAGATATCTTATTATTGCTCGCTAGTTGCTTATGTTATTGTTATGAGTAAATATAATTCCTAAGAGTTATTCTTGACATGGTTAGTCATAATCTTTGCTGAAAACCTGGGTGCTACTTAAGCATATATATGTAAACAAGAACAAATGAGTTCATAAAAGTTTTTCTTTATCACTTTCAGTTTATCAACTGAATTGCTTGAGGACAAGCAAAGGTTTAAGCTTGGGGGAGTTGATACGTCTCCAACGTATGTACTTTTTCTCACTCTTTTGCCCTTGTCCTGGACTCTAATTTGCATGATTTGAATGGAACTAACCCGGACTGACGCTGTTTTCAGCAGAACTACCATGGTGTTGTTTTTGTGTAGAAATAAAAGTTCTCGGAATGGAACGAAACTTTTTGGAGATTTATTTTGGAAAATATAAAAAATACTGGAGCCAAAAACCACCGGAGAGGGAGGGCAGGCTGGGCACAATACACCAGGGCGCGCCAGCCCCCTCCCGGCGCGCCCTGGTGGGTTGTGCCCACCTCGTGGCCCCACTTGACCTATTTCCGCCACTATAAATTCCTAAATTTGGAGAAAAAATCAGAGAGAAAGAATTATCGCGTTTCACGAGATGGAGCCGCCGCCACCTCCTGTTCTTCATCGGGAGGTCAGATCTGGAGCCCGTTTGGGGCTCCGGAGAGGGGAATCTTCGGTCTTCGTCATCATCAACTTTTCTCCATCGCCAATTCCATTATGCTCCCCACCGGGAGTGAGTAATTCCTTCGTAGGCTTGCTGGTTGGTGAGGAGTTGGATGAGATTCATCATGTAATCGAGTTAGTTTTGTTAGGGCTTGATCACTAGTACCCATTATGTTCTGAGATTGATGTTGCTATGACTTTGCTATGCCTAATGCTTGTCACTAGGGCCCGAGTGCCATGATTTCAAATCTGAACCGTTTATGTTATCATGTCTATATCCATGTTCTTGATCCGATCTTGCCTAGTCATATGCACCTATTACGTGTTATGATCCATCAACCCCATAGTGACAATATTTGGGATACTTCGCGGTGATGACCGTAGTTTGAGGAGTTCATGTATTCACCATGTGTTAATGCTTTGTTCCGGTTCTCTATTAAAAGGAGGCCTTAATATCCCTTAGTTTCCTTATGGACCCCACTGCCATGGGAGGGTTGGACAAAAGATGTCATGCAAGTTCTTTTCCATAAGCACGTATGACTATTTACGGAACACATGCCTACATTACATTGATGAACTAGAGCTAGTTCTATATCGCCCTAGGTTATGACTGTTACATGATGAATATCATCCAACAAGTTACCGATCCAGTGCCTACGACCTTTCCACTTGTTGTTCTTGCTAAGTTACTACTGCTGTTGCAGCTGTTCCAACTGCTACAAAACTATTGCTACTACTGTTACCGCTACTGTTACTATTGCTACTGCTATCAAAACTATCATATTACTGTGCTACTGATCGCTCCGCTGCAGATATTTAATCTCCAGGTGTGGTTGAATTGACAACTCAAGTGCTAATACTCTCAAGTATTCTTTGGCTCCCCTTGTGTCGAATCTATAAATTTGGGTTGAATACTCTACCCTCGAAAACTGTTGCGATCCCCTATACTTATGGGTTATCATTACTCCTTACATCGACCGCTATCCAGCATGCATCTAGTGTATTAAGTTCATGGAAAAACGGAGTAATGCAATAAGAACGATGACATGATGTAGACAAGATCTATTCATGTAGGAATAGACCCCATCTTGTTATCCTTAATAGAAACGATACATGCGTGTCTTGCTGCCCCTTCTGTCACTGGGAAAGAACACCGCAAGATCGAACCCATCACAAAGCACCTCTTCCCATGGAAAGAAAAATCGATCTAGTTGGCCTTACTAAACCACAGATTTGGAGAAGAAATACGAGGCTATAAGTAATCATGCATATAAGAGATCAAAGAAGAATCAAATAATATTCATGGATAGAAACTGATCATGAACTCAAAATTCATCGGATCCCAACAAACACACCGAAAAGTTTACATCAAATAGATCTACAAGAGACCATTGTCTTGCGAATCATAAGAGAGAGAGAGAGGAAGCCATCTAGCTACTGCCTACGGACCCGTAGGTCTATGGTGGACTACTCACGCATCATCGGAGAGGCACCTATGAGGAAGATGAACCCCTCCGTGATGGTGTTTAGATTCGATCTCGAGGTTCTGGAAATTGCGGCGGCTGGAATTGTGTTTCGTCGACTCCCCTAGGGTTTTTGGAATATTTGGGAATTTATAGGCATCAGAGGCGGTGGAGACGGGCCCCGAGGAGGGCACAACCCATCAGGGCGCGCCGGGGTCCCCCTGGCATGCCCTGGTGGGTTGTGGTCTCCTCGGCCCACTCCCCCGGCACTTCTTTGGCCCATTGGGTGTCTTCTGGTCCAGAAAAAATCTCCAAAAAGTTTCGTCGCGATTGGACTCCGTTTGGTATTGATTTTCTGCGAAGTAAAAAACAAGCAAAAACAACAACTGGCACTTTGGCACTATGTCAATAGGTTAGTCCCAAAAATGATATAAAGTTGTTATAAAATGATTGTAAAACATCCAAGAATGATAATATAACAACATGGAACAAGCAAAAATTATAGATACGTTGGAGACGTATCAGCATCCCCAAGCTTAATTCCTACTCGTCCTCGAGTAGGTAAATGATAAAAACAGAATTTTTGATGTGGAATGCTGCCTAACATGTTCATCATATTCTTTTCGTATAACATGGACATTTGGACTTGTAAATGATTCAAAGCAATAGTCTAGTTTTAACATAATGACTTCAATACTCAAGGATGTCAACAAGCAACCATGTCTTTCAGAATATCAACACTAAAGAAAGTTATCCCTAGCCCATCATGCTCAATCATTGATCCATTCATGAAACACACTCAAATATTAGCTATGCCCAATGCTCAAGTACGATCGTAGTGCCCCCTAGTTGGTGCTTATAAGAGAAGATGGAGACTCAAAGTAAAGATAAAAATTGCATAAAGTAAATAGATAGGCCCTTCGCAGAGGGAAGTAGGGATTTGTAGAGGTGCCAGAGCTCAAGGTTTAAATTGAGAGAGAGAAAATATTTTGCGTGGCATGCTTTTCCTGTCAAGGAAAACGACAAAGTAGCTCACAATACTTTCCATGCTAGATATATCATAGGCGGTTCCCAAACAGAAAATAAAGTTTATTCCTTTTTCCACCAAACTTTCACTTTCCATGGCGGGCCGTATCCACGGTTGCCTTCCATACCAACACTTTCCAAGGAATTTATTATTTGACAACATAAAGTAAATATTTTTTCTTTTTCATTTCGGGAATGGGCATCCCTATTACCGCCGCACTCTCGTGCAATGACAAGTGAATAAACACTCATCTTGAGAATAACACATCTAGCATGGAAAAATATTGGACACACCCCACCGTTTCATGAGCGGTACGGGCACACAAAAGAGAAAATTTATTTTGAAAATTTAGAGATGGCACATACAAATTTTCTTGGAACTGCATGGAAATACCACATATAGGTAGGTATGGTAGCCTCATAAGGCAAAACTTGGTTTAAGGATTTTGGATGCACAAGTAGTATTTCTACTTAGTACAATTGGAGGCAACCAAACCAAGAAACAAAAATTCACATAAGCGAGAATTGAGCATAACTAACACCGAATAATGCACCACAAGTAGGATGTAACTTCATTGCATAACTATTGACTTTCGTGCATGCATAGGGATTCACAAACCTTAACACCAATATTCCTACTAAGCATAATTACTCACTAACATGACTCACATATTACAATCATCATGTTTCAAAACTATTACAAGGAATCAAGTTTAATTTGCCCAATGATCTTCATGAAAGTTTTTATTATATCCTCCTTGGATATCTATCACTTTGGGACTAGTTTTCATATATTTCCATTGCTTTTTGGCAAGTTCAAACAAATTTAAGTGAAGCACATGAGCATCAAGATTTCATCTCTCAAAAAGGTATAAGTGAAGCATGAGAGGATTTCTCCAAAATTTACCTACTCTCAAATTAATCTAAGTGAAGCATGAGAGTATTTCTACAAAAATTTCCAAGCACACCGTGCTCAAAAAGATATAGTGAAGCACTAGAGCAATTCTATAGCTCAAAAGGTTTAAGTGAAGCACATAGAGAAATTCTAACAAATCATAGCATGATTTTGGCTTTTATCAAATATGTGTGTCCAGCAAGGATACAAGTGACAAACTAACAAACAAAGCAATCAAATATACAAGACGCTCCAAGCAAAACTCATGATATGTGAAGAATAAAAATATAGCTCCAAGTAAAATACCGATGGTCGTTAGAAGAAAGAGGGGATGCCACTCGGGGGCATCCCCAAGCTTAGTTGCTTGTTTCTCTTTGGATATATCTTAGGGGTGCGGTAGCATCCCCAAGCTTAGGCTTTTATCACTCCTTATTCCTTCATCCATCGTGATCTCACCCAAAACTTGAAAACTTCAATCACACAAAACTCAACAAAATCTTCGTGAGATCCGTTAGTATAATAAAGAAAATCACTACTTTAGGTGCTGTTGCAAACCCATTCATATTTTATTATTGCATTATACCTACTGTATTTTAACTCTACCATGGCTCATACCCTTCAATATAACCCATAGATTCATCAAAACAAGCACACAATGCAACGAAAACATAATCTATCTTAAAAAGAACAGTCTGTTGTAATCTATACTCTAACCATACTTTTGTAACTCTAAAAATTCTGAAACATTAGGAAAACGTAAGGAATTTGTATAGAAACACTGTGTTAAAATTTCATCTCAAGATCACGTTCCGGTAGAAAATGAAAATTCATATACTGGACGCAAAGTTTCTGTTTCAGATTCAGCATCGCTTCTACTCATCCTATGAATCATCCTAAAGGCTTTACTTGGCACAAACACTAAATAAACCATAAAAACACAATCATAATAGAGGCATAATTGTGTCAACACTCAAAAACAGAAAGGAAAAAGCAAAAATTTATTTATTCATTGGGTTGCCTCCCAACAAGCGCTATCGTTTTACGCCCCTAGCTAGGCATAACACATAGATTCAAGTATTGTCATCTTTGGTTTTGGATCCATAGGATGCCCTCATGATTTATTCATATGGTGGCTTAATTATTGTCCTAGGGAAGTGTTCCATGCCCTTTCTCAAGGGAAATTGAAAATGAATATTGCCTTCTTTCATATCAATTACGGCACCTATAGTGCGTAAAAACGGTCTACCAAGTATAATGGGACAGGACAGATTGCAATCAATATCAAGCACGATAAAATCAATAGGCACATAGTTCCTATTTGAAAGAATAAGAACATCATTAATTCTTCCCAAAGTCTTTTTAATAGTAGAATCCGCCAAGTGCAAATTAAGAGAACATTCTTCAATATTCGTAAGACCAAGCACATCACATAGAGATTTCGGAATCGTGGAAACACTAGCACCCAACTCACACAAAGCAAAGCACTCATAATTTTTAATCTTGACCTTAATGGTAGGTTCCCACTCATCATGAAATTTTCTAGGAATAGAGATCTCCAACTCCAACTTTTCTTCAAAAGATTTCATCATGGCATCAACGATATGTTTAGTAAAAGATTTATTTTGATCATAAGCATGGGGTGAATTCAACATGGATTTCAGCAAAGAAATACATTCAATCAAAGAGCAACTATCATAGTTAAAGTCTTTGCAATCCAACATAGTGGGCACATCACTAGTTAAAGTTTTGACCTCTTCAAACCCACTTTTATCAAAAAATTCATCAAGATTTCCACCCTCCAAATTATTGGGACGCCTTCTAGCTAAAGTTGACTCTACTTAAGTCCCTTCATTATCAATTTTAACATTACTAAACAAGGAATCAATAGAAGAAACACCAATCACTTTAAGATCTTCATCTTTTTTATGAAGGCAATCACTAGAAAACGATTTTTCTAAGATTTCTCTTTTAGCTCTAAGCATAGCGGTTCTTTTCTTACTTTCATCCATAGAGACATATAAAGCTTTAATAGATTCATGAATATTAGGCACAAAAGCTTTCAACTTGAGATTTTCAACATCATGAGAAATTCTATCAATGCTTCTAGACATATCATCAATCTTATTCAACTTTTCTTCTATCGTAATATTGAAAACCTTTTGCGCGTTGATAAATTATTTAATATTACTCTCAAGATCAGAGGTGTTCCTATTATTATTGTAAGAAGGATTACCATAGAAATTACTATAATTATTAGAGGAATTTCCAGGAAAAGGCCTAGGATTAAAATTACCTCTATAAGCATTGTTATTGATATTGTTTCAAGAGACAAAATTCACATCTACGGAATCACTATTTTACTCAATAAAAGTAGACAAAGGCACATCATCAAGATCAATAGGAGCATTTTTACTAGCAACCAATTTCATCAAAGCATCAACCTTATCACTCAAAGTGCTAATTTCCTCTACCGAATTAACTTTTTTACTAGTAGGTGCTCTTTCGGTATGCCATTGAGAATAATTATCCATGATATTATCTAGCAATTTAGTAGCTTCACCCAAAGTAATCTCCATAAAAGTACCACCCGCGGCGGAATCTAAAAGATTTCTAGAGACAAAATTCAATCCCGCCTAAATTTTTTGTACGATCATCCAAAGATTTAAACCATGAGTAGGACAATTTCTTAGCATCAACTTCATTCTTTCCCAAGATTGTGCAACATGTTCATGCTCAAGTTGCTTAAAATTCATGATTTGCGTCCTAAGGGAAATAATTTTCGCTGGCGGAAAATACTTAGTGATAAAAGCATCCTTCCACTTATTCCAAGAATCGATACTATTGCGAGGCAAAGAGGAAAACCAAACTTTAGCACGATCCCACAAGGAAAAAGGAAATAATTTCAACTTCACAATATCATTTTCCACATCTTTTTTCTTTTGCATATCACACAATTCTACGAACGTGTTTAGATGGCACGCGGCATCCTCATTAGGATTACCGGCAAATTGATCTTTCATGACAAGATTCAACAAAGCGGCATTAATATCACAAGATTCCGCACTAGTGGCAGGAGGAGCAATCGGAGTACTAATAAAATCATTGTTATTAGTATTGGAAAAATCACACTACTTGGTGTTCTCTTGAGTCATCGTGACTACGCAAACAAGATTGCAAGCAAGGAAGAGATCCGGCGAGAAAAAGGAAAATGAAAAAGAGGGCGAATAAAACGGCAAATTGGTGAAGTGGGGGAGAGGAAAACGAGAGGCAAATGGCAAATAATGTAATTGCAAGGAGATGAGATTTGTGATTAGGAACCTGGTAGGTGATGATGGAGTCCCCTTGGCGCCTACGATAGGCATGTAGAAGAGACTGCTTCCTCCCCGGCAACGGTGCCAGAAATTCCTTTGACGTGGCTTGAGACCGCGTCGGTATTTCCCCAAAGAGGAAGGGACGATGCAGCACAGCGACGGTAAGTATTTCCCTCAGTTATGAAACCAAGGTTATCGAACCAGTAGGAGGATCACCACCACCCAATAAGCAGCACCTGCACACAAACAACAAATACTTGCAACCCGACGCGAAAGAGAGGTTGTCAATCTCTCTACGGTAAAAAGATAGATTAGGTAGTGATAGATAGGAGAGATAGATCTCTCAGGAACACAAAATAAAATGAGCAAATAAAATATGCAGCAATATGTTTTTGGGTTTTGGTTTTGTAGATCTGAAAACAAAGATTGTAAAAAAGTAGATCGGAAAGCGATATGTTGGAAAAGTAGACCCGGGGGCCGTAGGGTTCACTAGTGGCTTCTCTCATGAGTATAGCGCACGGTGGGTGAACAAATTACTGTTGGGCAATTGATAGAAAATCGAATAGTCATGACGATATCCAAGGCGATGATCATTATACAGGCATCACGTCCAAGATAAGTAGACCCACTCCTGCCTGCATCTACCACTATTACTCCACAGATCGACTGCTATCCAGCATGCATCTAGTGTATTAAGTTCATGGAAAAACGGAGTAATGCAATAAGAATGATGACATGATGTAGACAAGATCTATTCATGTAGGAATAGACCCCATCTTGTTATCCTTAATAGCAACGATACATGCGTGTCTTGCTGCCCCTTCTGTCACTGGGAAAGAACACCGCAATATCGAACTCATCACAAAGCACCTCTTCCCATGGCAAGAAAAATCGATCTAGTCGGCCTAACTAAACCAAAGATTCGGAGAAGAAATACGAGGCTATAAGTAATCATGCATATAAGAGATCAAAGAAGACTCAAATAATATTCATGGATAGAAACTGATCATGAACTCAAAATTCATCGGATCCCAACAAACACACCGCAAAAGTTTACATCAAATAGATCTCCCAGAGACCATTGTATTGAGAATCATAAGAGAGAGAGAGAGGAAGCCATCTAGCTAATGCCTACGGACACGTAGGTCTATGGTGGACTACTCACGCATCATCGGAGAGGCACCTATGAGGAAGATGAACCCCTCTGTGATGGTGTTTAGATTGGATCTCGAGGTTCTGGAACTTGCGGCGGCCGGAATTGTGTTTCCTCGACTCCCCTAGGGTTTTTGGAATATTTGGGAATTTATAGGCATCAGAGGCGGTGGAGGGCACGCCGGGGCTCCCCTGGCGCGCCCTGGTGGGTTGTGGTCTCCTTGGCCCACTTCCCCGGCACTTCTTTAGCCCACTGGGTGTCTTCTGGTCCAGAAAAAATCTCCAAAAAGTTTCGTCGCGATTGGACTCCGTTTGGTATTGATTTTCTGCGAACTAAAAAACAAGCAAAAACAGCAACTGGCACTTTGGCACTATGTCAATAGGTTAGTCCCAAAAAATGATATAAAGTTGTTATAAAATGATTGTAAAACATCAAAGAATGATAATATAACAGCATGGAACAATCAAAAATTATAGATACGTTGGAGACGTGTCAGCATCCCCAAGCTTAATTCCTACTCGTCCTCGAGTAGGTAAATGATAAAAACCGAATTTTTGATGTGGAATGCTGCCTAACATGTTCATCATATTCTTTTTGTATAGCATGGACATTTGTACTTGTAAATGATTCAAAGCAATAGTCTAGTTTTAACATAATGACTTCAATACTCAAGCATGTCAACAAGCAACCATGTCTTTCAGAATATCAACACTAAAGAAAGTTATCCCTAGCCCATCATGCTCAATCATTGATCCATTCATGAAACACACTCAAATATTAGCTATGCCCAATGCTCAAGTACGATTATAGTGCCCCCTAGTTGGTGCTTATTGATGGGGATATGTACCTAGGGTAGGGTCATAGGCCTGACCTACATACCCTACCCAAGGGCACTACCCTAGAAAACTTAAGGACTACAAGGAAGTCTCCGACTGAAATCACCAAGGCGTATGAGTCACTCGACAACATCCACTCGGAGTCTCCTCCCTCCACTCGACGGTTACCTTTCACTCGGAAGAACCATAATACAGTCAACCGCAGAAGACCAGAAGCCACTCCAGGGAGGCCAATGGGCAGGCGTTCGGCTGAACCATTAGTAGCATTTATTACATACGTTACCAGTAACGTATATCTTTATTACCACGATCGAACCCTTGGTTGCTGGGTATTCATGAGGGGCAGCGCACTCTATATAAGCCACCCCTCCCCTCTGGCACTAGGGTTCGCACCCCTTGTAACTCTCATATTCCACATGACAAGCTCCCGAGCACTGAGACGTAGGGCTGTTACCTCCACAAGAGGGGCCTGAACTCATACATCTGTGTGTACATCCTCGCCGTAGCTAGGACTCTGCCCTCTCCTTACGTACCCCTACCTTCTACTGACGGTCAAGCTGAGCGAGCAAATGGCCTTATCCTTCAAGGATTGAAGCCTCGACTCATGCGAGACCTTGAACATGCAGCTGGAGCTTGGGTCACTGAATTGCCATCTGTCCTGTGGGGTTTGAGGACGACTCCCAACCGGTCAACTGATCGCACTCCTTTCTTCATGGTGTATGGAGCCGAAGCCGTTCTGCCGAGCGATCTCCTTCACAATTCTCCCCGTGTGGACCTTTACCCCGAGGCTGAAGCTGAACAAGCACGACAAGACGGTGTAGATCTCCTAGAAGAAGAGCGCGAGATGGCTCTGATTCGGTCGACTGTATATCAGCAAGATCTGCGCCGCTTCCATGCGAAGCACGTCAAGAGTTGGTCGTTCCATGAAGGTGATCTTGTCCTCCGAGTGGATCAGCAGCGACCTCACAAGCTGGCCGCAGCATGGGAAGGCTCGTTCGTCGTCACCAAAGTACTGAACAATGGAGCCTACCACCTCTTCAACCTCAAGAAGAATACCGACGAGCCGCGCGCCTGGAACGCGGATTTACTTCGACGTTTTTATACTTGACAACTGAGTTGTTTTGATGTAATAAGAGTACTCCAGACAGTGTCGTTTGTCGAAGTTATGACTCCTGCAGTCTATTGTCGATTCCGAGCGCGCAATTTCACATTCAAAAACTACTCCGAGTGACGAGCGATCCTCTCACTCGGGGGCTTAGCTACGAACCAGGTTTCGCCTAAGTTAAAAACTCTTCCGAGTGGATAGTATTCCATTCACTCGGAAACTTAGCTGCGAACCAGTCTTCGTCTAAGTTCAAAACTACCCCGAGTGACGAGCGATCCTCTCACTCGGGGGCTTAGCTGCGAACCAGTTTCGCCTAAGTTAAAAACTCTTCCGACTGGATAGTATTCCATTCACTCGGACACTTAGCTGCGAACCAGTCTTCGTCTAAGTTCAAAACTACTCTGAGTGACGAGCGATCCTTTCCCTCGGGGGCTTAGCTGCGAACCAGCTTTCGCCTAAGTTAAAAACCCTTCCGAATGGATAGTATTCCATTCACTCGGAAACTTAGCTGCGAGCCAGTCTTCGTCTAAGTTCAAAACTTCTCCGAGTGACGAGCGATCCTCTCACTCGGGGGCATAGCTGCGAACCAGTTTTCGCCTAAGTTAAAAACACTTCCGAGTGGATAGTACTCCATTCGCTCGGAAACTTAGCTGCGAACCAGTCTTCGTCTAAGTTCAAAACTACTCCGAGTGACGAGCGATCCTCTCACTCGGGGGCTTAGCTGCGAACCAGCTTTCGCCTAAGTTAAAAACCCTTCCGAATGGATAGTATTCCATTCACTCGGAAACTTAGCTGCGAACCAGTCTTCGTCTAAGTTCAAAACTTCTCCGAGTGACGAGCGATCCTCTCACTCGGGGGCTTAGCTGCGAACTAGCTTTCGCCTAAGTTAAAAACCCTTTCGAGTGGATAGTACTCCATTCGCTCGGAAACTTAGCTGCGAACCAGTCTTCGTCTAAGTTCAAAACTTCTCCGAGTGACGTGCGATCCTCTCACTCGGGGGCTTAGCTGCGAACCAGCTTTCGCCTAAGTTTAAAAACATGCAAACATTGTCTCTATCAGACCACCGCCGATGCAAGCACTCGACGGCGGTCTCGTGGACTACACCCAGTGGGTGCACTCAGCGTGCCCCCACTCAGAGTTGCCCGAGGTTGTCCGAGTGGTGCTGAGACCACAAGAGTTGAAGTTGCTGGCGGAGCACTCGACAGTGGAACCACAAGATCAGCTCCGGCTCGGGAGGTGTCGCCAAGTTCTTGAGATAATGCAGCAGTCGACCTACGAGGCGCTTGTCCCGACGATGTCCTCCGAGGGCGAACATGTGGAGTGTCCAAGGGCACAACTTCATCCTCTGCTCCCTGCGGCGGCTCCTCATCGTCTTCCACTTGGATGACGTCGTCAGCTACCAATCGACAACCTCATCTTAGTTAGTCGACGATTCTTCTTCGAAAAACAGAGTAGAGAGAAGATTTGCTATACCTCGTTGAGAGGTGGCCACGTCAGCAGTTTCCACGTCCATGTGATCCTCTTCATCTCAAGGAGGCGACGTCACTGAGGTAGCAGCTCTGGCAAACAAATTCCACTCGATCAACAAAGGCATGAAATTCCACAACAGTAGAAAAAGGAACACTCACGTCGAGGCGACGGGCACGGCGATCTTCATACGGGGCAGAGCCTTCCGAGGTTTTGGTGCGTCAGACCTGGGATGTTCCGTAGCCTTTTCAGTCGACTCGGACGTTGCAGCCCGGTCGCGCTTCGGATTCCTGGTGCTCGATGCCAAAGTTTTGCTTGGGACGGCTTCTGGGTCTTCACGCTGCTTGGTACGACGCTCGATGCGCGGAAGAGCCTGGACCTCTACCTCGCCTTCCTCCAGGTCATCATCGTTGCCTTCACTGTCATCGGCGTAATCGACATCTGTGCTGCTGCCTACGCTCTCTTCTCCGTCATCAGGCTGTGCTCCATTCGGCACTGGCGAATACATGTTCGTAAACTCCTGCAAGATACAAACTGTAAAGTCAGTCGACTGAAGACCCAACCACTCGACGGAACATGAAAACATTCGACAAAGATATAACTCACCAGGTTCGTCGGAGGGTTCAAAGAAGAGAAGGGCAAGATTCGCTTGGCTCCCGGAGGGTTATCACAGGCTCCGGTGATGCTTCTGAGCCACTGGGCAACAGTCTCCTCAGAGACTTCCTCTGGATGTGTCCGAGTGGTGTCTTTGGGCCCCGAATAGTGCCACATAGTGTGGTCTCTAGCTTGGAGAGGCTGGATTCGCCGACTGAGAAACGCTTCTAGGAGGTCCATGCCAGTCACCCCACCACGGATCAGGTCTACTACTGCATTCACTAAGATCCCTACCTGGACTTTCTCTCCCTCTGTCACGTTCAGTGTTCTGGGAGTAGTAGGTCGATCCAATGTGAAGGGAGGAAGACCAGTTGACATATTGGGAGATGCAATATCTTTGCAGTAAATCCATGTCGACTGCCAGCCCCGAACAGATTCAGGAAAGGTCATCGACAGGAACGCACTCCTACCCCCCTTCTAGACCCCCAAGCCACCGCATAGCTAGATGACATGGGTCTTACTATCACTAGGATTGGCCTTTTTGACACATTGGGACCGGATGGTGAATATATGTTTGAACAAACCCCAATGAGGAGAACAACCCAAGAAGCACTCGCACAAGGTGATGAAAGTGGCAAGGTATGAAATGGTATTGGGAGGAAAGTGATGGAGTTGCGCTCCGAAAAAGTTCAAAAACCCGTGGACGAATGGATGAGGGGGCATAGAAAAACCTCGCTCAACGTGGGTGAGAAGGAGGACTCGCTCCCCATCGCGCGGCTCCGACTTGATCTCCCCCTCCGACAGCCTCCACGAACCTTCGGCTACGAGCCCGTCGGTGACGAGGTTCTCGACGTCCCCCGCCGTGACCGTCGACGGGACAAAATCTCCCTGGATCCACCCCGGCGGCGCCGTGAATCGGGCGCCCGACGGCTTCTTCGGCTTGGCCCCTCCATTCTTGGCACGCTCGAGCTTCTCCGTCTTGCTTTTCGTCATTGCTGCGACGGTCGTCGAGGCGGAATTGAGCAGCGCGCGTGGAGCAGGGGAGGTGGAGGAAAAGAGAGGATTTGGGGGAGAAGTACTGTGCTGTCCGCGGCGCGGTCTGATCTTATATCAACCCGAGTGAGTCGCTGACCTGCGGGCTCGCCAGATCTCTATGTATCTCCGCCGCATAAGACGCGTTGTACGTGGCGTAATGGGTGGCGCGAAAATCAAGGCGTTATGCTCCCACTTGCCCCAGTCGTGGCGTCATCTTCACGCAGCGCGCGCTTCCCAAATTTTCGAACCCCGCGAAATCCGGGCCTGACAAAGCGACCCGTCGCATCAGAAGACCCTGCTGACCGCTCGGACCTGATTCCGCGCTCAAGTTCACTCGGACGTGTTTCAAGATAGAATCGATCAGGGTGAATGACAAAGATTCCAATCGACGCAGACTTCTGTGAAGCCCTAAAATGCACTCGGAATTTTTATGTCTTATCAGAACCCGCATCGATCCCATTTTCACTTGAACCCCGATCCATTCGGGGGCTAATGATGGGGATATGTACCTAGGGTAGGGTCATAGGCCTGACCTACATACCCTACCCAAGGGCACTACCCTAGAAAACTTAAGGACTACAAGGAAGTCTCCGACTGAAATCACCAAGGCGTATGAGTCACTCGACAACATCCACTCAGAGTCTCCTCCCTCCACTCGATGGTTACCTTTCACTCGGAAGAACCATAATACAGTCAACCGCAGAAGACCAGAAGCCACTCCAGGTTGGCCAATGGGCAGGCGTTCGGCTGAACCATTAGTAGCATTTATTACATACGTTACCAGTAACGTACATCTTTATTACCACGATCGAACCCTTGGTTGCTAGGTATTCATGAGGGGCAGCGCACTCTATATAAGCCACCCCTCCCCTCTGGCACAAGGGTTTGCACCCCTTGTAACTCTCATATTCCACACGACAAGCTCCCGAGCACTGAGACGTAGGGCTATTACCTCCACAAGAGGGGCCTGAACTCATACATCTGTGTGTACATCCTCGCCGTAGCTAGGACTCTGCCATCTCCTTACGTACCCCTACCTTCTACTATCAGGTTTGTTCCCACGACACTTATAAGAGAAGATGCAGACTCAAAGTAAAGATAAAAATTGCATAAAGTAAATAGATAGGCCCTTCGCAGAGGGAAGTAGGGATTTGTAGAGGTCACAGAGCTCAAGGTTTAAATTGAGAGAGAGAAAATATTTTGGGTGGCATGCTTTTCCTGTCAACGAAAACGACAAAGTAGCTCATAATTCTTTTTCATTTCGGTAATGGGCATCCCTATTACCGCCGCACTCTCGTGCAATGACAATTGAATAAACTATCATCTTGAGAATAACACATCTAGCATGGAAAAATATTGGACACTCCCCACCGTTTCATGAGCGGTACGGGCACACAAAAGAGAATTTTTTTTTTGAAAATTTGGAGATGGCACATACAAATTTGCTTGGAACGGCATGCAAATACCGCACAGGTAGGTATGGTGGACTGATACGTCCATTTTGCATCATGATTTCCTACTGTTATTTACTTTGTTTTGTTGAATAATAATGCTTTGGGGAGTGATTCTAATGCCTTTTCTCTCATAATATGCAAGGTTCACACAAAGAGGGAGAATACCGGCAGCTGGAATTCTGGACCCAAGAAAAACACGTCAGAGATACCTATTCTGCACAACTCCAATGAAGCTGAAAATTTACGGAGATTATTTTTGTATTTAATAAAAATTACTGGAGCCGAAAACTACCAGAGGAGGGCCCCCAGGTGGGCACAACCCACCAGGGCACGCCAGGCCCCCCTGGGCGCGCCCTGATGGGTTGTGCCCAGCCTGGCCCGCTTTCGGTGCCCATCTTCTGGTATAAATTCCCAAAAAAACCTAAAAAAATAGGAGGAGGACTTTCGGGATGAAGCCCCGCCTCCTCGAGGCGGAACTTGGGCAGGAGCACTTTTGCCCTCCGGCGGAGCAATTCCGCCGGGGGAACTTCCCTCCCGGAGGGGGAAATCGAAGCTATCGTCATCACCAACACCCCTCTCATCTTTGGGAGGCCAATCTTCATCAACATCTTCAACAACACCATCTCCTCTCAAACCCTAGTTCATCTCTTGTGTTCAATCTTTGTACCGGAACCTCAGATTGGTACCTGTGGGTGACTAGTAGTGTTGATTACCTTGCGTAGTTGATTACTATATGGTTTATTTGGTGGAAGATCATATGTTCAGATCCATTATGTTGTTCATTACTCCTCTGATCTTGAGCATGATTATTATTTTTGAGTAGTTACTTTTGTTCTTGAGGTCACGGGAGAAGTCATGTTGCGAGTAATCATGTGAATTTGATATGTATTCGATATTTTGATGATATGTATGTTGTGATTCCCTTAGTGGTGTCATGTGAACGTCGACTACATGACACTTCACCATTCATGGGGTTAAGGGAATGCATTGTGGAGTAGTTATTAGATGATGGGTTGCTAGAGTGACAGAAGCTTAAACCCTAGTTTTTGCGCTACTTCGTAAGGGGCTGATTTGGATCCACATGTTTAATTCTACGGTTAGACTTTGTCTTAATACTTTTATCGTAGTTGCGGATGCTTGCGAGGGGGTTAATCATTAGTAGGTTGTTAGTTCAAGTAAGAACAGCACCTTAACACCGGTCCACCCACATATCAAATTATCAAAGTAGCGAACACGAATCAAACCAACATGATAAAAGTGACTAGACAAAATTCCCGTGTACCCTCAAGAACACTTTGCCTAAGACTAGTGATTGTTCTGGCCTGTCCTTTGCCTCAAAAGGATTGGGCTACCTTTCTGCACCTTGTTTACCGTTACCGTTACTTGCTCGTTACAAATTACCTTGCTATCAAACTATCTGTTACCTACAATTTCAGTGCTTGCAGAGATTACCTTGTTGAAAACCGCTTGTCATTTCCTTCTGCTCCTCGTTGGGTTCGACACTATTACTTATCGAAAGGACTACGATTGATCCCCTATACTTTTTGGTCATCAAGACTCTTTTCTGGCCTCGTTGCCGGGGAGTGAAGTGCTCTTGGTAAGTGGAAATCGGTAAGGAAAAACTTATACTATGTGCTGAAATTTAGTGGTACTTGCTACTATGGAGAACAATCCTTTGAGGGGTTTTTTCGGGGTATCTTCACCTCGACCGGAACCACAATTAGTTACCCCTCAACCTACAGCACCTACTGAAAATGTTACTTGTGAAATTCCTCCGGGTATGCTAGAAAATCTGCTTGCTAAACCTTAAGCAGGAGATGGAACTGAACATCCTGATATGCATCTTTTATATGTGAACGAAATATGTGGATTATTTAAGCTTGCAGGTTTACCCGGAGATGAAGTTAAGAAGAAGGTTTTCCCTTTATCTTTGGAGGGAAAAGCATTGACATGGTATAGGCTATGTGATGATCTTCGATCGTGGAACTGGAATCATTTGCAATTGGAATTCCATCAAAAGTTTTATCCTATGCATCTAGTTCATCGTGATCGGAATTATATATATAATTTTTGGCCTCGTGAAGGAGAAAGTATCGCTCTAGCTTGGGGGAGGCTTAAGTCAATGTTATATTCATGCCCCAATCATAACATTCCGAGGGAAGTTATCATTCAGAATTTTTATGCTCGGCTTTCTCATAATGATCAATCCATGCTCGATACTTCTTGTGCTGGTTCTTATATGAAGAAGACTAATGATTTCAAGTGGGATCTCTTAGAAAGAATTAAATGCAACTCTGAAGATTGGGAACTCAACGAAGGTAATGAGTCAGCTATAAAGCTTGAATTTGATTGTGTTAAATCTTTTATGAATACCGATACTTTTCATAAGTTTAGCACTAAATATGGACTTGACTCTGAGATAGTAGCCTCTTTCTGTGAAGCATTTGCTACTCATGTTGACCTCCCTAAGGAGAAGTGGTTTAAATATCATCCCCCTATTAAAGAACAAATTAAAGAACCAGTCATAGCTAAAGAAGAAACCATCTTTTACAATGTTGATCCAGTTGTGCCTACCGCTTATATTGAAAAAACACCTTTCCCTGTTAGGATAAAGGAACATGCTAAGGTATCAACTGTGGTTCGTAAGAGTAATATAAGAGCACCTAAACCCCCTGAGCAAATTAAAGTAGAACCTAGCCTTACTATGGTTAAAGATCTCTTGGTAGAAAACGTTGATGGGCATGTCATCTACCTTTGTGATGAAGCTGCTAGAATTGCTAAACCTGATAAGAAAGATAAACATAGACCTATAGAAGGCTTGTCCGTTGTCTTAGTTAAAATAGGAGATCATTGCTACCATGGTTTATGTGATTTAGGTGCTAGTGTGAGTGCTATCCCTTTTACCTTATACCAAGAAATTATGAATGAAATAGCACCTGCTGAAATGGAAGATATTGATGTTACTATTAAACTTGCTAATAGAGACACTATCACACCACTTGGGATTGTTAGAGATGTTGAAGTCTTGTGTGGGAAAGTAAAATACCCTACTGATTTTCTAGTCCTTGATTCCCCACAAGATGACTTTTGTCCCATTATCTTTGGTAGACCTTTCTTGAGCACCGTCAATGCTAAGATAATTGGTCTCATAAGAAAAACAAACCGTCGGTGTCAGTTTTGGTAATGTGTCTCATGAGTTTAATTTTTCCAAGTTTAGTAGACAACCTCGTGATAAAGCGCTACCTAGTAAGGATGATATAATTGGTCTCGCATCTATTGCTGTGCCTCCTACTGATCCATTAGAACAATATTTGCTTGACCATGAAAATGATATGCACTTGCGTGAAAGAAATGAAATAGATCAAATTTTCTTCGAACAACAACCTCTCCTGAAACACAATTTGCCTATTGAATCCCTTGGAGGTCCTCCTCCACCTAAAGGTGATCCTGTGTTTGGATTGAAACAATTGCCTGACACTTTGAAATATGCTTATCTTGATGAGAAAAATGATATATCCTGTTATTATTAGTGCTAACCTTTCAGAACATGAAGAAGAGAGATTATTGAAAGTTCTAAGGAAGCACCGGGCTGCTATTGGATATACTCTTGATGATCTTAAGGGCATTAGTCCCACTCTATGTCAGCACAAGATCAATATGGAACCTGATGCTAAACCTGTTGTTGATCACCAACGGCGATTGAATCCCAAGATGAAAGAAGTGGTAAGAACTGAAATATTAAAGCTTCTGGAAGCAGGTATAATCTATCCCATAGCTGATAGTAGATGGGTAAGTCCCGTTCACTGTGTCCCTAAGAAAGGAGGTATTACCGTTGTTCCTAATGATAAGAATGAACTCATTCCACAAAGAATTGTCACTGGCTATAGAATGGTAATTGATTTTAGAAAATTAAATAAAGCTACTAGGAAAGATCATTACCCTTTGCCTTTCATTGATCAAATGCTAGAGAGACTATCTAAGAACACACACTTTTGTTTCCTAGATGGATATTCTGGTTTCTCTCAAATACCTGTGTCACAATCCGATCAAGAGAAAACCACCTTTACTTGCCCTTTTGGAACCTATGCTTATAGACGTATGCCTTTTGGTTTATGCAATGCACCTGCTACCTTTCAAAAGATGTATCAATGCTATATTCTCTGATTTTTGTGAAAAGATTGTGGAGGTTTTCATGGATGATTTTTCTGTTTACGGAACTTCTTTTGATGATTGCTTAAGCAACCTTGATCGAGTTTTGCAGAGATGTGAACAAACTAATCACATCTTGAATTGGGAGACGTGCCACTTTATGGTTAATGAAGTTATTGTATTGGGGCATAAAATATCTGAACGAGGTATTGAGGTGGATAAAGCTAAAGTTGATGCAATTGAGAAAATGCCATGTCCTAAAGATATTAAAGGTATTCGAAGTTTCCTTGGTCATGTTGGTTTTTATAGGAGGTTCATTAAAGACTTCTCTAAAATTTCTAGGCCTCTTACTAATCTTTTGCAAAAGGATATCCCTTTTGTTTTTTATGACGATTGTGTGGAAGCCTTTGAAACACTCAAGAAAGCCTTAACCTCTGCACCTATCGTTCAACCACCTGATTGGAACTTGCCATTTGAAATTATGTGTGATGCTAGTGATTATGCTGTTGGTGTTGTCCTAGGACAAAGAGTTTATAAGAAATTGAATGTTATCCATTATGCTAGTAAAACTCTAGACACTGCCCAACGAAATTATGCTACTACTAAAAAAGAATTTTTAGCAGTTGTATTTGCTTGTGATAAATTTAGATCAAAATATTGTTGACTCCAAAGTTATTGTTCACAATGATCATGCTGCTATAAAATATCTTATGGAAAAGAAAGATGCTAAACCTAGACTTATTAGGTGGGTTCTTTTGCTTCAAGAATTTGACTTACATATCGTTGATAGGAAAGGAGCTGAGAATCCCGTAGCTGATAACTTATCTAGGTTAGAAAATATTCTTGATGACCCACTACCTATTGATGATAGTTTCCCTGACGAACAGCTAGCTGCAATAAGTGTCTTACACAACACACCTTGGTATGCTGATTATGCTAATTACATTGTTGCTAAATATATACCACCTAGCTTTACATATCAACAAAAGAAAAAATTATTCTATGACTTGAGACATTACTTTTGGGATGACCCACATCTTTATAAAGAAGGAGTAGATGGTATTATTAGACATTGTGTACCTGAGCATGAACAGGAACAAATCCTACGGAAATGTCATTCCGAAGCTTATGGAGGACATCATGCGGGAGATAGAACTGCTCACAAGGTATTGCAATCTGGTTTTTATTGGCCTACTCTCTTCAAGGATGCCCGTAAGTTTGTCTTGTCTTGTGATGAATGTCAAAGAATTGGTAATATCGGTAAGCGTCAAGAAATGCCTATGAATTATTCACTTGTTGTTGAACCATTTGACGTGTGGGGTTTTGATTATATGGGGCATTTTCCTTCCTCTAACGGGTACACTCATATTTTAGTTGCGATTGATTACTAAGTGGGTAGAAGCTATTCCAACTTGTAGTGCTGATCACCACACCTCCATTAAAATGCTTAAAGAGGTTATCTTTCCGAGGTTTGGAGTCCCTAGATATTTAATGACCGATGGTGGTTCACACTTTATTCATGGTGCTTTCCGTAAGATGCTTGCTAAATATGATGTTAACCATAGAATTGCATCACACTATCATCCTCAATCTAGTGGTCAAGTAGAACTTAGCAATAGAGAAATAAAAGTAATATTACAAAAAACTGTCAATAGGTCTCGTAAGAATTGGTCTAAGAAATTAGATGATGCACTTTGGGCCTATAGAACAGCTTATAAAAATCCTATGGGTATGTCTCCATATAAAATGGTGTATGGAAAAGCTTGTCATTTGCCACTAGAACTAGAACACAAAGCATTCTAGGCAATTAAAGAGCTCAACTATGATTTCAAACTTGCCGGTGAGAAGAGGCTATTTGATATTAGCTCACTAGACGAATGGAGAACCCAAGCGTATGAAAATGCCAAGCTATTCAAAGAAAAGGTAAAGAGATGGCATGACAAGAGAATCCAAAAGCGGGAATTCAAAATAGGAGATTATGTTCTTGTGTACAACTCTTGTTTAAGATTTTTTGCAGGAAAGCTTCTCTCGAAATGGGAAGGACCATATATTATTGAAGAGGTCTATCGTTCTGGAGCTACCAAGATTAATAACGCCGAAGGTACTAATCCGAAGGTAGTCAATGGACAAAGAATTAAGCATTATATCTCAGGTACGCCAATTAACATTGAAAGCAATGTTATCCAAACCATGACACCGGAGGAACACATAAAAGAAATCTTCCGGAATACTCCAGAATACTTAAAAATAGGAGGTACGTGATATGGTAAGTAAACGGACTCTGAAAAATCCGCAAAAATATTTTTTTGTCAGTTTTGCAATATTTTAGAATTTTGGAAATAAAAAAATAAACCGGAAGGCGATCGAGGTGAGCACGATACACCAGGGCGCGCCAGGCACCCCTGGGCACGCCCTGGTGGGTTGTGCCCACCTCGGATTCCTTTCCGACCCCGTTTTCCTTTCAAATACTTGTTTCCCAAGAATAAAAATTCTCTATATATACCCCCCGACTGTTTTGACGACCGCATCGCAGAAAAATCCTCTGTTCTTGTTTCTTGCTGTTTTCTCGCTAGATCTAGATCTCCATGGCTCCACCAAGCTCCTCCAAGGACAAGTTCTTCGAGAAGGTCATCAACCTGTACTTGCTGGAGGTGATGAAGCACCCTCAAGCCATTGAGATGTGTGAGGGGGTGCTCCACATCCGCGATTTTCAAGGACCCAAGAAGACCGGAAGCGTGGAGGCTAGGCTTGAGGCGGTGGAGCAGGAAATCTTCAAGTGCCAGAAGATGGTGGAGCGTGGACTTAGTGCCAACCACTCCATGATCATGGAATTCACCCGTGATCAGACGATGGATGGCCGGTCCGTGAAGGACATCATCTCCACCCTCAACGAGCAAATTAATTTTTTACAGAGCCAAGTTTATGATCTCCAAAACCAAGTCTTCCAATATGAAGCAAGATTTAAAGGTATGAGTTTAGCTGCCAGTTGCAGGACTCAGGGGACTCTCGCGTCAACCTTTGATGGGGAGCCCTTACCCTGGAAGCTGGAGGACAAGCTTACCACATCAACACCTCCACCTTCTTCACCACCACCACCAAAGGAGACTTGAGCACATGGGTATGGGCACTCCCCTTGGCTTGAGCCAAGCTTGGGGGAGGTGCCCTGGTATCGTATCACCATCACTTTTATTCACCTTTACCTATTTTGGTTTTATCTTTAGTTTCCCTTTCCTTAGTCGAATAAAAGTTTAGCGTGATCTATTTTCGTGTGTTAGTTTCGTGGCCTACCTATCTATGTAATCGAGTGAAAGTTATATAATAAAGTTTAGTTTGAGTTTTTGCTTCTCTACTTTCTGGTTGCAATCAAATAAAAGAAAGACAAACAATTGAAAATAATCATATGTTAATCTTATGGTGAGTAATAACATCACATAAGGAAAAGTATAAGTAGTAAAATTTATTAGAGATTGAGAAACATAGCATTGGTCAATGATGCAATTCATGAAAGAATTAATTAGGGAAGAGAAGATTCACATGCAAATACACTATCTTGGACATCTTTTATGATTGTGAGCCCCCATCAAATATTATATGTCAAAATTGTTGACGTTGGACAAGGAAGATAACGTAAAGATTTATGTTTGTTCATATCCACATAGAAGTTATATTGTCATAGATCCTTTAACATGTGGTGCTTGCCCAATATCTTTACTAGCCAAAAATTCCGCACTAAGTAGAGATACTACTTGTGCATCCAAAAACCCAAACCCAAACTCTTTCCTTGAGTGTCCACCATACCTACCTATGGATCGAGAAAGAACCTTCAAGTAAGTTGTCATCGGTGCAACAAGGCAATAAAAATTGCTTCTAAAAGTGTTTTGATCAATTACTGTAAGAGAAAATTGAGCGCTATACGAACTTATGATGGCAAAGTAATAAAAGTGACAGACTGCATAATAAAGGTTACAGTCATAGGGGGCAATATAGCGTGATGTTCTTTTACATTAAGGGATTGGGCATACAAATCAATAAGCGCATGACAACCTCTGCTTCCCTCTGTGAAGGGCCTATCTTTTACTTTTATGCACTTACTTTTATGCAAGAGTCAAAGTATTCTTCCCTATTCCTTTTTACTTTTTCCTTCTGCAAGCATCATGTGGTGTGGAAAGATCTAGGCACATATATCCAGTTGGATATGGGTGGGCATGAGTTATTATTGTTGACATCACCCTTGAGGTGAGTGAGTTGGGAGGCAAAATTATAAGCTCCTATCTTCCTACGTGTCCGGTTGAAACTTTCTGTTCATGGGTATGCCATGAGAGTTAGCAATCATAGAATACTAAATGATAGTTGAGGATGTGGACTTGCCAAAAGGCTCCGACATGAGACCCTTCCTGAAAATATGATGAATTGTAGTTGCAAAGTTGACTGAGAACATAGTTTGTTGGTTTCCAATAAGGTTTATGCTTCATACTTCTATGTTGTGATGAATTGTTACTTGTTCATGAGAAGCCTTATGATAAAAATGTATTAAAATAAGTTCTTATGTTAGAGTTTGTTGCTGTTATGTTAATAAGCATGATGCTTCTATGTCCGTATTTTGTTTTTATCGACAGCTCTCTCTCAAACCATGTGGACATGCTTTTCAATATCGGCTTTTGCTTGTGGACAAGCGAGGTCTAAGCTTGGGGGAGTTGATACGTCCATTTTGCATCATGATTTCCTACTGTTATTTCCTTTGTTTTGTTGAATAATAATGCTTTGGGGAGTGATTCTAATGCCTTTTCTCTCATAATATGCAAGGTTTACACAAAGAGGGAGAATACCGGCAGCTGGAATTCTGGACCCAAGAAAATCACGTCAGAGATACCTATTCTGCACAACTCCAATGAAGCTGAAAATTTACGGAGATTATTTTTGTATTTAATAAAAATTACTGGAGCTGAAAACTACCGGAGGAGGACCTCCAGGTGGGTACAACCCACCAGGGCGCGCCAGGCCCCCCTGGGCGCGCCCTGATGGGTTGTGCCCAGCCTGGCCCGCTTCCGGTGCCCATCTTCTGGTATAAATTCCCAAAAAACCTAAAAAAATAGGAGGAGGACTTTCGGGATGAAGCACCGCTGCCTCGAGGCGGAACTTGGGCAGGAGCACTTTTGCCCTCCGGAGGAGCGATTCCGCCGGGAGAACTTCCATCCCGGAGGGGGAAATCGAAGCTATCGTCATCACCAACACCCCTCTCATCTTTGGGAGGCCAATCTTCATCAACATCTTCAACGGCACCATCTCCTCTCAAACCCTAGTTCATCTCTTGTGTTCAATCTTTGTACCAGAACCTCAGATTGGTACCTGTGGGTGACTAGTAGTGTTTATTACCTTGCGTAGTTGATTACTATATGGTTTATTTGGTGGAAGATCATATTTTCAGATCCAGTATGCTATTCATTACTCCTCTAATCTTGAGCATGATTATTATTTGTGAGTAGTTACCTTTGTTCTTGAGGTCACGGGAGAAGTCATGTTGCAAGTAATCATGTGAATTTGATATGTGTTCGATATTTTGATGATATGTATGTTGTGATTCCCTTAGTGGTGTCATGTGAATGTCGACTACATGACACTTCACCATTCATGGGCCTAAGGGAATGCATTGTGGAGTAGTTATTAGATGATGGGTTGCTAGAGTGACAGAAGCTTAAACCCTAGTTTATGCGCTACTTCGTAAGGGGCTGATTTGGATCCACATGTTTAATGCTATGGTTAGACTTTGTCTTAATACTTTTCTTGTAGTTGCGGATGCTTGCGAGGGGGTTAATCATAAGTAGTTTGTTAGTTCAAGTAAGAACAGCACCTTAGCACCGGTCCACCCACATATCAAATTATCAAAGTAGCGAACACAAATCAAACCAACATGATAAAAGTGACTAGACGAAATTCCCGTGAACCCTCAAGAACACTTTGCCTAATACTAGTGATTGTTCTGGCATGTCCTTTGCCTCAAAAGGATTGGGCTACCTTGCTGCACCTTGTTTACCGTTACCATTACTTGCTCGTTACAAATTACCTTGCTATCAAACTATCTGTTACCTACAATTTCAGTGCTTGTAGAGATTACCTTGCTGAAAACCGCTTGTCATTTCCTTCTGCTCCTCGTTGGGTTCGACACTCTTACTTATCGAAAGGACTACGATTGATCCACTATACTTGTGGGTCATCATTGACTCATAAGGCAAAACTTGGTTTAAGGATTTTGGATGCATAAGTAGTATTTCTACTTAGTACAAATGGAGGCTAGCAAATAGATTGGGAAGCAACCAAACCAAGAAACGAAAATTCACATAAGCGAGAATTGACCATAACTAACACCGAATAATGCTCCACAAGTATGATGTAACTTCATTGCATAACTATTGACTTTCGTGCATGCATAGGGAATCACAAACCTTAACACCAATATTCCTACTAAGCATAATTACTCACTACCATGACTCACATATTACTATCATCATGTTTCAAAACTATTACAAGGAAGCCATCTAGCTACTGCCTACGGACCCGTAGGTCTATGGTGGAGTACTCACGCATCATCGGAGAGGCACCTATGAGGAAGATGAACCCCTCCGTGATGGTGTTTAGATTGGATCTCGAGGTTCTGGAACTTGCGGCGGCTGGAATTGTGTTTCGTTGACTCCCCTAAGTTTTTGGAATATTTGGGAATTTATAGGCATCAGAGGCGGTGGAGAGGGGCCCCGAGGAGGGCACAACCCATCAGGGCGCGTCGGGGCCCCCTGGCATGCCCTGGTGGGTTGTGGTCTCCTCGGCCCACTCCCCCGGCACTTCTTTGGCCCACTGGGTGTCTTCTGGTCCAGAAAAAACTCCAAAAAGTTTCTTCGCGATTGGACTCCGTTTGGTATTGATTTTCTGCGAAGTAAAAAACAAGCAAAAACAGCAACTGGCACTTTGGCACTAAGTCAATGGGTTAGTCCCAAAAAATGTTATAAAGTTGTTATAAAATGATTGTAAAACATCCAAGAATGATAATATAACAGCATGGAACAAGCAAAAATTATAGATACGTTGGAGACGTATCAGTCAATGACAGCCGCCGCCAAAGACGAGGCCTGCAAAGCAAATATGTGTGAGACACACCTCCGAGCTGATGTTCCTAGACCCTTTTCATCAGATCATCTCTGGAACCAATCGATTTTCAAGGGACTCGGATTGTTTTGCTCGAGGCCTTTAGTTTTTTTATCCCCGGGTAAGTTTTTCAAACTCACCCATGGCTCGGGGGCTGCTATACCGATACGGAATACATAAACCTCACAAATGAACTTCTCTTAGAGAAAAGAGCATTACATGGCTTACCTTGAAGCCCGCCAAGAGATCGCCGAAGGCCTCCTTCAATCCGCTATCAACGGACTGAATGCTTTGCAGAACCGCACCCATAAGGGTGTGGTGATCTTCGGCGATGGAGGAGCTATGCAAGGCCTCTTCCATCATAGCTGGCCACCCGGTTGTGGCCTGCCCTGTCACGGGCGGCGCCGGCGGTGGCACTTCGGCTCCCCCTTCCTGACAAGGTAGAGTCGTCGACGTCGGAGGCATGGAAGTCTCCGGAGCCGTCTTCGGAGGGGGCTCTGATGAGTCACGCCCCCCCCTCTTTGCTTGTCAGGATGGGCTCGACCTCCTGGTCTTCGGTCCCCGAGGTAGGAGCCTTGGTCATGACCTCCTCACCCCCGGTGTTCGGCCGGAGTGGGGTCCGTCGGGATATCACCTCCACGGCCTCTTTAGCAGCCTGAGTGGGAGAGGTGCGGGACGCGGTTCCGCTCTCCGCCAGCTCGGCTGGCGGGGGATCTCCCTGTGAGACCTGTTCGGTCGGGAGATCGCGAGCCGGGCTGCAATGCGAAGGACATTTGTTCAGTTAGTAATGAAAACTTTGTATAAGTACAACATGAGGTGTTCGGATTCGGTACCTCTGGGCCGGGGGCTTGACCCTGGGGGTCCTTCGAGGGATCCTCTCGAAGGCCTCGGATTCCTCATCGGAATCCGAGCCGACATCGGGCAGGACCACTTTGGCCCTGCAGAATCTCTTTGGGGAGGAGGGAGCTGGGTCCTCCTCGGCATCCACAGATGCCGCCCTTTTCCTTGTCTGGGGGAATCGACTTCCCCCCTTCCTCCGTCTGCTCCTCCTCGTGAGCGGAGGAGGCATGGGTCTTCCCGGACCTAGCGTCCGGAGGGCCTCTTGGACGGAGGCCCTCTCGGGTCTCCTTCTTCTCGCCCTTATTCTTCTTCTCCTTCTTCTCTGGCACCGAATACGACGCCACGACCAGCATCACCGTCAACAGGGCCGATCTGGGGGCTTCGGGCAGCGGAACAGCGGAGCAGGACCATTTATCCACATGGCCTTGGCCAGCCAGCCCTACGGAGGCAAAGAGGGAGAAGTTAAAATCCTTGCTAAGAGATTGATCCCGGCGATAAAAATGGAAACTTTACCTTGAGTGGAGGGTTTTCGGCGTCCAGGCCGGTATCTTCCTCCTTGGCTGGCCATTCCTCCTGAGGCTTGAACAATGCCTTCCACAGCATCTCCCGAGTAGTGCGGTAAAGCTTGCGCATGGTGGGAGGGTCGTCGGACTTATAGGCCCACACTGGTGTAGCCCGGAGCTGGCAAGGGAGGAGACGGCGGTGAAGCATGACCTGGATCACGTTGGTCAGACCGACGTTCGCTTCTAGAATCTGTGCGATGTGATCTTGCAGTGCTTTCACTTCTGTGGCCGACCCCCAGTCTAGGCCCTTCCTGATCCACGAGGTCAGCCTCGCGGGAGGTCCAGATCTGAATTCGGGAGGGGCCGCCCAGTCCGCGGCACGTGGTTCAGTGATGTAGAACCACTCTTTTTGCCAGGCCTTGACGGTGTCGATGAAGGTGCCCTCCGGCCACTGGACCCGCGGGAGCTTTCTGATCACCGCCCCTCCACAGTCTGCGTGCTGGCTACTTACGGTCTTCGGCTTGACGTTGAAAACCTCCAGCCATAGGCTGAAATGCAGTTGGACCTGCAGAAAGGCCTCGCAGACAATAATGAAAGCCGATATGTACATGATGGAGCTTCGTGGAAGTCCAGCCCGTAAAAGAACATCAAACCCCTTACAAAGGGGTGCAGCGGGAAGCTCAGTCCCCGGATAAAGTGGGGAATGAACACCACCCGCTCCCCAGGCTTTGGCGTGGGTACTACTTGACCCTCTTCGGGGGCGCGGTGGACAACGTCGACTGGGAGGTAGCCGGCGCACTTCAGCTCCTGGATGTCGTCCTCGGTGACGCACGAAACCACCCACTTGCCTTGCGATCCTGAACCGGCCATGGCCGCTCTTGGGGAGGGGGAGGAGTGTCTTGGAAGGAGCAGGAAGGGGATCAGATCTGTGCGCTTGGAGCGAAGGAGGTTTGAGAGAGCGAGTCTGAGGAGCGTGGAAAGGCTTTGGGGATTTTTCTCCCTTTTATGGAAGGCCGTAATACCAAGCGTCCTCCTGCTGCGCCGCGGGCTGCGTCGTTTCCCGAAGCAACCACTCCGTTATGCGCGCATGGGATAGCCCAAATCATTGATCATATCCCGTAAAAGATGGAGCACGATCTTCATGTCGGTTAGACGTGCCAATAAAAGGGCGGCCTCGAACCGCGAATCGAGTTTTTGTAACTGGTTAAGTGGTCGCGGCCTGCCTTAGCCTTTTCTCAGAAAGGGCATCAGAAAGGGTACTATTCCTACTTAGTCGTTTGGCCTTTGAAGCTAAGCAAGGTATGATCGGAAAGCATGATGTCATCGGTAGCCGAGCTAAGGGCGACTGAAGATAGGAACTCGCCCCGCAAGCCGGACACTCTGGACGTGCAGAGCAGCTGAATGTCACGAAGATCAGCGTTGGAGGCTAGTTCGGGGGCTACTGAGGGAGTCCGGGATTAAGGGGTCCTCGGGCTGCTGGCTTATCTTCTGTGGACCAGCCCAGTGGGCTGCCTTAGGACATCTTCGGGAAGGCCAGACTACAGGATGACCCCATGCTTAGGGGGGAAGGTTCCGAAGACTTGGTGTGTCCCCCAAGTAAGAACGGGCGTAGCTATGACCGGATGGAAACCGACCATGTGTAACCCTAGGGACCCCTGGCGTCTATATAAACCAGGGGGCTTAGTTCGTAGAGCGACAAGTCAACTCATGTAGGGTTTAGCTCATTTGATCTCGAGGTAGATCAAGCAGGACGTACAGTTTTACCTCCTCACGAGGGCCCGAACCTGGGTAAACATCGTCTCCTTCGTCCCCTGTTACCCATCGATCCTAGATTCATAGTTCAGAACCCCCTACCCGAGATCCGCCGGTTTTGACACCGACACCCGCGCCGGCCTAGTAGCGCCGCGAGGCCCAGCTCTGCCTCAAGCTAGCCACTTCATCGAGTCGTCCGTTGGCCCATGGTGAGCGCCCAGCCACTCGTTAAACCCTGCCCTGGGCACGATCTACTTATGTTGTGCCCACTGTTTAGTCAAATGTCTTGGACAGATGTGGCCCATCTCGTGTTTCTTTTTCATCGGACGTTTTGCTAATTATCCAGAGAAAACAGATTTGCAGAAAAACCCTTGCATTTCATGCATATCATAACTCACCAACCGTGCATCATATGTAAAAACTTTATATATGAAAAATGCTTATAATTTCGTGTAGATTCACAATATCCAACTTTCATACTTGAAAAAAATGTTTAACTTTCTGTTTCATTTAATTTGCATAAATGCTATGTTAAAACGATTTGTCTCATAATTAAATAATCGTAGCTCCGTTTTAAATGATCCACATATGTAACTTGCTTAGAAAAATGTGTAGAATAACATGGTGCACTTTATTTTCCAGTTTAGTAAATATAAAATATGTTTAGGATAGATCTGGACCAAATTCATAATTTGCATATGGGTTCATTTCGGAAATACTATATGTTGTTTCCGGACTCATTTAAAATGCCTAGATGATGTAGTTGTTTATAATTCACCTCTTGCCATGATGAACAACATTTAAAATGATTGTTTAGTTAAACAACCTTAATCACATTTCTTTTAATATGGAGAGTTATTATTTTGTTGTATGTATGTTCTCCTTCTCCATTTAAAAATTGCTTTAATTCCATCTTCACCTTATGGCATGACCACCCATGTTAAACAACAATTAATTTTGATCAGTACCTAAACGAGAGTGAAGTAAATGATTCGAACGTGGAATTTCGTCAATATGCAGCTCGTTTCATATTGAACTTCACTTAATTTGTAGTGTTTGATTGTTGCATCTTTGCCATGCCATGCATATTTAAACTTGACATGCATCATCCTTGTTTGTGCATCATGAATATGTTGTGGTGTTTACCATGTCATTTGTTTGTTTCCAGATTGCTTCTTCTCGATAGAGTTCCGAAACCGATTCAGAGCGTGAGGATTCGTTCGACTATGACCCATTCGTCTACTTCATGGATTCATTCTTCTTCCAAGCGGGATCTCAGGCAAGATGGTCATTTCCCTGGATACCACTACTATCATTGCCATGCTAGTTGTCTTGTTTCTATCGATATGTCTCGCTACCTACCACTTGTTTGTCAAGCCTCCAAAATGCCATGATAAGCCTCTAATCTTCCACATCCCAGCAAACCATTGTTTGGCTATGTTACCGCTTGCTCAGCCATTCTTATAGCGTTGTTAGTTGCAGGTGCAGTTTGTTTCATGTTGGGACATGGATATCTTGGGATATCACATTATTCTTGCTATTTAATTAATGCATCTATAAACTTGGTAAAGGGTGGAAGGCTCGGCCTTTTGCCTGGTGTTTTGTTCCACTCTTGCTGCCTTAGTTTCCGAGTACCAGTGTTATGTTCCATATTGAGCGCTCGTAACATGCTTGGGGTTGTTATGGGGACCCCCTTGATAATTCCTTTCGGGATAAAACTCTTTTTGCAAGGCCCAACATTGGTACTATATTTTCTCAACATAATAATATTGAACACCGTTAGTAATACATAGGGAGTTAGCGCTACCCGCGGATTAATTCAACATAATGCAAGTGGGGGCCAGTGCTGATGGTGTTTGTCCCAAACGGGCAGACTGCGGGGCCACCGCGGGGAAACTCGTGGTTTGGTTTTACTTGTAGGCTTTCCCATCCGGTCGTGTCCTGAGAACGAGATACGGGGCTCCTATCGGGTTTGTCGACACGTCGGGCGGCCTTGGTGACGGTGTCCTGGACTAGGGGGTACTCACCACGTCGTCTCCCGACCAGTGGGTCGGGCCGAGGACCCCCAGGGCGGTTCATTAATGGGCCAGTTCGGACATCCCATGATGCATACGAGGAAGATTCCACAAGACTTGGTGATCAAGACAAGGACTCCTCACCACCGACGTAGCCGACTAGGACTCTTGTTATCCTAGGCCTCTGGTGTGTTATATAAGCCGAGGCCAGGCTAGTCATTAGGGACAATCAGATCATCATAGATCATATCATCATACGAGCATAGCTCTTAGGGTTTAGACCACTACATACGATCTCGTGGTAGATCAAATATGTACTCGATACACCATCATCAATACAAACAAAGCAGGACGTAGGGTTTTACCTCCATAGGAGGGCCCGAACCTGGGTAACACCGTCTCCCTTGTCTCCTGTTACCCATCGATCCAAGACCCACAGCTCGGGACCCCCTACCCGAGATCCGCCGGTTTTGACACTGACATTGGTGCTTTCATTGAGAGTTCCGCTATGGGATCGCTAGAAGGATCGATGGCTCATCTGCATATTGCAGTTTTTTCTGGACAGCGAATTTGTGTTTGTCGTCCCCGTTTCCTCGAGCGTCTTTTTGACAATTGCTTCAATGGAATTGTGCGTAATTGTATCTACAACAACCCTGGAAAATTTCGTCGCGTTCCGATGGAGGAATCTCCGGCAATCTCCAATATACCGGAGGCCTATCGAATCTGGACAGGAATCTGGATGAGTTTAGGACGAGGTGTCCAGTGTCTAGCTCGGATATCCGTTGGAAAATCCCACCGTTCATCGGCTGCGGAATTCCTATACCGATCACCCCTCAAAATTTCAGCTCGATCCGACCGTCCAAACTCCGGGAAACGTCCGATGAGTACAACAAATTTTGGGTCTATTTTCTGCGCGAAAACTAATCCGATCCAAGTTCATCTTTTTCATGAATGGGTTGTGAGGCGTCCTTTTTGAAGGAAATTTTTTCATCACCTCGGTCAACTGACCAAGAGTTCGGCATCGCGAGGGCCGAATAATCATCAAGAGAACATTGTCATCCGCGGGTTGTACGGGTCGGGCGCTCCGTTGCTTCATCAAGCCAGCATTGCCCTCGTCACAAATTCCGACCTGCGTCGGCATCGCCGCGCCGTTACTTTTTCAAGCTGACGTCCACCACGCCGACCTGCTTTTATACGTCGACTGGCATGGGGCTCTAGCGTCACCTTACCGATCTGCTCCGTCACCTCGGCTATACCGGGGGCTTCGTCATCTCCTCATCAACCCACTCCAGGGACTTCGGCGTCACCAGCCGACCAGCTTCGACACCTCGGCTGGCATGAGAATTCGGCGTCACCAGCCGACCAGCTTCAACACCTCGGCTGGCATGAGAATTCGGCATCACCAGCCGACCAGCTTCAACACCTCGGCTGGCGTGAGACTTCGGCGTCACCAGTCAACCTGCTTCGACACCTCGGCTGGCATGAGACTTCGGTGTCACCAGCCGACCTGCTCCGTCACCTCGGCTAGACCGGGGGCTCTGGCATCTCTTCATCAACCTGCTCCAGGGACTTCGGCGTCACCAGCCGACCATCTTTGCCATGTTAGCTGGACCGGGGACTTCGCCTCTCCACATCGACCGTGCAGCGTTGCCACTTCGTCAAGCCGAACTCTTCGCTCAGGCACCTCGGCGCCCAGGCCATATTCCTTTACTTATTTGCTTCACTTAAATTAACTAAGTAGAAGATTTTTAAAAAATATATATTATTACCTTTATTTGTTATTACTCTTGGTTTGCACTATATTTTGTGCACAGGTAATCGACTTCGGCTGTGTCATGCGGTCACCTTGGCGTGCCTACATCGTCGTCCCGCCTCCATCAACAAAATTGTGTCGTCGACATGGTCGATGGACCTGGGGGCTTCACTGTCACGCTGCCGAACTACTCTCCTCGGCTGGACCGGGGGCTTCGCCTCGCCGCAGCAACCGTGTTGCGTTCCACTTCTCGACCCGAGCTCTTCGCTCGATTACCTCGGGCTTGGGAGCTGGGACCTCTGCCAGGCCGAGGACTACGTCTTCGCCACGCCACAACCCCGAACCGCACCGAGCACATTAACCAGCTAAGTCGTTTTCGTGCTCAGCTCTCTTTGAAATTTTATTTTTTGTTCGGTGCAACCAAACATTATATTTTTTGTTAAACAAAAAAAGTTTGGTTGTTAAAAATTTATTTACCCGATTTAACCGGGGGCTCTTAAATTTGTATGAGCCGTTTTATAATAATTGTGTTTTCTTCTTAGTCGTTGCGAAGTCTTTTTCTACTACTCCTTTTTCCGACACTAGCGTGTGGTCAATAGCCGGATAGCCTGGTTTCTTTCTAAAGCCGCTCAAGTTTAGTTCGCTAAACAGGCCTCAGAGAAACACTCCGCCATCGGGATATGGAAGTTGAAGCCAAAGGCTGACCCGCTTGGAGTCCGGAGATCGGATGTATCAGGTTAAAACACGACCGAAGCACAAATAATATTTTAGACCAATTTTGGATTGGCACAATTTTCTTTTATCTAAACATAAAGTTTTTTGCATAAGTTTTTTGGTATTTCTGAGCATAACTCTTGCAGTACAATGCCAGATGCATTTCACGCATCAGCAGTATTAAAGGGGTCTGCGGTTTACACCGAACCCACCAAACACCAAGGTACTCCATGCAGTTCTCGGCAAAATGTCCTCGGTATTTCGCATTTATATGCATTGATTTCGAGTTGTGTCTTTGGTCTATAGCTGGATTGCCCGACTCCTGTGCTTACCCCTTACG
The DNA here is from genome assembly GCA_039707655.1 of Elymus sibiricus. Classification (NCBI taxonomy): domain Eukaryota; kingdom Viridiplantae; phylum Streptophyta; class Magnoliopsida; order Poales; family Poaceae; genus Elymus; species Elymus sibiricus. Next base: position 279,856,516 of record CM077667.1, read on the forward strand.
TTTCTGCTTTGTTTGGCTAAGGGGTAAAGGGAGAACCACTGCGATTGTCACTTCCAGTTTAACTGGTTAAGTGCCTCAGTTGGAGAAAGCCGAAAGCTGACTGTCACAACAAGCGTAAATTGGTCAGCGAACCGCAGGCGGTGTTCAACTAAATATAGCCGATCGAGGTTATCCGAGTAAAACGAAGGGCCTTTCTTTCTTGAAAAGGCCAAGTTGTGGGTGGTTCGACCTCAAATAATCTGAGGAGTCGACGTATACCGGGGGCTATTAAGTTGCCCCCAAATATATGCTCCTATGACTAAGTGAAAGTTATAAAGCCTAAATATATGATTGCCTCGTTTCCACTAACACAACCGCTTCCGGGCACCGAGACGTCGGCTAAGGGTTGTCTTGTTTGTACGGAAACACCCAACGTAGCATCTACAAAGGGGTGGAAGCCGACGATAGGCACTTTCAGATTATAAACAGTCGCGACGGAGTCAAAATAAACCATACCGAGGGTTCCTTGTGGCACCTCGGCATAGATACATTGGCATTCCTGGAGAGCCCAACATATCATCAGCGTTTGTATTTAATATACGAACGTTGCCTTCCATAGTGATCGTTATAACGCCATAGATATGCATCAGTTTGACTTAAGATTTTGGCCAAGCTGGGTTGCCTGGCTCCTGTGCTTACCCACTACGTTCCCGGTTGTTCGGCTAGGGGGTAAAGGGAGCACCTCTGTGATTGTTACTTCTGGGTCATCCGGGTTAGTACCTCAGATTGGGTGAAGCCGAAAGCTAGCCATCTTAAGAATATAATTGGTCGGCAATGACGGAAGTGAAAATTTTGGTTCATTAAGGACCACAGAGTTCGGGAACATTCCCCGAAATAAATCCTCAATATTTTCCTCCCACATTGATCGGAGTTGAGGTTTCACGATCATGGTCAACATAATATACTGGGAAAAGGAACTTATAAATGAACTATTTTTCCCAGAAGATATTTCTTATAACATATCTCTCCGCGTACCTTTGTTTGTAAAACCGCATGGCCGGATTGCCTTGTTTGCCGTAAATCTTTGCCCTTATAAAGGCTTTATAAAGTAGGACAAACACTCCTCGGCTACTAGCCAAGGAGGTTGAAGCCGATGGTCGGTTAACAAAGTCTTGTACAATGCGGATCTGAGCATTAATGATGTAAAGTACTTGGATACGTAGAATCATTACACATAAATTCTGTCAAACGTAACAAAGTTTGTGTCAAACAAATATCGATCCTTAATTCGACCACCCGTTCCCAAATTAAGGCTCGGGGGCTACTGCATTGCATATTCAATGTAGCAAATTCAAAGTGCAATACGGTTTCTGGGGATATTCGATCCTTAGGTTGGTCGGCCGCACCCAACCCGAGTCTCGGAAACTACTCCGTACCGCATTTACATCCCTAACGAATGCCGCCGAGCAAGAACTTGATCCTTAGGCCTATTTTGCAAATCGACCGAAGTCTTAGGGGCTACTGGGATTAGTGGTTTTATTTTGATTATTATTTTTTCCTTCAGGGGCATCTCAGGTTTTAGACCGACACGCACCTTGAGGGCTACTGGCTATATATCTCGGCAGAGAATAAATTGCACCAATTGAAAATATCCACAAAAAATCAGCCCGCGGTCGGGGTGGTGCACCACCTCGGAAGCAGTCCGGCATAAAGCTCGGGCGCAAGTGGCTGGCTCCATAGAGGGCATTTCCGGCATTAAGCTCGGCTGAATTCGTTCAATCTTTTAAAGACCGAGGTAGTTTATGACACCTAGGACGCTGATCATCGTTGGAGCTCGGATGCGCTCCGGCGTTGGAGCTCGGAAGCATTCTGGCATAAAGCTCAAGATCGAAGACACTTCGGAAGCAGTCCGGCATAAAGCTCGAATGCGAACGGCTAGCTCCATAAAAGACTATCCCGATATTTAAGCTCGGATGTACTACTTCAAATATTCAGAGACCGAGGTATCCTATGACACCTCAGATGCCGACCAGCGTTGGAGCTCGGGCTCAGAAAGACACCTCAGATATAGTTCGGCGTTGGAGCTCGGACACAAGAGGATACCGCCACACGGGAAACACTTCGGACCTGAGTTGTGGCGTAAAAATAATGAGGCATTAATACAGGTCGATAACTTAAAGGGGCTCCTCGGATGCCCGACTTGTGAACTCTTCGGATTCACCTCGGCGATCCTCAAGATCAGTGATGGGAAGATTTATTGAACCAGTTTTCAAGACCGACGGCCAAAGACGAAGAACTGTTCGGAAGAACCGAGGAGCGTCCCTAACTTAAAGACCGGTTCAGGGGGCTACTGACGGTGTCCTAGACTAGGGGGTACTCACCACGTCGTCTCCCGACCAGTGGGTCGGGCCGAGGACCCCCAGGGCGGTTCATTAATGGGCCAGTTCGGACAGCCCATGATGCATACGAGGAAGATTCCACAAGACTTGGTGATCAAGACAAGGACTCCTCACCACCGACGTAGCCGACTAGGACTCTTGTTATCCTAGGCCTCTGGTGTGTTATATAAGCCGAGGCCAGGCTAGTCATTAGGGACAATCAGATCATCATAGATCATATCATCATACGAGCATAGCTCTTAGGGTTTAGACCACTACATACGATCTCGTGGTAGATCAAATATGTACTCGATACACCATCATCAATACAAACAAAGCAGGACATAGTGTTTTACCTCCATAGGAGGGCCCGAACCTGGGTAAACACCGTCTCCCTTGTCTCCTGTTACCCATCGATCCAAGACCCACAGCTCGGGACCCCCTACCCGAGATCCGCCGGTTTTGACACCGACACTTGGTTGGTTTGTTTTACCTTTCTCGAATGTCTTGTGCACTGGGACTCCGAGGATACTTTGGGCTACCTCGAGGTTGAGGTTTTCCGGAGCAACTTGTGGTTAGTTTGTGATGGATGAGTTGGAGCACCCCTGCAGGGTTAAATCTTCCTGAGAGCTGTGCCCGCGGTTATGTGGCAACTTGGAGATTTTATAATATCCAGTAATAGAAAACATGAAGTAAACCCAATTAAAATACACCAACCGTGTGCGTAACCGTGACCATCTCTTTCCGAGGGAGTTTGGAAAGAGAACACGATGGGGTTATGATTGACTCGTAAGTAGGCATTCAGGATCACTTCTTGATCATTACTAGTTCACGTCCGTTTATGCGTAGATCACTCTTGTGATTCTTGTATTCATAAGTTAGCCACTCAAATAAATGCTTAGTGCTTGATGCAGCCTCACCACTTAACCATACCTTACCCATTAAGCTTTGCTAGTCTTGATACCCTTGGAAATGAGTTTGCTGAGTCCCCGTGGCTCACAGATTACTACAACAACAGTTGCAGGTATAGGTAATGTGAGGCTTTGACGTATGAGCGATGCTTGTTTGATTTGGAGTTCTTCTTCTTCATCATCGATCATAGGATGGATTCCAGGCCGGCAGCCTGGGATTACCAAGGATGGATGTCGCTTTTATCGTTTGATTTCGTTCGTAGTCAGACCCTGCTCTTCTCTGTGGTGATTGAATGTATTTTTGTATTTGAGATGATCATAATTTAGCTTGTGGCGAGTGTAAGCCAATTCCATATACTCATGTCCTCTTTACATGTACTTGTAACGACATCCATTCTTGCGAAACGATGAGATGCGCTTCTATCCCTATCGAGGCCCTCGAGCCAAAATAAGGATAGGACCGCATCTTGGGCGTTACAGCTTATGTGCAACAGAGCGTATCATGTCACGGGGTTTGGATGCACCGGCGAAGGTTGCACCAATCCTTGAGGTCAGAATGGGCAATGCACGGTGCCGAAGAGGCTAGCAAATATGAGAAGGTAAGAGTGCTTACATCCATGGATTCACATTAGTCATAAAGAACTGGCATACTTATTGCAAGATTTTATTAGCTCTCTCGAAGCAAAGTACTACTCGCATGTCCCTAGGGAGGAGGTTGGGAGGAGTTAACCATCACGAGCCTCTGACTTAAACAGCACTAGGATTTCAACGAATAATAAGTATGCTCACACATCATCACCATGCTATAAAAAATATTTAGTGAACAATAAGTTAACACCCTCTAATTAACAATACTTTTACTAACCAATGATCATGCACTCATTCCCTTTCATATTACTACATGAATATCATTAACCCACAATTTCTCTTTTATGTGCTACATGTGATTTTGATTATGCACTCATTGGATACCTATTATTTTTGGACTAGTCTTATAAACCATGCAAATTACTGTCACTATTTATTAACTCTCAAACAAATATAAGTGAAGAACGACAGTGAAAATATTTCTATAAAATCTATATGTCACCGTTCTTCAAAAGATATAAGTGAGGTACTAGAGCAACTGCTAAGCTCAAAAGATATAAGTGAAGCACAAAGAGTATTCTAACAAATCATGGTGATCTTTGTTGGAAATATGCCCTAGAGGCAATAATAAAGTGGTTATTATCATATTTCCTTGTTCATGATAATCGTTTATTACCCATGCTATAATTGTATTGATAGGAAACTCATATACAAGTGTGCATACATAGACATACACAGTGTCCCTAGTGAGCCTCTACTAGACTAGCTCGTTTATCAAAGGTGGTTAAGTTTTCCTGACCAAGTACATGAGTTGTCATTTGATAACGGGATCACATCATTAGGATAATGATGTGATGGACAAGACCCAACCGTAAGTATAGCATTTGATCGTTTAGTTTATTGCTATTGCTTTCTTTATGTCAAGTATTTGTTCCTATGACCATGAGATCATGCAACTCCCTGACACCGGAGGAATGCCTTGTGTGTATCAAATGTCACTTCATAACTGGGTGATCATAAAGGTACTCTACAGGTAACTCCGAGGGTGTCTGTTGGGTTGGCATGGATCGAGACTGGGATTTGTCACTCCGTATGACGGAGAGGTATCTCTGGGCCCTCTAGGTAATACAGAATCACAAGAAGCTTGCAAGTAATGTGACTAAGGAGTTAGTCATGGGATCTTGTATTACGGAACGAGTAAAGAGTTTTGCCGGTAACGAGATTGAACTAGGTATGGAGATATCGACGATCGAATCTCGGGCAACTAACATACCGATGGACAAAGGGAACTGCATACGAGATTGATTGAATCCTTGACATCGTGGTTCAACCGATAAAGATCTTCATGGAATATGTAGGAGTCAATATGGGCATCCAGGTCCCGCTATTGGTTATTCACCAGAGAGGTGTCTCGGTCATGTCTACATGATTCTCGAACCCGTAGGGTCCGCACGCTTAACGTTCGGTGATGGCATAGTATTGTTGAGTTATATATGTTGGTGAAAGAATGTTATTCGGAGTCCCGGATGAGATCCCGGACGTCACAAGTAGTTCCGGAATGGTCCGGAGGTAAAGATTTATATATTGAAAAGTGGTATTCAGGTTCCGGAAAAGTTTCAGGTTTTTCCGGTATTGTACCGGGAGTGTCGAAAGGGTTCCGGGGGTCCACCAGGGGGTCCACCCACCCCGGGGGACCACATGGGCTGTAGAGGTAGGCGCATCAGCCCCTGGTGGGCTGGGCGCCCCACCCCTAAAGGCCCATGCGCCTGGTGGTATGTAGGGGAGGTGCCTTGGGGAGGAGGGACTCCTCCCCTAGGGCGCCCACCTCCCTTGTGGGAAGTGGACTCCTCCCCACTTGGCCGGCCTGCCCTCCCTTGGCAGAGGGGCTAGGGCTGTGCCCTACCTACCCCTTCCTCCTATATATATATATATATATATATATATAGAGAGAGAGAGAGAGAGAGAGAGAGAGGGAGGGAGGGCAGCCGCACCCCAAGCCATAGATGCAGCCCTCCCTCTCTCCCTAGATCGTTTTCTCCTCCGATTGCATCTGCGCCAGTGCTTGGCGAAGCCCTGCCGAGATTGCTCCACCACGCCGTCGTGCTACCGGAGAACTCATCTACTACTCCGCCCTCGCTCGCTGGATCGAGGAGGCAGAGACGTCATCGTGTTGTACGTGTGCTGAACGCGGAGGTGCCGTCCGTTCGGCGCTAGATCGGGACGGATCGTGATTGGATCGCGAAGACGTACGACTACATCAATCGCGTTTCTTAATGCTTACAAGGGTATGTAGATGCACTCCCCTCTCATAGCTATACATGTCCATAGATAGATCTTGGGTGTTCGTAGGAAAAAAAATTGTTTCCCATGCAACGTTCCCCAACTATGGCATCATGAGCTAGGTCTATGCGTAGATGATATGCACGAGTAGAACACAAAAGAGTTTGTGGGCGTTGATGTTCAGATTGCTTACCTCCTTAGTCTTATCTTTAGTCGGCGGTATTGTGGTATGAAGCGGCCCGAACCAACCTTACTTGTCCTCGTACAAGAGACCGGTTCCACCGACTGACATGTAACCTAGTTGCATAAAGGTGGCTGGCGGGTGTCTGTCTCTCCCACTTTAGTTGAATCGGATTCGAAAAAGGCGGTCCTTGTAGAAGGTTAAAAGGCAACTTGATTATCACCATTGTGGCTTCGCGTAGGTAAGAACTGTTCTTGCTAGTTACCCATAGCAGCCACGTAAAACATGCAACAACAAATTAGAGGACGTCTAACTTGTTTTTGCTGGGTATGTTGTGATGTGATATGGCCAAGATGTGATTTGATATATGTGATGTATGAGATGATCATGTTTTGCATAGTTATCACGACTTGCATGTCGATGAGTACGGCAACCGGCAGGAGCCATAGGGTTGTCTTTAATTCATTTATGTCATTTGCTTTACTTTATCGCTATGAGTTAGCAATAGTTGTAGAAGCAATAGTTGGCGCGACAACCACATGATGACACGAATATGGAGATCGTGATGACGAAGATCATGGTGTCATGCCGGTGACGATGGAGATCATGCCAGTGCTTTGGAGATGAAGATCAAAAGCACAAGACGATGATGGCCATATCATGTCACTTATATGATTTGCATGTGATATTTATCCTTTCATGCATCTTATTTTGCTTAGGAGGACGGTAGCATTATAAGATGATCCCTCACTAAAATTTCAAGATTAAATTATCTTCTCCCCGAGTATGCACTGTTGCGAAAGATCGTCGTTTCGAAGCACCTCATGATGATCGGGTGTGATAGACTCTACGTTCGCATACAACGGGTGTAAGCCATATTTACACACGCAGAATACTTGGGTTAACCTTGATGAGCCTAGCATGTACAGACATGGCCTCGGAACACAGGAGACCGAAAGGTCGAACATGAGTCATATAGTAGATACGATCAACATGGAGATGTTCACCATTGAAACCACCTCATCTCACGTGATGATCGGACTGGGTGTAGTGGGAACGAGCCTGACAGTAGAAGGTAGGGGTACGAAAGGAGAGGGCAGAGTCCTAGCTACGGCGAGGATGTACACACGGATGTACGAGTTCAGGCCCCTCTCGTGGAGGTAACAGCCCTACGTCTCGGTGCTCAGGAGCTTCTTGTCGTGTGGAATATCAGTGTTACAGGGGGTGCGAACCCTTGTGCCAGAGGGGAGGGGTGGCTTATATAGAGTGCGCTGTCCCTCATCAATACCCAGCAACCAAGGGTTCGATTACGGTAATAAAGATGCACGTTACAGGTAACGTATGTAATAAATGCTACTAATGGTTCAGCCGAACGCTTGCCCATTGGCCTCCCTGGAGTGGCTTCTGGTGTTCTGCGTCGACTGAATTATAGTTCGTCCGAGTGAAAGGTAGCCGTCGAGTGAAGGAAAGAGACTCCGAGTGGATGCTGTCGAGTGACTCATACGCCTTGGTAATTTCAATCGGAGACTTCCTTGTAGTCCTTAAGTTTTCTAGGGTAGTGCCCTTGGGTAGGGTATGTAGGTCAGGCCTATGACCCTACCCCAGGTACATATCCCCATCATTAGCCCCCGAATGGATCGGGGTTCGAGTGAAAAATGGGGTCGATGCAGGTTCTGATAAGACATAAAAATTCCGAGTGCATTTTAGGGCTTCATAGAAGTCTGCGTCGATTGGAATCTTTGTCATTCACCCTGATCGATTCTGTCTTGAAACACGTCCGAGTGAACTTGAGCACAGAATCAGGCCCGAGTGGTCAGCAGGGTCTTCTGATGCGACGGGTCGCTCCGTCAGGCCCGGATTTCACGGGGTTCGAAAATTTGGGAAGCGCGCGCTGCGCGAAGATGACGCCACGACTGGGGCAAGTGGGAGCATAACACCTCGATTTCCGCGCTGCCCATTACGCCACGTACAGCGCGTCTTCTGCGACGGAGATACACAGAGATCTGGCAGGCCCGTAGGTCAACGACCCACTCGGGCCGATATAAGATCGGACCGCGCCGCGGACAGCACAGTGCTTCTCCCCCAAATCCTCTATTTTCTTCCGCCTCCCCTACTCCACGCGCGCCGCTCAACCCCGCCTCGACGACCGCCTCCGCAATGACGAAGAGCAAGACGAAGAAGCTCGAGCGCGCCAAGAAGGGAGGGGCCAAGGCGAAGAAGCCGTCGGGTGCCAGATTCACGGCGCCACCGGGGTGGATCCAGGGAGATTTCCTCCCGTCGACGGTCACGGCGGGGGACGTCGAAAACCTCGTCGCCGACGGGCTCATAGCTGAAGGTTCGTGGAGGCTGTCGGAGGGGGAGACCGAGCCGGAGCCGCGCGAAGGGGAGCGAGTCCTCCTCCTCACCCACGTCGAGCGAGGTTTTTCTTTGCCCCCTCATCCATTCGTCCGTGGGTTCTTGAACTTTTTCGGAGCGCAACTCCACCACTTTCCTCCAAATACTATTTCATACCTTGCCACTTTCATCACCTTGTGCGAGTGTTTCTTAGGTTGCTCTCCTCATTGGGGTTTGTTCAAACACATATTCACTGTCCGGTCCCAGTGCGTCAAAAAGGCCAACCCCAGTGATAGCAAGACCCATGTCATCCAGCTATGCGGTGGTTTGGGGATCCAGAAGAGGGGCAGGAGTGCGTATCCGTCGATGAATTTCCCTGAATCTGTTCGGGGCTGGCAGTCGACATGGTTTTACTACAAAGATGTAGCATCGCCCAATATGTCGACTGGCCTTCCCCCCTTCACATTGGATCGACCTACCACTCCGAGAACACTGATCGTGACAAAGGGAGAGCAATCCCAAGTAGGGATTTTAGTGAACGCAGTAGTTGATCTGATCCGCGGCGGAGTGACTGGTATGGATCTCCTTGAGGCATTTCTCAGTCGACGAATCCAGCCTCTTCAAGCTAGAGATCACACCATGTGGCACTATTCGGGACCTGAAGATACCACTCGGACACACCCAGAGGAAGTCACCGACAAGACTGTTGCCCAGTGGCTTAGAAGCATCACTGGAGCCTGTGATAACCCTCTGGGAGCCAAGCGAATCTTGCCCTTCTCTGCTTTGAACCCGCCGACGAACCTGGTGAGTTACATCCCTGTCGAGTGCTTTCATATTTCGTCGAGTGATTGGATCTTCGGTCGATTGACTTTACAGTTTGTATCTTGCAGGAGTTTACGAACATGTATTCACCCGTGCCAAATGGAGAGCAGCCTGACGACGAAGAAGGGACCGCAGACGGCAGCGCAGACATCGACTACGCCGATGACAGCGAAGGCAGTGACGACGACCTAGAGGAAGGCGAGGTAGAGGCCCAGGCTCCTCTGCGCATCGAGCATCGAACCAAGCAGCGCGAAGACCCGGAGGCCGCCCCAAGCAAAACTTTGGCATCGAGCACCAGGAACCCGAAGCGCGACCGTGCTGCGACACCTGGGTTGACTGAGAAGCTGCGAAACAGCCCAGGTCGGACGCGCCAAAGCCTCGGAAGGCTCTGCCACGTATAAAGATAGCCGTGCCTGTCGCCTCAACGTGAGTGTTTATTTTCTTTTCCTGCTGTTGTGAACCTTCATGTCTTTGCTGACCGAGTGAAATTTATTCGCCAGAGCTGCTACCTCAGTGACGTCGCCTCTGCGGGATGAGGGGGATCACATGGAAGTGGACACTCCTGACGCGGCCACTTCTCAACGAAGTATAGTAAATCTTCTCTGTAGACTGATTTTCAGAAGGTAATTTGTCTAATGAACCAGCTGACGTTGTCGACTGATAGTTGAAGACATCATCCATGTGGAGGACGACGAGGAGCCGCAGCAGGGCGCTGACGGTGAAGTTGCTGCCTTGGACGCTCAACGGGTACACATTCGGAGAACATCATCGGGACAGGCACCACGTATGTCGACTGTCGCGTCTTCTCAAGAGCTTGGTGATTCTTCCCGAGCCAGAACTCCTGTGGTCCCACTGTCGAACGCTCCGCCAGCAACTTCAACCCTTGTGGTTTCAGCGCCGATCGGGCAACCTCAAGCACCTCTCGTGACATCAACTGCAGCACCGACTCATCTGGCGCCTGCATACCCTCCGTACCACGTCCCAGAAGATCAAACTGGAGCTGCCAAAGAAGCCATGATCCAGGCTGGGCAGATAATGCTGCGGACAAAGGAGGCGTATGAGGCCAGCAAGTTAGCCTATGATGCCAGCACAGCGCTTCAAGCCAACGTCCGAGTAAGTTCTATTGTAAGTTCATTTCCGATTGAATTCTTGTCCATCTTGACTTTACACCCACTGGGTGTTTTCTTCAGATGCATACTTGCTTGTTTTTTCCTCGAGTAGATCAGGTCTTAGTCGAGTAGGTTCTGGTCCAGTGGGGGCACGCTAAGTGCACCCACAGGGTGTAGTCCCCGAGACCGCTGTCGAACGACGAAGATATCGGCAGGGGTCTTAAATTCGTTTTGGAAGTTGATTTCCACTCGACAGGACGGACCTGGTCGAGTGATAGTATGTCCAGTGGGGGCACGCTGAGTGCACCCACTGGGTGTAGTCCCCGAGACCGCCGTCGAGTGCTTGCATCGGCGGGGGTCTGATAGAGACAATGTTCGCTTGTTTTTTTTATACTCGGGCAGGGCGGACCTGGTCGAGTGGTTTTTGGTCCAGTGGGGGCACGCTGAGTGCACCCACTGGGTGTAATCCCCGAGGCTACTGTCGATCATTTACGATGGGCAGTAGTCTTAAGAACTATCCTACAGGTTTCATGGACATCATTTCCATCAACCATGATATGACGCTGTATAGGGGTGTGGGGTGGGGCGGCGGGCCGCCTTCCAGTCGACTGAATTTATATCTTTCCACTCGGGAGTAGAAAAACATCCATGTCGACTGAACCACTTCTTTACTGATTTTAGAAAGCTTGTGAGCTCGGGACCAAGTTTGTCGACCTGGAGAAGGAGAAGATTCAGCTTGCACTAGATCTGGAGGTGTCCAAGAACAATCTGGACCGTGCGCAGACTGAGCTGAGGACCCTGGGAGGTAATCCTTGCTGAGCAATTGCACTATCACTTTCATCTTCCATCCTTTGAACCGAGTGTATCCACTCGAACAGACGTACGTGATGAGAACCGCCGACTCCAAGCGCGACTCAACAATGCTATTTCTTTAGATACCATGAAGAAGGTGCTTGAAGACAAGGACAAGGAACTCGCTGATGCTCAAAAGGTGGCGAAGGAAAAAACTGAAGCTACTGAGAAGAAGCTTGCCACAGCCAGCAAACTGGAAGAAGAGAATACCAAACTCAAGAAGGAACGAGCCGATTGGATCAAAAAGCTCGAACTGCAGACCAGGAGAAGGAGCGTTCTGGAGAAATACTTAGGAGACTTCGCGAAGAAGATGTTCAGCATGCTTGAAGGTAACTTTCTTCCGTCGAGTGAACTTCTTTGATTTCTTCAGAACGATAGTGTGATCATCTTTTCATTTTCTCTTTGCGCAGAATTCTGTCAAGATTTTGAAAAGGAAACTGAGGAGATTGAGCCGAATCTGGATCCCACCAAGTCACCTGTCGGGGACGCCTTAGCCATGGACATGTTTCGACTTGAAGCTCGCCTCAGGAGTGTCCAAGGATATGTCACCCGACTGAGGGATGCGCTGGAGAAGGTCGACAAAGAACTGTGGCCAGAAGACTCCCTCCAGACTGACCTCGAGTCGATGATGACCCGCCTCAATGAGATTCCTGGTCGAGTGCAGGCATGGAAGAAATCTGCCGCTCGCTGCGGTGCTGATGTGGCACTTTCACTCGTCCGGGTTCATTGCAAGGAGGCCAGGGAGGACAAACTGAAGGCTCTCCGAGTGATCAACACAAAGAAACTTCAATTTGAAGACTTCATGGAGACCTTCATCGAAGCAGCCACTCGGATCGCTGATGGGATTGATTTGGACACCTTCGTCGAGCCCGCGAGTACCACTGGTGCTTAAAAAATACTTTGCTCGCCGTTAAAACTTTATTTGCCTCGGTATGCCGAGTGATGGTGTAACCGATTAAAACTTCATTCAGGCCTTGGGCTTGAGTACTCCCCTTTGCGCGAACAAATTTTTGCTGCGCTAGAGATTCTGGTCTTACTTGCATTTTGCTTTCCGACCTTTTGCTTGGCTGAATTTGTTTTGTTCTCGAATGGAACGGATGTTCTGCACTCGTAAAAATTTCGGACTTAGGCGAAGACTGATTCGCAGCTAAGTCCCCGAGTGTAAGAATTACTTGTCACTCGGTGAAGTTTTTAACTTAGGCGAAGACTGATTCGCAGCTAAGTTTCTGAGTGAATGGGAAACTATCCACTCGGCAGGGTTTTTAAACTTAGGCGAAAGCTGGTTCGCAGCTAAGCCCCCGAGTGAGAGGATCGCTCGTCACTCGGAGAAGTTTTGAACTTAGACGAAGACTGGTTCGCAGCTAAGTTTCCGAGTGAATGGAATACTATCCACTCGGAAGGGTTTTTAACTTAGGCGAAAGCTGGTTCGCAGCTAAGCCCCCGAGTGAGAGGATTGCTCGTCACTCGGAGTAGTTTTGAACTTAGATGAAGTCTGGTTCGCAGCTAAGTTTCCGAGTGAATGAAATACTATCCACTCGGAAGGATTTTTAACTTAGGCGAAAGCTGGTTCGCAGCTAAGCCACCGAGTGAGAGGATCACTCGTCACTCGGAGTAGTTTTGAACTTAGACGAAGACTGGTTCGCAGCTAAGTTTCCGAGTGAATGAAATACTATCCACTCGGAAGGGTTTTTAACTTAGGCGAAAACTGGTTCGCAGCTAAGCCCCCGAGTGAGAGGATCGCTCGTCACTCGGAGTAGTTTTGAACTTAGACGAAGTCTGGTTCGCAGCTAAGTTTCCGAGTGAATGAAATACTATCCACTCAGAAGGATTTTTAACTTAGGCGAAAGCTGGTTCGCAGCTAAGCCCCCGAGTGAGAGGATCGCTCGTCACTCGGAGTAGTTTTGAACTTAGACGAAGACTGGTTCACAGCTAAGTTTTCGAGTGAATGAAATACTATCCACTCGGAAGGGTTTTTAACTTAGGCAAAAACTGGTTCGCAGCTAAGCCCCCGAGTGAGAGGATCGCTCGTCACTCGGAGTAGTTTTGAACTTAGACGAAGTCTGGTTCGCAGCTAAGTTTCCGAGTGAATGAAATACTATCCACTCGGAAGGATTTTTAACTTAGGCGAAAGCTGGTTCGCAGCTAAGCCCCCGAGTGAGAGGATCGCTCGACACTCGGAGTAGTTTTGAACTTAGACGAAGACTGGTTCGCAGCTAAGTTTCCGAGTGAATGAAATACTATCCACTCGAAAGGGTTTTTAACTTAGGCAAAAACTGGTTCGCAGCTAAGCCCCCGAGTGAGAGGATCGCTCGTCACTCGGAGTAATTTTTTGAATGCGAAATTCTGCGATCGGAATCGACAATAGACTGCAGGAGTCATAACTTTAACAAACAAAACTGTCTGGAGTACTCTTATTACATCAAAAGAACTCCGACGTCAAGTATAAAAACGTCAAAGCAAATCCGCGTTCCAGGCGCGTGGCTCGTCGATATTCTTCTTGTGGTTGAAGAGGTGGTAGGCTCCATTGTTCAGTACTTTGGTGACGACGAAAGGGCCTTCCCACGCTGGGGCTAGCTTGTGAGGCCGCTGTTGATCCACTCAGAGCACAAGATCACCTTCGTGAAACGACCGACTCTTGACGTGCCTCGCATGGAAGCGGCGTAGATCTTGTTGATATATAGTCGACCGAATCAGAGCCATCACGTGTTCTTCTTCCAGGAGATCCACTCCGTCTTGTCGTGCTTGCTCAGCTTCAGCCTCGGAGTAAAGGTCTACTCGGGGAGAATTGTGAAGGACGTCGCTTGGCAAAACGGCTTCGGCTCCATACACCAAGAAGAAAAGAGTGCGCCCAGTCGACCGGTTAGGAGTTGTCCTCAGGCCCCACAGAACAGACGGCAATTCAGTGACCCAAGCTCCAGCTGCACGATCTAGATCCCACATGAGTCGAGGTTTCAGCCCTTGAAGGATAAGGCCGTTCGCTCGCTCAGCTTGACCGTTGGTTTGGGGGTGCGCAACGGATGCGTAATCCACCCGAGTGCCTTGAGAGAAGCAAAAGTGTCTGAACTCTTCCGAGTCAAAGTTGGAGCCATTGTCTGTAATGATAATGTGGGGAACTCCATACCGGAATGTTATCTCTTTCGTGAATTTGATAGCAGTGCGGGAGTTCAGCTTCTTTATGGGTTTAGCTTCAATCCACTTAGTGAACTTGTCGACTGCTACAAGCAAGTGAGTAAATCCACTCTGGCCTGTTCGAAGGGGTCCGACCATATCCAAACCCCAAACAGCAAACGGCCAGACGAGTGGAATAGTCTTCAAGGCGGATGCAGGCTTGTGCGACAAGTTTGAATAGAACTGGCATCCTTCACAGTGATCAACAATCTCCTTAGCCATCTCGCTGGCGCGCGGCCAGAAGAAACCAGCTCAGTATGCTTTGGCAACAATCGTCCTAGAGGACGCATGATGACCACAAGTTCCCGAGTGAATCTCCTCCAAAATCAGTCGACCTTCTTCAGGAGAAATACACCGCTGAGTCACGCCAGTCACACTTTCTCTGTAGAGTTGTCCATCCATAACAGTAAAGGCCTTGGATCTGCGGACTATCTGTCGAGCTTCATCTTCGTCATCTGGGAGTTCTCGCCTCAGAATATATGCAATATAAGGTACTGTCCAGTCGGGCGTGATCACTAAAATCTCCATGACCAGATCAATGACTGCCGGGACGTCAACTTCAGTCGGATCAGAGGCACTCTTTGCTTGCGGGGGCTCCTTAGTGAAGGGATCTTCCAGCACCGAAGGAGTATGTAGGTGCTCGAGAAACACATTACTGGGGACAGGCTTCCGAGTGGATCCAATTTTTGATAGCTCATCAGCTGCCTGATTCTTCACTCGAGGAACATGATGGAGTTCCAAACCTTCGAACTTTTTCTCAAGCTTTCTTACTGCATTACAGTATCCAGTCATAGCAGGGTTCCTGACATCCCACTCTTTCATCACCTGATTGACTACCAAATCGGAGTCGCCGTATACCATCAGGCGCCGGACGCCGAGTGAGATGGCCATACGCAACCCGTACAGGAGTGCTTCATATTCAGCTTCATTGTTGGAGGAATCAAAGTGAATCTGTAGGACATAACTGAGTTTGTCGCCTTTTGGGGACACCAATACCACACCAGCACCAGACCCATTCAGCATCTTTGATCCGTCAAAGAACATGGTCCAGTGTGCCGAGTGAATTTGGATTGGCTGCTGCTGTTCAATCCACTCGGCCAGGAAATCAGCAAGTACTTGAGACTTGATCGCCTTTTTTGCTTCAAACTTGATATCAAAGTAGAGGAGCTCAATAACCCATTTGGCCACTCGACCAGTCGCATCTCGATTGTTGAGGATCTCAGACAATGGAGCATCACTGACGACTGAAATTGAGTGATCTTGAAAGTAATGTGCCACCTTCTTTGCTGACAGATATATACCATATACGAGCTTCTGGTAATGTGGGTACCTTTGCTTTGAAGGAGTCAACTCTTCAGAAATGTAATAAACAGGACACTGGACCTTGTAAGCTTTACCTTCCTCTTCCCGCTCGACCGTGAGAACTGGACTAACGACCTGATTAGTGGCCGCGATGTACAGGAGCAAAGGCTCTTTGCTGTGCGGAGCAGCAAGCACCGGCTGGGTGGAAAGCAGGGCTTTGAGCTCGACAAACGCTGCTTCAGCTTCTGGAGTCCACTCGAACGTATCAGACTTCTTCATCAGTCAGTACAAAGGCAATGCCTTCTCACCGAGACGAGAAATGAATCGACTCAACCCCGCCAGGCAACCTGTGAGCTTCTGGACATCGTGCACACGCTCAGGGCTCTTCATTCGGGTAATAGCACTGATCTTTTCAGGATTGACGTCGATTCCTCGTTCGGAAACGAGAAAACCGAGTAACTTGCCACCAGGAACACCGAAAGTGCACTTAGTCGGATTTAACTTGATATCATACCTCCTCAGGTTGGCGAATGTTTCAGCCAAGTCAGACAGCAGGTCAGAACCTTTGCGAGACTTGACGACGAAATCATCCATGTATGCTTCAACATTCCGAGGGATTTGATCAAGCAAACATTTTTGAATCATGCGCATGAAAGTAGCGCCAGCGTTTTTCAAACCAAAAGGCATGGTGATATAACAAAAACACCCGAATGGGGTGATGAAGGCTGTCTTTATTTCATCCGGACCAAACAGACGGATCTGATGGTAACCAGAGTATGCATCAAGAAAAGATAAACGCTCGCACCCCGCAGTCGAATCGACAATCTGGTCGATGCGGGGGAGCGGAAAATGATCTTTCGGGCAGACCCGGTTGATATGTTTGAAGTCAATACACATGCGGAGTGACTTATCCTTCTTGGGGACCATAACTACGTTCGAGAGCCACTCGGAGTGCTAAATCTCGCGTATGAACTTAGCCGCCAAGAGACAAGCCACCTCCTCGCCGATTGCCTTCCGCTTCTCTGCTGCTGACCGACGCAAGTGCTCTATCACAGGCTTGGCCTTCGGATCGACTCTCAGTCGGTGGTCAGCCAGTTCCCTGGGTACACCCGGCATGTCAGCAGGCTTCCATGCGAAGATGTCCCAGTTCTCACGGAGGAACTGGATGAGCTCGGTTTCCTATTTGATGTCGAGTGTCGTTGAAATGTTGGTCGGGGCAGCCGTTGGATCTGTCGGGTGAATGTTCACTTTCTTCACTTCGGTTGCTGACTGGAAAGCTGACTCAGAAGCGGGCTTCTTAGCACGTAGCAGATCGGCAGGATCGGCACTCTTCTTGTACTCCTCCAACTCGACCACAGCCATCTGATGATCGGCAATTTTGGAGCCCTGCTGAAGGCACTCCTCAGCCCTCTATCGATTGCCAGTGACTGTGATCACACCCTTGGGCCCGGGCATCTTCAGCTTGAGATATACGTAGCATGGACGGGCCATGAAACGGGCATAAGCCGGACGGCCAAGGATGGCGTGGTATGCACTCTGGAAGTCCACCACTTCAAACGTCAATTTTTCTTTGCGAAAATTCTTGTCGGTGCCGAACACCACATCCAATGCTATCTGGCCGAGTGACTTGGCCTTTTTCCCAGGGATAACTCCGTGAAACTGCATGTTGCTTTCGCTGAGTCGGGACATCGGAATGCCCATCCCCTTTAGGGTATCCGCATACAAAATGTTCAAGCCGCTCCCACCATCCATCAGGACTTTGCGCAGTCGAGTGCCTCCCACAACCGGGTCCACCACCAGCGCTTGCCGACCGGGAGTAGCAATATGAGCAGGGTGGTCTGACTGGTCGAATGTAATGGCAGTCTGAGACCACTTGAGGTATGCGGGGGTGGCAGGAACAGCCATGTTGACTTCTCTGTTGATAACTTTCAGTCGACTCTTGCTCTCTACATCAGGAAAAATCAACAGAGTGGCATTGACTTCTGGAAACTCTTCTTTGTCTTCATCCTCCTCCTTTTCAGGAGCTTTCTCACTCGACTGACTTTCCTTGAACTGCTGGATCAGAAAACGGCACTGTCGAGTGGTATGCTTAGGCAATATCAAATTGCCTTCCTCATCTTTCTTCGTGTGGATTGCACACGGCAAATCTAGGATATCTGTTCCGGACTGATTCTTTGACTTCTTGGGGGTAAACTGAGCTTTGGATTTCCCCTTATTTTTGCCTTGTGCCGTTAGGGCGGCAGCCTCTGCCTGAGCAGGAGCATCAGCTTTGCGCTTCTGCTTCCGACTGGAATTGCCGCCGGCATCATTGTCGACTGCCTTTCCTTTGCCGCTACGGAGGCGGTCTTCTTCTTCGCCATTGGCGTACCGAGTGGCAATCTCCATCATCTTGCTCAGATAAATGTCACATGTTCGCCCAAACTTCAGGTAAAGCTCTCTGTACTTCACACCGGCCTTGAAAGCACAAACAGCTTGGTGCTCGGAAACATTCTCCACTTTGTGATGCAAAGTGGACCAACGCTGAATATAATCTCTCAAGGACTCATTGGGCTTCTGAACACAGTGCTGCAAATCGATCAAACCCGCAGGACGCTTGGAAGTTCCCTCGAATGTACTGATGAACACTCGGGCAAGATCCTCCCAGCAATAGATGCTAGAGGGAGCTAAACGATTCAGCCACGCCCGGGCTGAACCATCCAACATCAAGGATAAATGCTTCATGGCTACGTTGTCATTTCCTCCACCAATCTGCACAGCCACTCGATAATCATCTAACCATGTTTCCGGCTTTGACTCGCCGGAGAACTTGCTTATTCCAGCCGCCAACCTGAAGTTGGGGGGAATCTCAGCAGAACGAATGGCTCTGCTGAAACACTCGGGGCCAGAAACAACGGCATTGCTTCCACTCAGATAGTCCCTACCATAATCATCCCTGTTTGCCCTGCCCCTGTCGATCCGCCTCTGTGCGAGGACATTCCTCGTGTCGAACCCAGGATTCCGCTCATCGCCAAACGAGCGCCTATCATCATAGTGCCAGGGCACGTATGAACCACCCCGCGGAGGAGAAGGCACTCGACGGCGGTCATCACGGTGATAACGAGGAGCAAACTGATCTCGCCCCTGATCTCGGTGTTGATCCCCACGGTAACCTCCGCCCCTGTGACGCAGAGGTGACCCCGGGCTATGCGCCGACTGAACTATTTCTGCTCTAGGCGAATTACTGTGTAACCTGTTCTGCGACTGAGAAACAGCCGCATTCTGCTGTTGTGCTACCTCAAGCAACGCTCTGATCTGCTGCAAACCTCTGCCAGCCTCTGAACGTGACGACTAAATTGAATCGGCAATCTTAGCAGCGGCTGCAACATTCAAAACTGGAGTACGGAATACCTCAACGTTGTTGCGAGATCCACTCGGAAACAACTGTCTTTGACGTCGACTGGAAGGTTGTGGACGCTGTCGGGTACGCTCGTCGAGTGCCCTCTGCATCTCTTCGAGTCGAAGGCGAGTGGCCTCCAAGGCCTGGGCCTCGGCAGTTGCACCGACGATGGGCGTATGGAGAACATCCTCATCACGGCGCTGCTGCTCATTCGACGGTCCACCAGCTTCGCGTCTGCTGCGGCCGAAGCCAGGCGGGCCAGGAGGCGGACTCTGATGTGAACCAGCCATAAGAACATCCACCGCAGGATTGCAGCTCTCACACTCGGAGGGAACGTCGGACCGATCCGACGCGGAGTCGAACACGCCGTGAAGTGACTCGGCGGGATCGATAGCCGCAATCTGCGGAGACGAAGTTTGGCGAGCCGCCGCATGCTTCACCCAGCGCTGGAGCCGTGAACGACCGGATCGCTTGTGGCGACGAACAGCGGGGAGAGCCGACAGATACGGAGTCGACGGCTGTAGCAGAAGAACACCGCAGGAGCTTGCGCAGAAGTGCGTTGCCCCGCGGATCGGGAGCGCCTCGACATCAAGAGGCGCTTCCTGGAGCCATGCCGAGTTGTCGGCGATGAAGGTGAGGGCTCCGAGACGGATCTCGTGGCCCAGGAACAGATCACCGCCGGAAGACATGACGAAGGAGAAAAAATGCAACCTCGCCGGAAGTCGCTTAGACGCCTGCCCCACGGTGGGCGCCAACTGTCGTGGGAACGAGCCTGACAGTAGAAGGTAGGGGTACGAAAGGAGAGGGCAGAGTCCTAGCTACGGCGAGGATGTACACACGGATGTACGAGTTCAGGCCCCTCTCGTGGAGGTAACAGCCCTATGTCTCGATGCTCAGGAGCTTCTTATCGTGTGGAATATCAGTGTTACAGGGGGTGCGAACCCTTGTGCCAGAGGGGAGGGGTGGCTTATATAGAGTGCGCTGCCCCTCATCAATACCCAGCAACCAAGGGTTCGATTACGGTAATAAAGATGCGCGTTACAGGTAACGTATGTAATAAATGCTACTAATGGTTCAGCCGAACGCCTGCCCATTGGCCTCCCTGGAGTGGCTTCTGGTCTTCTGCGGTCGACAGGTATCTCCGAGGGAGTCTGTTGGGTTGGCATGGATCGATACTGGGATTTGTCACACCGTATGACGAAGAGGTATCTCTGGGCCCTCTCGGTAATACAGCATCACAGGAAGCTTGCAAGCAACGTGACTAAGGAGTTAGTCGCGGGATCTTGTATTACGGAATGAGTAAAGAGACTTGCCAGTAACGAGATTGAAATAGGTATGGAGATACCGACGATCGAATCTCGGGCAAGTAACATACCGATGGACAAAGGGAACTACATACGGGATTGATTGAATCCTTGACATCGTGGTTCGACCGCTAAAGATATTCATGGAATATGCCGGAGTCAATATGGGCATCCAGGTCACGCTATTGGTTATTGACCAGAGAGGTGTCTTGGTCATGTCTGCATGATTCTCGAACCCGTAGGGTCCGCACGCTTAACATTCGATGACGGTATAGTTTTGTTGAGTTATATATGTTGGTGACCGAATGTTGTTCGGAGTCCCGACTGAGATCCCAGACGTCACGAGGAGTTCCAAAATGGTCCAGAAGTAAAGATTTATATATAGGAAAGTGGTATTCGGGTTCCGAAAAAGTTTCGGGTTTTTCCAGTATTGTACCGGGAGTGCCGAAAGGGTTCCGAGGGTCCACCCACCCCGGGGGACCACATGGGCTGTAGAGGGAGGCGCACCAGCCCCTGGTGGGATGGGCGCCCCACCCCTAAAGGCCCATTGGCCTGGTGGTAGGTAGGGGAGGTGCCTTGGGGAGGAGGGACTCCTCCCCTAGGGCGCCCACCTCCCTTGTGGGAGGTGGACTCCTCCCCACTTGGCCGGCCAGCCCTCCCTTGGAGGAGGAGCTAGGGCTGCGCCCTACCTACCCCTTCCTCCTATAAATAGAGAGGGAGAGGGAGGGAAACCGCACCCCAAGCCATAGGTGCAGCCCTCCCTCTCTCCCTAGATCATTTTCTCCTCCGATCGCATATGCGGCAGCGCTTGGCGAAGCCCTGCTAAGATTGCTCTACCGCCGCCGCCACGTCATCGTGCTACCAGATAACTCATCTACTACTCCACCCTCGCTCGCTGGATCAAGGAGGCGGGGACATCATCGAGTTGTACGTGTGTTGAACGCAGTGGTGCCGTCCGTTTGGCGCTAGATCGAGACGGGCCGTGATTGGATCGCGAAGACATACGACTACATCAACCGTGTTTCTTAACACTTCCCGCTTAGCGATCTACAAGGATATGTAGATTCACTCCCCTCTCGTAGCTATACATCTCCATAGATAGATCTTGGATGTTCGTAGGAAAAAAATTGTTTCCCATGCAACGTTCCCCAACAATCTTGTGTCTCTCAAGTGGGTGTGTCTAGCAAACAATGATTCTGGAAAAGAAAAAACAAACAGCACACTAAAGCAAACGACGGTCCAAGCAAAACTCATATCATGTGATGAATAAAAATATAGCTCCAAGTGACATACCGATGGATTGAGACGAAACAGGGGATGCCTTCCGAGGCATCCCCAAGATTAGATGCTTGAGTCTTCCTTGAATATTACCTTGAGGTGCCTTGGGTCATCCCCAAGCTTAGGCTCTTGCTGCTCCTTATTCCTTCATCCATCACGATAGCACCCAAAACTTGAAAACTTCAGCACACAAAATTCAACAAAACCTTCGTGAGATCCGTTAATATAGAAAACATATCAAATACTTTAGGTTCTGTTATAAATCGATTATTATTTTATTATTGCATAAGGTACTGTATTCTAACTTCTCCATGCCTTATACCCCCCGATACAATCCATAGCATCATCAAAACAAGCAAAACATGCAAGGAAAAACAGAATCTGTCTAAAACAGAACAATCTGTAAAGATCTGTAGAGAACCTATACTTCTGTAATTCTAAAAATTCTGAAAAAATAGTACAACCTAAAGAATTTGTATAGCAGTACTGTGTAAAAAATCAGATCAAAAATACGTTCCAGTGAAATCAGAGAAATTTCTTCACTGGACGCTAAAGTTTCTGTTTTTGCACCGTATCAATTCTACTCATCTTGTGAGTCATCCCAAAGGCTTTACTTGGCACAAACACTAATTTAAACATAAAAACACAATCATTACATAGGCAATCATCATGTTATCAAAAACAAACAGAAAGTAAAAAAGCAAAAATAAAGATAACTATTGGGTTGCCTCCCAACTAGCACTATTGTTTTACGCCCCTAGCTAGGCATATTGCATAGTTTCAAGTGTTGTCATCTTTGACACTCCACCCATAAGTAGCCCTCATGATAGATTCATAGGGTGGTTTAATTCTCTTCTTAGGGAAGTGTTCCATCCCTTTCTTTAATGGAAATTGGAACCTTATGTTTCCCTCTTTCATGGCAATTATTGCACCTATAGTTCGTAAGAAAGGTCTTCCAAGTATTATAGGACAAGTAGGATTATATTCAATATCAAGCACAATGAAATCTACATGCACATAATTTCTATTTCCAATAATAAGCACGTCATTTATTCTACCCAAAGGTTTATTGATGGTAGAATCCACAAGATGCAAGTTTAGGGAACAATCTTGAATATTGGTGAGACCGAGTACATCACAAAGAGACTTAGGTATTGTTGAAACACTAGAATCAAGGTCACACAAAGCATTACATTCATAATCTTTCAGTTTTATTTTGATAGTAGGTTCCCATTCTTCATGCAATCTTCTAGGAATAGAAACTTCAAGTTCAAGTTGCTCATCATAAGCTTTTTTCATCACTTCTACTATATGTTGAGTAAAAGCCCTATTTTGTTGATAAGCATTGGGTGAGATAATAATGGATTGAAACAAAGAAATACATTCTACTAAAGATCAACTTTCATAATTAAAGTCCTTGTAATCCAAGATAGTGGGCACATCACTAGTTAAAGTTTTAACCTCTCAAAACCCACTTTTTTCAATTTTATCATTAGAATCATCACCCTCCAAGAAAACGAGGTGCTCTCTAGCTAGAGTTGACTCATCTTAAGTCCCTTTATCATTTACTATCAGATTAGCAAATAAATATTCAATAGGAGAAGTACCAATCATTTTAAGATCTTCATCATGATTACTAATAGAGAGAGATTCTGGTTTAGCAGCCATCCATTTTACTGGAGTGGTTTGTTTGTCGGAAATCGTCCCTATCAACACTTCAGTTTGAGAAAATTGTAATTGAATATTGGATACTTCTTGATTAACTTCATCAAGTTGTTTACTAATTGCATCAAGGTAGTTGAGTGTTCCTTAATTTCAGCGGCAAAAAATTTATTGTGCTCATATTGTGAAGTCATGAAAGTTTTCATGGACCTTTCAATTTCAGACATTCTTTGGTAGTAGGAAATATTATAGAATCTATCTTGAGACATGGTGACCGAGCAAGCAAAGTAACAAGCAGGACAAGTAAACTAGCGAGCAAAGAAGTAAACTAGTAACTAGTAAAGATAAATATTTTTGTATCTTTGATTTTTATGAAACAAATAAAATACAACAGAAAAAAAAAACAAGTGAATGATAATTTGTGTGAAGTTAATTGATAGTAGGTTGGTGATATTCCACGGCAACGGCGCCAGAAATCCTTCCTGATACTTGTGATCTGCGTTGGGCTTTCCGTGAAGAGGAATGGGTGATGCAACACAGTATAGATAAGTATTTCCCTCAATAGAGAACCAAGGTTTATCGAACAATTAGGAGTAGCACGCAACCCCCGTCTTCAGCTACTACACACAAAGAAGCAAACACTTGCACCCAACGCGGGCAAGAGGGCTGTCAATCCCCTTGGACTCGTTATTTGCAAGCTAGTAAAGTATATGGATGATAGATGAATGTTGTAAATTGCAAAATCAAATAAAAGTAAATAAATGGCAGCAAGGTATTGAAAGATTTTGTAAATTTATAAGTGAATAGACCCGGGGGCCATAGTGTTCTCTAGTGGCTTCTCTCATGTAGTAGGCATACGATGGTAAACAAATTACTGTTGGGCAATTGATAGAAAAGCGCATAGTTATGCAATCTTAATTCACGGCAATGATCATGTATATATAGGCATTGCGTCCATAAGCAAATAGGCCGACTCCTGCCTGCACCTATTACTATTACTCCACCAATCGACCGCTATCCAGCATGCATCTAGAGTATTAAGTAAAACAGAGTAATGCTTGGAGAACTATGACATGATGTAGACAAATAGAATTCAATCAATATGAATTAACCCCATCGTTTTATCCTTAGTGGCAACAACACAAAGACATATCTTGTCCCCTACTTTGTCACTGGGATATAGAAACCCATCAGGTTGAAACCACTACAACGCACCCCTCTCACTGAAGAAATATCAATCTAGTTGGCCAAACTATTTCAATAGATTGGAGAGATTTACGAAGCTATAATAATCATGCAAATAAGAATCATAATAGAAATCAGAGAAGACTCGAATCTTTTTCATGAATAATCTGAACATAAACCCACAATTCATCGGATCCCAACAAACGCACCGCACAAAGTGATTACATCGAATAGATCACCGCGAAGATGTGGTGAACTTTGTATTGAAGATCAAGAGAGAGAGAGAGAGAGAGAGAGAGAGAGAGACATCTAGGTACTAACTACGGACCCGTAGGTCTGTAGGTAACTACTCACACATCACCATGGGAGCAACAAGGTTGATGTAGAGGCCCTTCGTGATCGATCCCCCCTCCGGCAGGGCACCGGAACAGGGCTCCAGATGGGCACCCGGCGGAATAGAGACTTGCGGCGGCGGAAAAAGTGTTTCGGGAGGCTCTCTAGGGTTTTTGGGAATAATAAGAATTTATAGGCCAGAGAGGGGTTGTCGGTGTCAAAACCGGCAGATCTCGGGTAGGGGGTCCTAAGCTTTGGATCTTGGATCAATGGGGAACAGGAAACAGGGAGATGACGTTTACCCAGGTTTGGCCCCTCTCGAAGTGGTAAAACCCTACGTGCTGCTTGATTGTATCGATGTGTGTATGACGCTTACAGAGTCGATCTATGGCGAGATCAAAGGAACTAAACCCTAGATGAGTTGGAATAATGGTTCTCCCCCTATAGATCTAAGACCTCTAGTTTATATAGACACCAGGGGTACCTAGGGTTACACATGGTCGGTTACCATCAGGGAGCGAATATGCCAAATCTTCTATCTTGTCTTGGAGGACACACCAAGGCACCGGAGATTTCCCTCCTGAATACGGAGACGCCTCATAGCTTGGGCTTCCTATAAGGGTCATAGAGCGGCCCATCAATCCGGTCTATGAGAGATAGACTGGCAGCCCGAGGACCCCTTAGTCCCGGACTCCCTCAGTAGCCCCCGAACTAGCCTCCAATGCCGAGGCATACGACCTCTAGCAGCTTCATGTGCTTCGAGTCTCCGGCTTGCGGGGCGAGTTCTTCTCTCCTTTCTTTGTTCGGCCGATAATAATTCAACTGTCGATGACCTTTCGATTTCCGATCAAATCGCAACACTGAAACTCGAAGGCCAAACGCCGAAGCAGTGTCCTTGTCTAACAACCATTTAACGAAAGGTCATGGCAAGTGATAACCACAGACCAAATATGAACACTCGAATCATGGTTCGAGGCGGTTTCTCTATTGGCACGTGCCATCAATATGGAAATCGTGCCCCGCCGTTTAAGGGACATGATCTATGATTTGGGTTATCCCATGCGCGCGTAACAGTGCAATTATATCAGGAAACGGCGAGGCTTGCGACGCATTAAGGGGACTATTGGCATTTCTGGCAGCCTTATAAAAGGAATAAATCACCGAAATCTCCACACGCTAAACATTTGGAATCTTCCTCTATTTAAAGAGATCACTATATTATCCGCATGGAACATTTGGAAGCAAAGGAATGCACTCTGCTTTGATGGAGAACAGCCAACGCATGCACACTCGCTCGGAATGCTCAAACGACATTTGGCAATTCCTAGTTATAGGCTACCCTCAGACAAGTCTTCCTTCTTGGAGACCTTTGTGGCAAACCTTGCATCCTAGGAGTGTTAGGTGGGTTGGCCCTACTCTACCTATATGGTGATATTTGAAATACCTAAGACATGACATTGTAGCAGTTGTAACATGTATTATCTTATTTTAATGAAACAACAGTAGGAGGCTCTCCTGCTGTTTTAACCGTTCAAAAAAAATATCCACACGCTTCCCTGCTCCTTCATTGCCATAGCCTTCCCCACCTCCTGAGCTCCAGCGCCCAGATCCACTTTCACTCCAGCCCCTCCCAAGATATTTCCATAGTGCGGCCATGGTTGGCTCAGGTTCCAGAGGAAAGTGGGAAGCATCTTGCATCACCAACGACAACATCATGGAGCTGAAGCACGTTGTTTACCTTCCGGCTGACGTTGCTCACCGTGCCCCCGAAAAGGGGCAGGTCATCCCCACGCCAATGCCAAGCGAGAGGGTAGTGTTCATCCCCCATTTCATCCGGGGTCTGTGCTTCCCATTTCACCCCTTTGTGAGGGGGCTCACGTTCTTTTACGGGTTGCACTTCCATGATCTCCCCCCAAATTCTTTTATGCACATTTTGGCCTTCATCATCGTTTGCGAGGCCTTCCTGCGAGTCGAGCCGCACTTCGGTTTGTGGCTAAAGGTTCTCAATATCAAGCCGAAGATAGTTGATGGTCAACACGCGGACTGTGGGGGGCGGTGATTAGCAAGCTCCCTCGGGTTGAATGGTCGGACGGTACCTTCATCGACACCGTCAAGATTTGGCAGAAGGAGTGATTCTATATCACCGAACCATGCGGCGCGGACTGGGCAGTGACGTGGCTTGAGACTGCGTCGGTATTTCCCCAAAGAGGAAGGGATGATGCAGCACAGCTACAATAAGTATTTCCCTCAGTTATGAAACCAAGGTTATCAAACCAGTAGGAGAACTAAGCAACACTATCTAAACGGTACCTGCACACAAAGAACAAATACTTGCAACCCGACGCGTAAGAGAGGTTGTCAATCTCTCCACGGTAAAAAGGTAGATTGGTTTGTATGAGATTGTATAAATAGATCGCACAAGAACACAAATTAAAATATGCAAATAAAAAGTGCAACAAGGTATTTTTAGGTTTTTGGAATAATAGATCTGAAAACAAATGCGGAAAAGGATAGATCGGAAAGCAATATATTAAAAGAATAGACCTGGGGGCCGTATATTTCACTAGTGGCTTCACTCAAGAAAATAGCACACGGTGGGTAAACAAATTACTATTGGACAATTGATAGAAGATCAAATAATCATGACGATATCCAAGGCAATAATCAATATATAGGCATCACGTCCAAGATTAGTACACCAAAACGATTCTGCATGTACTACTATTACTCCACACATCGACCGCTATCCAGCATGCATCTAGTGTATTAAGTTCCTGGAGAAACGGAGTAATGCAATAAGAATGATGACATGATGTAGACAAGATCTATTCATGTAGGAATAGACCCCATCTTGTTATCCTTAATAGAAATGATACATGCGTGTCTCGCTGCCCCTTCTGTCACTGGGAGAGGACACCGCAAGATCGAACCCATCACAAAGCACCTCTTCCCATGACAAGAAATGTCGATCTAGTTGGCCTAACTAAACCAAAGATTCGAAGAAGAAATACGAGGCTATAAACAATCATGCATATAAGAGATCAAAGAATACTCAAATAATATTCATGGATAGAAACTGATCATGAACTCAAACTTCATCAGATCCCAACAAACACACCGCCAAAAGTCATTACATCAAATAGATCTCCAAGAGACCATTGTATTGAGAATAAAAAGAGAGAGAGGAAGCCATCTAGCTACTGCCTACGGACCCGTAGGTCTATGGTGGACTACTCACGCATCATCAGAGAGGCACCAATGAGGATGATGAATCCCTCCGTGATGGTGTTAGATTGGATCTCGCGGTTTTGGAACTTGCGGCGGCTGGAATTGTGTTTCGTCTCCTCCTCTAGGGTTTCTGGAATTTCTGAGGATTTATAGAGCTGAGAGGCGGTGGAAAATACCTCCGTGGGCCCCACGATACATCAGGGCATGCCAGGGGCCTCTGGCGCGCCCTGGTGTATCGTGGGCCCCACGGGCCTCCCCCAGGTGCTTCCTTGGCTCCCAAGTTGTCTTAAAAAATCTCCAAAAAGTTTCGTGGCAATTGGACTCCGTTTGGTACTGATATTCTGCGAAGTAAAAAACAAGCAAAAAACAACAACTAGCACTGGGCACTATGTCAATAGGTTAGTGCCAGAAATGATATAAAGTTGCTATAAAATGATTATAAAACATCCAAGAATGATAATATAACAACATGGAACAATAAAAAATTATAGATACGTTGGAGACGTATCAGCATCCCCAAGCTTAATTCCTGCTCGTCCTCGAGTAGGTAAATGATAAAAATAGAATTTTTGATGTGGAATGCTGCCTACCATGTTCATCACATATTCTTTTCTTTTATAGCATGGACATTTGAACTTTTAGATGGTTCAATGCAATAGTCTAGTTTTGACATGAAGACTTTAATACTCAAGCATACCAACAAGCAACCATTTCTTTCAAAATATCAACACTAAAGAAAGTTATCCCTAGCCCATCATGCTCAATCATTGATCCATTCATGAAACACACTCCAATATTAGCTACTACCAATGCACAAGTATGATCATAGTGCCCCCTAGTTGGTGCTTTATAAGAGAAGATGGAGACCCAAATTAAAAATAAAAATTGCATAAAGTAAATAGATAGGCCCTTCGTAGAGGGAAGTAGGGATTTGTAGAGGTTCCAGAGCCCAAAGCTTAAACTGAGAGAGAAAAATATTTTGAGAGGCATGCTTTTCCTGCCAACGAAAACGACCAAGTAGTTCTCAATACTTTCCATGCTAGATATATCATAGGCGGTTCCTAAACAGAAAATAAAGTTTATTCCTTTTTCCACCATTCTTTCACAATCCATGGCTAGCCGTATCCACGGATGCCTTCCAAACCAACACTTTCCAAGGAATTTATTATTTCACAACATAAAGTAAATTTCTTTTTCATTTCGGGACTGGGCATCCCTATTACCGCCGTACTCTCGTGCAATGACAAGTGAATAGACACTCATCTTGAGAATAACACATCTAACATGGAAAAATATTGGCCACCCCCTACTGCTTCATGAGCGGTACGAGCACACAAAAAGGAAATTCATTTTGAAAATTAGAGATGGCACATACAAATTTGCTTGGAACGGCATGGAAATACCGCATATAGGTAGGTATGGTGGACTCATATGGCAAAACTGGGTTTAAGGATTTTGGATGGACAAGTAGAATTTCTACTTAGTACAAGTGGAGGCTAGCAAATAGATTGAGAAGCAACCAACCAAGAAACGAAAATTCACATAAACGGGCATTAAGCATAACTAACACCGAATAATGCACCACAAGTAGGATGTAATTTAATTGCATAACTATTGACTTTCGTGCTTGCATAAGGAATCACAAACCTTAACACCAATATTCTTACTAAAGCATAATTACTCACCAACATGACTCACATATTACTATCATCATGTCTCAAAACTATTACGAGGAATCAAGTTTTAATTTGTCCAATGATCTTCATGAAAGTTTTTATTATATCCCTCTTGAATATCTATCACTTTGGGACTAGTTTCATATAATGCCATTGCTTTTGACAAGCTCAAATAAATTTAAGTGAAGAACATGAGCATAAAAATTTCATCTCTCAAAATAATATAAGTGAAGCATGAGAGAATTTCTTCAAAAATTTACTAACTCTCAAATAAATCTAAGTGAAGCATGAGAGTGTCTCTTCAAAAATTTAAAGCACGCCGTGCTCAAAAAGATATAAGTGAAGCACTAGAGCAATTCCATAGCTCAAAAAATTTAAGTGAAGCATATAGAGCAATTCTAACAAATCATAGCATAATCTTGCCTCTCTCAAATAGGTGTGTCCAGCAAGGATACTTGTGACAAACTAAAAAGTAAATCAAGCAAAGACACATATAATACAAAACGCTCCAAGCAAAACTCATGATATGTGACGAATAAAAATATAGCTCCAAGTAAAATACCGATGGTCGTTAGAAGAAAGAGGGGATGCCACTCGGGGCATCCCCAAGCTTAGTTGCTTGTTTATCTTTGGATATTAACTTGGTGTGCCATAGCATCCCCAAGCTTAGGCTCTTTTCAGTCCTTATTCCTTCATCCATCGTGATCTCACCCAAAACTTGAAAACTTCAATCACACAAAACTTAACAAAACCTTCGTGAGATCCGTTAGTATAATAAAGTAAATCACCGCTCTAAGTACTGTTGCAAACCTATTCATATTTTATTATTGCATTATATCTACTGTCTTCTAACTTTACCATGGCTTATACCTTCCAATAAAAACCATAGATTCATCAAAATAAGAACACGATGCAACGAAAACAGAATCTGTCAAAAACAGAACAGTCTGTAGTAATCTGTACTCTGACCATACTTCTGTAACTCCAAAAATTCTGAAACATTAGGAAAACGTATGAAATTTGTATATCAATCTTGTGTAAAAAATTCAGAATTGTTCGTCACTCTTGTTATTTTTGAAAATTCTGCTACTGGACGCAAAAGTTTCTGTTTTTCAACAAGATCAAATCAACTATCACCCAACATGATCCCAAAGGCTTTACTTGGCACAAACACATATTAAAACATAAAAAACACAATCATAACAGTAGCATAATTGTGTCAACACTCGAGAACAGAAAGAAAAAGGTAAAAATAAATTTTATTCATTGGGTTGCCTCCCAACAAGCTCTTTCTTTATAGCCATTAAGATAGGCTTGAGATTTCAATGACGCCCTCATGAAAGATAATAATAGCAACACAAAGAGAGCATCATGAAGCATATGGAAAACACACTTAAGTCTAACATACTTTCTATGCATAGGCATTTTATAAGCAAACAAATTATCAAGGCAAGCAAAAAACTAGCATAAGGAAGGAAGAAGAAAGAGACAATAGCAATCTCAACATGAAGAGAGGTAATTTAGTATCATGAAAATTTCTACAACCATAATTTCCTCTCTCATAATAATTACATGTAGGATCATAATCAAATTCAACAATATAGCTATCATAAACAATACTCTCTTTATGATCAACATGCATAAAGTTTCAATCATCTTCCAAAATAGTGGGATCATCAACTAAAGTTATGACCTCTCCAAACCCACTTTTATCAAAAAATTCATAAGATTAAACAGTCTCCAAATATGTGGGATTCTTTTTACCTAAAGTTGACGCTCTCCGAAACCAACTTTCGATACTATTGCAAACATTATTATCAATAACATATTCAACATGAGGCTTAAATAAATTTTCAAGATCATAAGAAGCATTATCACCCGAATCATGATCATTGCAATAAGAAGTGGTCATGACAAAATTATCATCCCCAAGCTTGTAGTTTTGCATATCATTAACATAATTGACATTAATAGAATTTATAGTAACATCATTGCAATCATGCTTTTCAATCAAGGAGCTATCATGAATCACCTTATAAATTTCTTCTTTCAACACTTCATCAAAATTTTCAGATTCATGATTTTCAAACAAAACTTCATAGAGATAATAAAGTGCACTCAACTCACTAGCAATTGGTTCATCATAATTTGGTCTTTTGAAAAGATTAGCAAGTGGATGAGGATCCATATCAATAGATTTTTAGCAAGCGAAGATGCAAGCAAATAGAAGGCACATGGCAACACAAGCAAAGATAGCAAACAAGCAAAAAGGCAAACAGAAAATATTTTTGTATTTTTGTAAAACCTTTTTAGAAGTGGGGGAGAGGAAAACAAGAGGCAAATGGCAAATAATGTAAATTGCAAGGACATCAGATTTGTGATTAGGAACCTGATAGATGTTGATGATGTCTCCCCGGCAACGGCGCCAGAAATTCCTTTGACGTGGCTTGAGACTGCGTCGGTATTTCCACAAAGAGGAAGGGATGATGCAGCACAACTACGGTAAGTATTTCCCTCTGTTATAGAACTAGTAGGAGAACCAAGCAACACTATGTAAACGGTACCTGCACACAAAGAACAAATACTTGCAACCCGACGCGTAAGAGAGGTTGTCAATCTCTCCACGGTAAAAAGATAGATTGGTTTGTATGAGATTGGATAAATAGATCGCACAAGAACACAAAATAAAATATGCAAATAAAAAGTGCAACAAGGTATTTTTGGGGTTTTGGAATAATAGATCTGAAAACAAATGCGGAAAAAGATAGATCGGAAAGCAATATATTAAAAGAATAGACCCGGGGGCCGTAGATTTCACTAGTGGCTTCTCTCAAGAAAATAGCACATGGTGGGTACACAAATTACTGTTGGGCAATTGATAGAAGATCAAATAATCATGATGATATCCAAGGCAATGATCAATATATAGGCATCACGTCCAAGATTAGTAGACCGAAAATATTCTGCATCTACTACTATTACTCCACACATCGACCGCTATCCAGCATGCATCTAGTGTATTAAGTTCATGGAGAAACGGAGTAATGCAATAAGAACGATGACATGATGTAGAAGGCACTGTTCTACACGCCCGACGATGCCGCCTCCTTCCCTATCAACATGGGACCACCCCAATGTGGTCCTACATGCCCGACGATGCCGCCACCGTGCTCTACTTCTTCCGCGCTACTCACGAGAAGTTTTGGAAGGCATTGTTCAAGCCCCAGAAGGAATGGCCGGCCGAGGGGGAAGATACCAGCCTCGATGCCGCTAACCCTCCCCTGGAGGTAAGATAAAGTTTTAATCTTGTGTTTGGATGTTGTTCTTTTTACAAGGAACTTAACCCTTTCTTCCTCACTTTTACAGAACTAGCTGAACAAGGCTATACGGATCAATGGCCCAGCCCCGCTGCCCGAGGGTCCTAGGACGCCCTTGTTGGCGGCGATGCTCGTCGAGGCGCCATACCAGGCGCTGGAGAAGAAGGAAAAGAAGAAGGAGAGGGAGACCCGAGGAGGTCTCCGTTCAAGAGGCCCCCCGGACACTAAGTCCGGAGAAACCCATGCCTCCTTCGCTCATGAGGAGGAGCACGGAGAGGACGGGGAGGAGAGTGACTCCTCCCGAACAAGGAAGAGGGCGGCGTCTGGCGACGCCGAGCAGGATCTGCTTCCTCCTGCCCCGAAAAAGCAATGCAGGGCCAAGGTAACCCTGGCCGATGACAGTTCGGACTCCATCGGGGAGTCTGAGGCCTTAGAAGGGGTTCCTCTAAGGATCCCCAGGAACAAGCCCCCGGCCCAAAGGTATGCATCTGAAGACCTCCTAGTACCATCAAATTAAGGTTTGTTACTAACCTAGCGAACTTCATCCGTACTGTAACCCACAGCATGACCTCCCCGTCGATCGCATCTCGGAAGGGGACTCTCCGCCAGCCGAGCTAGCGGAGAGCGGGGCCGCCTCACGCAATACACCTCCTGCAGCTGCCGAGGAGCCCGAGGAGGTGCTGTCCCGGAAGACCCCTCCAGGACCGAACACGGAGGGCGGAGGCAATGTCATCATGGCCGAGGCTAATACCTTGGTCACCGAAGACAAGGAGAGGGGATCCCTCCTACTAAACAAAGAGGGAGAGCTCGGTCAATCCGATCTCTCTCCAAGGGCGGCCCCGGAGCCCCCAAGACCCCAGGAGCCGTCTATTCCGGCCTCCACAAACGGGGGAGCAGGGGCGTCATCACCCGTATCACCCGTAGCAGAGCGGGCCAAAACTGGGTGGCCGGCCGTGATGGAGGAGGCATTGAACAGCTCGTCCATCATAGAAGAAAATCGCGCCGTTATGGGCGCGGTTTTACAAAGCATTCAATCTGTTGACAGCGGGCTGAAGCAAGCCTTCAGAGGCCTTTTGACGGGCTTCAAGGTAAATCATGTAATACCTCTTTTTGTTTTTCAAAGCAAATTTATTTTATAGGGTTATGCAATCCCCGCATATAGTAGCCCCCGAGACTCTGTCAGGATTGAACAAAACCGGGCAGGGGATCAATAATTCGGGAGTCTTACATGTGCGAGCTATTGTGCAGGCCTCGTCTTCGGCAGCGGCTTCCAACGCCGAGGAGCTTGCCGAGGTGAATCGAAAGCTCAAGAGCTCCGATGAAGAGCTCGACCGTCTCAACAAGCGGTTCGACGAAGCACAAGGTAAGTCCTGATTGGACGGTTTAATGTCATGGCTATTCTCATGAAATGAGATATTCGGATTTCATACCTAAGCCTGGGTTGCTTGTTGTAACTGCAGCTGTTGCCACGGAGGTTGAGAACCTTAAGGCCGAGCTGAAGAAAGCGAGGCAAGAGTCTGCCGAACAAAGGGCGGCAGCCGAACAGGCAACAGCTGAGCTGTCGTCGGCAAAAACTACAAGTGAGAAGCACGAGGCCAGGGTGGTCGAAGTGCAGTAGGAGCTCAGGGACGCCATCACCAAATGTGAGGCCCTTGAGCAAAACAACAAGGATCAGGCCTCTGAGCTGACTTCCTTGCAGTCGACGCTCAAGGAGGCCCGTGTGGAGGCGCGAGGCTGCCAGCAAGAGCTCCGCGAAGTCAAGCTTATTGTGGATGGTAAGCCGTACTTACTGCAATGTGTCTTCGGTGGTAATAGGTTCGCGTTGGTCACACGGGTGTGGCATTCTTCAGGCACCTTCACGGATCTTCCGATGAGTGTGGATGATGCGTCAAGGTACTTTGCGTCCCAGGATGGGAAGGTCGAGCAAAGGCTTTTCTGGGCGCAATTTCAAGCCCCCGAGCATCCTCCCGTCCTCTCTAGCCAGATGACGCAGCCGATGGAGTTGCATCAGATGGCGGAGCCGGCCATGAAGGACCTATGCATCAGGGTATGGCCTTTGGAGCCGCTGTCGAGCAGCTATTTCGGCTTAGTGCAGAAGTTGTGTGACGCCGCGCCCCGGATTGACGCCCTAAAGCGTTCCACATGCATTGATGGAGCTCGGCTGGCATTCACGAAGACCATGGTGCACTGGATGAAGCTCAAGCCGGCCGAGATGACCACCGGACCCCCGCCTCCTGGGAAGGAAAAACGACGCCCCGAGCTGTACTTTCCTGCCGTAATGGACAGTGCCCGGGCGATAGAGGCTCAGTGCCCAAAAGTTGTAATTTTAGAATGAGTGTGCTATCTGTGTGGCCGTTTAAGCTGTTCCACTGCATGGTAAGTCATGCTTTGTTTTGTTGTTATTTTGACTCCTGTGTGGCCATTTCAATCTAAAAGTTGCCAGTCGTCGGCTTTGACCCCCCTTGTAGATGCTACAAGGGGTGTTTCGACCTCCGCACTCTGGCCCTTAGCCGACGTCTCGGTGCCTGGAGGCGGTAGTGTGTGAGGGAAACAAGGCAATCGGACTATGTGGCTTTAGTACTTTCACTTAGCCATAGGAGCTTGACTGTGGGGGCTAGTGACTAGCCCCTAGTATCCTGTGATATTTGGGTATGCCAGGTTGAAACCATTAATTTTTAGTTTGACACTTGTCATCGGATAGCCGATCGGTCCTCGCGCATTATCACAGTCAGTTTTTGGCTTTCTCCACTGAGGTACTTAACCGGGCAAGCTGGAAGTGCAATCGCAGAGGTTCTCCCTTTACCCTCCTAGCCGAACATGAATGAATGGAGGTTGTCACTCGTTCTCTCTCTCTCTCAATAGAAAGATCCATTCAATCCATTTTGTACCCCTTAAAAAGTATAGAAGCGTTTAGATCACTAAAGTAGGGATCTAAACGCCCTTATATTTCTTTTCAATTTTCACATAGGGAGTACTACGCTAGCAATAGTTTTTTCTTCTGCAGTTTCCTTGTTGTACGTGTATTCATTCATTCATTCATGCTTGCTCTTCAGGTAGTATGATGCTGGCCTGTTGTGATATGATGATGATGTTGCTCTCTATACATACAATTGCTTCTTCAGGCGCTCTGGGTTTGCTTGTGACAGGCCGGCCGTCTGCTGCTGCATTTGATTTTTGCGTGTGATGAAGGTGTCTAGATCCTGATGCATAGTCAACTTTATCATGACCCATCAACTCTCGGTAATCGTTCTATTGTCAATTCCTCTTCTTTTTGCCTACTCTGTTATGATACTTTCTCATCCAAACAAAGGTACAAGATGAGATTTCAAAATTTATGTTAAATCATATACTCGTGTCGTTTTGATTTGACTAGACTGCTAACTGATATTTTTGTGTTTCTATTAAAATTCCCAAGCAATTGAGGTTACAAAATGTACGTTACAGAAGAGATGCTTGAGGTGGGAGTACTCCCTCTGTAAAAAAATATAAGAGCGTTCAGATCACTAAAGTTAGCATTCGTGTTTGTTAATGGAAGAGCATATGCTTGCGTGGTACACTACCAGGACGGAGGTAGTAGTAATAACAGAGTGTAGGGCCTTTGATTTGAGTTTTATTATTACTACTAGTATCTTTGTGTTTCTTAATAAGATTTGACTTGACGTCCTGTGCATGTTTATCATGATCTTGTTGGAAATTAACCCCCTTTCCCTTGTTCAGGCATCTTCGGTTTGTTTTAAGCTCGCTCATTCTAAATATCATATAATCGAATGATATTTAAACTCGGTGTGCTTTAAGCTGTTGCACTGCATGGTAAGTCATGCTTTGTTTTGTTGTTATTTTGACTCCTGTGTGGCCGTTTCAATCTAAAAGTTGCTAGTCGTCGGCTTCGACCCCCTTGTAGATGCCACAAGGGGTGTTTCGACCTCCGCACTCTGACCCTTAGCCGACGTCTCGGTGCTTGGAGGCGGTAGTGTGTGAGGGAAACAAGGCAATCGGACTATGTGGCTTTAGTACTTTCACTTAGCCATAGGAGCTTGACTGTGGGGGCTAGTGACTAGCCCCCAGTATCCTGTGATATTTGGGTATGCCGAGGTTGAAACCATTATCACCTGGTCTATGCGAATACAGATCCTTCGTATAACACGGCCTAACCTCCATTGATTTTTAGTTTGACACTTGTCATCGGATAGCCGATCGGTCCTCGCGCATTATCACAGTCAGTTTTTGGCTTTCTCCACTGAGGTACTTCACCTGGCAAGCTGGAAGTACAATCGCAGTAATTCTCCCTTTACCCTCCTAGCCGAACATGCGGAACGTAAGCGGGTAAACACACGAGTCGGGCAACCCAACTATTGACCCAAGACATAATTCGGGACCGATGCATATAATGCAATATCAGACTTCCGAGCACATAGGATAAGAATAGTGCCGGAACGAAGCTTTGGGGCGATTTTGATGGTCAAACCCTCGGTGTATTAACCGGTTGCATCTAAAATATGTACCGAACAAGGTTCCTTCGGCATCGAAGAGCGGAAAAAAAATTATGCGACACAAATGATCGCAATGAGACCGGCAAAAAATGGTCCTTGATTTCTGATAAACTCGTGACGTCTAACCGTACAATCCGCACCGCCGAAGCGACTGTTATGGATACTTTATTTTAAGATAAGTGTTACAGAGGAAAGGTTTATACAAAGCTCTTTATGAGTGGGTTTACATCCCTACTGCGCCCTGCTGCACGCCTGCGCCTTTGCTCTGGAGCTCCTTGAGAGGAGGTGGTAATCGGCGAGCGGACCTTTGGTCTTGAGAGGTCGCCGTGGTATGTTAGCTTGATGCTGGATAGGTCCTTGATGGTACATGTTGCTTTCCAGAACACGAATTTGACCATAGCTCGGTCGAGCCAAACACTTGGCGGCCCCCACAGCTGCCCATGGTATTTTAAGTGCGAAATTATGCCTCCGGGGTACGTACCTCACGGATAGCGAGGCCTTGCTGTAAGGAGCGTGTTCCTATTTATCTTCGGCGTGGGAAGGCTCCTGGAATGAAAACAAGGCCCGGGCTTGCTTGCTCACCTTTTGTGCATTGATGGCGGGCTGGGAGTTCGGTGTCTCCTTGCTGATCTGTACCTCGGCGGCCAGTGCCGTTGTGTGCTACCCAGTTCGGAGTGAGCGCTCCGTGTTGCCATTGACAATGATGACGCCCCTTGGTACGGGCATCTTGAGCTTCATGTATGCGTAGTGGGGAACGGCGTTAAAGCGGGCGAATGTTGTACGGCCGAGAAGTGCATGGTAGCTGCTGCGGAAGGGGACGATGTCGAAGATCAAGTCTTCGCTGCGAAAGTTGTCAGGTGAGTCAAATACTACTTCCAAAGTTACGGTGCCCGAGCAGCGGGCTTCCACGCCTAGAATTACTCCTTTAAAAGAGGTGTTACTGGGTTTGATCCTTGACAGATCGATACCCATCTTTCTTACTGTATCTAAGTAGATTAGATTGAGGCTGCTGCCTCCGTCCATGAGGACTCTGGTTAGATGGTAACCGTCGACGATAGGGTCGAGTACCAGGGCCGCGGATCCTCCATGACGGATACTGGTCCAATGGTCTCCTCAGTCGAAGGTGATCGGGCAAGCCGACCATGGGTTGAATTTCGGGGCAACTGGCTCTATGGCGTATACGTCCCGAAGGGCGCGCTTCCTCTCCTTCTTTGGTATATGTGTGACGTAGATCATGTTCACAGTTTTTACCAAGGGAGGGAATTGCTTCTGGCCCCAATTGTTCGGGAGCCTCATCGTCGTCCTCGCTACGGGGGCCCTTGTCGTGGTCCTCGGCTACAAGCTTGCCGGCCTGCTTGAACACCCAACAGTTACGGTTGGTGTGGGTGGCGGGCTTGTCTGAGGTTTCGTGGATCTGGCAAGGTCTATCCAAGATTTTGTCTAGCGCGGTAGGTCCATCCCTATTCCCTTTAGAGGGCTTCTTCTGCGGTCCTGATTTTGAGTTACTGAATCCGGCATTGACTATCGTGTCCTCAGCATCGCCACCACTCTGTCGGCGCTTGTTCCTGTTACGCCGTGGCCTTCCGTTTCTGTCCCGAACTTCAGAGGTGCCAGGGTCTTCGGGATTACTATCTCGATGAGCTAACCAACTGTCTTCTCCCACGCAAAAGCGGGTCATGAGTGATGTGAGAGCTGACATTGTTCTCGGCCTTTCTTGGCCGAGCTGACGAGCTGGCCATTCGTCCCGGATATTGTGCCTGAAAGAGGCTATTGCCTCGGCGTCCAGACAATCGACGATATGGTTCTTCTTGGTCAAGAACCGATTCCAGAATTGTCGGGCTGACTCTCCGGCCTTTTGAACGACATGGCTGAAATCGTCGGAGTCCGGAGGCCGGACATATGTGCCCTGGAAGTTAGCTCGGAAAGCATCCTCGAGCTCTTCCCAGCTCCCAATGGAGTTTTCGGGGAGACTGTTTAGCCAGTGCCGCGCTGGCCCTTTAAGCTTTAAAGGCAATTATTAAATTGCGTGGAGATCATCTCCTCGAGCCATATGAATGTGGAGAAGGAAATCTTCAATCCACACGGCCGGGTCTGTTGTCCCGTCGTATTATTCGATGTTTACAGGTTTAAACCCTTCGGGGAATTGATGCTGCATCACCTCGTTTGTGAAGCACATTGGGTGGGAGGCACCCCTGACCCGAGCTATGTCACGCCGGAGGTCGTCCCTCATCCGGGCCTGGTGTTGTTCCTGAACTCTATCGTTTTGGTCGAGCCAGTCTTGGAATTCGTCCCGTCTAGTGGGAGTGTACCCTCTAGATCTAGAGATGGATCTGGTGTAGCATGTTCTAGCGTCCAGGTCATGTCGTAGGTCGTATGGGTCTTTAGGCCCTGCTGTCTCTTTTCCTCTCCTGCGGGGGGGGGGGGGGGGGGGCTGGGTCTTTGACTTCTCCAGTCGTCCTGTCTCGTCCTCGAGGGGGGCGGTTTGGCTGGTTGCCTTGAGTACGTCTGGGGGTTGATACGTCTCCATCGTATCTACTTTTCCAAACTCTTTTGCCCTTGTTTTGGACCCTAATTTGCATGATTTGAATGGAACTAACCCGGACTGACGCTATTTTCAGCAGAATTGCCTTGGTGTTATTTTTGTGCAAAAATAA
This sequence comes from Elymus sibiricus, assembly GCA_039707655.1. Classification (NCBI taxonomy): domain Eukaryota; kingdom Viridiplantae; phylum Streptophyta; class Magnoliopsida; order Poales; family Poaceae; genus Elymus; species Elymus sibiricus. The sequence goes on from CM077667.1 coordinate 279,896,923, forward strand.
AAGTTCTCGGATTGACCTGAAAATTTACGGAGAATATTTTTGGAATTAATAAAAATTACTGGCGAAAGAATCAACCGGAGAGGGGCCACCACCTGGTCACAAGCCAGGGGGCGGCCCCCCTAGGGCGCGCCCCCCTGTCTTGTGGGCCCCCTGAAGCTCCACCAACCTCAACTCCAACTCCATATATTCCTATTCGGGGAGAAAAAAATCAGAGAGAAGAGTTCATCGCGTTTCACGATACGGAGCCGCCGCCACCTCCTGTTCTTCCTCGGGAGGGCAGATTTGGGGTCCGTTTTGGGCTCCGGAGAGGGGAAATCGACGCCGTCATCATCACCAACCATCCTTCGTTTCCAATTTCATGATGCTCTCCGCCGTTCGTGAGTAATTCCACCGTAGGCTTGCTGGACGGTGATGGGTTGGATGAGATTTACCATGTAATCGAGTTAGTTTGGTTAGGGTTTGATCCCTAGTATCCACTATGTTCTGAGATTGATGTTGCTATGACTTTGCTATGCTTAATGCTTGTCACTAGGGCCCGAGTGCCATGATTTCAGATCTGAACATATTATGTTTTCATGAATATATATGTGTTCTTGATCCTATCTTGCAAGTTGTAGACACCTAATATGAGTTATGATCCGCATCCCCCAGGGTGACAATAACTGGGATTTTTTCCGGTGATTACAGTAGTTTGAGGAGTTCATGTATTCACTAAGTGCTAATGCTTTGGTCCGGTTCTCTATTAAAAGGAGGCCTTAATATCCCTTAGTTTCCATTAGGACCCCGCTGCCACGGGAGGGTAGGACAAAAGATGTCATGCAAGTTCTTTTCCATAAGCACGTATGACTATATATGGAATACATGCCTACATTATATTGATGAATTGGAGCTAGTTCTGTGTCACCCTATGTTATAACAGTTGCATGATGAATGCCATCCGACATAATTATCCATCACTGATCCATTGCCTATGAGCTTTTCATACATTGATCTTTGCTAAGTTACTTTTCCGTTGCCACTGTTACGATTGCTACAAAACTGCTACTGTCACGTTTGTCACCGTTACTTCCATACTACTTTGCTACTGAATACTTTGCTGCAGATATTAAGTCTTTCAGGTGTGGTTGAATTGACAACTCAGCTGCTAATACTCGAGAATATTCTTTGGCTCCCCTTGTGTCGAATCAATAAATTTGGGTTGAATACTCTACCCTCGAAAACTGTTGCGATCCCCTATACTTGTGGGTTATCAAGATCCTTTTCTGGCGCCGTTGCCGGGGAGCATAGCTCTATTCTCTGAGTCACTTGGGATTTATATCTATTGATCACTATGAAGAATTTGAAAGACTCAAAAACCAAGATCTATCCCTCAACTACGAGGAGAGGTAAGGAACTGCCATCTAGCTCTGCACTTGATTCACCTTCTGTTATGTGTAAGTTTGCGACACCACCACCTGCTACTGATTCTGATATGTCGCAAGTAAATGATGATGCCACTTCTGCTATGCATGATGCTTATGATGATACTTTGCTTGATACTACTGTGCCACTGGGTGAATTTCTTGATGAACAAATTGCTAGAGTCAATGCTGAAACTGATGATATTTCTGAAACTGATGAAATTATTGAAACTGAACACTATGAGACACCTGTTAGACCTAGCTATCCTAGATATGAATTGCCTAATATACCTAAGGGTTATGTTATGGAAGGAGAGGTAGCTAGGGACTTTCTTGCTTGTAAGGATAGAGATGATCTTAAGAAATTACTATGCAAGTGGAAGGAAAAATCTTTGAATGCTAGAATGCAATAAGATCCTAAGTTTGCTACTTCACCTATCTTTGTTACTGATAAGGATTATGAATTCTCTGTCGATCCTGAGTTAATTACTTTGGTTGAATCTGATCCTTTCCATGGTTATGAATCTGAAACTGTTGTGGCATATCTTACTAAATTGAATGATATAGCCACCCTATTCACTCATGAGGAAAAAATTCGCTATTACTATATTCTTAAGTTGTTTCCTTTCTCATTAAAGGGTGATGCTAAGATATGGTTTAATTCTCTTGCTACTGGTTGTGTGCGTAGTCCCCAGGATATGATATATTACTTCTCTGAAAAATATTTTCCTGCCCATAAGAAACAAGTTGCCTTGCAGGAAATATTTAACTTTGTGCAAATTGAAGAAGAGAGTCTCCCACAAGCTTGGGGGAGGCTTCTCCAATTACTTAATGCTTTGCCTGATCATCCTCTCAAGAAAAACGAAATACTTGATATCTTTTATAATGGACTAACCGATGCTTCTAGGGACCACCTAGATAGTTGTGTTGGTTGTGTTTTCAGGGAACGAACTGTTGAACAAGCTAAATTACTATTGAATAATATATTGAGCAATGATAATGATTGGACTATTCCCGAACCACCTCCAAAGCCAACTCCGAAGAAAAGAGGTATTCTATTTCTCAGTCCTGAAGATATGCAAGAGGCAAAGAAATCTATGAAAGAAAAGGGTATTAAAGCTGAAGATGTTAAGAATTTACCACCTATTGAAGAGATACATGGTCTTGATAACCCGACACAGGTAGTAGAGGTAAATTCTCTCCGTAGATTTGATGAAGGTGATATTCCTTATAATAAGTCTGCTAGCCAATGCTTGGATGAGTTTGATAACTTTATTGTTAAGCAAGAAAATTTCAATGCTTATGTTAGTAGACAATTGAAACATAATGCTTACATGCTTGATCGTTTAGGTGATTATATGAGTAGAACTATCAATGATCTTAAGCTTATTAGTAAACATGCTTCCATGGTAACTACTCAAGTAGAACAAGTACTTAAGGCACAAAATGATTTGCTTAATGAGATGAATGGTAAGAACAATGATCATTCTGTTAGAGTTGTGACTAGAGGTGGTAAAATGACTCAGGAACCTTTGTATCCTTAGGGCCATCCTAAGAGAATTGAGCAAGATTCTCAGAGAATTAATACTGATGCACCTAGTCATTCTAGCAATAGAAGGAAAAAGAATGATGATAGGACTTTGCATGCTGCTCGTGAACCTGTTATAGATACACCTGAGAATCCAAATGATATTTCTATTTCTGATGCTGAGACACAATCTGGTAATGAGCATGAGCCTAGTGATAATATTAATGATGATGTTCATGTTGATGCTCAACCTAGTAATGATAATGATGTGGAGATTGAACCTGCTGTTGATCTTGATAACCCACAACCTAAGAATAAAAGATATGATAAAAGAGATTTTGTTGCTAGGAAGCATGGTAAAGAAAGGGAACCATGGGTTTAGAAACCCATGCCCTTTCCTCCTAAACCATCCAAGAAAAAGGATGATGAGGATTTTGAGCGCTTTGTTGAAATGCTTAGACCTGTCTTTTTGCGTATGCGCTTGACTGATATTCTGAAGATGTCTCCTTATGGTAAGTATATGAAAGATATTGTTACAAATAAAAGAAAGATACCGGAAGCTGAAATTTCCACCATGCTTGCTAATTATACTTTTAAGGGTGGAGTACCAAAGAAACTAGGAGATCCCGGAGTACCTACTATACCATGCTCTATTAAAGGAAATTATGTTAAAACTGCTTTATGTAACCTTGGAGCTGGTGTTAGTGTTATGCCTTTCTCTTTATATCGTTGACTTGATTTGAATAAGTTGACACCTACTGAAATATCTTTGCAAATGGCCGATAAATCAACTGCTTTACCCATCGGTATTTGCGAGGATGTGCCTGTCGTAGTTGCAAATGTTACTATCCTAACGGACTTTGTTATTCTTGATATTCCCGAGGACGACAGTATGTCGATCATCCTTGGTAGACCCTTTTTGAATACTGCAGGGGCTGTTATTGATTGCAACAAGGGCAATGTCACTTTTCATGTGAATGGTACTCAGAATACGGTACACTTTCCGAAGAAACAACCTACAGTTCATAGTATCAACTCCATTGGAAAAAATTCAACGATTATTATTGGAGACTTTGAATTCCCTCTCCCTACTGTCAAGAAGAAATATGAAATACTTATTGTTGGGGACATGCATATCCCCATTGAGGTAACCTAGTGTTATTCGAAAATTCTCCGGTTCCGTGTCATTCGAAAAAAGTTTGTCAATAAGACTTGATCAACCTTATTGATGGATTATTTTTGATGAGCATGAGATGGATGAATTTAGGAGGCACAATCTTCTGTACCCAACTTTTACTTTCTGTTATTTAGATTAAATAAGGTAAGAATGCTATTATTCTTCTGTTTTCGGATTTATCCGTGCAATAAAAAATGACCTGAAAATAAAAGTTCTCCAAATGCCCTGAAAATGTAGTATGATTTTTTCTGGAATATTTAAGAATTTTTGGTGCTGAGAACAAATCAGGGGGCTGCACCAGTGGGCCACAAGCCTGCAGGGCGCGCCCACCCCCCCTGGGCGCGCCCCCCTGGCTTGTGGGTCCCACGTAAGCCCCCCTCACTTATTCCAGCACCCATCCACTTCGTCTTCCTCCAGAAAAAATCCCATCATTGCTCAAACCCGTGTTCTAGCTCATTTTGCTACCATTTTCGATCTCCTTGTGCAAAGCTCCATTTGCAAAACTGTTTTAGGGGATTGTTCTTCGGTATGTGACTCCTCCAATTGTCCAATTAGTTTTTGTTCTAGTGCCTTATATATTGCAAATTTTTGCTGCTGTGGTGACCTTGTTCTTGAGCTTGCATGTCAAATTTCTATGGTCCCAAGTAGTTTTGATGCATGATATAGTCTCTAGGCACTTGTGGGAGTAGTTGCTATAAGTTTTGTTGAGTTTTGTTCACTTTTATTTTGAGTCACTAACAATTTCAGAAATTTTTCAGAGAAAACAATGATGAGGAGATTGTTAAGAGGCTCTTCAAGCCGGGGTTCTAAAGAAAATGAAAATGAGAAGCCCAGATACAATATTCCCCGCACCGCGGAGGTTCGGCCATGTGAATGGCCAAGTGATGCATTCTTGAGGGCGGCCGGAATTTATGAAGATTTCTATTATTTGGCAGAGAATGCAGGCATCACCGACTTCCTCAACGATAAGTGTGACCAGTACCTCCTACTCACTAATATCTTCGTGCAAAACTTTCACTTTTATCCTAGGAAGGATCCTCCCATGGTAGAGTTTTACTTGTATGATGTGCCTAAGAAGATGAATCTTTACTATTTTTGCAATGTTTGCAAAATTCCTTATGAGGGCAGCATCAGTGAACCACGTCCTAGAGACATGGAGAACTTTATTGCCGCAATCACTGTGGGGGAAGAGAGAGGGGTGTCAAAGGCAAGAGCAGCTAGTTTACATTTTCCTGTTCTATGCTATTATTCATTATTTGCGGGGAGATGTTTAGTTGGTCGTGGGGAGAGTGGAGGCCTTAGTGCTCCCGACCTCGCCATTCTGCGCTACGCTTTACTTGCTGACAGAACTTTTAGTCTGGGCGCTATGGTGGCCCAACGGTTGAACTTAAACCGTTCGAAGGGCCCCATATTCGGAGGTATCTACGCATCCCGTCTAGCCAAACACTTTGAGATTCCCATTAGGCTTGACGAGGAAGAGGAAATGCTACTACCTACAAAATATTTAGACTATGACAGTATGGTAGCACATGATTTTATTAGGAAGGATAATGATAGGAGGCTGCTTTACAACTTAGTATTTAGTCAGGGTACTTGTGAGATTATTGCTCTGCCTGCTTCTTCTTTGTTCGATATTCGTTCAGGCAGGTACACTATTATGCCCGAGGACATCTACAGATATTGGGGTCTGTTGCAACCCCCAGCACCTGAGCCGGCACCAGCCCTTGATCCATATCCGGATCCAGTTTTTCAGTGGGAGCCACAGGAGATCGCCAACTAGTGGAACCCTCAGGACCCTCCAGAGTACCCCGGAGATGGTTATTTCTAGCCATGGCACTAGACCAACTTAGGCCAAAAGCCTAAGCTTGGGGGAGTACGTATTTCTCACCGACATTACATTCATGTTCACACACTCATTCCAGTTGTCGGTATTCATACTTTTTCATTGTATCATCCATGGCAGTTTATTTATTCTTTCCGCTTTCTTCTTGTGTGCTTAAGTAACCTTGAGAAAATCCAAAAAAATAGTTCTATCTTTACCTTCTAGTCTGTTTAGTTGTAGCATTAAAAGAAAACCCAAAAAGATTTCTTGTTCTTCTTTTGCTTGTTGGGAGCTTTCCCGTGTAAATAGTTTTTCTCGTTCTTGTTTTGAAATTTCTTTTCTTTGGGTCGTACGGAGAAGATCACAATGAAAACGTTGAGTGGCTCTCATATGCGTTATTGTTTATCCATCAGAGAGCCCATATTACCTTGTCTTCTCCTTTGAGCTATTGTTTGCAGATTCCAGCTTAGTCCAATGCACGTGCACTCTTATTATTATTTACACTGTTCGGTCGTGCAAGTGAAAGGCAATAATGACGATATATGATGAAATGATTGAGATGGAGAAAAGCTGGTATGAACTCGACCTATTTTGTTTTTGTAAATATGATTAGCTCATCGTTCTGAGTTCAGCCCATTATGGATGAAACATGTTTGCAATGACAATTAGAGATTATAGTTACTCATGCCATGCTTAATTAGCTAAGAGTGAATAATGGTTTGTCTTGAGTGCCAACATGCATTTTAAAATGGTTGTGATGTAGTATGATAGGATGGTATCCTCCTCTGCATGATTCAAGTGGCTTGACTTGGCACATGTTCACGCATGTAGTTGAAACAAAATCAACATAGCCGCCACGATATTTATGTTCATGGTGTTTTATATCCTATTCATGCTTGCATTCAATGTTGGTTAATCTCAAAGCATGTTTATGACTGTTGTCGCTCTCTAGTTGGTCGCTTCCCAGTCTTTTGCTAGCCTTCACCTGTACTAAGCGAGAATACTGCTTGTGCATCCATCTCCATAAACCCAAAGTTGTTCCATATGAGTCCACCATACCTACCTATATGCAGTATTTACCTATCGTTCCAAGTAAATTTGCATGTGCCAAACTCTAAACCTTCAAATAATATTCTGTATTGTATGCCCGAATCGCTCATGTAGCGATTGGGGGCGGTCACTATCTTCCATGCTAGGTGGGTTATTCTCACGATATGTGTTGATTCACTATCATTCACGAGAAAGTGGCTGGTATTCGGGATGCCCAGTTCCATGCTCAAAAATCAAATCAAAATATAATGAAACAAAACTCCCCCAGGATTATTGTTTGTATGGACGGTACCCGTGGATTCGGCCCGCCGTGGAGTGTGTTTGATTGGTGGAGGGGGAGTAAAAACTTTACCATTCTGTTTGGGAACCGACTATAATGTATCTAGCATGGAAGATAGTGAAATCTCTTGGTTGTTATGTTGACAATGAAAGCATACCGCTCAAAATTATTATTCATCTCTGTTTTAAAAGCTCGAGCTCTGGCACCTCTGCAAATCAATGCTTCCCTCTGCGAAGGGCCTATCTATTTTACTTTACTGTTGAGTCATCCTCCTCTTATAAAAGGCACCAGTTAGAGAGCAACGCCGTCATTTGTATGCTTTGTAATTAATTGATATTGAGTATGATTATGACTGGATCTCTTTTACCATGAATTACAATGTCTAGTCAGTCTTTGTTCTTCAGAGGTGCTCTGCATTTATGTTTTGCGGTCTCAGAAAGGGCTAGCGAGATACCATTATATCATATTGTATCATGATTGTTTTGATAAAATTGTTGTCATTCGAGATTGATTATTATTGCTCTCTAGTTGATTATGCCATTGATATGAGTAAATGTGAGACCTAAATGTTATTGTGAATGTGGTTAGTCTATGATCTTTGCTGAAAACCTGAACATCAGTTAGACATATTTACAACAACAAGATCAAACAGAGTTTGTAAAAGTTTTTCTTTATCACTTTTAGTTTGTCAACTGAATTGCTTGCGGACAAGCAATGGGTTAAGCTTGGGGGAGTTGATACGTCTCCATCGTATCTACTTTTCCAAACTCTTTTGCCCTTGTTTTGGACCCTAATTTGCATGATTTGAATGGAACTAACCCGGACTGACGCTGTTTTCAGCAGAATTGCCTTGGTGTTATTTTTGTGCAGAAATAAAAGTTCTCGGATTGACCTGAAAATTTACGGAGAATATTTTTGGAATTAATAAAAATTACTGGCGAAAGAATCAACCGGAGAGGGGCCACCACCTGGTCACAAGCCAGGGGGCACGCCCCCCCCCTAGGGCGCGCCCCCCTATCTTGTGGGCCCCCTGAAGCTCCACCGACCTCAACTCCAACTCCATGTTGGAAATATGCCCTAGAGGCAATAATAAAATGGTTATTATTATATTTCCTTGTTCATGATAATTGTCTATTGTTCATGCTATAATTGTATTAACCGGAAACCGTAATACATGTGTGAATACATAGACCACACCATGTCCCTAGTGAGCCTCTAGTTGACTAGCTCGTTGATCAATAGATGGTCATGGTTTCCTGACCATGGACATTGGATGTCGTTGATAACGGGATCACATCATTAGGAGAATGATGTGATGGACAAGACCCAATCCTAAGCATAGCACAAGATCGTGTAGTTCAACTGCTAGAGCTTTTCTAATGTAAAGTATCATTTCCTTAGACCATGAGATTGTGCAACTCCCGGATACCGTAGGAATGCTTTGGGTGTATCAAACGTCACAACGTAACTGGGTGACTATAAAGGTGCACTACAGGTATCTCCGAAAGTGTCTGTTGGGTTGGCACGAATCGAGACTGGGATTAGTCACTCCGTGTGACGGAGAGGTATCTCTGGGCCCACTCGGTAATACATCATCATAATGAGCTCAATGTGACTAAGGAGTTAGTCACGGGATCATGTGTTACGGAACGAGTAAACAGACTTGCTGGTAATGAGATTGAACAAGGTATAGGGATACCGACGATCGAATCTCGGGCAAGTAACATACCGATGGACAAAGGGAATTGTATACGGGATTAATTGAATCCCCGACATCGTGGTTCATCCGATGAGATCATCGTGGAACATGTGGGAGCCAATATGGGTATCCAGATCCCGCTATTGGTTATTGGCCGGAGAGGTGTCTCGGTCATGTCTGCATGGTTCCCGAACCCGTAGGGTCTACACACTTAAGGTTCAGTGACGCTAGAGTTGTAATGGGAATTGTATGTGGTTACCAAAAGTTGTTCGGAGTCTCGGATGAGATCCCGGACGTCACGAGGAGTTCCAGAATGGTCCGTAGGTAAAGATTTATATATGGAAAGTCCTATTTTAGCCACCGGAAAATGTTCGGAATTTTTCGGTATTGTACCGGGAAGGTTCTAGAAGGTTCCGAAGTGGGGCCCACCTGCATGGGGGGGCCCACATGAACGTGGGTAGTGGGGGCAAGGCCCCACACTCCTGGTCAAGGCGCACCAAGATCCCCTCTTAGAAGGAATAAGATCATATCCCGAAGGGATAAGATCAAGATTCCTAAAAAGGGGGGATAACAATCGGTGGGGAAGGGAAAGGATGGGATTTCTTTCCTCCCACCTTTGCCAACGCCCCAATGGACTTGGAGGGAAAGAAACCAGCCCCCTCCACCCCTATATATAGTGGGGAGGCGCATGGGAGCTGCACCCCTTCCCTGGCGCAGCCCTCCCCCCTCCTACACCTCCTCCTCCTCCGTAGTGCTTAGCGAAGCTCTGCCGGAGAACCACGAGCTCCACCGCCACCACGCCGTCGTGTTTCCGGAGCTCTCCCTCAACTTATCCTCTCCCCTTGCTGGATCAAGAAGGAGGAGACGTCCCCGGGCTGTACGTGTGTTGAACGCGGAGGCACCGTCCGTTCGGCGCTTGGATCGGATCTTCCGCGATTTGAATCGCCGCGAGTACGACTCCATCAACCACGTTCTTTGTAACGCTTCCGCTTAGCGATCTTCAAGGGTATGAAGATGCACCCCCTCTCTCTCGTTGCTAGCATCTCCTAGATTGATCTTGGTGACACGTAGGAAATTTTTGAATTATTACTACGTTCCCCAACAGTGGCATCATGAGCTAGGTCTATGCGTAGATTCTATGCACGAGTAGAACACAAGTAGTTGTGGGCGATGATTTGGTCAATTTGCTTGCCGTTACTAGTCCTATCTTGATTTGGCGGTATTGTGGGATGAAGCGGCCCGGACCGACTTTACACGTACGCTTACGTGAGACTGGTTCCACCGCCTGACATGCACTTGTTGCATAAGGTGGCTAGCGGGTGTCTGTCTCTCCCACTTTAGTCGGATCGGATTCGATGAAGAGGGTCCTTATGAAGGGTAAATAGCAATTGGCATATCACCGTTGTGGCTTTTGCGTAGGTAAGAAACGTTCTTGCTAGAAACCCATAGCAGCCACGTAAAACTTGCAACAACAATTAGAGGACGTCTAACTTGTTTTTGCAGGGTATGCTATGTGATGTGATATGGCCAAAAGGATGTGATGAAATATATGTGATGTATGAGATTGATCATGTTCTTGTAATAGGAATCACGACTTGCATGTCGATGAGTATGACAACCGGCAGGAGCCATAGGAGTTGTCTTAATTTATTGTATGACCTGCGTGTCAATCAAAAACGCCATGTAATTACTTTACTTTATTGCTAACCGTTAGCCATAGTAGTAGAAGTAATAGTTGGCGAGACAACTTCATGAAGACATGATGATGGAGATCATGGTGTCGTGCCGGTGACGATGGTGATCATGCCGCGCCCCGAAGATGGAGATCAAAGGCGCAAGATGATATTGGCCATATCATGTCACTTTATGATTTGCATGTGATGTTTATCATGTTTTTACATCTTATTTGCTTAGAACGACGGTAGTATAAATAAGATGATCCCTCACTAAAATTTCAAGAAATGTGTTCCCCCTAAGTGTGCACCGTTGCGAAGGATCGTTGTTTCGAAGCACCACGTGATGATCGGGTGTGATAGATTCTAACGTTCGCATACAACGGGTGTAAGCCAGATTTACACACGCGAAACACTTAGGTTGACTTGACGAGCCTAGCATGTACAGACATGGCCTCGGAACACGAGAGACCGAAAGGTCGAACATGAGTCGTATAGTAGATGCGATCAACATGGAGATGTTCACCATTGATGACTAGTCCGTCTCATGTGATGATCGGACACGGCCTAGTCGATATGGATCATGTATCACTTAGATGACTAGAGGGATGTCTATCTGAGTGGGAGTTCATTAAATAATTTGATTAGATGAACTTAATTATCATGAACTTAGTCTAAAATTGTCTTTACAATCTATCTTGTAGATCCAATGGCCCACGCTAATGTTGCCCTCAACTTCAACGCGTTCCTAGAGAAAACCAAGCTGAAAGACGATGGAAGCAACTATACGGACTGGGTCCGTAACTTGAGGATCATCCTCATACCTTCCAAGAAAGCATATGTCCTTAATGCACCGCTAGGTGACGCACCCATTTTCCCAGCAACTCAAGACGTTATGAACGCCTGGCAGTTGCGTAGTGATGATTACTCCCTGGTTCAGTGCGGCATGCTTTACAGCTTAGAACCGGGGCTCCAAAAGCGTTTTGAGCAACACGGAGCATATGAGATGTTCCAAGAGCTGAGAATGGTTTTCCAAGCTCATGCCCGGGTCGAGAGATATGAAGTCTCCGACAAGTTCTTCAGTTGTAAGATGGAGGAAAATAGTTCTGTCAGTGAGCACATACTCAAAATGTCTGGGTTGCACAACCGCTTGTCTTAGCTGGGAGTTAATCTTCCGGATGACTCGGTTATTGACAGAATCCTCCAATCGCTTCCACCTAGCTACAAGAGCTTTGTGATGAATTTCAATATGCAAGGGATGGAGAAGTCCATTCCTGAGTTATATTCGATGCTGAAATCAGCAGAGGTGGAGATCAAAAAGGAACATCAAGTGTTGATGGTGAATAAGACCACCAGTTTCAAGAAAGGCAAGGGTAAGAAGAACTTCAAGAAGGACGGTAAAGCAGTTGCCGCGCCCGGTAAATCAGTTTCCGGGAAGAAGCCCAAGAATGGACCCAGGCCTGAGACTGAGTGCTTTTATTGCAAGGGAACCGGTCACTGGAAGCGGAACTGCCCCAAGTACTTAGCGGATAAGAAGGCCGGCAACGTCAAAGGTATATATGATATACATGTTATTGATGTGTACCTTACCAGCGCTCGTAGTAGCTCCTGGGTATTTGATACCGGTGCGGTTGCTCACATTTGTAACTCAAAATAGGAGCTGCGGAATAAGCGGAGACTGGCGAAGGACGAGGTGACGATGCGCGTCGGGAATGGTTCCAAGGTCGATGTGATCGCCGTCGGCACGCTACCTCTACATCTACCTTCGGGATTAGTTTTAAACCTCAATAATTGTTATTTAGTACCAGCTTTGAGCATGAACATTGTATCTGGATCTCGTTTGATGCAAGATGGCTACTCATTTAAATCCGAGAATAATGGTTGTTCTATTTATATGAGAGATATGTTTTATGGTCATGTCCCGCTGGTCAATGGTTTATTTTTATTGAATCTCGAACGTGATGTTACACATATTCATAGTGTGAATACCAAACGATGTAAGGTTGATAATGATAGTCCCACATACTTGTGGCACTGCCGCCTTGGTCATATTGGTGTCAAACGCATGAAGAAACTCCATGCAGATGGACTTTTGGAGTCTCTTGATTATGAATCATTTGACACGTGCGAACCATGCCTCATGGGCAAGATGACTAAGACTCCGTTCTTCGGAACAATGGAGCGAGCAACCAACTTGTTGGAAATAATACATACCGATGTATGCGGTCCAATGAGCGTTGAGGCTCGCGGTGGCTATCGTTATGTTCTCACCCTCACTGATGACTTAAGCAGATATGGGTATGTCTACTTAATGAAACACAAGTCTGAGACCTTTGAAAAGTTCAAGGAATTTCAGAGTGAGGTAGAGAATCAACGTGACAAGAAAATAAAGTTCTTACGATCTGATCGTGGAGGAGAATATTTGAGTCACAAGTTTGGCACGCACTTAAGAAAATGTGGAATTGTTTCACAACTCACGCCGCCTGGCACACCTCGGCGTAATGGTGTGTTCGAACGTCGTAATCGCACTCTATTGGATACGGTGCAATCTATGATGTCTCTTACTGATTTACCGCTATCATTTTGAGGATATGCATTAGAGACTGCCGCATTCACTTTAAATAGGGCACCGTCTAAATCCGTTGAGACGACACCGTATGAATTATGGTTTGGGAAGAAACCTAAGCTGTCGTTTCTGAAAGTTTGGGGATGCGATGCTTATGTCAAGAAACTTCAACCTGAAAAGCTCGAACCCAAATCGGAAAAGTGCGTCTTCATAGGATACCCTAAGGAAACTATTGGGTATACCTTCTACCTCAGATCCGAAGGCAAGATCTTTGTTGCCAAGAATGGATCCTTTCTAGAGAAAGAGTTTCTCTCGAAAGAAGTAAGTGGGAGGAAAGTAGAACTTGATGAGGTAATTGTACCCCCTCTCGAACCGGAGAGTAGCGCAGCGCAGGAAAATGTTTCTGTGTTGCCTGCACCGACTAGAGAGGAAGTTAATGATGATGATCATGAAACTTCGGATCAAGTTACTACTGAACTTCGTAGGTCCACGAGGACACGTTCCGCACCAGAGTGGTACGGCAACCCTGTCCTGGAAATCATGTTGTTAGACAACGGTGAACCTTCGAACTATGAAGAAGCCATGGTGGGCCCGGATTCCAACAAATGGCTTGAAGCCATGAAATCCGAGATAGGATCCATGTATGAGAACAAAGTATGGACTTTGGTGGACTTGCCCGATGATCGGCAAGCCATAGAAAATAAATGGATCTTTAAGAAGAAGACTGACGCGGATGGTAATGTGACCGTCTATAAGGCTCGGCTTGTCGCTAAGGGTTATCGACAAGTTCAAGGAGTTGACTACGATGAGACTTTCTCACCCGTAGCGATGCTGAAGTCCGTCTGAATCATGTTAGCAGTTGCCGCATTTTATGATTATGAGATCTGGCAAATGGACGTCAAAACGGCATTCCTTAACGATTCCCTTAAGGAAGAATTGTATATGATGCAGCCGGAAGGTTTTGTCGATCCTAAGAATGCTGACAAGGTATGCAAGCTCCAACGCTCCATCTATGGGCTGGTGCAAGCATCTCGGAGTTGGAACATTCGCTTGATGAGGTGATCAAAGCGTTTGGGTTTATACAGACTTATGGAGAAGCCTGTATTTACAAGAAAGTGCGTGGGAGCTCTGTAGCATTTCTCATTTTATATGTGGATGACATATTGTTGATGGGAAATGATATAGAACTTTTGGAAAGCATAAAGGCCTACTTGAATAAGTGTTTTTCAATGAAGGACCTTGGAGAAGCTGCTTACATATTAGGCATCAAGATCTATAGAGATAGATCGAGACGCCTCATTGGTCTTTCACAAAGCACATACCTTGACAAGATATTGAAGAAGTTCAATATGGATCAGTCCAAGAAGGGGTTCTTGCCTGTATTGCAAGGTGTGAGATTGAGCACAGCTCAATGCCCGACATCGGCAGAAGATAGAGAAAAGATGAGTGTCATCCCCTATGCCTCAGCCATAGGCTCTATTATGTATGCCATGTTGTGTACCAGACCTGATGTGAACCTTGCCATAAGTTTGGTAGGGAGGTACCAAAGTGATCTCGGAATGGAACACTGGACAGTGGTCAAGAATATCCTTAAGTACCTGAAAAGGACTAAGGATATGTTTCTCGTTTATGGAGGTGCCGAAGAGCTCGTCGTAAAGGGTTACGTCGATGCTAGCTTCGACACAGATCCGGATGACTCCAAGTCACAAACTGGATACGTGTATATTTTGAATGGTGGGGCAGTCAGCTGGTGCAGTTGCAAGCAAAGCGTCGTGGCGGCATCTACATGTGAAGCGGAGTACATAGCTGCTTCGGAAGCATCGCAGGAAGGAGTCTGGATGAAGGAGTTCATCACCGACCTAGGAGTGATTCCCAATGCGTCGTGCCCGATGACTCTCTTCTGTGACAACACTGGAGCTATTGCCATTGCCAAGGAGCCCAGGTTTCACAAGAAGACCAAGCACATCAAGCGTCACTTCAACTCCATTCGTGGTTACATTCAGGATGGAGATATAGATATTTGTAAAGTACATACGGATCTGAATGTCGCAGATCCGTTGACTAAACCTCTTCCACGAGCGAAACATGATCAGCACCAGAACTCTATGGGTGTTCGATTCATCACAATGTAACTATATTATTGACTCTAGTGCAAGTGGGAGACTGTTGGAAATATGCCCTAGAGGCAATAATAAAATGGTTATTATTATATTTCCTTGTTCATGATAATTGTCTATTGTTCATGCTATAATTTTATTAACCGGAAACCGTAATACATGTGTGAATACATAGACCACACCATGTCCCTAGTGAGCCTCTAGTTGACTAGCTCGTTGATCAATAGATGGTCATGGTTTCCTGACCATGGACATTGGATGTCGTTGATAACGGGATCACATCATTAGGAGAATGATGTGATGGACAAGACCCAATCCTAAGCATAGCACAAGATCGTGTAGTTCGTTTGCTAGAGCTTTTCTAATGTCAAGTATCATTTCCTTAGACCATGAGATTGTGCAACTCCCGGATACCGTAGGAATGCTTTGGGTGCATCAAACGTCACAACGTAACTGGGTGACTATAAAGGTGCACTACAGGTATCTCCGAAAGTGTCTGTTGGGTTGTCACGAATCGAGACTGGGATTAGTCACTCCGTGTGACGGAGAGGTATCTCTGGGCCCACTCGGTAATACATCATCATAATGAGCTCAATGTGACTAAGGAGTTAGTCACGGGATCATGTGTTACGGAACGAGTAAAGAGACTTGCTGGTAACGAGATTGAACAAGGTAGAGGGATACCGACGATCGAATCTCGGGCAAGTAACATACCGATGGACAAAGGGAATTGTATACGGGATTAATTGAATCCCCGACATCGTGGTTCATCCGATGAGATCATCGTGGAACATGTGGGAGCCAATATGGGTATCCAGATCCCGCTATTGGTTATTGGCCGGAGAGGTGTCTCGGTCATGTCTACTTGGTTCCCGAACCCGTAGGGTCTACACACTTAAGGTTCGGCGACGCTAGAGTTGTAATGGGAATTGTATGTGCTTACCGAAAGTTGTTCGGAGTCCCGGATGAGATCCCGGACGTCACGAGGAGTTCCGGAATGGTCCGGAGGTAAAGATTTATATATGGGAAGTCCTATTTTGGCCACCGGAAAATGTTCGGAATTTTTCGGTATTGTACCGGGAAGGTTCTAGAAGGTTCCGAAGTGGGGCCCACCTGCATGGGGGGACCCACATGAACGTGGGTACTGGGGGCAAGGCCCCACACCCCTGGTCAAGGCGCACCAAGATCCCCCCTTAGAAGGAATAAGATCATATCCCGAAGGGATAAGATCAAGATCCCTAAAAAGGGGGGATAACAATCGGTGGGGAAGGGAAAGGATGGGATTTCTTTCCTCCCACCTTTGCCAACGCCCCAATGGACTTGGAGGGCAAGAAACCAGCCCCCTCCACCCCTATATATAGTGGGGAGGCGCATGGGAGCTGCACCCCTTCCCTGGCGCAGCCCTCCCCCCTCCTACACCTCCTCCTCCTCCGTAGTGCTTAGCGAAGCTCTGCCGGAGAACCACGAGCTCCACCGCCACCACGCCGTCGTGCTGCCGGAGCTCTCCCTGAACTTCTCCTCTCCCCTTGCTGGATCAAGAAGGAGGAGACGTCCCCGGGCTGTACGTGTGTTGAACGCGCAGGCGCCGTCCGTTCGGCGCTTGGATCGGATCTTCCGCGATCTGAATCGCGGCGAGTACGACTCCATCAACCGCGTTCTTTGCAACGCTTCCGCTTAGCGATCTTCAGGGGTATGAAGATGCACTCCCTCTCTCTCGTTGCTAGCATCTCCTAGATTGATCTTGGTGACACGTAGGAAATTTTTGAATTATTACTACGTTCCCCAACACTCCATATATTCCTATTCGGGGAGAAAAAAATCAGAGAGAAGAGTTCATCGCGTTTCACGATACGGAGCCGACGCCACCTCCTGTTCTTCCTCGGGAGGGCAGATCTGGGGTCCGTTTTGGGCTCCGAAGAGGGGAAATCGACGCCGTCATCATCACCAACCATCCTTCGTCACCAATTTCATGATGCTCTCCGCCATTCGTGAGTAATTCCATCGTAGGCTTGCTGGACGGTGATGGGTTGGATGAGATTTACCATGTAATCGAGTTAGTTTGGTTAGGGTTTGATCCCTAGTATCCACTATGTTCTGAGATTGATGTTGCTATGACTTTGCTATGCTTAATGCTTGTCACTAGGGCCCGAGTGACATGATTTCAGATCTGAACCTATTATGTTTTCATGAATATATATGTGTTCTTGATCCTATCTTGCAAGTTGTAGACACCTATTATGAGTTATGATCCGCATCCCCCAGGGTGACAATAACTGGGATTTTTTCCGGTGATTACCGTAGTTTGAGGAGTTCATGTATTCACTAAGTGCTAATGCTTTGGTCCGGTTCTCTATTAAAAGGAGGCCTTAATATCCCTTAGTTTCCATTAGGACCCCGCTGCCACAGGAGGGTAGGACAAAAGATGTCATGCAAGTTCTTTTCCATAAGCACGTATGACTATATATGGAATACATGCCTACATTATATTGATGAATTGGAGCTAGTTCTGTGTCACCCTATGTTATAACCGTTGCATGATGAATGCCATCCGACATAATTATCCATCACTGATCCATTGCCTACGAGCTTTTCATACATTGATCTTTGCTAAGTTACTTTTCCGTTGCCCCTGTTACGATTGCTACAAAACTGCTACTGTCACGTTTGTCACCGTTACTTCCATACTACTTTGCTACTGAATACTTTGCTACAGATATTAAGTCTTTCAGGTGTGGTTGAATTAACAACTCAGCTGCTAATACTCAAGAATATTCTTTGGCTCCCCTTGTGTCGAATCAATAAATTTGGGTTGAATACTCTACCCTCGAAAACTGTTGCGATCCCCTATACTTGTGGGTTATCAGGGGTGCGGGCTCAAGGGCCTCGTTGTCGAATTGTGGCAGCAGACGTCGGCGCGGGTAGCTTTTGGTTTGATCCGATTGTTCCTTGCCGTACCCTTCTTCGGCTACTAGGACTTTCATTCATCTGTCGTTGGGTATCTTGTTCATCTTTTATCTACTGCTGCTTCTTCTTCAGGCTTCGGGCGGTAGCTATGAGTTGTCGCTTGAACCAATTTTGATCCAATGGGTCCTCGGGAATAATGAAATCCTCGGCTCCGGGGCTCACTTCCTCGTCGGAGTGAGGGAAGTAATCGCCATCTTCAGAGTCATCGGGGTCCTCAGATTTGTGATGATCCTCGTGTCCTTCCGAGTACTCGAGGTGCTTTTTGGGGGAAACTGGATCAATGGGGAACAGGAAATAGGGAGACGGTGTTTACCCAGGTTCGTGCCCTCTCGAAGAGGTAAAACCCTACGTCCTGCTTGATTGTATTGATGTGTGTATGACGATTACAGAGTCGATCTACCGCGAGATCAAAGGAACTAAACCCTAGGTGAGTTGGAATAATGGTTCTCCCCCTATAGATCTAAGACCTCTGGTTTATATAGACACCAAGGGTACCTAGGGTTACACATGGGTCGGTTACCATCAGGAAGCGAATATGCCGAATTTTCTATCTTGTCTTGGAGGACACACCAAGGCACCGGAGATTTCCCTCCTGAATACGGAGACGCCTCATAGCTCGGGCTTCCGATAAGGGCCATAGAGCGGCCCATCAATCCGGTCTATGAGAGATTGACTGGCAGCCCAAGGACCCCTTAGTCCCGGACTCCCTCAGGGGCGTCGGGGGCCACCCGAGGGAGGCAGCACACATCAGGGCGCGGCCACCCCCCCTGGGCGCGCCCTGTTGTGTGCTCCTTCCCTCATGCGGCCTCTGGTCTCCTCCCGAAGCTTTCAGGTCTTCTTTTGGTTCAGAAAAAATCATAAAAAAGTTTCGTGGCAATTGGACTTCGTTTGGTACTGTAAACCTGAAAAGTCAAAAACATGCAGAAAACAGTAACTGGCACTGAGCACTGGGTTAATAGGTTAGTGTTCAAAAATAATATGAATTGGTAAATAATCACCCAAAAAGCATCCTAGAATGATAATATTATAGCATGGAACAATCAAAAATTATAGATACGTTGGAGACGTATCAGGCATCCTGGCGCGTGGCGCCGGCGTGGCGGAGCTGGAAGTTTCTGCTCCCGTAGCAGAAGCACTTACCCGGCGCTTGGCGACGGTCTGCCTCGTCTGCCGCAGACGGCCGACGTCAGCCGAGGGGTCCTCCCCCTCTTCTTCATCTTCTGGTGGTGGAGAGGGGCGAACTGCCTCCCCGGTGACGGCCTTGCGAATAACGCGAGACCTCTTCTTCGGGATGGCGTGGGCCTGGAATTCCTCAAATTCCGGCTCTTCACCAGCCTTGGGCTCCTCGATCCCGGCAGGATCCTCCGGCAGGTCGGTTGCCGGGGCTTCTTCATCCTCCTCCTCGTCACCGACGGTCTCCTCCTCATCATCAGGCGCGGCAGCACCCGAACTTCTGTCGCCCACATCTAACCAAGCTTCCACTACCCTCCTGCCGATCCATTCGATCTCCTCTTTGGTGGTGTCGCGGATCAGCCTCCCCTCATCCTTGATGCACGCTTCCGTCAGGTTGTCGAACGCCTCCTGCGCTACTTTGCTTGTCGGCGGTTTCCATGTGGGGTCAACCCCATGCGCGTTGCACGTCGGCATCTTCGCCAAGATCTTGTCCTTGGCAGAGTTGTTGCAGAGGGGGACGATGGTTGCCGGGAGCTTGAATTGACCATCAGGGCGGAAGAGCTGGTGGCACAGGGTGGAGAGCTGCAATGACGTTAAGTTGCCTGGGAGCCCTGGGCGCAGCCGCATCACGTAGGCAGCGTTGACGTACTCCCAGGCGAAGCGCTGCCGGTCCTGCAAGGCGGCGATGCACCTGGCAAGAAAATATGCGCCCACCATCTCTATGGTGAGCCCGGCAGACCTCAGGCGAAGCATGTGAGTGATGGCGACCTCCAACTTCTTGTCGTCAGGGGCAAGGGAACTCCATTGCTTGTTGTGAACGGGCTTGGACTTTCGGATTTTGCAAAACACCGGGGGGATCCTTGTCGACAATATAGCACCATTCTGCTCGCCACTCCTCCCACTTCTTGTGCAGGTTGCCGGGAGGGTATACTTCCTTGTGGGTGGTGCGAGGGATCCACGTGATGTTGCCGGAGTGAGCATCCCCTTCTATGCGTGGATAATAAAAGTGGCGGAAAAGCGATACATTGGGAACTATTCCTATGAAGTTCTTGCACAAGTGCGCGAAGACCGACAAGGTGGTCATAGCGTTGGGGGTGAAATCAAGTAACCTGAAGCCGTAGGTCAGCATCAGATCTACGAAGAAGGTAGAGTAGGGGGAACCAGCCCGCGGTAGAAGTACGCCGTGAAGAACGGGTACTTCTCCGCGTTGGGCTGAGAATCTCCAGGAATCACCATCGGCGCAGGATGCGTTGAGGTTTCTTTCCCCCACATCAGAGCGTGCCTCGAGATGAGGTCATTGCTCGTCAAGACGGAGGGATAGAAGACGACGCCGTTCCTCCGCGCCGCCAACAAGGCATTCTTCCTTTCCTCCACGGAGGTATCACCGGCTCTCCTGGCCCTCTTCGCCGAACCCGGAGCGGCAGCAGACAGTGCCCATTTAGGCGCCATGGTGGGCTCGTAGAAGAATGGCGACGAAGACGAAGAAGTGGTGCGGGGGCTCTACGCTGCGGAGAAAGAAAACAGAGGAGGCGGGAGAACATGGGAAAGTTGGCTGGGATGAGCAACGCCTCTGCAAATCCCCTTCTTATAGGGTGGAATGTGCAAAGGCCGCCTCTCCCCGTCCAATGTGGTCGCGACTTTTTAGGGACGCCTCTCGGGCGTCGTTTCTCTCCACCTCTCCCGCGTCCCGCATTTAATGCGCGTCGTGGGAGGGCAGTAAAAATCATCATTACAGCCACAGTAAAGATCGGCCACGTGTGTCTGTGCACTCCTTTGGGCCTAGCCCAATAGCGTCGTGGACTTATGTGTGGCCCAGGCCTGGGGGCTCCTGTCGATGTACTAAAGAACGGGTCCTTTAGCACCCTGACTTGTGCACAGACGGCAGCAGCCTTCGGCCCGGCAAGCCATGCTGGGAAGATACTGCACTCAAGACAACATCAAGGGAAGACCAAGCTGCCGGCAAGCCTCCTTGCCGGTGAGGAAGACCCGGCAGCATGTGCACCCAGCAAGATCCCTCTACCAAGCCACCGCTCCACCTCATCGGGTTGATTGTCTCCATCAGTTAGGTGTCGAGCGGGCAGGCAGTTAGGTAGAGCTTGTCGGGATGTGTGGCGGTTTCGGAGGATTACACTAGCTTTAATGACACCCGTCCTAATGGCGTGGCGGGAGAATAAAAGGTAGCCGGACGAACGGCACATAAGGAGAGACAATCCTTGCCGGGAGGCGACGCCAACGCGACACCTCACGACGCATTCAATGCGTTTGTCCTAATCCGTTAGAGTTAGGTATTTCCCACTGTAACTTGTGTCGGCAGTTTGACCACTCTTACCTCCACTATTTACCCTTGTGTATTTACCTTTCTAGCCACTCTGGTAACCCCTTGGCCTATAAAAGGAGGTCCATGGCTACCTTTACAAGGGTCGAAACCTTGTCCATTTAAACATGTAGCAGCACTCTGGGGAGTTTTGCCGGGCTGTCGCGCTCCGTGTACTTTGGACACACTCATACAAAACAAACACACATGACGTAGGGTATTACACATCCGGGTGGCCCGAACCTGTCTAAACCTCTTGGTGTGCTTTGGCTGGTGTTGCACTTTGTGTGCGTAGATCCCCACAGCCGAACCGCAAAGGGGCCTTGCCGGTCCCATAGATTGTCGTACCTCGACACTTTATTTTAAATAATTAATAATGTGGTGTTTTTCAAGAAAATATGAGTTGTTATCACGACCTGGCTGACTTGGCCATTGTACTTCTCAGCCTTGCCAGCCCTATCCTCTATAACACTAGGCTTCCTAGTTTTTAAGGCCTCACACTCAATTGAGGTCTCCAATTTGGAATTGGGTCATCCAATTTTGACCGAGTCAACAATTTCACAAGGATCTCTCTCATTCATTTTTTTAATACACCATACTCCCCAATTTTAGAGATTTCCCCTCCGATTAAGGTATATAATTCTAATGCCTTGATTTTGACTCGGTCAATCCTTGGTTGTGGC
Source organism: Elymus sibiricus (assembly GCA_039707655.1). Taxonomy (NCBI): domain Eukaryota; kingdom Viridiplantae; phylum Streptophyta; class Magnoliopsida; order Poales; family Poaceae; genus Elymus; species Elymus sibiricus. The sequence continues at coordinate 279,919,369 of CM077667.1, forward strand.
AATGAAATCTCTAACTTCGCTAAGCTCCCCCTTTTTAAAGCCCTCTCATTCAACTGAGGTCTTCAATTTGGATTGGATACACAATTGATTGGGTTGTTGACCAGGCTTCAGATCTCTCGATGAATAGGTCCTTTGATAAGTACCTAGGTGGTGTGGCCTTAGTTGACAAAACGGTAGTGTTGCTCATGACATGTTTAGCACCAGCATAACACACGCGTCCAATGACGTAAGTAACTTTCTCATATATTTGTATTAATTAAAAGACATCCTCCAATCACACGGTCGAAAAGGTCCACCGAAACACCACAATAAAAAAAGAAAAATAATACACTCACAAACGATTCGCTATAGATTGATTATAACAAACATCCTACCATCGGTCACCTCCTTGATTTTTACCATTGATGCACTCTTTCCCTAATCACTGACCATAAATTGACATATCCATCCCTAATTATGATTTCGTAATGTATGTCCGTGTGAGTAGCATATCTGATAAAAAATACAGTCTATTGTATCCCCCACACCCCAAACCAACTAACATGTAAATAATTTTCACAACTTTAAAAAATTGCCCACCTAAAAATAAAGCATGTACAACTTCAAAAACATAAGCGGCGCGGCAAAGCGCGCACTGTCCTTCTAGTATAAGGCAAGGCCAGGGCACACTTGCGTGGAAGAGGATGTGTGGCACCGGGGTGCCCCACCCCCCTATATGAACACTTAGTTCAAAAAACTACCAGGAAATTCAAAAAATATGGAATTTTGGGATATCAAACTTCGGTGTCCAATCTACTTTCATGTGAAATTTCGTTAAAAAAATGCCAGGATACGAGTTCGAACTATATTTCCTTTGCCATGGATACGTTTCCTGGTTTTTTTTTTACGAAACTTCACACGAGGAGTAGATTGAGCATCCATGTTTGATATCCCCAGATTCTTGATTTTTTTTTTGAATTTTTGGTATTTTCTAAATTTAATAACCATGTAGGGTGTGGAGCACCCAGGAGCTCCTGACTATTTCCCGCTTTCGCTTGGGCATGCTTAGAGAGGCCTACATATACATAGAAAGGTAAACGCACATATACATATTTGTAGTGTGACAATCCTTATACAAAGCCTAATAAACACAAAACAGGACTAGGATGATACCTCGAAATCCTAAAGGGCTCAAACCTCGGTAAAAATTTCTCGTGTGAATCTCATGCCTAGATCATCCTCTTGCGCTACCCTGAAATACTGAAATAAAATTATGGGTAAATCCTCAAAAAAAAAATGTGAGTATTGCCACGAAATTCCCGTGACAGCCTCCATTCTGATCAATGTTTCTTTCTTTTGGCATCGGGGAGTGGAAGAAGCTTTCCGTTGTAGTAGTACCAACAACCCGAAAAGCAAAGCGTTCCTCGCCCGCAAAAGGAAAAACAAAGCCTTTCATCAAAAGAAAAACAAAGCAAGTAAAGAACGGCTGGCGCGATCCAGCGGTACGCGGTTGGCCGGTTGGACGCATCCACTCCGAGGGCGGCGGACGTACGTGGAGAGCACCGCGCCTTGGGCCTAGGTCGATGGGGCGCCTTCGCTTTCAGCGATCGACTGGATGGGATGGAACATCCTGTTTGGGCAAAGCTCTGCGCGATACGTTGCCTGGTAGGAGCAGTACTGTACATGCTTGCTTGGCGCACTAGTGCAAACTGCACGTCAGATACCATTTCTGTGGCAAGTGAAAAGTGCCAATTCCTACAAGCACGTCTCCCTTTCCAGTCGTACGCCGTGCCTAATTGAAGTGATGTTTTCGCTCCCCGGCCAATCTCTCGCCTTCTTCTCCCAACCCAACCAAACCACGGCACTGAGGACACGTCAAGTCTCGTGACTCATCATTCTACACAGCCTATTAGTCTCGACCAAAAGTAGTACCCCTGGTCCCTCCTGTTCAATCAGAAAGTTAGATGCACGCGATCAAAGTGCCTTTTACGCTGACCAGCGCCACCCCATCCATCCCTCCTCATGCTTACAACCATATTTTTATTAATGAAATCGGAGCTGTCAAGCCTATTCTTGTCTAATAGTACTGTTGTACGCGTAGTAAGTAATAACCGTATATAATAGGACTGTTGTACGCGTAGAAGTATGTTTAAACAGGGAGAATTATGTGATGCAGCCCATCCATTGGCCCAGCCTACTTCATTCGCTTCCAAAAATCATAAAAAAATTGTGTAACAAGTGAATCATAAACTGAGTCACTCCTTCAAACTGTAATGTCATGGTGATCTATGGAGGGAAACTGTGGCAAGTGGCGACACATGTTATTTTTAGGGTGGCAACACACACGAAAATGAAATGAAAAATCTCTTCCTTCGCCTGCACGATATGTAAATCAATGCAACTCAGGCGTCAACCGTTGTTAGTCAGCAGCAGCCGGAATCTCGCGTATGCCGGGCATGGAAACGTGACGGGGACACAAGACCAAAAGGAAACACGTACACGGAGCTGCAGAAATTTCCTATGGAAACTCGCAGCCAACTGCCGACAGCTACAAGTGGCAGACTATTCATCACGCAAACTTGGCCGTCAAGTCTATGCAGACAGTTGTAAACTTGCTTTGCCCTGCGCACGGCTTCAAAAAAGCATAAAAAGCGTCATTATGTGTGTGCATTTGCGGGGGTTTTTCAGCAACCATTCCATCTCTGTCTATCAGGCAGCATGTTAATCATATGTACATAACTGCTCCTCGTGTTGTACAGCTTCAACAAATTCGAACAGAGTACCCAATAATAAAAGGAAAAATCGAAGAGGATATTTGCCCGTTTGTGTATCATCATACTACATTCTTTTACAACACCTGACATCACCAAAACAAAAGCATGTGCTTTTAGTACCGGAGGCCTTGGAAACAAATATGCTCATGATTCTAAGCACATACATCATTGGTTTATTGACAATCATTCGAGTATCAACAGGATACTAGTACTATTACTCAACAGCAGGCATAAAGAGGCAACCATCTCCTCAAACTCAAAGTGGGGGTCCATCGGTTAGTCGGTTCTGCTTTGAGCTTTCATCAATACCCAACCACGGCCATTTCTGGCGTTTGTTTTACACGGCCACCCAAGGAACATGGCCGTGCCATTGGAAAAAAAAACACCAAGTAGTGCGATGCCATTTTTCTACTTTGGCCAAGGCCTCCTTTCTGGACAACGCACCAATCAGACCAATATTATATAGCTTGACTGACTCACCCGTCACCCAACCACTTCGACGCAAACCAAACCAGCTATAAAACCGCGCGCCAGCTAAACGCCCCCATTCAACACCGACCAGCACCATCACTTGGAAGGTTCAAATCTCCCAGCACTACTTGGTCGTGAGGCGAAAGCAGAGGAGTGAGTTTGCCTGTAGCCATGGCCTCCTACGACAAGGCCATGGAGTCGTACAAGAAGGCCGTCACCACGGCGGCCTCCCTCGCGGCGTCCGCGATGCTGGTGCGGGGCGTCGTCAACGAGCTGGTGCCGTACGAGGTGCGTGACCTGCTCTTCTCCGGCATGGGCTACCTTCGCTCCCACATGTCCTCCCAGCACACCATCATCATAGAGGAGACCGAGGGGTGGGCCAACAACCAGCTCTACGACGCCGCGCGCGCGTACCTGGCAACGCGGATCAACACCGACATGCAGCGCCTCCGGGTCAGCCGCGTCGACGAGACCAAGAGCATGATGTTCAGCATGGAGGAGGGCGAAGAGATGGCAGATGTCCATGAGGGCACCGAGTTCAAGTGGCGCCTTGTCTGCCGGGACAACTCCAGCGCCAGCAGCAGCAACGGCAACGGCCGTGGCGGCAGTGGCAATTTCAAGCTTGAGGTCCGGTCCTTCGAGATGAGCTTCCACAGGAAGCACAAGGACAAAGCCCTTACCTCCTACCTCCCTCACATCCTCGCTGTGGCCAAGAAAATCAAGGAGCAGAACAGGACGCTCAAGATCTACATGAACGAAGGTGAGTCATGGTTTGCCATTGATCTCCACCACCCTTCAACCTTCAGCACGCTTGCCATGGATCACAAGCTCAAGCAGTCAGTCATGGATGATCTCGAGAGGTTTGTCAAGAGAAAGGAATACTACAAAAAGATCGGCAAGGCGTGGAAACGAGGGTACCTGCTGTATGGCCCACCTGGGACTGGCAAGTCAAGCATGATTGCAGCAATGGCCAATTACCTCAAATTTGATGTATATGATCTTGAGCTCACTGAGGTCAACTGGAACTCAACGCTTCGGAGGTTGCTCATTGGGATGACCAACCGGTCAATTCTTGTCATTGAGGACATTGACTGCACTGTCGAGCTGCAACAGCGGGAGGAAGGTCAGGAGGGCACCAAATCCAACCCTTCAGAGGACAAGGTTAGATGGATACTTGGAATCATACTCCCCTTGCATTGCTTAGTTCCTTCGTTTTCTTTCCATTCTGATGTGTTATGTGCTATGTGTTATGTGCTATCTCCAACAGGTGACACTATCCGGGCTACTCAACTTCGTTGACGGGCTTTGGTCAACAAGTGGAGAGGAGAGGATAATTATATTCACAACAAACTACAAAGAAAGGCTCGACCCTGCGCTTCTGCGCCCTGGCAGGATGGACATGCACATTCACATGGGGTACTGCTGCCCAGAGTCGTTTCGAATCTTGGCCTCCAACTACCACTCTATAGATCACCATGCCACATACCCGGAGATAGAAGAAATGATCAAGGAGGTCATGGTGACTCCAGCAGAGGTCGCGGAGGTGCTCATGAGGAATGAAGAGACAGACATCGCACTCGAAGGTCTTATCCAGTTCCTCAAGAGAAAGAAAGATGGCACTGGCAAAACAGAAAATGTGGACCAGGTGGCGAAGGAGGAAGAACACGAGAAAGAGATGATGACGAAAAGTGATGTCCCAGACAATGAAGATCAGCAAGATGGGAGCAAAGAATGATGCGTATACAGTGTGAATATCATACAATTAGTGCCAGAAACTTCCAGCAATAATGTATCGTTTTGCTATAATAAGAGATCAATTTTGGTAACAATAAAAAAATCTGGTATTGTGAGCAGTTATACTATTTGAGAGCATATAAAGCCAGTTATGAACTGAGTATTGGTAGCTATTTCAATGCACAAATACTGTTCAATATAAGCAGTCTACAAGGTTCAAATAATCAATTTTTCCAAGACTCAAACCTAATGTTCTTAGACGAAACTTAGCATGTCTTGCTTCTAATAACACATTCCAAATCAGTCTTCAGTACAAGTGTTCACCCCATTTTCTTCCCGTAGGTCATACTCGACAATTAGACCAAGATTGTCAACAAACTTGTGATACACCTGGCACCCTGCACACTGTGTGTGCAGTGCATGTTAGAAAATAATGAACAGCATATCTCAGAAAATAAATGAGCATAGACATGGTCTTGTTTTAATATTAAATAAAGAGAGCGGTAGGCAGATAAGGTCCGTACTAATATAAGCAAAGCTGCTGGCTGTACAAATTAAGTAAATAAACACACTGAACAATTTACCTGAAGAAAAACTGTTCCTCTTTCATAGGCTGCCCTGTTTATCAAACGTTTTGTCCTTGCGTCACATTTATTACATGTAAACTGAACAAGCAAGCTTCTTCTAGGAAGCTTTATATCAATACTAGCATCCTGCAATATCACATAAGAAATGTATGTTGTTTTAAAGCCATTCTAGGCAACCGGTTAATCTGCGGTATGATGCTTCAATTTCAGCGTTAATAGGTAAATGGTGTAAAAAAATACAGAATTAATATTCAATCAAAAGTATCGCCATTTCAAAGTGACTCACCATCATTGAGAACAAGAGTTATTCCTGTTCAGTTATTCCCACCAGTGTGGCAACAAGTGTGTTTTCATACAATACAATTTACTATGTTAGTATTGTCGGAAATCGGACTCCGCAGACCCAAGAAGGTTCGAACTCTGGGGCGTGTGCGAAGATCCCAACCAGCTCAAGTCTCAAGCTTGCCGCTCTACAGCCGAGCCCTGCCGAAGATGCGTGGGAGTGCAAGAACATGGACACGAGAGATTTACCCAGGTTCGGGCCACCTTGCGGTGTAAAACCCTACTCCTGCTTTGGTGGATTGGCCTCACGATGAAGTTTGTGGATGAACGGATACAGTGGTTGAGTGACCTCGCGAGGGCTCTTCGGTGTGGGTGGATCCCCCCTCTCTATGATGGAGGCTAGCTCCTATTTATAGTGGCCTGGGTCCTCTTCCCTTATTGCACAGGCGGGAAGGAATCCCACAACGGCCAAATTTGAAGGGGGACAGGAGGTGCAGCTTATCCTGACTAAAGATGGCCTTCGCCTGGAAAGCTCCTGCCGTGACGCAGAGGTGGGCTCGGCAATGACATCCGTCCTGCCGAGCCCGTGGTCTTGATCTCGTTGCACCGGAATGGAAACCTTTGGGGGGCGGGGGTCCTTGGGAACCCGCGCTTGTCCTTGCTTCCTTAGCACGAAAGGGGTAACTGTCTCTGCTGTGCCCGCCTGCCATGGTCGTCATGGCTCACGTCATCGCAGCCTCCTGAGGCCGGGCACTGCATAGGGATCTCCGCCCCTCGGGAGGCAGCCTGGGGAGGCCGCTCCCCTAGGGGTCTTGGCAATGTTCCCCTCACGAGGCTGGGGCCCTCGCGAGGGTCTTGCCTTGAAGGGTTTGTTGCCAAGTCGTACACGGCCGTCGAGGTGGGCCACGCGCTGCGCCGCAGGCAGGCAGGTCTGGATACCCCTGGTCCTAGAACGCCGACAGTAGCCCCCGGGCCCGAGGCGTGCTCGAGACGGCTTCGGGGCGAAGCCAAGGAAGGAAGGCCGTGGCGCGTGACAAGACACGGGCGCCTTCGCTCCCACGTCGCCTCGGCAACTGCCCAGGCCGACAAAAACCTGGCGCCCGCGGCCGAGCCATCATTGCTCTCTCCTTCCTTGCGCCTTTGCTTCCTTGCTCAGATCCCCTTTTCCTTGCGAGAGCTTCCTCCAGATCTCGGCGTAGTGCCGCCCTTCCTCTTGCTCCTTTTCCTCAGGGATTCTGCAGATGGCACCCGCCGGGAAGTCGAAGCCCGAGGCTCAGGCCTCGTCCTATTCTTCTCCCTCGCCGACGCTTACGGAATCCACCATCGCCAAGGAGGGGGACCTCGACCCCGCGCTCCCGTTTACAGCGGGCGTCTCCAACGAGTGGGAGGAGACCCTGATCTGGTGCGGCCTGCGGAGCAGCGCACCTTGGCGAAGACAGTCTACCCCTTCTTTCTCCATAGTGTCTTCTCCGGGCTCGTCCCGCCCTTCTCGGGGTTCTTTACCGCCATCCTCGAGCATTACGGGATCCAGGCCCTCCATCTTCAACCCAACTCCATTCTCCTCCTGTCTGTTTTTGCCTTTTACTGCGAGGCCTTCGTGGGCGTGAGGCCTTCAGTGGCCCTCTTCCGCCACTTCTTCAGCTTGCGGCTCCACGATGGCGCACAGCGGTCGGCGTGCACCTCCTTCGTCACGGTCCAGAGCCGGAACACGCTCCTGAAGGCCGGGAAGAAGGTGGAGGGCTTCAGGCACCGCTGGGTCTTCTTGGACGACCGGGGCCTCAATTCGCGCCTGGAGCTCCCCGCGGAACTGCCTGAGAAGACCCTCGCGTGGAGCTCAACGAAGCTCACCGATCCCCGGGCGAGGCCCGTCCTGAGGCGGATCTCTCGGGACATGGAGGCTAAGCAACTGACCGGGGCGCTGATAGTGAAGGAGTTCCTGACGCAGCGCCTGGCGCCGCTCCAGGCGCACTCGAAGCCTATGTGGGAGTTCGATGGTGCGAGGGACACCATCAGGCTTCAGTCCACCAGCCTGACCGGTGAGGATCTAGGCAAGGCCGTGGTTACCCTGCTCCTCGGCGATCCCGGGGACCTCCCCGAGGCCTACGCTCCGCTGTACCGCCGCAACGACAGGAGGGAGCTGGTTGCCGCCATGCCCGCCTTTGACGAGCACGGGCTCACGCCTCCCGAGCGCCCCAACTCCCCGGTGCCGGTGTCCTCCGGTGATGCCAGCGGTGAGGAAGACTCGGAGGAGACCGTGGATGACGGCTTGGAAGAGGCGTCTCCCCCGTCGCAGAGCGTGCTCCTTCGCAATCTCGAAGACGACGACGATGCCGACGAGCCCCCGGCCGCGGACTCCCTGCGCTTCGTCAGGGCCCTCAGGAGGCCAAGGTTTGCCTCCCAGACCACGCCGGCACCTAGTCGGGCGACCCCGAAGAAACACGCGGCCGCGCCTTCTCCGGCGGACACCCCGCGCCCTAGCAGGGCGCTTGAGACGCCGGTCTCGCCCCTATCCGAGCCGCAGCTGAAAGACAGGGTGGCCACCGCCGGGGCAGACGTGGACTCTCCGGCCGTGGCCCCTCGGGGCGATGCCACCACCCCTCCGGGCGACCGCGCCACGCCGAAGAAAGGCGGGAGCATCCCGGCCCTCGACGACGTGGAAAGGAAGGGGAAGTGGGTCGCGGCCGACGAGTAAGTAGCTTGCCTTGCCTTTGGTCGATTATAACTTGCGCGCATGCTCACGGCCTCTCTTCTCCTTGGTGGCCAGGGTCGGTGTCGAGCCGAAGAAGAGGAAGGCGGGTGCCGAGCCGAAGGAGCCCCCTGTCCGGGGGGCGCCATCGGTCTCTGGCCACGGACGCGGCGGGAGAGGAAGCGCGTCACGCCAGCTTAGCACGGCCCTCGAGTGGCCCGGTGGCACCGCGCCCGAGCTCGCAAGCGCAACGCCTTCTCCTGACGCCGTGACAATGCCGCTCGGGAGGCCGGTCTCCGGGAGGGTGGAGGCTCCCGAGGTGGCACCCTTTGCCGCGGCTGTGGCGACCCCAGTGCCGGTGGAGGGGGCGATCTCCTGCCCCCTTCTGAAGGAGTACGCCCTTGAGGACGCAGCGGCACGGCCTCAGGAGGAGCCAGCCCCCGTGGGCCATCAGGCTGAGAAATCGTACGCTCTTGTCGTGTTCGAAGAGGGACTGGAGCCTCCGGCGCCCCAAGCCAGCCGCGCCACCGCTCCCTTGGACATGGCGCTTGTCGATGTGCCGGTGCCGCCTCCTGGTCGAGCTCTCGCGCCTGCGGGCAGCGGCCCTCTGGTCGGGCCCGGCGCCTTGGATAAGGCTTATACCGCGCTTGGCCGGCTCCGGGCCGACCTCCAAGGCGCCGACAGGCGCTCCTTCGCGGGGGAACGCCTGGAGCTTATCTCTGGGTGGCTCCAGGCTGACGCAGCCATCGAGACGGCCTGGGATCGAGCTGAGGCTGCCGCCGCAGAGAGCAAGAAGGAGGCCGCCGAAGCCGTGGCAGCTCGCGACGAGGCGCTGACCAGGGCAGCGGCTGCCGCGGAGCGCTGTGGTGAGGCAGAGCCAAACTGAAGGCCCTTAAGGAGGAGCAAGCCGCGCACGCGCAACGGCTTCACCAGCGGGAGGAAGACCTCACGGCTCGCGAGGTGAAGCTCGCTGATCGCGACTCCGCGCTGTCCCAGGCGACTGCTGACCAAGCCGCAGAGAGTGAGAGTCTGGCCAAGCTAAGGGATGAGGTAGTGGAGGCCCAGACGTCCCATGCCCGGCAGTCTCCGACACGACGGCCCAGCTGGATGCTAGGGAGAAGACCCTTGCCGCTGCTGAGGAAAAAGCGGCCGCGGAGCGCGACGCCTTCCCCTCCATCGAGCTCAGGCTTCGCCGGGCGCTGCGCTTCATCTGCGGGGGAGGATTCTGGGAGCCACTGGCGACTCCTGAGGGTGGCTACGCCGGACTCTCCTCCAAGCTTGCTGAGGTGCTCGAAGGTACGGTCGCTAGGTGGACGCCGTACTGGAGGCCGAGTGCCGCGGCCCTTTCTCCACGGCCGCGACGCGTGTCTTCAGCCACCTCTACCTCCGCGAGCCTGGATTTGATTTCAACGCGGTGATGAACGCGGTTGCGCCTGAGTCCCGCGCCGCCGCGGCGGCGGCCGTGAAGGATTCCGTGGACGCGCTGATAAAGAAGTTCGGCTGCGTCCCCGACACCGAGCCCCCTGTGGTGGAGGCGAGCATTGGCGACGAAGGCATCGACGGCGATGTTGACGACGAGCTTGACGAGACCGGGGCGATCGGCGTCAGCGGCCTTGGCGATGACAGCTCCTCCTCCTAGACTCCGACCTGCGACATTTATCGTGCCTCGTGGAGGCGTAAGACTTGTTTGAATCGCAAAACATCATGTGCTTGTAATAACTTATTTGAATTCTGTGATTTCCTTTTGCGCCTTGTTTCCTTCCTGCTTGCTTTTGTGCTCTGCGTCGGCAGGGCCCAATCCCGCGCATACCTCGACCGCCGTTGGGGCGTCTGGATCACCAGGACGAGTCCAAGGGGCGAGGTGCTACGTGACTAGTGAGGCCCCTGGTTCGCGATGCCCAGGGGTCCCCCTTGACGTGCGAGCAGCCCTCATGAAGGAGACATGGCGACAACGGAGTCGATTTGGAGTGCCTTAGTGCTCTGCGTCGGCAGGGCCCAATCCCGCGCATACCTCGACCGCCGTTGGGGCGTCCGGCTCACCAGGACGAGACCAAGGGGTGAGGGGCTACATGACTAGTGAGGCCCCTGGGTCGCGATGCCCAGGGTTCCCCCTTGACGTGCGAGCAGCCCTCATGAAGGAGACATGACGACAACGGAGTCGATTTGGAGCGCCTTAGTGCTCTGCGTCGGCAGGGCCAATCCCGCGCATACCTCGACCGCCGTTGGGGCGTCCGGATCACCAGGACGAGACCAAGGGGTGAGGGGCTACGTGACTAGTGAGGCCCCTGGGTCGCGATGCTCAGGGGTCCCCCTTGACGTACGAACGGCTCCCATACCTTTCCTCGCCAGCTTTTGTCTGGGAGGGGCGCGAGAAGACCAGGTACCGGGGACCTGGTGAGGCGGCACGCACCAGGCATGGCCTGAGCGTAGCCCCCATCCAACCCCCTTGCGCGCGCATCCCAGGGAAATGCTGCGTGACGGGGCCGAGGGGACATCCTAAGGTTGGTGCAGCCGCTCGGGCGTCCTCAGTTGTTTATCCACCAGCGCGGAGCATGGGGCTTCCACCTTGCATGGGCATAGTCATTGGAGGACCGTGTCGTCCGCCAGCGCGGAGCATGGGGCTTCCACTTGGACGTGGGCATAGTCATTGGAGGACCGTGTCGTCCGCCAGCGCGGAGCATGGGGCTTCCACTTGGGCGTGGGAAGGGAGCTCTGGGTTAAAGTCTCCGGGCGTGTACAGCCCAACTTCGTTCGTACGCGTGACTGGCACGGCACAACCGGGGGAGGTGTTGGGCACTCGTGAGCCACGCGGGTCTCACGAGGCCCTACCTCTAGGCGGGTTGCGCCTGAGTCTTCTGGCGCGGAGCGCGCTTATCAAACCTGTGTGACGGGGACAACCTGCGCCAAACGAATCTCCGAAGGCCATCGCATGAGAAGGCCAAACACCAAGGACCCCAGGAGGTGACGTGGCGGGGCCGGGCCGCCAGACAAAGCTCAGTCGTTAGATTTATCGACGCTGCAGGGACGGACCCGAGCACAGACGCCGTGCCCAGTCTTCTCATGCGAAAAACCCGAGGAAAAACACTCAGCGCGAGGCTCCCGCGACGACGAAACGCCGAACTGCGGTTATACGAACCGGGCCGCGCGCCCCGACTCACCTACTCTCGATTAGCTCATGCGAGGACGAAGCACCAAGGACCACGGGAGGTGACGTGCACGGGGCTGGCCCGCGAGACAGAGCTCGGTCGCTTGGATTTATTAACGCTGCAGGGACGGACCCGAGCACAGACGTCGTGCCAGCCCTTAATCATAAGGCGGTCGGGGGCGGGATTGTTAGGGCGCAGGACATTCATGGTGACGAAGCACCGGGCATGCAGTTTGGAATACTTAAAAAGACTCATCAAATGCAAGACCAGTTCTGATACATGCGCAAAGTGATACAACTGCATGGGCGGACCCTAAACAGCTTGAGGATGATGCAGCCCGAGGGGCGCCCTCAAATAAACAAACCAAAGATCACCTGGTAATGATGCTGCTGGAGCGTCGAGGTAGTTGCTGAAGCTTGATCCTCATGAGCCTGAGGGCTCCGGAGGCTCGAGGGGCCCGCGAGGCCCAGGCGGCTCGCGAGGGTCCGGGACCTCTTGAAGGACCGCGCGGCGTCGGGCCTCGTGCGACGCAAACGCAGCCTGCGCGAGGCGCTGGTACGTGGCGCCCACGTTCACGAGGCCGAAGGGCATGCGGACGAAGTTGCAGGAGTAGCCCCCGCTGCGGCCGACACGCGATGGCCAGAAGAGGCCGTAGGACCATAGTTTTAAATAGCGACGATAGCGTCCGCTATTGCGTCCGCAATAGCGCTAGCGCAATAGCGACCGCTATCACTCAAATTAAATTTCATTACTTTTTGTTCATGTTCTAGTGATATAAACAAGAATCTAGTGTTACTATAAATCCGCTATGCGGACGTAGCGCCCGCAATATCGCCCGCTATCCGCATTCCGCTACGCGGAACCCAATCCGCTACCAGCCCGCTATCCACTATTTAAAACCATGCCTGGGACGCGGCCCTGTTGAGGCCCGGGATGTTGATGCAGACGTGCAGCCTGCCGCCTACGTCGGGGGCGGCAGCTGCACTGGGTGGTGCGGGGCGACGCTCGCCGCGCATGGCCAGCGCCTCCCGAAGTTCCTCGATTGCGTTGGTGATGAACTCCCGTGAGCCTGGCGCCAGGAGAGAGCGCCACCCTTGAGGGCCATGGGGAACCAATTCGCCATGACTTTGTCGTCGCCGCTCGCCGCCTCGATGCTTAGCGCGTAGAGCTGAAGGAACTCCGCGGGGTCGGGGGTGCCATCGTCGCGTGGAGGCAGGTCTGGCTTGAACTTGCCAGGCCAGTTGACACGGCGCAGCTCCGGGGAGAAAGCGCGGCAGGCTGCTCCGCTCACAGGGGCGGCGTGTACGAGGGGAGCTGGGTCTTAACGCCCGTGCGCCGCGGCCTCCGGCGGCGCACGGTCCTGATGACGGCGCGGGGGTGCGGGGAGCACACTCGCGTCACCTCGCGGCCTTGGCACCACCTGGCAACTTGCTTCATCCCTTGCTTGCACCGGCGCCTCGTGCGGCTGGTTGCGCGGACGCGCTTCGCGCCTGGGCTCGGGGCCGACGTCGTGCAGAGAAGGAGGGGGAGGTGCGCCGTGAGCTACGTCGCCCGCCTGGGAAAGCGGAGGACGGAGCGAGTGGGTGGGCGCCGGGACCTCGCCGGCAACGCTGACAAGCTTGGCGATGCGACCAAGCCAGTCATCGTAGCGATCATGGGCAGGGCGGTACCGCAGTAGCTCGCGCGCCATGAACAGTGCAGCCTGCGCGTTCGCCGGCCCGTAGCAAGCGTGAGAGGACGACACCGAGGCGGGGACGAGGGACGGAGTAGCAGTGCGGCCATCGCGCCGCACGGTGGGTAGCTGCGACGAGTCCTGCTGCTCTTGAACGGCCGGACCAGTGGCAGCGTTGGCTGCGGGGGAAGCGGAGCGGCGCGGGGCGGCGCGGCCCATGGGCGCCGTCTGGGCGACGCGGGCGGCTCAGCGCTCGGCGCGGACTCGGCGGGCCTCGGCCATGGGAGCGACGAAGCAGAGACGAAGCGGAACCGGAAAGGATACCTCGACACGCCCCTACCTGGCGCGCCAAATGTCGGAAATCGGGCTCCGCAGACCCAAGAAGATTCGAACTCTGGGGCGTGTGCAAAGATCCCAACCAGCTCAAGTCTCAAGCTTGACGCTCTACAGCCGAGCCCTGCCGAAGATGCGTGGGAGTGCAAGAAGATGGACACGAGAGATTTACCCAGGTTCGGGCCACCTTGCGGTGTAAAACACTACTCCTGCTTTGGTGGATTGGCCTCACGAGTAGGTTTGTGGATGAACGGGTACAGTGGTTGAGTGACCTCGCGAGGGCTCTTCGGTGTGGGTGGATCCCCCCCTCTCTACGATGGAGGCTAGCTCCTATTTATAGTGGCCTGGGTCCTCTTCCCTTATTGCACGGGCGGGAAGGAATCCCACAACGGCCAAATTTGAAAGGGGACAGGAGGTACAGCTTATCCTGACTAAAGGTGGTCTTCGCTTGCAAAGCTCCTGGCGTGACGCAGAGGTGGGCTCGGCGATGACATCCGTCGTGCCGAGCCCGTGGTCTTGGTCTCGTTGCACCGGAATAGAAACCTTTGGGGGGGGTCATTGGGAACCCATGCTTGTCCTTGCTTCCTTAGCACGAAAGGGGTAACTGTCTCTGCTGCGCCCGCTGGCGCCCGCCTGCCATGGTCGTCATGGCTCACATTATCACAGCCTCCTGAGGCCGGGCACTGCATAGGGATCTCCGCCCCTCGGGAGGCAGCCTGGGGAGGCCGCTCCCCTGGGGGTCTTGGCGTTGTTCCCCTCACGAGGCTGGGGCCCTCGCGAGGGTCTTGCCTTGAAGGGTTTGTTGACAGGCCATACACGACCGTCGAGATGGGCCACGCGCTGGACTGCAGGCAGGCAGGTCTGGATACCCCTGGTCCCAGAACGCCGACAAGTATATACTATGATATAAGGATGAATATTTACATCATTAAGCTTTCAGTCTACCCAATTCATCAGCTATGGTTTGTGCCAACTTTTCAAAGGCACATTACTGCGGCATTATCCGTCATTTTAAGATGCCTAAAATTACAAGACTGAAAGAATGCAAAAGGTACATCTATGGTGTGTTTAGCATTTCTATTTGAACTGGAATAAGATTGCACAAGCGTATTCAACCAGTGCATAAAAAGAACTTCTGGCAAACCACGCCTCATTCTAATAATCTGACAAGCTTAAGGTTGATAACGACGGCTATTATGAACACCGTACATCATTCAGAGTAGTGGTTTGCAAGGTATTGTACGCTGCTGCCTCTTCTGACCAATGAGTTGACACCAAGTTGACACATGGATGGTGTTATATATCCCTGTGTTATGTGGTAAACTTTATTTCAGGTCCAAACTCCTAGTAATTAGTTAACTACTAGATATTTGAAGCAGCTAACTATAGTTCATGTTGCTGTCAAATCCACAATTGCAGAATCGCTAACCATTGTTAACTAGTCCAATTTTCATTAACCACCACGAGCACAAAAGGCAGGCAGCACGGAAACCAGATCATCCCTGGCCGGGGGGTCTCACCGCCGGTGACGCCGCCGATGCGTCCGGATCAACGTCGCCGGAGCACGCACAGACATACAGTCGCCTAAGACGATATGAAACTCTCAGGCTGCAAGGAGAGCGCACAACCCTATTAGCTTAGGCATCGCTGAGTTGAATCCGACACAAGGAGAAGCTAGTCCAGTCCAGAGCGTACCTGGGAGCGGGCGTCCTGGGCCTGGGATTGGAGGAGGCGAGGTAAACGCGGGACGGGGGCGAGCGACCGGCGAAGGGGCTCCCCCTCCCCGGGAACGACAGCGCCGCCGAGCAGCCGTACCCCGCGGCCGTCGTCGCCATCTGCCGGTGGCTACTGGATTTATGAATCGTCTTTTCTTCCGTTCCTCCTGCTGTGCAATGGAGCCATCCGATGGAGTGACTGGAAAGCTGTACAAAGGAGGCCCGATTATGGATGGGCACGCGGCCCACTTAAACTTATCTTCCTCACTCCCACCTCTCTTCAAGGGCTGAAAAGTGACACCTAGAAATTTCAAACCATCTTTTTGCCCTAGGCGATAAACCTAGGGTTTCGACAGCTTCCCAGGATTCCAACGGAATTTACGTTTTATCACTTGTTGATCGCTTCTTGACTTCTCTTGGACGCGACTGACGTCAGGAAGATCCTTTGTTGTCTTTTCAGGCCTTGGTCTGTCGGTTTGTCCGACGAGGCCGACGAAGTCGGTGAAGAAGTGATCGGATCTAGAAGAGATGGCGGCAAGTGGGAGTTTGCACAGGAGGCAAGGGAAGGAAACTGTGGAGGAGCTCTTGACAAGGTTGAATCTGCATGTAACAGCCCAAAAACAAGATCTCCATTATTTTGTGGTATGCTCTTGCTTGGATGCTATGTTGTTGTTGTTGTTGTTGTCTGTTGTGCCTCCATATTATTTATTTTTGCATCATGCATCATCTCCATATTATCATTGCAACATCACCTCCATATCTATGTTGTTGAGGCAATCAGACCCGGAGATAACTTTGTCATCATCGTCTTACAAAGGAAAACAAGCCGACATACCAATTGTTCGTGGTGCTAGTGATAATTAAAATAACTTTAGAACAGTCATGTACTTGATACTTCTGATTAATATTTTTACTTCTTTTTAGAAAAAATATATATGAAATGGATATTGTTGCATCTTCAGCAAAATACCTTTAGAAATACTATTATATTTTTCCTCTTTGATTTTTCTTCAACAGACCACTGAAAAACGGACATTCATTTTTGTTTTCTAAGCCTGTTATGTTTTGGCCACCGGCAAGTAAACATTGCGCAAAAAAGTTCATTCCAAAGCTAACTCTGCATCAGAAACTTTCTTGGATCCATCGCGTCCTTGGAAGACATAAGCTGAGGAAACAACTAAGCCGAAATTAGAAGAATATTATTCAAAATTACTAGGAATGGCACAAAAGTAAATATGTACAGAAAATACAGGAAACACATATTTATTGTTGTAGAAACACAGATGTAATATGCACATGTCTACCAGTGATCCCAACATTACATTCTATTCCCAACACTACAATTTTCTTCTTCCAAATTTCTCAAACAAATGAAAGAAGTCTGCATGAGACTACATGAGTGCATTCTTCACATATACTCTATTTAGGCAGTAGGCAGGTCTAGAATCTGCATGCAAGTCTGATATGATATTTCCAGCCTCAGACACATGACATGTAATGGAAAGGTGAGCAGGCTACATATTCTTATCACTCACAAAAGGCATGCACAGTATAGGTGATTAAACTTTGTCACATTTTGAGAAAAAAGGAAAATCAGGAACGTATCAACCGAATCTGTTCAGTTGTTGTATAGTGTTCGTTTTCTCATGGCGCTCATGGATGGACACTTTGACATTAGTACATAAAATTAAAGAGCACAAGACCATCCAAAAGTTGTGAAAATATTTTAACTTGATACCTCGCAATAGAAAAATGGTTGTTGCGAGCATTGTCTCATCTCCACAACGACATTCTTTTCGCTCCACACCATGCTCTTCCTACCCCATCCAACCCCACCATGCTCGGTCCACCACAGCGTTGTCCTTCTCCTCCGCCCCAGCACGACGCCACCATTGTGCCTGCTTCTCCATCCAACTCGGGACGCCCCAGCCGCTCCACCCACTCAGCGACGCGGCCGCCCCGCTCCCATCCTCTCTACCCGGAACACAAGTCGAAGGCTAGGGGTAGCCGCAGGAGGTGCTTGGGGGTCGATGGTGGTGACAGGGAGGAGCCGCACCAGAACTGCCGACGTGAGAACTGATGGCGTCAGTCAGAGTCAGAGGCGCGCGCGGCGGAGATTTAGAGCACATAGAGAGTCGAGGCGGGGCTAGAAGGAGGGAGGGAGGGAGCGGCAGTGGCAGACGACCTCGACTTCGGTAGTTAGCACCCCCATGGCGCAGCGTGGAAAGCCATAGTGCAGAAAGTGGAGGAGCGAGGCGGCGACAGTCGCGGGGTGGTGATACGTCTCCAACGTATCGATAATTAATGAATAATTCATGCCATATTTCCCTGTGTTTACAATAATTTTATATGGTTTTGATGCAGTTTATATGATTTATTTAGAACTAACTAGGACTGACGCTGTTTTCAGCAGAATTACCATGGTGTGTGCAGAAAATAAAAGTTCTCGGAATCGCCCAAAACTTTTTTATGATTTTTTCTGGAGAAAATAAGAAATACTGGAGCGAAAAACCACCGGAGGGGAGCCACCTGTGGGCCACAAGCCAACAGGGCGCTCCCACCCCCTGGGCGCGCCCTGATGGCTTGTGAGGCCCACGTGGCTCCGTTTTGCGTGATTTCAACGCCGAAAAATCCTATATATACAAAAACCGTCAGAAATAAACACAGAACTTCTGCTCCGCCGTCGCAACTCTCTGTATCGAAGAAAAATCCATCTCGAGCCTTTCCAGTACCCTGCCGGAGAGGGGAAATCATCACCGGTGGGCATCTTCATCATCCCAGCGGAGGCCATGACGAGGAGGGAGTAGTTCACCCTCGGGGCTGAGGGTATGTACCAGTAGCTATGTGTTTAATCTCTCTCTCGTGTTCTTGAGATGTCATGATCTTGATGTATCACGGGCTTTGTTAACATAGTTGGATCATATGGTGTTTGCCCCTTGCTATCTTGCTGTGATGAATTGAATCTTTCCCTTTGAGATTTTGTTATGTCGGATTGAATATTGGATTTGAGAACACTTCATGTATGTCTTGGTACTCAACTTGCGGATTCCCGTGATGACAATGCGGTAATCTATGCTTAGGGGTTGATACACGTTCTTGTCCTACCTTTTCCGATAGAAATCTTAGGGTACTTGATAACCCACAAGTATAGGGGATCGCAACAGTTTTCGAGGGTAGAGTATTCAACACAAATTTATTGATTCGACACAAGGGGAGCCAAAGAATATTCTCGAGTATTAGCAGTTGAGTTGTAAATTCAACCACACCTGAAAGACTTAATATCTGCAGCAAAGTATTCAGTAGCAAAGTAGTATGGAAGTAACGGTAACGATGGCAAAGTGACAGTAGCAGTTTTGTAGTGATTGTAACAATAGCAACGGTAAAGTAACTTAGCAAAGATCAATATGTGAAAAGCTCGTAGGCAATGGATCAGTGATGGATAATTATGCCGGATGGCATTCATCATGCAACAGTTATAACTTAGGGTGACACAGAACTAGCTCCAATTCATCAATATAATGTAGGCATGTATTCCATATATAGTCATACGTGCTTATGGAAAAGAACTTGCATGACATCTTTTGTCCTACCCTCCCGTGGCAGCGGGGTCCTAAGGGAAACTAAGGGATATTAAGGCCTCCTTTTAATAGAGAACCGGACCAAAGCATTAGCACTTAGTGAATACATGAACTCCTCAAATTACGGTAATCACCGGAAAGAATCCCAGTTATTGTCACCCTGGGGGATGCGGATCATAACTCGTAATAGGTGTCTACAACTTGCAAGATAGGATCAAGAACACATATATATTCATGAAAACATAATAGGTTCAGATCTGAAATCATGGCACTCGGGCCCTAGTGACAAGCATTAAGCATAGCAAAATCATAGCAACATCAACCTTAGAACATAGTGGATACTAGGGATCAAACCCTAACAAAACTAACTCGATTACATGGTTGGTGAAGGATGGTTGGTGATGACGACGGCGTCGATTTCCCCTCTCCGGAGCCCAAATCAGACTCCAGATCTGCCCTCCCGAGGAAGAACAGGAGGTGGCAGCGGCTCCGTATCGTAAAACGCGATGAACTCTTCTCTCTGATTTTTTTTCTCCACGGATGTGAATATATAGAAGTGGAATCGAGGTCGGAGGAGCCACAGGGGGCCCACAAGCCACCAGGGCGCGCCCTAGGGGGGGCGCCCTCCTGGCTTGTGGCCAACAGGTGGGCCCCCCTGGCTTGATTCTTTCGCCAATATTTTTTATTAATTCCAAAAATATTCTCCGTAAATTTTCAGGTCAATCCGAGAACTTTTATTTCTGCACAAAAATAACACCAAGGCAATTCTGCTGAAAACAGCGTCGGTCCGGGTTAGTTCCATTCAAATCATGCAAATTAGAGTCCAAAACAAGGGCAAAAGAGTTTGGAAAAGTAGATACGACGGAGACGTATCAACTCCCCCAAGTTTAACCCATTGCTTGTCCTCAAGCAATTCAGTTGACAAACTAAAAGTGATAAATAAAAACTTTTACAAATTCTGTTTAATCTTGCTGTTGTAAATATGTCTAACTGATGTTCAGATTTTCAGCAAAGGTTATAGACTAACCACATTCACAATAACATTTAGGTCTCACATTTACTCATATCAATGGTATAATCAACTAGCGAGCAATAATAATAAGTCTCAGATGACAACAATTTTATCAAAACAATCATGATACAATATGATATAATGGTATCTCACTAGCCCTTTCTGAGACCGCAAAACATAAATGCAGAGCACCTCTAAAGAACAAGGACTGACTAGACATTGTAATTCATGGTAAAAGAGATCCAGTCACAATCATACTCAATATCAATTAATAACAAAGCATACAAATGACGGTGGTGCTCTCTAACTGGTGCCTTTTTATAAGAGGATGATGACTCAACAGTAAAGTAAAATAGATAGGCCCTTCACAGAGGGAAGCATTGATTTGCAGAGGTGCCAGAGCTCGAGCTTTTAAAAAAGAGATGAATAATGATTTTGAGCGGTATGCTTTCATTGCCAACATAGCAACTAAGAGATCTCGATATCTTCCATGCTAGATACATTATAGGTGGTTCCCAAACAGAATAGTAAAGTTTTTACTCCCCCTCCTCCAATCAATCACACTCCACGGCGGGCCGAATTCACGGGTACTGTCCATACAAACAACAATCCTGGGGGAGTTTTGTTTCATTATATTTTGACTTGAATTTTGAGCATGGAACTGGGCATCCCGAATACCAGCCACTTTCTCGTGAATGATAGTGAATCAACACATATCGTGAGAATAACCCACCTAGCATGGAAGATACTGACAGCCCCTAGTCACTACATGAGCGATTTGGGCATACAAAACGGAGTATTATTTGAAGGTTTAGAGTATGGCACATGCAAATTTACTTGGGACGGCAGGTAAATACCGCATATAGGTAGATATGGTGGACTCATATGGAACAACTTTGGGTTTATGGAAATGGATACACGAGCAGTATTCCCGCTTAGTACAAGTGAAGGCTAGCAAAAGACTGGGAAGCGACCAACTAGAGAGCGACAACAGTCATAAACATGCTTTGGGATTAACCAACATTGAATGCAATCATGAGTAGGATATAAATCACCATGAACATAAATATCGTGGAGGCTATGTTGATTTTGTTTCAACTACACGCGTGAACATGTGCCAAGTCAAGCCACTTGAATCATTCAGAGGAGGATACCATCCTATCATACTACGTCACAACCATTTTAAAATGCATGTTGGCACTCAAGACAAACCATTATACACTCTTAGCTAATTAAGCATGGCATGAGTAACTATGATCTCTAATTGTCATTGCAAACATGTTTCATCTATAATGGGTTGAATTCAGAACGATGAGCTAATCATATTTACAAAAACAAGATAGGTCGAGTTCATACCAGCTTTTCTCCATCTCAGTCATTTCATCATATATCGTCATTATTGCCTTTCACTTGCATGACCGAACGGTGTGAATAATAATAAGAGTGCACGTGCATTGGACTAAGCTGGAATCTGCAAATGATAACTCAAAGGAGAAGGCAAGGTAATATAGGCTCTCTGCAAAGTAAACAATAATGCATATGAGAGCCACTCAACATTTTCATCGTGGCCTTCTCCTTACGACCCAAAGAAAATAAATTTCAAAACAAGAACGGGGAAAAACTATTTACACGGGAAAGCTCCCAACAAGCAAAAGAAGAACGAGAAATCTTTTTGGGTTTTCTTTTAATACTACACTAGACAAACTAAAAGGTAAAGCTAAACTAATTTTTTTTGGATTTTCTTAAAGTTTATTAAACACACAAGAAGAAAACGAAAAGAAGAAATAGAACACCATGGATGATACAATGAAAAAGTATGAACACCGACAACTGAAATGAGTGTGTGAACATGAATGTAATGTCGGTGAGAAATACGTACTCCCCCAAGCTTAGGCTTTTGGCCTAAGTTGGTCTAGGGCCACGGCTGGCCCGGATAATATCCAAAGTTATAGTTGGGGTTGTACTGGGCTGCGGCGGCTACTGCCTGAGCGGCTGCAGCACGGAGGCGAGCGGCTTCCGCCTCTCTCTCGTACTCATTTGCCTCCTCTCTGGTTATAAAGTGTCTCCATTTTTCCTGAAAGTTAAAGAAGGCAGGAGCAGGAAGAGTAATATGGACAGCACACTGTCTGTCAAAAATTAGTCAGTACAGGAGGGATTGTTCGTTTCTTTCAAGAAACTGGTAGCGCACCATAGCCTCATAATCAAGAAAAGCGGGGTGTAACTCAATATCATTCTCCCTAATGGGTACCCCAAGGTATTTAGCTAAGCGGGTGGCATAAATCCCGCCAAAGAAATCCCCTTCTTTGGCGTTCAAATGTAGCCTCCTGGCAATATTAGCCCCCAAATTATAACGTCTATCATTCATTACCGCACACTTGAGGACGCTAAGATCTGATGCGCAAAGGTGGCTATGATCATGTTTACCATTAATACATCTACCTATAAAGAGAGCAAAATAATGTAAAACAGGAAAGTGAATGCTCCCTATGGTAGCCTGTTTGATGTTCCTAGTCTCTCCCATACTGATGCTAGCAAGAAAATCAATATATTCAGTTTTGCGCGGCTTAATATAACTACCCCATTGTGGAATTTTGCATGCATCATTAAAATCTTCTAGGTCCAAGGTATAAGATTTATCATAAAGGTTAAATAGAACAGAATGATTATTACGCTTGGATGAAAATTCAAACCTCCGCACGAAGGAATCAGTAAGTTGATAATACTGCCCGCACTGATCTGAGATGAAATCTTCAAGGCCAGCATTCCGTATGTACACGTGAAACTCTTCCTTGAATCCGGCGTGGTCCATGAATTGATCCGACGGCCATTCACAAGGCCGTACTTGAGCTTCCCTCGGTGGTTCAAAATCGGGCTCACGTATCGCGAGTCTCGGAGTTTTCTTGCTCGAGGAACCACCTTGGTACATTCTCCTCAACATTTTCTTTCTCTGAAAAATTTCTGAAATTTTTAGTGACTCAAAATAAAGGTAAACAAAACTCAACAAAACTTATAGCAACTACTCCCACAAGTTCCTAGACGCTATATCATGCATCAAAACTACTTGGGACCATACAAATTTGACATGCAAGCTCAAGAACAAGGTCACCACAGCAGCAAAAATTTGCAATATACAAAGCACTAGAACAAAAACTAATTGGACCATTGGAGGAGTCACATACAAAAGAGCAATCTCCTAAAACAGTTTTGCAAACGGAGCTTTGAGCAAGGAGATCGAAAATGGCAGCAAAATGAGCTAGAACACGGGTTTGAGCAATGGTGGGATTTTTTCTGGAGGAAGACGAAGTGGGTGGTGGCTGGAATAAGTGAGGGGGGCCCACGTGGGACCCACAAGCCACCAGGGCGCGCCCAGGGGGGGTGGGCGCGCCCTACAGGCTTGTGGCCCACTGGTGCAGCCCCCTGATGTGTTTTTAGTGCCAAAAAATCTAAAATATTCCAGAAAAAATCATACTAAATTTTCAGGGCATTCTGAGGACTTTTATTTTCAGGTCAATTTTCTATTGCACAGATAAATCAGAAAACAGGAGAAATAATATCATTTTTACTCTATTTAATCTAAATAACAGAACGTAAAAGTTGGGTACAGAAAGTTGTGCCTCCTAAATTCATCCATCTCATGCTCATCAAAAAGAATCTATCAATAAGGTTGATCAAGTCTTATTGACAAACCTTTTTCGAATAACACGGAACCGGAGAATTTTCGAATGACACTAGGTTACCTCAATGGGGATATGCATGTCCCCAACAATAAGTATATCATATTTCTTCTTGGCAGTAGGGAGAGGGAATTCAAAACTTCCAATAATAATCGTTGAAACCTTTTCAATGGAATTGATACTATGAACTTGAGGTTGTTTCTTCGGAAAGTGTACCGTATGCTCATTGCCATTTGATGGGAATATGTACCTAGGGTAGGGTCATAGGCCTGACCTACATACCCTACCCAAGGGCACTACCCTAGAAAACTTAAGGACTACAAGGAAGTCTCCGACTGAAATCACCAAGGCGTATGAGTCACTCGACAACATCCACTCGGAGTCTCCTCCCTCCACTCGACGGTTACCTTTCACTCGGAAGAACCATAATACAGTCGACCGCAGAAGACCAGAAGCCACTCCAGGGAGGCCAATGGGCAGGCGTTCGGCTGAACCATTTGTAGCATTTATTGCATACGTTACCAGTAACGTACATCTTTATTACCACGATCGAACCCTTGGTTGCTGGGTATTCATGAGGGGCAGCGCACTCTATATAAGCCACCCCTCCCCTCTGGTACAAGGGTTCGCACCCCTTGTAACTCTCATATTCCACACGACAAGCTCCCGAGCACTGAGACGTAGGGCTGTTACCTCCACGAGAGGGGCCTGAACTCATACATCTGTGTGTACATCCTCGCCGTAGCTAGGACTCTGCCCTCTCCTTACGTACCCCTACCTTCTACTGTCAGGCTTGTTCCCACGACAGTTGGCACCCACCGTGGGGCAGGCGTCTAAGCGACTTCCGGCGAGGTTGCATTTTTTTCCTTCGTCATGTCTTCCAGCGGTGGTTTGTCCCTAGGTAACGAGATCCGTCTCGGAGCGCTCACCTTCATCGCCGACGACTCGGCATGGCTCCAGGAAGCGCCTCTAGATGTTGAGGCGCTCCCGATCCGCGGGGCGGCGCACTTCCGCGCGAGCTCCTGTGGTATTCTTCTACTACAGCCGTCGACTCCGTACTTGTCGGCCTTCCCCGCTGTTCGTCGCCGCAAGCGATCCGGTCGTTCGCGGCTCCAGCGCTGGGTGAGGCATGCGGCGGCTCGCCAAACTTCGTCTCCGCGGATTGCGGCTATCGAGCCCGCCGAGTCACTTCACGGCGTGTTCGACTCGGCATCGGATCAGTACGACGTTCCCTCCGAGTGTGAGAGCTGCGATCCTGCGGCAGAGGTCCTTATGGCTGGTTCACATCAGAGTCTGCCGTCTGGCTTCGGCCGCGGTAGACACGAGGTTGGTGGGCCGTCGGATGAGCAGCAGCGCCGAGATGAGGATATTCTCGATACGCCCATCGTCGGTGCGACTGCCGAGGCTCAGGCCTTGGAGGCCACGCGCCTTCGATTCAAAGAGATGCAGAGAGCACTCGACGAGTGTACCCGCCAGCGTCCACAACCTTCCAGTCGACGTCAGCGACAGTTGTTTCCGAGTGGATCTCGGAATAATGTCGAGGTATTCCGTACTCCAGTTCTGAATGTAGCGGCCGCCGCTAGGATTGCAGATTCCATTCAGCCGTCACGTTCAGAAGCTGGCAGAGGTTTGCAGCAAATCCGAGCGTTGCTTGAGGCAGCGCAACAGCATAATGCGGTTGTCTCTCAGTCGTCGAATAGGTTACATAGCAATTCGCCCAGAGCAGACACAGTTCAGTCGGCGCACAGCCCGGGGTCACCTGTGCGTCGCAGGGGCGGAGGTTACCGTGAAGATCAATACCAAAATCAGGGGCGAGATCAGTTTGCTCCTCGTTATCACTGTGATGACCGCCATCGAGTGCCTTCTCCTCCGCGAAGCGGTTCATACGTGCCCCGGCACTATGACGATAGGCGCTCGGTCGGCGATGAGCGGAATCCTGGGTTCGACGCGAGGAATGTCCTCGCACAGAGGTGGATCGACAGGGGCAGGGCAAACAGGGATGGTCATGAAAGAGACTATCCGAGTGGAAGTGGTGCCGTTGTCTCTGGCCCCGAGTGTTTCAGCAGAGCCATTCGATCTGCTGAGATTCCCCCCAACTTCAGGTTGGCGGCTGGAATAAGCAAGTTCTCCGGCGAGTCGAAGCCGGAAACATGGTTAGATGATTACCGAGTGGCTGTGCAGATTGGTGGAGGAAATGACAACATAGCCATGAAGTATTTATCCTTGATGTTGGATGGTTCGGCCCGGGCGTGGTTGAATCGTTTGGCTCCTTCTAGCATCTATTGCTGGGAGGATCTTGCCCGAGTGTTCATCAGGACTTTCGAAGGCACTTGCAAGCGTCCAGCAGGTTTGATCGATTTGTAGCACTGTGTTCAGAAGCCCAATGAGTCCTTGAGAGATTACATTCAGCGTTGGTCCACCTTGCATCACACAGTGGAGAATGTTTCCGAACACCAAGCTGTTTGTGCTTTCAAGGCTGGAGTGAAGTACAGAGAGCTTTACCTAAAGTTTGGGCGGACAGGTGATATTTCCCTGAGCAAGATGATGGAGATTGCCACTCGGTACGCCAATGGCGAAGAGGAAGACCGCCTCCGCAGCGGCAAAGGAAAAGCAGTCGACACTGATGCCGGCGGCAATTCCAGTCGAAAACAGAAGCGCAAAGCTGATGGCCCTGCTCAGGCAGAGGCGGCCGCTCTGGCGGCGCAAGGAAAAATAAGGGGAAGTCCAAAGGACAGTTTACCTCCAAGAAAGGAAAGAATCAGTCGGGAACAGACGTTTTGGATTTACCGTGTGCAATCCACACGAAGAAAGATGAGGAAGGCAATTTGATATTGGCTAAGCATACCACTCGACAGTGCCGTTTACTCATCCAGCAGTTCAAGGAAGGTCAGTCGAGTGAGAAAACTCCTGAAAAGGAGGATGATGAAGACAAGGAAGAGTTTCCTGAGGTCAATGCCACTCTATTGATTTTTGCTGATGTAGAAAGCAAGAGTCGACTAAAAGTTATCAACAAAGAAGTCAACATGGCTGTTCCTTCCACCCCCACATACCTCAAATGGTCTCAGACTGCTATCACATTCGACCAGTCAGACCACCCTGCCCATATCGCTACCCCCGGTCGGCAAGCGTTGGTGGTGGACCCAGTTGTGGGAGGCACTCGACTCCGCAAAGTCTTGATGGATGGTGGGAGCGGTTTGAACATCTTGTATGCGGATACCCTAAAGGGGATGGGCATTCCGATGTCCCGACTCAGCGAAAGCAACATGCAGTTCCACGGAGTTATCCCTGGGAAGAAGGCCAAGTCACTCGGCCAGATTGCATTGGATGTGGTGTTCGGCACCGATAAGAATTTTCGCAAAGAGAAATTGGCGTTTGAAGTTGTGGACTTCCAGAGCGCATACCACGCCATCCTTGGTCGTCCGGCTTATGCCCGTTTCATGGCCCGACCATGCTACGTGTATCTCAACTGAAGATGCCCGGGCCCAAGGGTGTGATCACAGTCACTGGCAATTGGCAGAGGGCTGAGGAGTGCCTTCAGCAGGGCTCCAAAATTGCCGATTATCAGATGGCTGTGGTCGAGTTGGAGGAATACAAGAAGAGTGATGATCCTGCCGACCTGCTGCGTGCCAAGAAGCCCGCTTCTGAATCAGCTTTTCAGTCGGCAGGTGAATTGAAGCAAATCCACATTCACCCGACGGATCCAAATGCTGCCCCGACCAACATCTCAACGACACTCGACAGTAAATAGGAAGCCAAGCTCATCCAGTTCCTCCGTGAGAACTGGGACATCTTCGCATGGAAGCCTGCTGACATGCCGGGTGTACCCAGGGAACTGGCTGAGCACCGACTGAGAGTCGACCCGAAGGCCAAGCCTGTGAAAGAGCACTTGCGTCGATTGGCAGCAGAGAAGCGGAAGGCAATCGGCGAGGAGGTGGCTCGTCTCTTGGCGGCTAAGTTCATACGTGAGATTTACCACTCCGAGTGGCTATCGAACGTCGTCATGGTCCCCAAGAAGGACAAGTCACTCCGCATGTGTATTGACTTCAAACATATCAATCGGGTCTGCCCGAAAGATCATTTTCTGCTCCCCCGCATTGATCAGATTGTCGACTCAACTGCGGGGTGCGAGCGTCTATCTTTTCTTGATGCATACTCTGGCTACCATCAAATCCGTCTGTTTGGTCCAGATGAAATAAAGACAGCCTTCATCACCCCTTTCGGGTGTTTTTGTTATATCACCATGCCTTTTGGTTTGAAAAATGCTGGCGCTACTTTCATGCGCATGATTCAAAAATGCTTGCTTGATCAGATCCCTCGGAATGTTGAAGCGTACATGGATGATATTGTCATCAAGTCTCGCAAAGGTTCCGACCTGCTGACTGACTTGGCTGAAACATTCGCCAATCTGAGGAGGTACGATATCAAGTTAAACCCGTCTAAGTGCACTTTCGGTGTTCCTGGTGGCAAATTGCTCGGTTTTCTTGTTTCCGAACAAGGAATCGACGTTAATCCTGAGAAGATCAGTGCAATTACCCGAATGAAAAGCCCTGAGCGTGTGCACGATGTCTAGAAGCTCACAGGTTGCCTGGCGGCGTTGAGTCGATTCATTTCTCGTCTCGGTGAGAAGGCATTGCCTTTATACCGACTGATGAAGAAGTCTGATACATTCGAGTGGACTCCAGAAGCTGAAGCAGCGTTTGTTGAGCTCAAAGCCCTGCTTTCCACCCAGCCGGTGCTTGCTGCTCCGCACAGCAAAGAGCCCTTGCTCCTGTACATCGCGGCCACTAATCAGGTCGTCAGTACAGTTCTCACTGTCGAGCGGGAAGAGGAAGGCAAGGCTTACAAAGTCCAACGTCCAGTCTACTATATTTCTGAAGTGTTGACTCCTTCAAAGCAAAGGTACCCACATTACCAGAAGCTCGTCTATGGTATATATCTGTCAGCAAAGAAGGTGGCACACTACTTTCAAGATCACTCAATTTCAGTCATCAGTGATGCTCCATTGTCTGAGATCCTCAACAATCGAGATGCGACTGGTCGAGTGGCCAAATGGGCTATTGAGCTCCTTTACTTTGATATCAAGTTTGAAGCGAAAAAGGCAATCAATTCTCAAGCACTTGCTGATTTCCTGGCCAAGTGGATAGAACAGCAGCAGCCAATCCAAATCCACTCGGCGCACTGGACCATGTTCTTTGATGGCTCGAAGATGCTGAATGGGTCTGGTGCTGGCGTAGTATTGGTATCCCCAAAAGGCGACAAACTTAGTTATGTCCTGCAGATTCACTTCAATTCCTCCAATAACGAAGCTGAATATGAAGCACTCTTATATGGGTTGCGTATGGCCATCTCACTCGGCGTCCGGCGCCTGATGGTATACGGTGATTCTGATTTGGTGGTCAATCAGGTGATGAAAGAGTGGGATGTCAGGAACCCTGCTATGACTGGATACTGCAATGCAGTAAGAAAGCTTGAGAAGAAGTTCGAAGGTTTGGAACTCCATCATGTTCCCCGAGTGAAGAATCAGGCAGCTGATGAGCTAGCAAAGATTGGATTCACTCGGAAGCCTGTCCCCGGCAATGTGTTTCTGGAGCACCTACATTCTCCTTCAGTACAAGAAGATCCCTTCACTGAAGAGCCCCCGCAAGCAAAGAGCGCCTCTGATCCGACAGAAGTTGATGTCCCAGCGGTCATAGATCCGGTCATGGAGATTCTGGTGATCACGCCCGACTGGACAGTACCTTATATCGCATACATTCTGAGGCAAGAACTCCCAGATGACGAGGTTGAAGCTCGACAGATTGTCCGCAGATCCAAGGCCTTCACTGTTATGGGTGGACAACTTTACAGAGAAAGCGTAACTGGCGTGACTCAGCGGTGTATCTCTCCTGAAGAAGGTCGACTGATTTTGGAGGAAATTCACTCGGGGACTTGTGGTCATCATGCGTCATCTAGGACGATTGTTGCCAAAGCATACCGAGCTGGTTTCTTCAAACTTGTCACACAAGCCTGCATCTGCCTTGAAGACTATTCCACTCGTCTGGCCGTTCGCTGTATGGGGTTTGGATATGGTTGGTCCTCTACGAACAGGCCAGAGTGGATTTACGCATCTGCTTGTAGCAGTCGACAAGTTCACCAAGTGGATTGAGGCTAAGCCCATAAAGAAGCTGAACTCGCGCACTGCTATCAAGTTCATGAAAGAGATAATGTTCCGGTATGGAGTTCCCCACAGTATCATCACGGACAATGGTTCAAACTTTGACTCGGAAGAGTTCAGATACTTTTGCTCCTCCCAAGGCACTCGGGTGGATTACGCATCCGTTGCGCACCCCCAGACTAACGGTCAAGCTGAGCGAGCAAATGGCCTTATCCTTCAAGGATTGAAGCCTCGACTCATGCGAGACCTTGAACATGCAGCTGGAGCTTGGGTCACTGAATTGCCGTCTATCCTATGGGGTTTGAGGACGACTCCCAACCGGTCAACTGATCGTACTCCTTTCTTCATGGTGTATGGAGCCGAAGCCGTTCTGCCGAGCGATCTCCTTCACAATTCTCCCCGTGTGGACCTTTACCCCGAGGCTGAAGCTGAACAAGCACGACAAGACGGTGTAGATCTCCTAGAAGAAGAGCGCGAGATGGCTCTGATTCGGTCGACTGTATATCAGCAAGATCTGCGCCGCTTCCATGCGAAGCACGTCAAGAGTCGGTCGTTCCATGAAGGTGATCTTGTCCTCCGAGTGGATCAGCAGCGACCTCACAAGCTGGCCCCAGCATGGGAAGGCCCGTTCGTCGTCATCAAAGTACTGAACAATGGAGCCTACCACCTCTTCAACCTCAAGAAGAATACCGACGAGCCGCGCGCCTGGAACGCGGATTTACTTCGACGTTTTTATACTTGACGACTGAGTTGTTTTGATGTAATAAGAGTACTCCAGACAGTGTCGTTTGTCGAAGTTATGACTCCCGTAGTCTATTGTCGATTCCGATCGCGCAATTTCGCATTCAAAAACTACTCCGAGTGACGAGCGATCCTCTCACTCGGGGGCTTAGCTGCGAACCAGCTTTCGCCTAAGTTAAAAACTCTTCCGAGTGGATAGTATTCCATTCACTCGGAAACTTAGATGCGAACCAGTTTTTGTCTAAGTTCAAAACTTCTCCGAGTGGCGAGCGATCCTCTCACTCGGGGGCTTAGCTGCGAACCAGTTTTCGCCTAAGTTAAAAACTATTCCGAGTGGATAGTATTCCATTCACTCGGAAACTTAGCTGCAAACCAGTCTTCGTCTAAGTTCAAAAACTACTCCGAGTGATGAGCGATCCTCTCACTCAGGGGCTTAGCTGCGAACTAGCTTTCGCCTAAGTTAAAAACTCTTCCGAGTGGATAGTATTCCATTCACTCAGAAACTTAGCTACGAACCAGTCTTCGTCTAAGTTCAAAACTTCTCCGAGTGGCGAGCGATCCTCTCACTCGGGGGCTTAGCTGCGAACCAGTTTTTGCCTAAGTTAAAAACTCTTCCGGGTGGATAGTATTCCATTCACTCGGAAACTTAGCTGCGAACCAGTCTTCGTCTAAGTTCGAAACTTCTCCGAGTGGCGAGCGATCCTCTCACTCGGGGGCTTAGCTGCGAACCAGCTTTTGCCTAAGTTAAAAACCCTTCCGAATGGATAGTATTCCATTCACTCGGAAACTTAGCTGCGAACTAGTCTTCGTCTAAGTTCAAAACTTCTCCGAGTGACGAGCGATCCTCTCACTCGGGGGCTTAGCTGCGAACCAGCTTTCGCCTAAGTTAAAAACCCTTCCGAGTGGATAGTACTCCATTCGCTCGGAAACTTAGCCGTGAACCAGTCTTCGTCTAAGTTCAAAACTTCTCCGAGTGACGAGCGATCCTCTCACTCGGAGGCTTAGCTGCGCACCAGCTTTCGCCTAAGTTTAAAAACCCTGCCGAGTGGATAGTATCCTATTCACTCAGAAACTTAGCTGCGAATCAGTCTTCGCCTAAGTCCGAAATTCTTCCGAGTGCTGAACATCCGTTCCATTCGAGAACAAAACAAATTCAGCCAAACGAAGGATTGACAGCAAAATGCAGATAAATCCAAAGTTTCTAGCGCGGTTGAAAGTTGTTCGCGCAAACGAAAGTACTCAGGCTTAAGGCCTGAACGAAGTTTTAAAGCGGTTACACCTTCACTCGGCATACCGAGGCAAATAAAGTTTTAACTGTGATTAAAGTTTCATCAAGCTCCGGTGGCACTCGCAGGCTCGACAAAAGTGTCCAGATCAATCCCATCAGCGATCCGAGTGGCTGCGTCGATGAAGGTCTCCATGAAGTCCTCGAATTGAAGTTTCTTCGTGTTGACCACCTGGAGCGCCTTCAGCTTGTCCTCCTTTGCCTCCCTGCAATGGACCCGGACGAGTGACAGCGCCACGTCGGCTCCGCAGCGAGCGGCAGATTTTTTCCATGCTTGCACTCGATTGGGAATTTCATTGAGGCGAGTCATCATCGACTCAAGGTCAGTCTGGAGGGTGTCTTCTGGCCACAGCTCTTTGTCAATCTTCTCCAGCGCAGCCTTCAGTTGAGTGATATACCCCTGAACACTTTTGAGACGAGCGTCGAGCCTGAACATGTTCATGGCCACAACGTCCCCGACGGGTGACTTGGTGGGGTCCAGATTGGGCTCGATATCTTCGGTCTCCTTGTCAAAGTCTTGGCAGAATTCTATATGAAGGGGAAAGGAAAAGTTGCTCACACAGCTGTTCTGGAGAAATTAAAGAAATTCACTCGACGGAAGAAAGTTACCTTCAAGCATGCCGAACATCTTCTTCGCGAAGTCTCCCAAGTAGTTCTCCAGATTGCTCCTTCTCTTGGTTTGCAGCTCAAGCTTTTTGATCCAATCGGCCCGTTCTTGCTGGAGTTTGGTGTTCTCTTCTTCCAATTTGCTGGCTGCGGCAAGCTTCTTCTCAGCAGCTTCGGTTTTCTCCTTTGCCACCTTATGAGCATCAGCAAGCGCTTTGTCTTTATCTTCAAGCGCCTTCTTCATGGTATCTAAAGAAATAACATTGTTGAGTCGGGCTTGGAGTCGACGGTTCTCATCACGCACGTCTGTTCGAGTGAGGACACTCGGTTCAAAGAATAGAAGATGAAAGTGATAGTGCAATTGGTCGACAAGGATTACCTCCCAGGGTCTTCAGCTCGGTCTGTGCATGGTCTAGGCTGTTCTTGGTCACCTCCAGATCCAGCTGGAGTTGGTTTTTCTCTTTCTCCAGGTCGACGTACTTAGTCCCAATCTCACAAGCTTTCTGAAATCAGCAAAGAAGTAGTTCAGTCGACACTAATATTTCTCCACTCCTGAGTGGAAAAGAGCAAGCACAGTCAATTGGATGGCGGCCCGCCGCCCCACCCCACACCCCTGCAAAGCGTCATATCATGGTTGATGGAAATGATGTCCATGAAACCTGCAGGATAGGCCCTGCCGGTTCAGACCTTTCCATCCCTAAGACCAGCGCTCAGAGGTGGAGATACCAAGGAAAAGAACTCACTCGACAGATCGAGTGAAAAGAGTACTCCAAGTACAAAAAAGGACCCCGAGTCCAAGTTCTTAAGACTACTGCCCATCGTAAACGATCGACAGTAGTCTCGGGGACTACACCCAGTGGGTGCACTGAGCGTGCCCCCACTGGATACGAAACCACTCGGCTAGGTCCGACCTGTCCGAGTATAAAAAAAGCAAGCAAACATTGTCTCTATCAGACCCCCGCCGATGCAAGCACTCGACGGCGGTCTCGGGGACTACACCCAGTGGGTGCACTCAGCGTGCCCCCACTGGACCTACTATCACCCGACCAGGTCCGTCCTGTCGAGTGACAAGCATGACAAAGCAACTATCAAAACAAATCTAAGACCCCTGCCGATGTCTTCGTCATTCGACAGCGGTCTCGGGGACTACACCCAGTGGGTGCACTCAGCGTGCCCCCACTGGACCAGAAACCACTCGACTAAGACCTGATCTACTCGTGGAGAAAACAAGCAAGTATGCATCAAAAGAATACACCCAGTGGGTGTAGAGTCAAGATGGATAGGAATTCAATCGGAAATGAACTTACAATCGCACTTACTCGGACATTGGCACGGAGCGCTGTGCTGGCATCATAAGCCAACTTGCTGGCCTCATACGCCTCCTTCGTACGCAGCATCATTTGCCCAGCCTGGATCATGGCCTCCTTGGAAGCTCCAGTCTGGTCCTCTGGGACGTGGTACAAAGGATATGCGGGCGTCGAGTGAGTCGGTGCTGCAGCTGGGATCTCGAGAGTTGCCTGAGGTTGTCCGAGTGGTGCTGAGACCACAAGAGTTGAAGTTGCTGGCGGAGCACTCGACAGTGGAACCACAAGATCAGCTCCGGCTCGGGAGGTGTCGCCAAGTTCTTGAGATGATGCAGCAGTCGACCTACGAGGCGCTTGTCCCGACGATGTCCTCCGAGGGCGAACGCGTGGAGTGTCCAAGGGCACAACTTCACCCCCTGCTCCCTGTTGCGGCTCCTCATCGTCTTCCACTTGGATGACGTCGTCAGCTACCAATTGACAACCTCAACTTAGTCAGTCGACGATTCTTCTTCGAAAAACAGAATAGAGTGAAGATTTGCTATACCTCGTTGAGAGGTGGCCACGTCAGCAGTGTCCACGTCCATGTGATCCTCTTCATCTCGCAGAGGCGACGTCACTGAGGTAGCAGCTCTGGCAAACAAATTCCACTCGATCAACAAAGGCATGAAATTCCACAACAGTAGAAAAAGGAACACTCACGTCGAGGCGACGGGCACGGTGATCTTCATACGGGGCAGAGCCTTCCGAGGTTTTGGTGCGTCAGACCTGGGCTGTTTCGCAGCCTTTTCAGTCGACTCGGACGTTGCGGCCCTGTCGCGCTTCGGATTCCTTGTGCTCGATGCCAAAGTTTTGCTTGAGACGGCTTCTGGGTCTTCACGCTGCTTGGTACGACGCTCAATGCGCGGAAGAGCCTGGACCTCTACCTCGCCTTCCTCCAGGTCGTCATCGCCGTCTTCACTGTCATCGGCGTAATCGACATCTGCGCTGCTGCCTGCGCTCTCTTCTCCGTCATCAGGCTGTGCTCCATTCGGCACTGGCGAATACATGTTCGTAAACTCCTGCAAGATACAAACTGTAAAGTCAGTCGACTGAAGACCCAACCACTCGACGGAACATGAAAACATTCGACAAAGATATAACTCACCAGGTTCGTCGGAGGGTTCAAAGCAGAGAAGGGCAAGATTCGCTTGGCTCCCAGAGGGTTATCACAGGCTCCGGTGATGCTTCTGAGCCACTGGGCAACAGTCTCTTTAGAGACTTCCTCTGGATGTGTCCGAGTGGTGTCTTCGGGCCCCGAATAGTGCCACATAGTGTGATCTCTAGCTTGGAGAGCCTGGATTCGCCGACTGAGAAACGCTTCTAGGAGGTCCATGCCAGTCACCCCACCACGGATCAGGTCTACTACTGCATTCACTAAGATCCCTACTTGGACTTTCTCTCCCTCTGTCACGTTCAGTGTTCTGAGAGTAGTAGGTCGATCCAATGTGAAGGGAGGAAGACCAGTCGACATATTGGGAGATGCAATATCTTTGCAGTAAAACCATGTCGACTGCCAGCCCCGAACAGATTCAGGAAAGGTCATCGACAGGAACGCACTCCTACCCCTCTTCTGGATCCCCAAGCCACCGCATAGCTGGATGACATGGGTCTTACTATCACTAGGATTGGCCTTTTTGACACATTGGGACCGGATGGTGAATATATGTTTGAACAAACCCCAATGAGGAGAACAACCCAAGAAGCACTCGCACAAGGTGATGAAAGTGGCAAGGTATGAAATGGTATTCGGAGGAAAGTGGTGGAGTTGCGCTCCGAAAAAGTTCAAAAACCCGCGGACGAATGGATGAGGGGGCATAGAAAAACCTCGCTCAACGTGGGTGAGGAGGAGGACTCGCTCCCCTTCGCGCAGCTCCGGCTCAATCTCCCCCTCCGACAGCCTCCACGAACCTTCGGCTACGAGCCCGTCGGCGACGAGGTTCTCGACGTCCCCCGCCGTGACCGTCGACGGGAGAAAATCTCCCTGGATCCACCCCGGCGGCGCCGTGAATCGGGCGCCCGACGGCTTCTTCGCCTTGGCCCCTCCCTTCTTGGCGCGCTCGAGCTTCTCCGTCTTGCTTTTCGTCATTGCGGCGACGGTCGTCGAGGCGGAGTTGAGCGGCGCGCGTGGAGCAGGGGAGGTGGAGGAAAAGAGAAGATTTGGGGGAGAAGTACTGTGATGTCCGCGGCGCGGTCTGATCTTATATCAGCCTGAGTGAGTCGCTGACCTGCGGGCCCGCTAGATCTCTATGTATCTCCGCCGCAGAAGACGCGCTGTACGTGGCGTAATGGGCGTCGCGAAAATCGAGGCGTTATGCTCCCACTTGCCCCAGTCATGGCGTCATCTTCGCGCAGCACGCGCTTCCCAAATTTTCGAACCCCGTGAAATCCGGGCCTGACGAAGCGACCCGTCGCATCAGAAGACCCTGCTGACCGCTCGGACCTGATTCCGCGCTCAAGTTCACTCGGACGTGTTTCAAGACAGAATCGATCAGGGTGAATGACAAAGATTCCAATCGACGCAGACTCCTGTGAAGCCCTAAAATGCACTCGGAATTTTTATGTCTTATCAGAACCCGCATCGAGCCCATTTTCACTCGAACCCCGATCCATTCGGGGGCTAATGATGGGGATATGTACCTAGGGTAGGGTCATAGGCCTGACCTACATACCCTACCCAAGGGCACTACCCTAGAAAACTTAAGGACTACAAGGAAGTCTCCGACTGAAATCACCAAGGCGTATGAGTCACTCGACAACATCCACTCGGAGTCTCCTCCCTCCACTCGACGGTTACCTTTCACTCGGAAGAACCATAATATAGTCGACCGCAGAAGACCAGAAGCCACTCCAGGGAGGCCAATGGGCAGGCGTTCGGCTGAACCATTTGTAGCATTTATTGCATACGTTACCAGTAACGTACATCTTTATTACCACGATCGAACCCTTGGTTGCTGGGTATTCATGAGGGGCAGCGCACTCTATATAAGCCACCCCTCCCCTCTGGCACAAGGGTTCGCACCCCTTGTAACTCTCATATTCCACACGACAAGCTCCCGAGCACTGAGACGTAGGGCTGTTACCTCCACGAGAGGGGCCTGAACTCATACATCTGTGTGTACATCCTCGCCGTAGCTAGGACTCTGCCCTCTCCTTACGTACCCCTACCTTCTACTGTCAGGCTTGTTCCCACGACACCATTAACATGAAAAGTGACATTGCCCTTGTTGCAATCAATAACAGCCCCTGCAGTATTCAAAAAGGGTCTACCAAGGATGATCGACATACTGTCGTCCTCGAGAATATCAAGGATAACAAAGTCCGTTAAGATAGTAACGTTTGCAACCACAACAAGCACATCCTCACAAATACCGATGGGTAAAGCAGTTGATTTATCAGCCATTTGCAAAGAGATTTCAGTAGGTGTGAACTTATTCAAATCAAGTCTACGATACAGAGAGAAAGGCATAACACTAACACCGGCTCCAAGATCACATAAAGCAGTTTTAACATAATTTCCTTTAATAGAGCTTGGTATAGTAGGTACTCCGGGGTCTCCTAGTTTCTTCGGTATTCCACCCTTAAAAGTATAATTAGCAAGCATGGTGGAAATCTCAGCTTCCGGTATCTTTCTTTTATTTGTCACAATATCCTTCATATACTTAGCATAAGGAGACATTTTCAGAATATCAGTCAAGCGCATACGTAAAAAGACAGGTCTAAGCATTTCAACAAAGCGCTCAAAATCCTCATCATCCTTTTTCTTGGATGGCTTAGGAGGAAAGGGCATGGGTTTCTGAACCCATGGTTCTCTTTCTCTACCATGCTTCCTAGCAACAAAGTCTCTTTTATCATATCTTTTATTCTTAGGTTGTGGGTCATCAAGATCAACAGCAGGTTCAATCTCCACATCATTATCATTACTAGGTTGAGCATCATTATGAACATCATCATTAATATTATCACTAGGCTCATGTTCATTACCAGATTGTGTCTCGGCATCAGAAATAGAAATATCATTTGGATTCTCAGGTGTATCTATAACAGGTTCACTAGCAGCATGCAAAGTCCTATCGTCATTCTTTTTCCTACTCTTACTGAGACGACTAGGTGCATCAGTATTAACTCTCTGAGAATCTTGCTCAATTCTCTTAGGGTGGCCCTCAGGATACAAAGGTTCCTGAGTCATTCTACCACCTCTAGTCACAACTTTAACAGAATGATCATTGTTCTTACCATTCATCTCACTAAGAAAATCATTTTGTGCCTTAAGTACTTGTTCTACTTGAGTAGTTACCATGGAAGCATGTTTACTAATAATCTTAAGATCATTGACAGTTCTACTCAAATAATCACCCAAGCGATCAAGCATGTAAGCATTATGTTTCAATTGTCTACTAACATAAGCATTGAAATTTTCTTGCTTGACTACAAAGTTATCAAATTCATCCAAGCATTGACTAGCAGATTTATTATAAAGAATATCACCTTCATCAAATCTATGGAGAGAATTTACCTCTACTACCTGTGTCGGGTTATCAAGACCATGTATTTCTTCAATAGGTGGTAGATTCTTAACATCTTCGGCTTTAATACCTTTTTCCTTCATAGATTTCTTTGCCTCTTGCATATCTTCAGGACTGATAAATAGAATACCTCTTTTCTTCGGAGTTGGCTTTGGAGGTGGTTCGGGAATAGTACAATCATTATCATTGCTCAATATATTATTCAATAGTAGCTCAGCTTGTTCAACAGTTCGTTCCCTGAAAACACAACCAGCACAACTATCTAGGTGGTCCCTAGAAGCATCGGTTAGTCCATTATAAAAGATATCAAGTATTTCGTTTTTCTTGAGAGGATGATCGGGCAAAGCATTAAGTAATTGGAGAAGCCTCCCCCAAGCTTGTGGGAGACTCTCTTCTTCAATTTGCACAAAGTTAAATATTTCCTGCAAGGCAGCTTGTTTCTTATGGGCAGGAAAATATTTTTCAGAGAAGTAATATATCATATCCTGGGGACTACGCACACAACCAGGAGCAAGAGAATTAAACCATATCTTAGCATCACCCTTTAATGAGAAAGGAAACAACTTAAGAATATAGTAATACCGAATTTTTTCCTCATGAGTAAATAGGGTGGCTATATCATTCAATTTAGTAAGATGTGCCACAACAGTTTTAGATTCATAACCATGGAAAGGATCAGATTCAACCAAAGTAATTAACTCAGGATCGACAGAGAATTCATAATCCTTATCAGTAACAAAGATAGGTGAAGTAGCAAACTTAGGATCATATTGCATTCTAGCATTCAAAGATTTTTCTTTCCACTTGCATAGCAATTTCTTAAGATCATCTCTATCCTTACAAGAAAGAAAGTCCCTAGCTACCTCTCCTTCCATAACATAACCCTCAGGTATATCAGGCAATTCATATCTAGGAGAGCTAGGTCTAACAGGTGTACCATAGTGTTCAGTTTCAATAATTTCATCAGATTCAGCATTAACTCTAGCAATTTGTTCATCAAGAAATTCACCCAGTGGCACAGTAGTATCAAGCCAAGTATCATCATAAGCATCATGCATAGCAGAAGTAGCATCATCAATTACTTGCGACATATCAGAATCAGTAGCAGGTGGTGGTGTCGCAAATTTACTCATAACAGAAGGTGAATCAAGTGCAGAGCTAGATGGCAGTTCCTTACCTCTCCTTGTAGTTGAGGGGTAGATCTTGGTTTTTGAGTCTTTCAAATTCTTCATAGTGATCAACAGATATATATCCCAAGTAACTCAGAGAATAGAGCTATGCTCCCCGGCAACGGCGCCAGAAAAAGGTCTTGATAACCCACAGGTATAGGGGGTCGCAACAGTTTTCGGGGATAGAGTATTCAACCCAAATTTATTGATTCGACACAAGGGGAGCCAAAGAATATTCTCGAGTATTAGCAGCTGAGTTGTCAATTCAACCACACCTGAAAGACTTAATATCTGCAGCAAAGTATTCAGTAGCAAAGTAGTATGGAAGTAACGGTAACGATGGCAAAGTGACAGTAGCAGTTTTGTAGTGATTGTAACAGTAGCAACGGTAAAGTAACTTAGCAAAGATCAATATGTGAAAAGCTGGTAGGCAATGGATCAGTGATGGATAATTATGTCGGATGGCATTCATCATGCAACAGTTATAACTTAGGGTGACACAGAACTAGCTCCAATTCATCAATTTAATGTAGGCATGTATTCCATATATAGTCATACGTGCTTATGGAAAAGAACTTGCATGACATCTTTTGTCCTACCCTCCCGTGGCAGCGGGGTCCTAAGGGAAACTAAGGGATATTAAGGCCTCCTTTTAATAGAGAACCGGACCAAAGCATTAGCACTTAGTGAATACATGAACTCCTCAAATTACGGTAATCACCCGAAAGAATCCCAGTTATTGTCACCCTGGGGGATGGGGATCATAACTCGTAATAGGTGTCTACAACTTGCAAGATAGGATCAAGAACACATATATATTCATGAAAACATAATAGGTTCAGATCTGAAATCATGGCACTCGGGCCCTAGTGACAAGCATTAAGCATAGCAAAGTCATAGCAACATCAATCACAGAACATAGTGGATACTAGGGATCAAACCCTAACAAAACTAACTCGATTACATGGTAAATCTCATCCAACCAATCACCGTCCAGCAAGCATACGATGGAATTACTCACGAACGGCGGAGAGCATCATGAAATTGGTGATGAAGGATGGTTGGTGATGACGACGGCGTCGATTTCCCCTCTCCGGAGCCCAAATCAGACTCCAGATCTGCCCTCTCGAGGAAGAACAGGAGGTGGCGGCAGCTCCGTATCGTAAAACGCGATGAACTCTTCTCCCTGATTTTTTTCTCCACGGATGTGAATATATAGAAGTGGAATCGAGGTCGGAGGAGCCACAGGGGGCCCACAAGCCACCAGGGCGCGCCCTAGGGGGGCGCCCTCCTGGCTTGTGGCCAACAGGTGGGCCCCCCTGGCTTGATTCTTTCGCCAATATTTTTTATTAATTCCAAAAATATTCTCCGTAAATTTTCAGGTCAATCCGAGAACTTTTATTTCTGCACAGAAATAACACCAAGGCAATTCTGCTGAAAACAGCGCCAGTCCGGGTTAGTTCCATTCAAATCATGCAAATTAGAGTCCAAAACATGGGCAAAAGAGTTTGGAAAAGTATATACGACGGAGACGTATCAGTACTCTTTGATGTTCTTTGTGTTGGATTGAATATGATGAATCTGAAATTGTTTGATGTGTGTCGAATAATTAACCCACGGATACTTGAGGTGACATTGGAGTATCTAGGTGACATTAGGGTTGATTGATATGTATCATTGGTGTTATTTCAGTACGAACTCTAGGGGTGTTTGTGACACCTATAGGAATAGCCCAATAGATTGATCGGAAAGGGTAACTTTGAGGTGGTTCTACTACCTACAACAATTTCATCTCATGTTCTCCGCTAGATATGAACTTTGGAGTAATTCTTTATTGCACGTTGAGGGATGATCATATGATTCTATTATGTTAGCATTGTTGAGAGATTGCACTAGTGAAAGTATGAACCCTAGGCCTTATTTCCAAGCATTTATATAACATTTTGCTCGCTGGTTGTCACTTGCTACCTTGCTGTTTTTATATTTTCAGATTACAAAAACCTATATCTATCATCCATATTGCACTTGCATCACCGTCTCTTCGTTGAACTAGTGCACCTATACAATTTGTCATTGTATTGGGTGTGTTGGGGACGCAAGAGATTTCTTGTATTTGTTTGCAGGGTTGTTTGAGAGAGATCATCTTCATCCTACAGCTCCCACAGATTGATAAACCTTAGGTCATCCACTTGAGGGAAAATTGCTACTATCCTACAAAACTCTGCGCTTGGAGGCCCAACAGAGTCTACAAGAATAAAGTTGCGTAGTAGACATCAAGATATTTTCTGGCGCTGTTGCCGGGGAGGTGAGTGCTTGAAGGTATATCTTTAGATCTTGCAATTAAATCTTTTAGTTTCTTGTTTTCACTAATTTGGTTTTATAAAAGAAAACTGCCAAAAAAATGGAATTGATGTTGCATCAAATTCTTTACCTTTATGATGTTTTTCTTGAAAATGATGGATCAGAAAATTGTGTCAAAGTGTTAGAAGAAGAGTTCAATAAAATGTTTGGCATTAAATCCTTGAATGATGAGCATGATAGCAATGTTATTAGTATAAATTCTATGAATATCCATGATGCTAATGATATGCAAAGCCACAAGCTTGGGGATGCTATGTTTGATGAAGATGATATTTTTAGTCCCTCAAGTTTTGATGAGCAAATTTATTATGATGGTAGCATGCCTCCTATCTATGATGATTATATTGATGAAAGTGGGTTTGGAAGAGTGTCAACTCTAGGTACTAATGATCCCACTATTTTGGAGGGTGTTAAATCTTATTTTAATAATTATGAAAGTGGATTTGGAGAGGTTACAACTTTATTTAATGATGATTCCACTACTTTGGAAGAGGTTTGAATTGATTATGACAACCAAGTTGCTATCTGTGATGATTACGATGATGACATGTATGCTATAAAGAATAATGATAACTATGAAACTTGTCATCATGATTTTAATTTTCAATTTGGTTATGTCAATCATGCATCTCATGATAGTTATCCTGTTGAGTTTGCTCCCACTACAATGAATGAGAAGAAAATTGCTTATGTGGAGAGTAATAAATTTTTCTTTGCTTGTGGATCATGACAAGAATGCTTTATGTGATAGTTATATTGTTGAATTCCTTCATGATGCTACTGAAAATTATTATGAGGGAGGAACATATGCTTGTAGGCATTGCTATAATATCAAGTTTCCTCTCTATGTATTCAAAATTTTAAAGTTGTGCTTGTTTTGCCTTCCTATGCAAGTTGATTCTTGCTTCAATAAATTGTTTGCTTGCAAAATCCCTATGCAAGTTGATTCTTGCTTCAATAAATTGTTTGCTTGCAAAATCCCTATGCATAGGAAGTGGGTTATACTTAAATGTGCTTGCCATGTGATTCATAATGCTCTCTTGCATGTTTCAATTATTACCTTTTATGTGAGCATCATTGAAATCATCATGCCTAGCTAAAAGGCTCTAAAGAAAAGCGCTTGTTGGGAGACAACCCAACACTTTTCCTTTATGTTTTTTATGTGTTCACATGATTAAGCTACTGTAGTAATCATGTTTTGTGTCTTTTATTTTAATAAAGTGCCAAGTAAAGCCTTTGGATAGTGTGGATACTTGTTAGTTTGATTCTGTGCAAAAACAGAAACTTTTACGTCCAGCGCAGAATTTCTCTGATTTTACTGGAGAGTCAAATTTTTTGAAATTTTAACAAAGTTTTTCTATGCAAATCGTCTACGTTGTCCTAATGTTTCAGAATTTTTAGAGATAGGAAAATATGGATTTCATTCAGATCTTCACAGACTGTTCTGTTTTTGACAGATTCTGTTTTGCATGCATAGTTTACCTTTTTTGGTGTTTCCATAGCTTACATTTAGTGGTATAAATTATGGGAATTATAGAATATAGTAGTTATTGTGTGAGAAAAATTATGAATCTTGTCTTGACAATACCTAAGTGAATGATCTATCTTTATTATGCTAACCCATCTCACGAAGTTCCGTTAAGTTTTGTGTGATTGAAGTTTTCAAGTTTAAGAAGAGATACCGATATGAGGAGAATAAGGAGTGGTAAGACCCTAAGCTTGGGGATTACCAAGGCACCCCCAAGGTAATATCCAAGGAAGACTCAACCGTCTAAGCTTGGGGATGCCCCGGAAGGCATCCCCTCTTTCGTCTTAAACACTATCGGTATATCTTACTTAGAGTTATATTTTTATTCGTCAAGTAATATGAGTTTTGCTTGAAGCGTAATTTTATTTTGTTATTATTTTCTTATTGTTATTATAATATTGTTTTTCAATAAAAAGTTCCAAGAATTGCCTTTTAGGATGCTTGAATTACATGTTTGATATGTGTTGTGTAAAAACAGAAACTTTTGCTGTAGTGTTTGAATTTTTATATTTTACTAGGACATGGAAAGTTTCTAAATTTTTTACACAGTATTGTAATATAATTTTTTTATCATGTCCTAAATTTTCAAAATATTTAGAGATACATAAGTGCATTTTGTAAATTAATTGTTACAGACTGTCCTGTTTAGACAGATTGCTGTCTTAGTTTTGTTATCTACTTCTCATATAGTTTTCATGACTTATATTGGTAGATATAAATTGTTGAAATGATAGTATATAGAAGATAATGTTTGAAAATTATTGTGCAACTTGTCTTGGCAGTACATAAAGAGTTGATTTATTCTCATGTGCACTAACCTATCTCATGAGTTATTTTCAAGTTTTGTGTGGACGAAATTTTGAGACCTAGGTGATACCGTGATATGAGAGGAATTAACGAGACACAAAAGTTCAAGCTTGGGGATGACCAAGGCACCTCAAGACAATATTACAAGACGTTTCAAGCATCTAAGCTTGGGGATGCT
Source organism: Elymus sibiricus (assembly GCA_039707655.1). Classification (NCBI taxonomy): domain Eukaryota; kingdom Viridiplantae; phylum Streptophyta; class Magnoliopsida; order Poales; family Poaceae; genus Elymus; species Elymus sibiricus. Next base: position 279,963,707 of record CM077667.1, read on the forward strand.
ACGCATTGCACCTCTCTTCATCAACAATTATCGGTTAGCCTATGTTGATCCTAAGTTTTTATCCGTTTACATGATATGTGCTATTCTTGGAGTGCTATTTTTGTTTCATTTGCAGTTTGAATAAAATATCAGATCTGAAAATCTTTATTGAGAGAGAGCCCTCACATAGCTACTTAATTGTTTAACTACTCATTGATCTTCACTTATATCTTTTTGAGAGTAGTTTGATGTTCACTCATGTGCTTCACGTATATCCTAAGAGTAAATTGTGAATGAATGAAATATCGTAAATATGAAATTATCAATGTGCTATATTCTTAGCAGCAGGTTCACATTTGGTTTAGAAAGTAAAATCTATTGAAGTTTGACAATCACAATATTGGTCATACAAGCAATTCATGAATGATTAGTATAAGGAAGAGAAATTTCACATACAAATATATTATCTTGGACATCTTTTATGCTTGCGAATACCCATTAATTATTTTCAACCTTGATCAAATACTTGAAGTTGGACAAGGAAGACAATGTAATGGTTATGTTTGGGTATATTTGCATAGAAGTTATATTGTTATGGATCCTCCAACATGTGGTGTTTCTTTAGAAACTTTTGCTAGCCAAAACTTCGTACTAAGTAGAGATACTACTTGTGCATCCAAATCCTTGAACCAAGTTTCTTCCATGAGAGTCCACCATACCTACCTATATATGGTATTTCACTGCCATTCCAAGTAAATTTGCACATGTCACCTCTAAACATTCAAATAAACATCGGTTTTGTGTACTCGTACCGCTCATGGAGCGATGGGGCGGTCATTATCTTCCACGCTAAGCGAGTTATTCTCAAGATGAGTATTTATTCACTTGTCATTGCACGAGAGAGGCTGGTAAAAAGGATGCCCGGTCCTGCATAATACAAAAATAAATAAACAAAAACTCCCCCTAGAAAGTTGATTGTTTGGAGGGCAACCGTGGATTTGGCCAGCTATGGAATGTGTCTGAATGGTGGAGGGGGAGCAAAATTTCAGCCTGTTTGGGAACCGCCAATAATGTGTTTAGCATGGAAGATATTTAAAACTCTGTTGTGACGTTGACAGGAAAAGTACACCACTCAAAATTACTTATTCATCTCTGTTTTAAACAATGAGCTCTGGCACCTCTGCAAATCCCTGTTTCCCTCTGCGAAGGGAGAATCTATTTACTTCTATGTTATTGATTTTCATGTTATTTACTTATCATGTTGAGTCAACTTCTTATTCCAACCTCAATCTATTAGTTGGCAAGCATCATGTGGTGGGGAAAGATCCAAACACATATATCCCGTCAAATATATTTGATCATGATTCATTATTGTTGACAATTATCTTTATGATAAGTATGTTGGGAGGCGAAACATTAAGCCACTATCTTTCTATGTGTTCGATGGATATTGTTTGTTCTAAAAATATGCTTTGAGTATTAGCAATCATGGAAGACTATATGATAATTGAGTATGTTGAGGTCTTACTTAGACTTGATGATGCATTGAAATTGTTTGATGACTAAAAAACATAGGTTGTTAAGTTTAAAGAGAATGCATTGTTTGAACCATGACATGTGAATTGATTGCTACTCTATCATGATGATTTTTATGAGAAAAAGTTGCTAGTTATGATGCTAGAAAAGTGACTGAAATTATCAATGATAAAAACTATTCACTATGCTAGCATTCACACTTCATAAATTACTTCTTTTATCATTTACCTACTTGAGGACGAGTAGGAATTAAGCTTGGGGATGCTGATACGTCTCCAACATATTGATAATTTATGAAGAATTCATGCCATATTTGCCTATGTTTACAATACTTTTATATGGTTTTTATGCACTTGATATGGTTTATTTAGAACTAACCCGGAGTGACGATGGTTTCAGCAGAATTACCGTGGTGTTGTTTTTGTGCAAAAAATAAAAGTTCTCGGAATCGCCCGAAACTTTTTTATGATTTTTTCTGGGGAAAATAAGAAATACTGGAGCAAAGAACCACCGGAGGGGAGCCACCTGTCGGCCACAAGCCAACAGGGCACGCCCACCACCCCTGGGCGCACCCTGATGGCTTGTGGGGCCTACGTGGCTCCGTTTAGGGTGATTCCAACGCCGAAAAATCCTATATATACAGAAACCCTTAGAAATAAAGAGAGAACTTCCGCTACGCCGCCGCAACTCTCTGTATCAAAGAAAAACCCATCTGGAGCCTTTCCAGTACCCTGCCGGAGAGGGGAAATCATCACCGGTGGCCATCTTCATCATCTCGGCGAAGGCCATGACGAGGAGGGAGTAGTTCACCCCCGGGGCTGAGGGTATGTACCAGTAGCTATGTGTTTAATCTCTCTCTCTCGTGTTCTTGAGATGTCACGATCTTGATGTATCACGGGCTTTGTTAATATAGTTGGATCATATGGTGTTTGCCCCTTGTTATCTTGTTGTGATGAATTGAATCTTTCCCTTTGAAATTTTCTTATGTCGGATTGAATGTTGGATTTGAGAACACTTGATGTATGTCTTGGTACTCAACTTGCAGATTCCCATGGTGACAATGGGGTAATATATGCATAGGGGTTGATACACGTTCTTGTCCTACTAGAAAAAAGGCTATTAGTGGCGCACCACATATTGCTATTAGTGGCGCACTATGGGTGCGCCACTATTAACACGCCATTAGTAATGGTTAGTAATGGCGCACCTCTGGTGCGCCACTGGTAAGGCACATACCAGTGGCGCACCATATGGTGCGCCACTACTAGCTTATGGTGCGCCACTGGTATTTCCTGGATGTGCGCCACTGGTATTTAGGATGGTGCGCCACTGCTATTAAAAGTCGGTGCGCCACTGGTAATTAATATGGTGCGCCACTGCTATTTTTATTAGGTGCGCCACTGGTAGAAAATATGGTGCGCCACTAGTATTTTTCTCTGGTGCGCCACTAGTATTTTTCTCTGGTGCGCCACTGGTAGTTAATTTCGTGCGCCACTAGTAGAATTTCAAAATTTTATTTTTTTATGCGCTGTCCACGTATTTATACATGTATACATTTTCAATATAGTACAGTACAGTATATACAGTTTGCAAAATTCAAATGCTCATAATTAAATAAATAAGAATCATAAAAATACAAATTTAGTATCCAAATTCTCAGAATGAAACCATTTATCAAGATAAAATAGTTACATAATCATTTAAATGCTGGACTATTCTAGAATTACAAAAGTAGTAAACTGACCTAGTTACAAACTAAGAAATAAATAGAAAACCTAAGCTAAAACCTATCTACCTATCTATCCTACACTACCACTTCACCACAGAGCCAACAACCTCGTCTGTCTTCATTTCCATGACCACCACTTGGTCATTGTCCAACACCTGCAGACAAAAACAATAGATAACCCTTGTGTTAAGATTAAAATGTAGGATCCACCAAATGGTTGGAAGTGGCAAGAAGTCTTCAGCAACAATGCGGGGATATTGGCTCTGAGAACAAATTTCTGTTAGCAGCTGTGTCATCAATGCGGGGAATAAATTTTTACCTTAAGTGTGCACATCGGACAGTAACTCTTGTTGTAAGCAAAACAAGCATGCCACGGATAGCAGGTCAGCAATTGTGTCATCCAAGCCTTGCCTTCCTGAAATAGAAACACATGATTACCGGCACTAAGATGGGTTCAATCTGGGTTATGAGTTCAGAAATCTATACAGGCTATCTAAATGCAAAGAAAAGAGTTATCGGGCTGTTCGGCTGATGGTTTCTGCGGCTGTTAAGCCGGCTGATGCTATTTTGTTGTGAGAGAAAAACACTGTACCATGGCTGATAAGCCGGGCTGATAAGTTCAAGCGAACAGGGCCGTGTTACACAAAATTGCCCACACTTATCAAAGACATATGCATTCCTTATCAACATGGACAATTAAATTACAGAAAAATGAGAGCCTGCTAGTGACCAAAACTGATATGGTTACATGATGGCCATGTAAGTTTACCTCTGTTTTCATTTCTGCAGAAACTGTTGCAGCAATTTCTCTTTTTATTTCTGCAGAAACTGCTGCATCGATTTGTTCCTTGTGAGTGGCATGTCTGCATAGAAGGAACAAATTAGAGAGGAATAGATAATTAACTAGAGCAGTAAGGAACACTACCATTGCTACTGCACGTAATAATAACGATGCGTGCTGAGATGGATGCAATATATATGCAAAGATGAATCACTAGAATATGCAAGCATGTAAATTTAGCAGATCACCATAGTGTCACATCAACACTACAGCTCAAAGTTCGCACTCGGATATCACAAATATGCTGATCTTGTCTAATATGGATAACCACAGTACAATATTTGCATTGAGAAGCATTCTTACAAATTACCATATATATGGGTGATAGATTAATCTTTCCTATTAAATTATCTTACACATAACAGGAATCAAATCTTATTTTCCCAAACAGTAAATCAATTGAACAGCGTGAGAAAAATAAGGACTAAATTATTTGAACCTTCTAACTATTTTTAAGGCATCAAATTAAATTTGACACCACAGGAACCAGTGAAGTGCCACAAGTGAATACAAATCAACAAATTAACCACTGCTTGCTTGCTGGTCATTTCAGTACATATTGCTTGCAATTTAATTTCATGGAGAAAATAAATTGCTCTATTAAATCACCAGCAAGGCAGCTAGGCAGTGCTAGTAACGATTAAAGTACTAGCCAAATTTCTACTAAATAATCAAGCAGCAGTAGTACTTATAGGTACTAAAGAATCTAAGTATAAGAGCACTACTTCTACTAATAGATCTCTGGTACGTATTTAATTTCTACTAACTAATCAAGTAGCAGACTAGCAATAGTACTTGTACTAATAAATAGGAGTACTACTTCTACTAACAGATCTCTGGTATCCAGTCTACTAACGAGTCCCAGTAGTAGTGCTACTTCTAGTAAAAAGGATTTGGGATTTGAGAAGAAGAATGAGTTGATCACCGTAGCACGTTGCACGTGGAGAGAGTGGATGATGCTCGGTGCAGTCTGCAGTCACGAAGATGCGCCCACAGCTTGAACTCCGACGCCCTGCTCTTGGCGCGGCAACCCCGGCGCCCCAGCTTCGCCTGTGCATATTACTTGTATGCACAATTAAGATATTACAAATGGATCTTCAGTTAAGATATGTAACCCCGGCACCCCAGCTTCGCCTGTGCAACCCCGGCGCCCCAGCTTCGCTTGTTTTAGAATTAGTATGGTTTAGCTACAAAATTGCATATTACAACCACAAGCTTTGCAAGAAAACTAACACAGAGAGTCTCACTTCCCATGAAAACTGACATAAACAGACAGGTACAGAACAAACAAAAATGCTCTACAAGGATTAAAGGATACTAACAACTTAAACAGGTTGCCAATTCCATATCCCAAACCAAGTTTTATGCATCAGTATCATTATAGTTCTCTAGAAGTCATGCTCTTGTTCATGTCCTGAATGAATAATCTAGTAGTTCCTCTTCCTCATGGTGGACTGAGGTCTCCTCATATCTGTGTACTTTCTAAAACATATTCAAAAGCTCAATTGAAGGAAGCCTGCTGAACATGTTCAAAACAAAAAATTACAAAAAGCTGGACCGTTGAAAATGTTGTATATGCCCACAAGGAATTAATACATTTTGTATTCAGCCCAAGTCTGGACTCTAATATGTCATACTCTAATATTTCAAAACAAAAAATATTACAGAAAGATGGACCATTAAAAATCCCCTCGAGTCTGAAATCTAATATTTCATACTCACTTGGCACTCCCAGATCCCTATTATGAACTCTCTGTATTTATCTCAAAATATAAGGAAGCAGCAGGGTGCAGTCTTAGGTTCTAACTTGACATCAGCTGTCAATAATATGCAAGATTGAACAACCTTGAAGCAGAGTATATGAATGATTCAAATTACTCACAGCATAATTTGAACAATGAAAGTAAGATTAATATGAGAAGAAAGTGGCAGGTCATTATCATTCATCATAAACACAAACACTGCAATCTACTACAGAATTTACAGAACTTGTTCATAGATTCTTAATTCATATCAGGCAATGTTTTCCAGAGCCAAATAGGCATGCATCTTTCTAAATCAAATAGGAATGCTAAACAGAGCCGTGCATCTCATTTTAGTGGCTCCTGTACTAAACAGAGCCGCGCAGCCTATTTGAACTGACACATCTTAAACTAAACTGAACAAATCCATTTTCGTTAAACTAACACATCTTTAAACTAAACTGAACAAATCCATTTTAGTTCGTCTATTGCTGAATTTATGTTTCTTTGGTGTCATGGGTTCAGTCTGTGTTGCACATTTATGTGTCAACGACGGCTATCAAACAAGAAAATTGCTTGCGAGCTATAGCCTACCCCTGACCTCCATGTTTATCTTTTCATGGTCATGGAAAATGAAATACTCATGAACGACCGCTTTAATCAACAAGCGCACACGAAAAGCGTGCACGGCACAACAGGGGCTAACCCCGAGCGGCAATAACAACGAGACTGGACACCAAAAACAGAGTAAACTGAACAAGCATGCATGTGAATGAAAACAGAGATTAGCACGAACCCAACCGAAGAGAGCGAGGCGAAACGGACGAAAAAAGAGCCTGTCGATGGGGAAAAACAAGAAACAAGGGTACATCAGCTCACACGCATTCGAACACAAAGTGAGCAAAGAGAAAGGTACCTCCCAAAGCAAGGACTCGCAGACGGCGACGGGATTGACTGATCTGCAGTAAGAAGCAAACGAAGAGCGTATAAGCAGCGGAACACAGTACATCAGAAGACAAAGAGGAAATGGCAAAGCAAAGGAACTGCAGGTGTGTTGAGCAGAAGAAGGTATGCCTAACCTCAAGCGTACGCAGCAGGCGCGGGCACCTAGGTGTAATCCAGTCGGCCCAAGAAGAAGCAAACCACACCACACGGAGGCTCCTCTCTGGGCGCACGACGACTGTGGAGAAGGAGCAGACCACGAGGACCCTTTCAAGTCCTTGCATTTTGATTTTCAACACACATCATCGGCCCGGCGAACCACCGTAGTAAATAGAAAGAAACGTCATGAGTAATCGTTCAAACTGCGTAACAGAGAGGATGGTGATGGTGTGCAGAGCCTACAGGAGGTAACTGAGATGAATAGACATACAAACAAAACACCCACGTTTTAATTTCCATGAGCCTGCTTGATTCATCAATCAACCAGAGTAGTACCAAGCAAACATCTTCAATATATATACAACCTCAGAATAAGAATTTGCAGCAAAAGGTTCAACATTTTAATTCTTCAAGGAAATGAATGCAACCTCAGAATTTATTTAGCAGGAAAGGAAATATACATCACGGTGGTTCTCCTGTCAGTATATGCACGTATCAATCAAATGGAAGCAGTGGTTACCTAGAGTACAGAGACAAGATGGGGGTGGGAGAGGGAGAGCGAGAGATGGCTTACCTCTGTCTCCATTCACACAAGCGGAGCAGAGCAGAGCAGAGCATACCACACCAGATCGGAGCGAGCAAACTGCACAGACCAAACCGCACGCACGAATCAGATGCGGGAATGAAGGAAACCGGAAGAAGAAGAAGAGAAAGGGATTCATGCCTACCATAACCTCTCCATGTGGACGTTGTGTTGCTGTTGTTGGTCTTGGAGGGGAGGGTGCTGCGGATCCTGAGCTCGGTCGCCATGGCCGCCCGACCGCGGGCTAGGGTTTGAGGCGTGAGGAGGGGGGGAGGGAGGGCTGTGGAGGTGGAAGGAGGAGGGCGTGGTGGAGGTGGGAGGAGGAAGGCTCCTCTGCCGCTGTGTGGTCGTGGAGGAGGATGGTGGCACGGATGCGGAAACGCCGGAGCGGATCTGGCGGCGGCCTGAGCAGGTAGAGCTGGTCTGGGGCCTCCCTAGGCGAGGGAGAGGGAGAGGGAGAGGGAGAGGGAGAGTAGGAGGAGGTCACCGGCTGAGAGGGAAAGGAGGAGGAGGAGGAGGTCGCCGGTGGGGTTGGGCGGCGGCTGGTTTGGGAATCGGGGAAGAGGAAGACGGCGAGCGGCGGCTGGTTTGTTTTCTTTTTCATTTTTCCGGAGCGAACTGGACCCGAGCGGGTGTCTCACCCCGCCTGGTGTGCGGTACTGGGGTGGCGCACCTAGGTGTGGTGCGCCATTACTAAGTCTGGGCATAGACTTAGTAATGGCGCACCACACCTAGGTGCGCCACTGCTACCTAAAATAGTAGTGGCGCACCTGGATGTGGTGCGCCATTGGTAAGCCTGGGGAGGGGGGTGGATTCAGAAAAAAATAGCAATGGCGCACCGTGTGTGTGGTGCGCCATTAGTAATATAGAGATTAGTGGCGCACCACATACATAGTGCGCCACTAATGTCTATATTAGCTATAGCCCTTTTTTTAGTAGTATACTCTTTGACGTTCTTTGTGTTGGATTGAATATGATGAATCTGAAATTGTTTGATGCTTGTCGAATAATTAACCCACGGATACTTGAGGTGACATTGGAGTATCTAGGTGACATTAGGGTTGATTGATATGTATCATTGGTGTTATTTTAGTACGAACTCTAGGACTGTTTGTGACATCTTTAGGAATAGCCAAATAGAGTGATCGGAAAGGGTAACTTTGAGGTGGTTCTACTATCTACAACAATTTCATCTCATGTTCTCCGCTATATATGAACTTTGGAGTGATTCTTTGTTGCACGTTGAGGGATGATCATATGATTCTATTATGTTAGCATTGTTGAGAGATTGCACCAGTGAAAGTATGAACCCTAGGCCTTATTTCCAAGCATTTATATAATGTTTTGCTCGCTGTTTGTCACTTGCTACCTTGCTGTTTTTATATTTTCAGATTACAAAAACCTATATCTATCATCCATATTGCACTTGTATCACCGTCTCTTCACCGAACTAGTGCACCTATACAATTTGCCATTGTATTGGGTGTGTTGGGGACACAAGGGATTTCTTGTATTTGTTTGCAGGGTTGTTTGAGAGAGACCATCTTCATCCTACATCTCCCATGGATTGATAAACCTTAGGCCATCTACTTGAGTGAAAATTGCTACTGTCGTACAAAACTCTGTGCTTGGAGGCCCAATAGAGTCTACAAGAATAAAGACATCGGGTGGAGAGGAGCAGAGGAGCACCGTGGAGAGCCAGCATCGGCGACGCGGGTATGCATGGGGTGAGATGGCCGCGAAGGGGGGGGGGCAAAGTAAAGGTGCAATGTGCTCTCATGGAAGAATGGGAAGCAGTGTTGCCCTCTCCTCAATATGATTGCTTCCTATTTTTTCAAGAGACATGCGTTACTGGGGAAGGAGAAATCATCTCTTAATATTTTTCCTCCGTAGCATGATATGAGAGGAAAGTGAAGGAGAGAAAATCAGTGGACAAAGGGAGTGCCGGTCGATCGAGCATGGGGTAATGAACGGACGACTTATGTACTCCCTCTCCTTATAATCCATTATTTGTTTCATAAAAAAATTGTTATTTGTTTCCTAAGATAAATTGCATTAGTGACAGGATCAGTTGATTTGGATAAATCAGGAAAATTAGATCTGTGATCTTTTATGCATTAGGAAAGTGCTGGTTTGCAATAAAAGAGTGAAGAGAAAAATACACCGATACATAAAAAAACATGGAAGGGGTGGTGGGAGGTGGGACGGAAAAACCGAACGAAAAAACCCAGTGTACCACGCTACCAACTCCCCCTTTAGGAGTAGGCATGAGATATATACCCAACTCGGGAGCAGAGAAACACAAAGAGCCAGCGAGGAAGGAAGCAAAAAAGAAAGACATGCAAGCCCCATTCATCCTCTACTCCTGGAGAAGGAGAGAGTTGAGAGAGAGAGAGAGACTGAGATAAGATTGACTAAAAAAATAGACATAAGGTTGTGCAGTGCGTAGGACTTTACAATATTTTTGTTCTTAGCTTGGATTTGGCTCCATTAGGATTAGGACGTGAAAACTTGAAGACTAAACGAAAAATATAGACCAACGAAAAAATATAGTTTGCATGTCCAATGAATATAAATTGCCTCCAGGCATTGTTGATCCATGTTCATAAAAGTGCAAAATAAACCATTGAAGCCAAAACACATATGCTTATATGTCATGGCAATGGAGTCTTTAGTTGTTCTCAGTGAAGCCAGTACGATTATTAATCTGACGATGTGATATGCTTTTTCACCACGCTTCTATGATATGATCTACAATGTTATAGTGAAGTTTGACGAAAAATGTGGTCCATACAGTGCTCTTACTTCAATATCACTTTTCTACTACCTAAATTACATCCATGAAAAACATGTCACTAGCAACGCATGTATCGGCATTAATTAACTCACTCATGCTTATTTCGAACTATGTTTAAGGATTCCATAGATATTTAGGACAGTAAAGCTGAGCCCTTTTGCAGCCTTCTCATGTTCTCGGAATTCTCAGCCGTCAGATCACATGTTTCAGTGGTTTCTGGTCGTCAATTACTTTCTAATCATGTACTTACTCGCAAAATGGGTTGGCTATCCTAAGGCATCTATTCTGGCGGCCTAATCTGACTATTCTGGTTAACCGGGTCATCTGCACACATAGGCAGGACATCTAGCACCGGGTAAACCATGGCCTATGAAAAGAAAATATTGTCATTGAACGACTCCAACATGTGGCCTTTGTGGAGCACTGGATTCATGGTGCCACTCCTTACTTGAGTGCACCATGGAAAGATGCACATGGGCTTTGGTTGACCAAGAAGTGGGACAGAGCTTGATCACTAACGCAGAACCGAGTGCCAAACACTGGTTGTTCTCCCAGATGGAAACATTGTCGCATGACCTGTTTGTGAAGCTTGTTGTCACCCTTTGGGCCATTTGGACAGCTAGGAGGAAAGCCATACATGAAGGCATATTCCAAAGTCCCTAATCTTTGCAATCGTTTACCACTAGATTCATTGCAGAGTTGGATATATTACGAGAAGGCAAACAACACAACACTGGCGGAATACAAACTCCGGCAAGAGCAACCGTTTGGTGTCAGCCAAAAGTGCCACCTATGAATTATGCCAAGATCCATGTAGATGCGGGAATCAGAACAGGGAGAGGTGGAGCAGCTTCAGCCGTGTGTCGATATCACAATGGCGTATATCTTGGAAGCTCGGCACTAGTCTTAGATGGTGTTGATGACCCGGCAACTGTGGAGGCGATAGCGTGCAGGGAGGCGCTCTGTTTAGCGGAAGATCTACACTTACAACAGTTCATCGTTGCTTCTGATTCTAAACAAGTAGTTCGAGACAGTGAACAGGATACCCAGGGCAGGTATGGCATGATAGTTAGCGAGATAAAGTCTAGAGTTTCTGTTTTCAGATGTAATTTTGTCTTCGAGGGTCACGCCAGTAACTATGAGGCACAGAGTTTAGCTAAGTATGCAGTTAATCTACATCCGGGCGTCATGTATGGTTTGGCCAACCTCATGATGTAAACTCCATACCACATGTTGTGGTCTTTGATGAATAAAGTCAGGTTGTTCCTAAAAAAAGCTAGACGAACCCTCGACCCTGTCTGCACCGCCGCCATTTATGGGATTCTGCTCCCATCCACGAATTCGCCTCCCGCTATTGCCTTCACGTCGCGGCCCCGATTCCCTGCACTACCACGGCGTTGGTCGCCTCCAGCGTCGGCAGCCTAGAGGTGGTGGCCTTCCCGAGGGTGAATTTTGGCCTTTCGAGTGTAGGATTGCGTTCTTACAGCTCTCCAACAACCTGGTGGAGTGGCATCGAGGGAGCGGAAGCGGCTCCTCTACCGTGCCTGTGAGCACGGCACGGCTGCCGTGCCTCCTTCACGCCCGTGGACTCATTCACATGGGCCACAAAATTATCAAAAGCTAATTTGTTCAGCAAATCCATGATAAAAAATAATTAACTAGTATACTTAATACTCCCTCCATTTCTAAATATTTGTCTTTTTAAGAATTCAACTACGAACTACATACGGAACAAAATGAGTGAATCTACACTCTAAATTATGTCTATATACATCCGTATGTAGTTCATAGTGAAATCTCTAAAAAGACAAATATTTAGAAACGGAGGGAGTACATAGCTAACACTGGAAAACGAAAATGAACCCGTACAAGAAAATTAGTTTTGCTAAACACTCCCTCCGTATTATAATATAAGACTTTTTGCTCTAAATCTAGACAAAAAACGTCTTATATTTTGGTACACAGAAAGTATTAGTCATATTTTCCGCAGAGCTGATTTTAAGCAATTTGATTGGTACCTTTTAAATTGTCATTTTTCCGAGGTATATGTAACTAGCACGTCCTTCAACCATGCACAACTATAGTTAATACATGACCAACACTGTAGAATGAAAATGAAGTCATATAAGAAATATAGTTTTGCTAAATACTCCCTTTTATCAAAATATAAGACCATTTTTGCTTAAAATCTCCCCTGCATAAAATAAGACTAATATTGGCTCTTTATCAAAATATAAGACGTTTTTTGCTCTAAACCTAGAGCAAAAAACGTCTTATATTTTGATAAAGAGCCAATATTAGTCTTATTTTATGCAGGGGAGATTTTAATCAATTTGATTGGTACCTTTTTTTGCCTTTTTTTCATGATACATGTAGCTAGCATGTCCGTCGACCACGCACAACTATAGTTAGAGCATCTATAGCCGGACCTTGCAAATCCGGTCCCTCAAACGCCCGCGGACGCGCCCGGACGCGTCCGTGGATACTGTCCGGTCATGCCTCAAATAAAGCTCGCTGCATCCGGACATCTCATATTTCTTCCTCAAATCCATACAAAAGCATGCAACTAAATAAAACCTACATACTACGTGAAGAGCTATCTACTCTTCGTCGGAGAGATCGATAATCTCCGTGCCCTCCGGCGGATAGATGTGTGGCAGCCGCAGCTCTGCCCCCTCCCGGCGCCGGCGCTGCGGCCCCCTCCGGTGGTGCTGCCCCCTTCGCTGCGGCCCCCTCCGGCGCTGCTGCCCCCTCCGCTGCGGCTTCGTCGGCCTCGATCTCGGCCTCCAGCTCGTCGAAGGGGGCGTCCGCCTCCGCCTGCCTCTGCCGGATGAGCCGGCGGTTGGCCTCCACCTCGGCCTCATCCCGGATGGAATCCAGGATGGCCTGCTGCTCCACCATCTCATCTGACTGGGCGACGGCGAACTCCGCCTCCGTCTCCGTCTCCGCCATGGTCAAGCCGGGAGCTTCCTGCTTCGGCTCATCCTCCTCCATTGCCTCCGGCTCCTCCTCCTCCGGCAGCTCCTCCTCCTCCACCTCCTCCTTCGTCTTCGACGAGTCCGGAGGGAGACCCGCAGCGATGTGGGCGGCGCGGCGAGCGTGGTACTCCTCCTCGATTTGGCGGCGCCGCTCCGACGTCAGCTGCACGTAGGTGGTGATGAGCACTTCACCTACGCTGCCGTCGAGCACCGCCACCCTATCCCTCTGTTGTCTTCACCAACGTCGTCATTGAGCACTGCCTGTCGCAGATCAATCGAATACGCATGTCCATGTTCAAGTGATTTTTGGCAGACGATGCTCGACATCGGCATTGGTGAACACAACGGAGGACAGAAGGATTAAGATACATCCGTTTGAGCGACAAGTAATTAGGGGCGGAGGGAGTAGTTAATTGTTTTTATATTCTCTTAGTTAATCAGCTCCGCTAAAAAATAATTAATAGAGTAAAGTATTATATAAGTCCGGCAAAATTATTTTTCTTATATGAGTTCATTTTTGTTATACAGTGTTGGTCACGTATTAATTATACTACTTAATTATTTATTTATATTTTTTAGCGAAATTTATTTGTTTATAGTTTTTTTAGGGGATTTGTTTATAGTTAATAAGTTGTGGAGTGTGATCTCTACTCCTAAATGGGCAGTTGGTAGCTTCAATTTCGGTTTTTTTTCGTCATCCCTCCCACCTCCGGGTTTTTTCGTCATCCATCCCACCTCCATCTGTTTTTTTTAAGATTTCACTCCCACCCGCTACAAAACCAAGGCGTACGCACGCACTCCCTCGCACTCCCAGTAAAAAAACCGGACGAAGGGACTCCCACCGATCGAACGAATATAAAAACGGACGAAAAAAGGTCGAACGAGGCTCCCACGTCCGTCACGGAAGGAAAAATCGAACGAAAAAAAACCACTTCCGTCTCTGAAAAAAAAACGGAACAAAAAGGCCCCGACGCTCCAGCAAATCGCCATTCGATCGCTGCGATCGCGAACCCCAGATCGCCGCCATCGCCACCATCACGAACCCCAGATCACATCCATTCCGGAGGCCTTCACCGCCATCGCCTCCTTCCATTCGCCATCATCCAGCATCCCGCCTACAGAGTCCGGAGTTTAACAGAGATCATAAGTGGCCCGATCTCAATGTTACAAAATGGAAGGTCGTAGAACAGTTCAAGGAGGCGATACAAACGGATGGGTAAGCACTTGTCACAAACTGAAAATTATTATGTTTGGTACTCATGAACACAAAGATATCATGTAATAAAAAATATTGATAATAAAATAGAGTATCGTATTTATTAGTTGATAGAAGCTTATTTGATTCCTTTGGGTGATATTCTAAAGCATTATTTTAAAATATTATAGCGTGTCATGTGGACTATTTATGCTAAATTATATGGAATATTGGACAACAGATGCACTATCTGATGAGTTCACCCAGGTATTTCATCTTCATACATTATCTCATTATTAAATATCAAAATATTATATCAAATTTGATGTTTTAAATAATTTTCAGGAGGACATGAAACACTTTCGACCAAAATTAGTTGTCATTTTGCTTGATTCAGAACTGAATAAGCTAAAAGGATGCCCGTTATACTGCCAATTTGACGATGAAGCAGTCTTACCTAATTCTAATCTTGAGATTCTGGATAATCCACCTGACGGATGCAAAGACAAACGTCATACCACAATTCCCATCATGCCCACTGATCAACGTGATTTACTTGCCGGCCTATGCAACTACATCATGTCGATCGATGACGTTGAGTGTCTGGAGTAAGCATCATTTATACATTTATAATTATGTAATATACAAGTATACATTATTATTATTTTTACCATCCATTTTTCAGGAAGGAATGCGTCCGAATCTCGACACCGCATCCCATGTGTTTAAGTCTCAAAAAACTTTAGGGCATACTTAACATGGAGCAAGGTATGGACAATGATTGTTTCAACATTGCCGTGCGTATACTCGCATGTGACAAGGGAGTATTGTTCACAGAGCCTCCTATACATTACATGGATCTGCGTTTTTGTGTAAGTTATCATAATTCTTCATTCAGTGTCATTAGTATCAACATGTTGAAACAATAATTCTTTTTTTACTTAGTCCATGATGCTAGAGTCAACACGAGATCAAAAGTTTTGCGAGAAGGAAACTATTCAGACGTTGGCAACATTGTTCGATGGCTGGCCTGGGATAGACAACAACATCTCATCGTGCAACATGGTAAGTAAGGTATTTTGGCTATTGTTGTCATGGTTTATTGTTGTTGCTAATTGCTACCACTTGTAGATTTATCTTCCGTATGCATCCATCGGCCGATACATCTTGTACGTCGTCAACAAAGAGGCACATCGTGTATACATTATGGACCCTATTCATACATCACAGTCGTCAGAGAATAAAAATTTGAGGCATGTAGTGAAGTTAAAAGGTTTTGCGAGGGAATTCAAAGAAGCACTCGAAATAAAGCAACCCGGCTGGAATTCCGATATATCTAAATGGCAACGTTTATTTCTGTCTAATATTCCAACGAGCACGGACGGGTAATAAATTCATAATACAAATATTTATTTTGTCATCACTGTATTGTATATAATATAAATTTAGGAATTTGCAGGGATGTGTCTGGCTTTGTTGTTTTTCATTTTATGCTCTGGTGGAACGGTAAAGAACTGGTCAAGCCGGTTTACACGGTGAGTATTGTCCGGTACACGTTTTAACACGTTCAACGTGAAATATTCGCGCTAACTACATATATTGCTTGTGCAGGATGGGTATGAGTTAAGGAAGCAATTCTTATTATACTTGCTAAAACATCGTGGGAATGAAGCTAAAGACAACTTTTCTGATATTGTGCGAGAATTTCTTAAGCGCATCAAGTAGATCTTAATAATTTGTAACGGATTTAGTTGGATCATCACGCAATTTGTTACACGGACACGTCGTTAAATTGTTTTTTCTGTGGATTTACATTGCAAATGAAGTGGACTTCAATTATTAAGCAATTGTGCCCATGTTATAACGTTTTTTATGTATGAAAATTCACATGCATTATAATTGTATAACCCGCAAAATTATTTCAAGAGCCCGTGGCAACGCACGGGCATTCTACTAGTACATATAATGAATGGGCTGGACATATTAACTTTTGGTAGATTTCTGGCCCATGCGACGCGAGTGCATGCGCGGGCATACGAAGGAGGCACGGTGGAGGAGGAGTGCGGGCTTTTGGTGCTCGGCCTACAGGTATAGGCCGGAATCCTGGTCGTTGGAGTGTGCTTTGCGATGTGGATTGTGTCAGACCATTGGCAGACTGCTGTCGGGCTAGGCATGCATATACGGTCCAGGATACACACCCTAGGCGTACATGCTTGGCCCATCGGCCTGTTCTGGCCCATTGTTGTTCGTTCGAATCAGCACAGGAAGGAGAATCTCGTCGTCCACCTCTCCCCAAACTTTACCCCGTGGGAGAAACCCCAGCCACAGAACAGACTTGCCTCTCTGCCCTCTTCTCTCTCCCCTCGGGCGACGGCGGCGGGGTGCTGTCCGGCGAGATGTCCACCAACGACGTCGACTGCGCTGGGTATGTGTATTCCCTTCCCTCTTTTTTTCCTTAGGTCATCGTGTGTGCCTAATCCCCGTGCCGGATTTGAATAAAGTTGACTGAGGGAGCTTGATTTGTACAGGTTCGGGCTCTCCAGAGCACTCGTCCTCTTCCACTCCGGCG
The DNA here is from genome assembly GCA_039707655.1 of Elymus sibiricus. Taxonomy (NCBI): domain Eukaryota; kingdom Viridiplantae; phylum Streptophyta; class Magnoliopsida; order Poales; family Poaceae; genus Elymus; species Elymus sibiricus. Next base: position 279,980,757 of record CM077667.1, read on the forward strand.
GCCAAATCATCCGGATCCCGCGTCATCTTCCACTACGGCGGCAGCTCAACTCAAGTTTCCAGAACACCGGATCTGCCCAGGGCAAGGCCCTCGTCCACGGATCTGGCCCGGAAAAATCATTTATGTTCCTTTGGTACGGGTGATCTAGCTGTATGGCTCGATCGAGATGCATATCATTTCTTTGTTGAATCCAAAATAGACTTCTCTCCTTTGTTTTCCTGTAATCCCCTTACATCTATTCCTTCTGTACAGATGTGATTCTCTTCTGTTTGCTTGTAACCCCCTTCGCTGGACTGGATAGGTCTCTCCTCATCCTGTTGCTTCACAGATCCGAATTTGCCGTGATGCTTTTTTAGACAATATAGATATCTTTTTATTCATACCCATGCTTATGTGCCAGATTGGCTTAATTTTTGTGATGTCTTGAGGAATCCTCCAACTTGGACAATCAATGCTTAACCCTACTGGAACTTAGTAATGGATTTGATGTTATGTTCTTGATGTGCTAATGCAAGGTTGATAATTATTTCATTCAAGTGGATAAAGTTTGAATTCCTACCACTAATTGCAAAGATCTTCTGTTCCATGTATTTCAGTTTGTTTGGTTGACCCCTTTTCCACTGGAGTCACAGACTTGAGCAACGCTTCAATTGTGCCGTGGCGGCGAGGCCGCATCCCTTGTCAGAAACGCTGGTTGGGGAGCTACAAGTGGCTGGACCAGAAGGTATTTCAGATTAAAATGTTCGCATCCAAAAAACCTTTAATTCTGAACATAGTATGTGTAGGCCTTGTTCTTGGTTAGGTTTTGAATACAACCACATTTCTCTCCCGAAATTAGTATCATACAAAATCGAATTTCGTGGCTTATGTGTCCCTTGTGCGAGAAACATTCTGTGGGTTAGATATTTAGAAAAAAATATGATGATGCATTTTTGTTCTACTGCGTTTGTAGGGTTGTCAATCATTGGTGTTCCCGGATGGATGGGTTTTGTTTATTCACGAAATGAATTTGACATGTTTGAATGCATTGCCTGATTGGTTGTTCTTTGTTCACCGTGTAACTTACTTCAGAGCATCCTCTAATGAAGCGATTTTGTTCTGTTCTTGATCAGAACCATCCTGATATGGTCTGTATCCTGAACCCTGAAGTAGAAGGCGTTTAATCTGATGCATTTTCCTACTGTTGTGATCTTGGAATATTGCCTTCTGGCTAATTCAGCAAATTCCCTGGTTCGAGCTGCTCAAGCTCTGTTTCTTTGGCTGTTGTTTCGTGTCGGTGATCCATTCGACTCGGGCATATTTTTGTAATTATTGTAATGGATTTGTACCATTTGCGAAAATTGTTTGTAAATGTTATATATTCCTAGATCATACACTCCTGATGAATATGAATAGGTAATTTGTGAGGCATTGGGGTGATCATTGCGATCTTGCATGCCAACCTGTTAAATTCTCAATTCTACGAGCAGTTGATGGAAGCTATAAATGATTTCATATGTCGTGCTTAATCTATGGAAGTGTGTATGTCACCACCCCGTGTGTGAGATTTTATGCATCGGTGACTCTTAGTTTGCTTAGCAAGAAGCAGTGAGCGGCATGGACTCCCCGGTTAGCTCCATTGCAAATGTATCCCTCCAGCATGGACAAACCAGAAACTGATGTGCGGCTGGCTGTGTTCTCCAGCAACAATCAAGGATCATGGAGTGAATCAAAACTGACTATTGTAATGATGGTACAGTAGATGTTAAACCATGTTAATTAGTACAGATTGTCGTTTTCGAACCCAAACGTGCAATGAGCATGACCCTGCCGCTCGGGCATGTCAAGTCAAAACTAGCGTGTATTAAAAGATGTTTGCCCTATAACAGCCAACATTAACAAGATCAATTACCTTTGCTATGCAGAGTTACTAGCGTATCAAACCGATATATTTAATTAACAAATTAATGGTAAATGTTTTCACACAACAGTCTAAACTCGGGCGTTTTGTTCGTGCAGCCGCAGTGATCGAAATAATCTAGGTTTTCTTAATGCTTAATAAAGGGTGGCTAATCAAACTTACCCGTCCACTGGGCAGCATTGCTCCACGTATGCGCTTGTAGAACTAGTGGCCAGCCATGCAAGCAGGGAATCCTTTAGTGTTTCGTCAGTGTGCTACAGGTTTACGTGCGACTGTGCATGGACAGGCAGCAAGCTCGCCGCGGTGTGCGTACTTATTTTGGGACGGAGGGAGTATTTCTCATGATTCTATCTTTTCGTTGTGGAAATTGGAAACAATGTCTAATTTTCTGTCAGGCATGGGTGTATGTGGTAACTAAATTATCTTGCATAGTGTCAGTGGTATTTTCCACTTAAAAATTGGATATCACGTGAATGTGGTGCTTATTGTCTTTCGTACCTGGTCATTTATTGACTGAAATTACAGTGCGTATGACACTTTGCTGTACGATTTCCATATGATTGATGGCTTCAGCCCATAGAACAAATGTGGATGGATGACTGTAATCATGTGCCATATGAAAATCGTACTAAAAAAATCGTACGTGCAGCGGTGCTATTTTAGTGACTGCACCATTTTCCCATCTCCATACTTAATCCAAATAGGTACTGATGGTCAGGGAAATCAAGCTATCGGCAAAGATCTTAGGAACACATGTTTGGGAATACATGCTATTAACTGGTAAGTGCAATTTTGTTTCTTTATGGTAGGGATCAAATTAATTACATAACCCCCCCCCCCCCCCCCCCCCCCCCCCCCCTCTCTCAATTTTACCTTTTATGATGGCTCTAGAGGTGCTCCACCATTATGACTTCCTAAAAAGTATATGATGCAAGTGTTTTCGCCTCAATAGTTAATTGCCTGGGCTCAACATTTATTTGTACTATCCACCAATTATATATGTTACTGGGTGCTTCTTTCATTGAGACTTTCCTAATATATTGGTACTATCCACCAATTATGTGCACACTGAACCAAAACTTGTAGATTCTGGTACATCTTTGGATTGTAGTGCTGAATCATGTGTACAAATTCCGAGACACACACTGCGTAATTATTTGCTGTGTCCACACGCTTCACTCTTTATGGCTCGAGGCAGAAATACTTTATTGTCGTGTTCGAGCATCCTTATAAAGATCAATGTTGGATGTTTGATCAGGCTTTGTATATAGGCGTACTAGCAGATTATTAACTAAGTTTTAGCATGTGCAACATTTTACTTTCACGGGAATCCCATTTTTGTCATGTATTTGCAGTTTTACTTGGTGATGTGATGGGTTGGTGTCGGTGCACTAGGAATGGGGTACCCAGTGCCCCTGACTTATGCACAGACACTAGTAGCAGAACCCCGTCAAGACCAGCCCAAGTCAGAGAAGCCGCTCTTCATGATATCAAGGAGCGCATCAAGAAGACGAAGCCAACACCCAAGACCCCGGCAGGAGCAGCCTCGCTGGCCAAGCAACGCCGGCAAGATCAATACAACGGCCCAGGACAGGCCCAAGCCACGCCAGCCGCGTCCCCAGCGCCTGCCGGGGACCGAGGCGCACGCATCTTCAGGAAGACCCGGCAAACCATCTCCCGGCAGGCGCGAGCCGATCGGCCACCGCTCCACCGCATCGTAACGCCAGTTACTTATCGATGCGGTGTCGAGCCCTCAGGTGGCTAAGTGGCTCTCGCTAAGTACGTGGCGGCGCACCGAAAGACAGATTACGCCCGTTTGACACCCGTCCAGAGGCGTGTCAAGATGCTAAGCAACAGTTAGCCAAAGCGGTGGTAGGAGCTTGCCGGGATGCACCCCCGCATGCCACCTCGACTAGCAATCATGGTATTTTCTCCTAAATGCCAGAGTTAGGTATGATAGCACTGTTTCCTATCTAATCACTAGATAATGTCTGTTTTGCCACTGTGGTTGCCCCTTGTCCTATAAAAGGAGGCCCAAGGCAACCTAGCTCAAGATTCAGACTTTTAGACACTTGTACTCGCGTAGTAGCTCCCCCGAAGGCAACCTTGGCGGGTTTGAGCGCTGCGTGTGCTTCGTGTTCCTCCGATCAATCCACCAAAGCAGGAGTAGGGTTTTACGCTTCTCGGCGGCCCGAACCTGGGTAAAACACCAGCGTCCCATCGTCGTGCTGTCTCATGACCTCTACTCTTTATGTAAATTGACCTCACCCCCGCCGAACCACAAAGGGGCCCTTGGTCCCATGGGTGATCGTGTGCATCCGTGCCCCGACATCTTTGGCGCGCCAGGTAGGGGCGTGCTTCATTTGCGCGAACCTGAGATCGTGAGCGGCGCGTCGATCTTCATCGCCGTCTTCTTCACTCATGGCTCCCAAGAAGAAGGCCGGCATCCCTCCACTTCAAAGGCCCCCTCGCATGCAGCCGTGGACGCCATGCGCACCGCAGCGGCGGCAAATGAGGTGGGCATCGGGGGCGACGCGACTGGCGCAGGCGGCGCCACCATCGTTCCCCCTGCGGCCGAAGCTGAAGCGGGGAACGCCGAAGAAGAGCAACATCAGCATCCTCCTGGCAAGCTCGACCCTAGTGCCGCGGGAAGAGGAAACGTTCGGTCCCCACCTCCCCGTCGCGCTGGTTGCCGCGGCCGCAGCGGCGGCGCCCACTCTGGTGCAAGCCATGATCCTCCAGCTGCGCCCGTCGCAGGCGCGGCTGCTGGGCACACGCCTCGCCCAGAGCAAGACGGAGCGCCAAGCGGAGCCATAAACCCGCAAGTCCGGCCTCCTCCACGTCAGACGGCCTCAGCGACCGGTGCACGATGGCGAGAATGCGGCGACACTCCTCTTGGTTCCACCAGGAGTCGAGCGACGTCGTGATCCGCTTCTCTAGCCATGCCGACCACGGCGGCGGAAGCAATGGTGCGGGCCCAACTACTACTAAACTTCCCACCGGCGGCTGACAAGATGGACGAGTGGAGAGCCACCATCCAGAGTTTGATCGGCTTCGTCGAAGCCAACAAGTCGCAGCATGCAGAGCCGTCGCGGCATTCGCGGACGGTGACGGCGGCCCAGGCTGACGATCGTGTCGAGGGAGCCGCGCCAACGGTGCAGTCCCCTCCGCGACAGCAAGCCCAGAGGCAGCCACAACGAGCCCCGCGTACCGACGAGCCCGACGAAGCATCCACGGTTTCCTCCGGCTCGCACGATCACCGGGACCAGCGGCGTGTCCTGGAAGACCGGCGGAGAGAAGACGCGCGCATCACCATAGAGCGACGCCGGGAAGCGCACCGTCAATCTGACAGGCGCAACGGCCCAGGTGCCGGCGACCCTGCGCCCAGTGCTGGCGGGTACCTGCCTTATGAGGTTGGGTGCCCCGCCTTCACTCGCGAGCTGCGACAGGTCCGCTGGCCATCGGCCCGAGCCTTCAAGCCTGAGCTGACGGAGAAGTACGACGGGAAGTTGAACCCGACGAAGTTCCTGGGCATCTACGCGATTGCCGTTCAAGCCGCCGGAGGAAGAGATGAGAAGGTGCTTGCCAATTATTTCCCTTTGGCACTCAAGCCAGATGTGAGATCGTGGCTGATGCACCTGTCGGAAAACTCTATTTCATCATGGGTTGATTTGTGCAACGAGTTCGTCGGCGCCTTCACAGGTGGCCACCAGGAGCCAGGACAGCCCAGCGACCTGCAAGTCCTTCCGCAGAAGGAAGGAGAGACCCTGCAGAAGTACATCCAGAGATTCAGTCAAGTGCACCGCAATATTCCAGAGATACACCCCGCAGCCGTGATTGCCGCGTTCCATTCGAACGTGCGCAACAGGAGGATGCGGGCCGAGATGAATGTAAAGCTCCCCAAAACCGTCAATGAGCTGTACACATTGACGGACAAGTGTGCTCGTGCTGAGGAAGGAAGGCGACTCCCCGGAGAGGAGGCTGGTGTCGAAGTCGACTCCGATGATGACGACGATGCCTCCGGCTCGAAAGGGAGGAGCCGAAGGCGCAACAAGAATCACAACGGGAAAGCAGTGTTGGCCATTGAGAGCTCTGGTAATCTCGCTGCCGGCAAGAAGGCCAAGGCCGAAAGCCCTGGCAAGGGAGCTGCCGCATGCGCTGATTGCCGGGAGGCCGCGGCAGCAGAGAAAACCGGAAAGTCCGACGGGCCGTACTGCAAGATCCACTGCACCAAGGGCCATGATCTCCAAGAATGCCGCCAAGTTGAGCAGCTTGCTGAGAAGCAGAAGGATGAGTACGAGAAGCGTGACAAGGAGAAAGGCCAGGATGGAGCTTCCAGGAAGGGCCGTGGTGGTAGAGGAGGCCGCCGCGGCAAGGCCCCGCAGCATAAGGAAAACACTGCTAGAGGCCGTGAGAAGAAAGAAGAAGATGACATGAGTGATGATGAGGATGATGATGAGTCCAGTGATCGGGAGTTCCAGAAGGCAACTGAAGCCATGTGTGTTGACGAGGGTGCATCTTTGCATTCCTCTCACCACCAGGTCAAGCAGTTGGCCCGTGAGATCAACGTCGTGGAGCCAGCTGCAGAATCCAGAAGACCACTCAAATGGTCCCGCACGCCTATCATCTTTGATGAAGAGGATCATCCCGACCGCACCACTGCGGTCAGATGTTTGCCGTTGTTGGTCTCCCCAACAATCCGCAACCTCAAAGTAACCAAGATGTTAGTTGACGGTGGGGCAGGGTTGAACTTAATCTCCCCTAAGGTGGTTGAAAGGCTGCAGATCCCCGACGGAGAGCTCAAAGCTACGGTACATTCCAAGGAGTCAACCCCGGCAGGAGCCGACCCAAGGGAAAAATCACTTTGCATGTGACGTTTGGCGGGGAGTTGAACTATCGGACTGAGAAAGTAGTGTTTGACGTGGTCGAACTCCCCCTGCCTTACAACGAAATTCTTGGTCGCCCAGCTCTGGCAAAATTCATGGCAGCGTCCCACTACGCTTACAACACTTTGAAGATGCCAGGGCCCATTGGAATCATCTCCATCCCATCTGATAAGAAAGATGCAGTTATATGCGTGAACAGGATGTATAGAGACGCGGTAGCACCTGAAGTCGCGGAAGCACCAGCTCCCGCCAAGGAATCAAAGAAGAAGCCTAGCAGAGACGCCGGCAAGGACTCCGGGAAGCACGCCTCTTCGGAGTGCGCTGCACCCGTCGATGACCTGCCGGAAAGTTCCACTAGCAAGAGATCCAAGGTCACCTATCCTGCGACAAAGAAGGTCCCGGCAGGGCAGGATGGCGCTGACGGTACATTTACCATCAGTGCCACCCTTAATGACAAATAGGAAAGTGCGCTCGTTGCCTTCCTGCGGGCGAATGTCGATGTGTTTGCTTGGCAACCATCTGACATCCCCGGTGTTCCCAGGGAGGTAATTGAGCACCACCTTGTTGTCTGCCCCCATGCCAGGCCCGTCAAGCAGAAAGTTAGGAAACAAGCCTTGGAGCGGCAACAGTTCATTGCCGAAGAGATCAAGAAGCTCGAAGCAGCTGGTTTGGTCAGAGGAGTGTTGCATCCGACGTGGTTAGCTAACCCGGTAGTGGTGCGCAAGGCGAATGGGAAATGGAGGCTTTGCATTGATTTCACTGACTTGAATAAGGCATGCCCGAAGGATCCTTTTCCCTTGCCGCGCATTGACCAGATCGTTGATTCCACTTCCGGATGTGACTTGCTTTCCTTCTTGGACACATACTCCGGATACCACCAGATATTCATGGCCAAGGAAGATGAGGAAAAGACCGCGTTCATAACTCCATGCGGCACGTACTGCTTTGTACGAATGCCCTTCGGGTTAAAGAGCGCTGGTTCCACCTTTGCAAGGGCCGTGCAGATTGGATTTGAACCTCAGTTGCACAGGAACGTGGAAGCTTACATAGATGACATAGTAGTCAAGACCAAGGATGAAGCAACTCTCATACAAGACTTGGAAGAAACTTTTATCAACCTACGCAAGATCAATTTGAAGCTCAACCCTGAGAAATGTCTGTTTGGTGTCCCATCCGGCAAGCTGCTTGGGTTCTTTGTGTCTCAGCGAGGAATAGAAGCCAATCCCGACAAGATCAAAGCAATCGAGCAGATACAAGCACCCAAGTCTGTCAAGGACGTAAGGCGCTTGGCCGGATGCATTGTCGCGTTGAGTAGGTTCATCTCCAAATCCGCTGAGCGCGGCCTGCCGTTTTTCAAGGATCTGAAAAAGGCCGGCCCGATGAAGTGGACCCCGGAAGCAGAAGCAGCGCTGCAAGATCTAAAAGCTTACCAGTCCTCCATGCCCACCTTGGTCGTGCCTAAACCACAAGAACCGTTGCTGCTATACCTGGCGGCAACAAATCAAGTGGTTAGTGCAACACTCGTGGCGCAGCGGGAAGTGGATGAAGACACAGCCGCTGCAACTGATATCACCGGGAGTGAAACCGAAACACTTGTGGCAAGACCTGATGCAGGCCAAGGGGAACCTAAACAAGCAAGCGAAGGCAGTTTCAAGGAAGTGGCAAAGAAGAAGGTGGTGCAGCGGCCAGTATACTTTGTCAGCTCCTTGTTACAAGGGGCTAGGTCAAGGTACTCTGGAGTGCAAAAGCTGATCTTCGGCCTTCTCATGGCCTCGAGGAAGCTGCGCCACTACTTCCAAGCCCACGCGATCACTATTGTCACCCGTTTTCCGCTGCAGCGCATATTAAGGAACCCCGAAGCCACTGGCAGGATAGTTGAGTGGGCGCTAGAGCTGTCAAGTTTTGGTTTGAAGTATGAGAGCACTTCCACTATCCAGAGCAGGGCATTGGCCGAATTCGTTGCAGAATGGACACCCACGCCAGACGAAGAGGTTCCAGAGACAGTCCTCCCCGGCAAAGAAGCGCCTAAAGAATGGATCCTATACTTTGACGGCGTTTTCTCACTTCAGGGCGCTGGAGCAGGCGTGCTCCTCATCGCCCCCACCGGAGAGCACCTCAAGTATGTAGTCCAAATGCACTTTCCTCGAGAGGAGGCCACCAACAACATTGCTGAGTATGAGGGGCTCCTTGCCGGACTCAAGATCGCGATGGAATTGGGAATCAAGAAACTGATCATCGGAGGAGATTCTCAACTCGTGGTGAGACAAGTCAACAAAGATTATCAGAGTCCATTGATGGAAGCATACGTGGAAGAGGTGAGGAAACTGGAGGAGCACTTTGATGGGTTGCAAACAAAGCACATACCACGTGCAGAAAACAGCATCGCTGGTCATCTATCAAAGTGCGCTGCGCAAAAGCTCCATGTGGAACCAGGTACCTTTGTCCTCCACCTCACTCAGCCATCAGTATCCCTGTTAACGATGACCAGGAAAAGAAGAAAGCTGAATTCCGGCAAGCATTTCCCGGCAGAGCTTCCGGAAACCGCTGGTAGAAAGGCTACCGGGGTCAGTCTCGCTTCGCTTAGTGAGCAGCACCCTCCTGCAGGACCCCAGGTCCTCGCGGTCGAGGTAAGCGCTCCCACGAACGAGGAGATGCCTTTAGTCCTCGTTGTTGAGCCACGACTCCAACTTGGGCACAGTGCATAGTCCACTTCCTTCAAACTCACTCTGTGCGTTCGGTTTATTCGGTTTACATGGTTCGGTTTATACGGTTTTTCGGTTTGTACGGTATCAATACTTCGGTAAATACGGTATGAGATTTATATACTGTTCGGTTTCAGTATATACCAAATTATTTCGATATGGTTTTGGTATATACCGTATAAACCAAAGTTGACGCGAATTTGAAAATGGCATATAACAATTTACAAATTTATGACTCAAAACACATATCTTTTTATATGAAGAGTATATAACTATATGAACTGTATATGCATGCATAAATTCGATGGTTATGGACGTGCGTAGCATTCTTGTGAAGAGAAATATGACTTCATATAGTTATATACTCTGTTTTGGACCTCGTTGTCGGGAGGGAAATAGATGCACTTAACAGGAAATCTGGCTTCTGCACACAAAAATGACTACGTATATGGTTGTTTCCCTAAGATATATAAATATATTTTGTACTTCGGTTTATTCGGTTAACCATTCGGTTTTTTGGTATATACCATAAAAACCAAACTTCAAAACGGTATGAAAAGTTCATACCATACCGAAACCATAAAACCATAAAAACCATAAAATTGTTTCGGTTCGGTTTATTTTCGATATGGTTTTTCGGTTCGGTTTTAAAATGCACAGGGTGACTTCAAATAGGAGAACTTCCTGAAGAACAAGAAGAAGCCAAAGAAGTAGCCCGACAGTCAAGTATGTATCAGTTTGTCGATGACACTCTGTACAGAAAAAGACCAAACGGTGTGAAATTAAGGTGCATTTGCCGGGAAGATGGACTAAAGTTGTTGGCAGAGATACACGGAGGCATGTGTGGATCTCACGTTGGATCAAGGGCCCTTGCCGGAAAAGCCTTCCGGCAGGGTTTCTATTGGCCCACTGCCCTCCAGGATGCAACTGAGCTGGTCACCAAGTGCGAAGCCTGCCAGTTCCATTCCAAGAACACCCATCAACCAGCGCAAGCTCTCCAGACGATCCCTTTATCCTGGCCATTCTCGGTCTGGGGGCTCGATATTTTGGGCCCCTTTCCCCGCGCTGTCGGGGGCTTTGAATTCTTGTTCGTAGCCATCGACAAGTTTACAAAGTGGCCTGAGGTGGAACCAGTGAGGAAGGTGACCGTGCAGTCAGCTATCAAGTTCATGAAAGGACTGGTGTGCCGTTTTGGAGTGCCCAATAGGGTGATCACCGACAATGGCACCCAGTTCACGAGCTGCACCTTTATGCAGTACATCCAAAGCCTTGGAAGCAAGGTCTCCTTCACCTCTGTTGCCCACCCAAGGAGCAACGGGAAAGTCGAGAGGATGAACGCTGAAGTGTTGCGTGGACTCAAGACAAGAACTTTCGATAGACTACGGAGATGCGGCAAGCGTTGGATAGATGAGCTGCCGGTGGTTCTTTGGTCCCTCAGAACGACACCAAATCGAGCTACCGGCCAGACACCCTTCTCCCTGGTATACGGGGCGGAGGCAGTTCTCCCCACAGAACTCATATACGGGTCACCTCGAGTACTTGCCTACGATGAAGTAGAGCAAAATCAGCTACGGCATGATGATGCCTTGCTCCTCGAGGAAGATCGTCTCCGGGCCGCTGTGCGTGCTGCACGCTACCAGCAAGCCTTGCGCCGCTATCATAGCTGCAGGGTCCATGCCCGGAGCCTTGAGGAAGGCGACCTTGTCCTTAGGCGCGTTCAGCCCGCCAAGGGTACCAACAAGTTGACGCCGAAGTGGGAAGGCCCTTACCGGGTAGCACGAGTCACCGGACCTGGCGCAGTCCGTCTGGAGACCGAAGATGGCATCAAAATGCTTAACTCATGGAATATTGAGCATCTTTGTAAGTTCTACCCATGAGGCGCGGTTGCCGGGCTCAGTCCCCGGCAGCCACCTTTTGTACAAGCCTTGTCGTAGTTGCATGTACCCTTTGTACAAAGCCAGGCGCAGACCCTATGCATGCAATAATAAAGCTAGGCATTGCATCATATCATCAAACTGCATGTTCACTATGCATTTTTTATGTTGCAATGATTATCACTTTTAAGTTCTAGAAATTTGCTAGAGTACTTGATGAGCCTGTAATCCTTGTTACTGCACTCTCTCCCCCCAGGGGACAGAGGCCTCTTGCCTTACATGTTTCACCGCTAGGGAAACAAAGAAGAAGGGCAAAGAGACAAGGACGGCGGCCCATCGTACTACAGAAAGGGATACTGCCTAAAAAGATAAGTCTAAACACATATCCCTAGCTTAGTGCCATTTGCTCCCTTAAGGAAACCTTTACTATCCCTTTTTGGCTGTGATCAGTGGATTCCTTTACACAATAGAAACCCTTGTCGGGACAAGCCATCCCCCAGATCCTATCGCTTATCAGCTCTGGGGGGCCGCGCCGATACCGACAAGAGGCTTTGTCGGGCGGTGATACCAGCCTGCTGCCGGGGGCTCGCTCCTCCTTGGCGCTCGCGGTTAATACTGGCCCGGCAAGTAGTTTCATGCGTCAAGGACAAACATGTTGATACAATACAAATGAGGAGAAAAGAAAAGGACAGTACTTGAGGAAGAGAAATAGCATTCTTTCATTCATTTTTTTGATACAAAATGGATAAAGGATTACATTATAATTAGCTAAAACTTGGCAAGCGCCTACATCTTTTGATTTATAAAAAGATAAGTGCCTCGTAATGCCTTTCTTGTCCCTCTCCTCCTAGGGATTAGGTGGAGAAGAAATAGAGGGCAAAAGGAGCGCCTGGCTGGGATTCGGCGCCTCCCCGCCAGGACCAGAGGGACGCATCCGAGGAGCAGAAGGCCCCTGCCCCCAGGCAGGGCGGACGAAGCCGACGGGGCGGACAAAGCCAACAAGGAGGAAGAAGGCGGAGGGCAGGTGCAGATGGTGGCGCTGCCAGAGCCCAGCTGGTGATGATGGTGCTGCCGGCTATCGCGACGTGCCGGAGCCGTCATCCACGCTCCTGAAGCTTCGTGGGTCGCCGACCGCCATCGTCTTCCTCATCGCCACCGCTCGAGGAAATGCCTCCGCCGTCGTCCGAACCCCCGACGCGGCAGTCGAGGAGCCTCACAGAGAGCATGGTCATTCCCGACGGCCCGGTGCAGAGAAGACTCCCTGCCCTTAAGGAGTGCACGCAGGCGAAAAGCTCCCACCCATGTGCAGGATACGCAGCACCATGGGTGGAGAACTCTGCCGCGACCCATGAAGAATCGCTGCCGCGATCACTCACGCACAGCCAATGGCCGTACGGACGATCTTTCGCCGTCGCCTTGAAGAAGGAGCACAGAACCCGCAGTCGACCACAACATAGCGTTTCCGCCATGGAATCCAGCACAGTGTTGTCCACGCGGCGTTCTGCCAAGGCTGAAACAGCGGGCGACGCAGTGGCAGGTGCACCATCGCAGCTGCCCCTGGTGCGGCCACCACGCCGCCCGCTCTCCCATCCAAGGCTCCTCCTGCCAGCTCTCGATCCAAAACCATCGACTAAAGCCGGGGGCTGAGCCCGAACACGAGAAGAAGACCCTGTGGTGGCAAGAGCGTCCGCCCAACCCTTCCCCCTGGCCATCAGGAGGGAAGGGATAGTCCGATGACCAGAGAAGAAGGGCAAGCTATGTGGACTTGAGATTGAGGAGGAGAAGGGGATGGATGAGCATCGCCCGCTGTGACCCCCTGATTTATAGGGGATGACACGGGGGCTGGCTCTCCTCCGCTCCAAAGCGGCCGCCCATCTCCACCAATCCCACTACCCACGATCACGGGCGAACAGGTAACCGCCTCGTTGCTCCAATCCCTGGTGCTGCGGTTTCTGCCACCCCCACGCCTATGGGCCATGCGCATCCACCGCAAACTCCACGCAATGCATGCGGCGCGCGTGGCGGAAATGGCCTGAGGTAGAAAGTAAGTGCTGGCTTAAAAGTCGATAGTTACTCCCTCATATTGCGCGTCTGTGCATAAATTTTGGGCCTGACCCAACGGCGCTGTGCGAACGCGTTCGGGCCAGACCCCGGGGCTCCTGTCGATGCACTAGGAATGGGGTACCCAGTGCCCCTGACTTATGCACATGCAATAGTAGCAGAACCCCGTCAAGACCAACCCAAGTCAGAGAAGCCGCTCTTCATGATATCAAGGAGCGCATCAAGAAGACGAAGACAACACCCAAGACCCCGGCAGGAGCAGCCTACGTTGGCCAAGCAATGCCGGCAAGATCAATACAACGGCCCGGGACAGGCCCAAGCCACGCCAGCCGCGTCCCCGGTGCCTGCCGGGGACTGAGGCGCACGCATCTTCACGAAGACCCGGCAAGCCATCTCCCGGCAGGCGCGAGCCGATCGGCCACTACTCCACCGCACCGTAACGGCAGTCACTTATTGACGCGGTGCCGAGCCCTCAGGTGGCTAAGTGGCTCTCGCTAAGTACGTGGCGGCGCACCGGAAGACAGATTATGCCCGTTTGACACCCGTCCAGAGGCGTGTCAAGATGCTAAGCAACAGTTAGCCAAAGCGGTGGTAGGAGCTTGCCGGGGATGCACCCCCGCATGCCACCTCGACTAGCAATCATGGTATTTTATCATAAATGCCAGAGTTAGGTATGATAGCACTGTTCGCTATCTAATCACTAGATAATGTCTGTTTTGCCACTGTGGTTTCCCCTTGTCCTATAAAAGAAGGCCCAAGGCAACCTAGCTCAAGATTCGGACTTTTAGACACTTGTACTCGCGTAGTAGCTCCCCCGAAGGCAACCTTGCCGGGTTTGAGCGTTGCGTGTGCTTCGTGTTCCTCCGATCAATCCACCAAAGCAAGAGTAGGATTTTACGCTTCTCAGCGGCCCGAACCTGGGTAAAACACCAGCGTCCCATCGTCGTGCTGTCTCATGACCTCTGATCTTTGTGTAAATTGACCTCACCCCTGCCGAACCACAAAGGGGCCCTTGGTCCCATAGGTGATCGTGTGCATCCGTGCCCCGACAGTTGGGTGACGGGTAAAGATATGTTCAAAAGTATCATTCACAAGTTCTATTCAGTGGTATAATTATTGTTGTTGGTAGAAACTATGAATGCTTTTAAATGATAAGCTTGCCCTTTTGTAATCCGGCCTACCTCATGGCCTCTTTTGATTATATTTGTCATGTAGGTCCAATAAGATAGAAAATTGTTGAGTTTTTCAACCTTCTTGCGTCACTCTATAGGTTAGCTAATGTACCAAGCAGATCCATTTTGAATCAATGGTCTTATGTGTGATTAGTTTTATTATTTTTGCTCTCACTTTGTGGGAGAATAACCTAATAGATTTTGTGTGTTCCAATAATCACTCCAAAAATCAGATGTCAATGGATTATGTATGTTTCATAGCATGGTTACTGATTAAGTTTAGTGTTTGTTTCCATAAAGACCGGATTTAATGAAGTTCCTAGGACTAGCTAGAAGGGTATGCAAACCAAAAAGATTGTGCACCACAATGTTTGCTTATTTGGCTAGATGCACATTGTTTGTCTTAAATAGAGATCAATTCTGGTATGTACATCGACACTCTTGAGTCCAATTTCAAATAGCGGGATGTGGAATTTGCGTAGTCCTGATCTTGACGGCATGGTGGAATCTCACAAAGTTCTGGCAATCCGCGATCCTTTCATGCTGCTCCTGAGTATGCTGATTGACAGATCAACGAAGTGCTAACAGTTCTTTGGGTTCCACCATAGTTGAGAAAGATGGATGTTTCGCAGACGAAAGGGCAATGCAGATATGATCTGCACGGGGGTCACGCGTATGACGAAGTTCAGTATGGGGCTCGAGATTTTATTATCTCGTGTTTCATACACCCCGCAATGTTAATCTAGCAACTTGGATTATCATGCTTGATGATGGACGTTGGTAGCTTCGGTTTGTTTCGAAACCTTAGAAGCCACGTAAAATAAAATTTTGCATGAACCGATTAGAGGCGTCTAACTTGGTTTTGCAGGATGGTTTGCATGTGCATATGATGTGGTATAGCAGTGTTCATAATAATTTGATTATGTATGAGATGACTATATGATGTAAATTGATTAACATGACATGCGTGTCATGATTCGGCATGATGGCTGGAGCCATATGATTGCACTTTAATGACCTGCGTGTCAACCTTATGTAATGCACTTATTTTATTAGCTATAGAGATAGCAATATTATCTGGTGCATCGATAAGGTGGTGGCAATCTTCGCGAAGGTGAACACCGACGCGAATGCCGAAGACGAAGAAATGAAAGACTTCTCCGTCAGAAAGGGCTATACCATATCATGCTATTATGAATTGCCTGAGATGTTTATCCCTTATGATGCACCCTTCTTGATTGCGCGGTAGTCGCTTTTTATTAGGGTGATCTCTCACAAAAATATCAAGTAGTTAGTGTTCTCCCAAGTGTAGCACCGTCACGGCACCTAACTTTTCGGGGTGCGGCATGGATGCATGGGTACGAACGATTAGGGATGTGTGAGGCGGGTGAGGTCAGACCTCGCAGCAAGATCACTTGGTTGTCTTGACGTTCATGGCAGGATCGTCCTGAGCTCGGAACACACGCATCGAAAGATGAACAAGAGTCACATAGAGATGTGATCGGCAAGTTGGCCTACCGATTAAAATTCCCGTCATGAGATGATTATTCTATGGCGATGAATTGAAGTCTGGATCTTGTATCACTCAAAATTAATTATGAGAGATATTGATTTGAGTGGGAGCGCACTATAGAATTAACTTGTTTAATTCTCAGTGCAATTAATTTTGAACACTGTCTAAGTGTGGTTTGCATAATAGTTGTAGAATAATGGCTCGCGTTTCCACCTTCCCTATTAAAATTTAATAGCTGTTAAATATCTGGTTAAAACTTTACGGTTGGTAACGTAATGTGAGGATTGTCCTCTAGTGTGCCGACAAGGATTTTGTCCTATCGCATACTTTCGGTATTCTCCCGCTAATGCTATGGATCATGTGACTCTCGTCCTTCGATCCAAAAGCTAGAATTCCTTTTCAGTCAAAGTGCAATATGTTTGCTTCCATGAGACCCGAACTTCGAAAGTTTGGATAGTTATGTGATATTCATGGAATCTGAAAATCATTTTCAGAGACAGACAAAGGCTAAAAGATATGAGATATCCAAAGCAATGTTTGTTTGCAAACTGTTAGTAAAGTAGTTTACTATGCATTAGACTGATAAGAGAGGGATCCAGGAGAACGCCTATCATATGATGAAAGGTGAATAAAACAACAACTTAAAGAGAAAGGAAGTGTCCGAAGGGTGTTAGTAAGACTTTCACGCCTAGGAAGTCCGGGGCTAACGCCACTCTTAAGTTGGATGCTTCTTCTGAGAGTAGGAGAAATACTAAAAGTTAAACTGTTAGAAGTATAAAGGCAAAAGGAAAGAAGACTGGAAGATCCAGCTCATGTATGAATGTCATACAAGTTTTTGATGTATAGAAGGCTGGTCAAAGATATAGTTCTTGGGAATTATGGTTAAACATGTTAATCACTAATTCTTGGGTATTGTGAGTTAATCACAAAGATACCCACTCGATTGCATTCTGTTGCAACTCGATGAAAGAACTACTGTGGCCTGAAAGACTAGCCAGGGATGAGGTTTAGATACACGCAGGGAACATAGTAAATGTTACTATGCCTCCCATCGGTGTATTCCCTATGTATTTACTTTCATAATTCATTTTAGAGTTTCACACTCTAGCCCTTTGCATAAGGTATCTTGCAAGAAGGTTGTTCATAAGAGAACTTTTGATGTTCGGTGTTATGAATAACATAAGGGCCATACTTTCATTATGAATGAGACGTATGTTATGAATATTGATAATAATACATTACCTTTGGGTTTACTTTCATAATTCATTTTAGAGTTTCATACACTCTAGCCCATTGCACAATGTTTGTTACAAAAGAGTTGTTCATAAAAACAACAATTGTTGTTCAGTATTATGAATAACATGAAGGGCCATGCTTCCATCCTAGATGGGATGTATGTTATGAATATCGATGGAAATATGATACATCCATAACACTGACGCTAAAAGTCGCAAGACTAAAAGAATACCACACAAGTGTGGCACTGCATTTAGTCACATTAGAGAAACCCGCATGGAAAATTCCATTATGATGGATTTTGAAGTCATTTGATTTTGAATCATCTGACACTTGCAACTTTCCTCTGAAAAGTGAAGTGACTGAAATAGCGTTCACAGGCCATAAGGAACGAGCAAAGAACATATTGGTGATCATACATTATGATGTGTGTAGTCCAATAAATGTTGTTGCAAGTAGTGGATTTATCTATCTTCAGAAATGACTCAAGTAGATATATGGATATTTACTTGTTGAGACGTAAGTCTGGATCTTTTGAATTCATTCATAAGGTTTTCAAAAATGAAGTAGAAGTTATTGTAACAAGAAAATTATGTTTCTACAATTCGATTGCAGAAAGGAATATTTGAGTTACAAGTTTAGCGAATGTCTGATGAGTTATGAAAGGGGTTTCATAACTTGCACCTCCCGGAACACCACTGCAAGTGAAAAGTCCGTGAAGATGTAATCGAACCATTTATGACATGGTAAGATCAAAGATGACATAAATAAATTTGCCATTATCCCTTTTATAGAGTGATGCTTTAGAGACTGCGGCTTTTACACTGAAAAGAGCTCCATCAGGTCTGTTGAAATGACGCCATGGTGTGGTACGCCCAACCATGTTATATCTTTTCTTAACATTTGGAATATGGGGCTTGTGTAAAAGGTTACAAACCTATTCCAAATCAGACAAGTGCTACTTTGTAAGGTTATCCTAAGTCATTGGGTATTCCCCCCACCACTATACCGAGGCAAAGGGTTTTGCCGCAAAACGGTATGCTTTTAAAGAGAATAGTTCTTTCAAAAGGTGAGTGGGAGGACAGTGCAACTCGACGAGATAACCAGTATCTTCGTCATCAGATCAAAGAAAAGAAACCTTGGAAGTGATTCCGGAGTTTCCTACTGCGACTGATACGGAAGTCTCTACAATAAAATGTATGGACTTCGATCGAACTTGCAGCTGAACCACGTAGGCAAAGCTCGTGCAAACCTATCAGGTGCGCAAACGAGATATTGTTGTTAGACAACAGTATACCTACAATACACAAGGAAGCGTTGATGGGCCCTGACTCCGGAATTGGCTAAATGCCAATACAATCCGAGATAGTTTCCATATAAGTGATTCGAGATTAAAATCTTGATACACCTTTCGGAAGACTTAGAGTCTAACGAATATTTATGGAACTAAAAACTGATACGGATAAAATGTTTTATCCATAAAGCTCGACTTGTTGCCATAACAAGTTCAAGGAGTTGACTACGATGAGATTGTCTCACCGTAGCGATGCTTGAAGTCGGTTCGGGTTGAACTAGCAATTAATACATATTTCAATCATGAGATATGAAACATGGATGACAAAAGGATTTCCATCTGATGGAAATGAAACCTAGGACTTGTATGTGATACAGTCCAAAGTAATTTGTCGATCCAGAGGATGCTAGTAAGTATGCAAACTTCAGAGTTCCAGCGATGAACAGAAGAGAGCAAAGTGGAGTTGGAATCTCCATTTTTGATGGAATGGTCAAAGGGGTTTGACTTCATCAAATGGGTATCGAAGATGCTTGTGATTCAAGAAAGTAAGTGGGAGTATGATAATATTTCTAAAAACCTTGTGTACTTGACACATTGTTAATTGGAAATAAATTTCTTGACACGAATTAAGGACTTCATATGAAAATAGTTTTTTGATGAAGTGCTTGGGCTAAATAGCCTCAATATTAGGCATGATGATCTATGGAGATAGATTTACCTAATAGGGCTAAGCAATGAATACATATTGACAAGATGCTAATACTTTTTAGCATTTAAAACGCCAAGGAGTAATTCTTGCCGAAGTCACATGGAAAGAGTTTTTGCAAGACTCAGTGTCCCAAAACACTGATGAGTGAAATACATGATGGAGATTCCACACACTCTTGTGTTTGGATTAATCATGTATTCCATGGTATGTAAAACAACCAGATATGTCCGATACTCCAAAGTTGTTGCGAGTATGGATACCAAAGTGATCAAAGTACTGATCATAGGACAACAGTGAAAGATGTCATTAAAGTACTAGAGTAGTAGTGATGACATGTTTTCTCGCAAGCAGAGATTATGAAGTGCTCGTTGTAAGTAATTACATCGATACAGTCTTCATCAATGCTCCATGCGATTTTCGATTTAAGTTAAGGGTTTTGTGTAATACATAATATGGTGGCACGGTAGTTGGAAATTGTTCCAAACAAGATACTGTGGCGAATTCTATAACAAAGGCTAAGTATGTTGACGCTTAAGAAGCGACAAAGAAGTTGTTGAATCATATAGTTCATTCATGAACTTAGTATGGTTCCAAGATGGCTTTGGTCTATGGGACACTATTGCAGATAGTTGCTCCATAGCTCAGTCTGAGGAATCAGGTTTCGACCAATGATTCACACATATGCAAAGCCAAGTCCACACAAAATATGAATTTTGTGAAAGCGTGAAAACGCGAGGATATGCAAAGTTACACACGGAGCTGAAGTCGTCAGATCCGTTGGACATCAGGCTATACCACATGCGAAGCATATTTTACACCAGTATGCCATAGGTGTAAAGTGCATTAGCATTGACTAGATTATTGACTCTAGTGCAAGTGGGAGTCTGTAGGAGATATGCCCTAGAGGCAATAATAAATGTTATTGATTATCTCCTTGTTCATAATTAGGTTTATGTTCCATGCTATAACTGCTATGGTTCTCGAGTCTGCAATAACCACGAGGCTCGGAGGAAGACTCATATACACGTGTGGAATAATAAACGGTAAAATGTATTCCTAGTCTGGCCTCTAAGACTGGCTCAAGTATTGCGTGATGATCCTGTTTTCCTGATCATGGGCATGGCTATGCCGGCAATTTTGAGGGCGCAATGTTGGTAGAACACTTGTGTTGAATCGACCCGAATTGATGTTATGCTATGAGATACATTCGTCACTAGTTAATGGTTTATAACACAGAGATAGTTAATGTTTGCATAATTCCTTAGACCATGAGAGTATCGAGTTCCTTCGTGCTTGCTTCGTGAACTTTGGGGTTTGTTAAACGTCATCCGTTACTGGGTGGCTATTACGGCGGCTTACGGGTTCACGGAAAAGTATGTCAAGTAACTTGATAGCTCAAGATTGTGATTTGCTCCTCCGACGATGGAGAGATATCTCTGGGCCCTCTCGGTGTTACGGTATCCATCATCGTCTGGCCAGACACTTTGTGATTTGATCACGGGGATGCCGGAACACGGGAACGAGAAAAGAGAACAATACCGGTAACGAGGTAACTGGCATAGTGGACAAGATGTTGATCCACGGGGATGCCAACATGTCTCACCTCGGGTATTTGTAACATATCGCGAAGCAACAGGAATAGCACACGGCAACTGGAGGTTCACTCGAATATTCATTCGTGTGGGTATAGGGGTCAATATGGGTGTCCACGGCTCCGATGTTGATCATTGATCGGAAGGGGTTCCAGGTCATGTCTATACTTCACCGAACCTATAGGGTCACACGCTTAAGGTTCATCTATCTGCTGAATACTAGACGGGGAGTCTGAGAGAAAATCACCGAAAAAGTTTCGGACGAAACGGAAACGTTCCGGAGAGGATATCGGAATAGTTCCGGTGAAACTGAAAAGTTGTTTCAGGGTATTCCATAAAGTCAAATTGGTTTCGGCACATGCCTGGAAATTATTGGAAGGTACCAGAATTGTTCCGGTAACTTCTGAGATTTTTCAGAGACAAAAACCGGAAATGTTCCGGACTGCCGGAACCGCTTTAGTTGCTTTTCACAGATGAAAATCACTAAACCGAAAAGTTGTTTCGGAGTACACCATAAAGTCAAAATGGTTTCGGCACATGCCTGATAATTCTTGGAGGGTGCCAGAATCGTTCTGGAAACTTTCTGGAATTTTCCGGGATGAAAACCGGAAATGTTCCGGAGCTGCCGGAACCGCTTCAGATGCTTTTCGCAGATGAAAATCACTAAACCGGAATTGTTTCGGATCGCGTTGAAAATTATTTTAGTGGGTACTGGAAATGTTCTAAGCCCACATGAATATTTTCAGTTCGAACGGACGCTGAAATATGTCGTCGTGAATAGTGAAAGTGCTTTTTGGATTACTTTTTGGAAAGCCACCTTTTTGGGCTTTTGCTCCAAAATATCTTGGAGATGACATGGATGGATGTGGCTGAAATTTCAGCCCCTCCACCCCTCCTTCTCCTATAAATAGAGGTGGAGGGGGCAGCCCAAATCTCATCCCTTCTCACATACAAGTGCCATGCATGATCTGGCTTTCTCTCTCCCTCCCAGCGAAATAGTTTCGTAGAGCCGAAAGGCTGTCTAGGTTCCGGTGGGAACTAGTTCTGGACAGCGAAGCCCTGCCGGATAGATGACACCGTATGTGTGTAACTCTGTAGAGAGATCGTAGTTTCGGTCTTAGTTCGAGAGTGCCTCCCGAAGGGCTGTTCGAGTGACTGTCCGAGTTTCGATGGTCCTCCCGAAGGGCTGTCCGAGTGACTGTCCGAGTTTCGATGGTCCTCCCGAAGGGCTGTCCGAGTGACTGTCCGAGTTTCGATGGTCCTCCCGAAGGGCTGTCCGTGACACCGTCCGGGGGACTGTCCGATCGCCTCCCGGAGGGCTGTCCGGGGGCGGATGAGGGTATTCATCCTCGCGGTTGGGAGATTGTAAATCCTAGCTGCGGGGATCTGCACCGTCGATCATCATCGACTCTACTTCCGCTGCGCTACGAGTCGGTAACGAAAATGATCAAACCTTGTATGCAGTCTCCATAGTGGTCCTGGGCTGGTACGTAGGTCGGAATTTTTTTGTTTTCTGCTGCGTTACCCTACATATTGTTTCATACGAATGCCTTTCGGGTTGAAAAGTGCTGGTTCGACATTTGCAAGAGCAGTCCAGATTGGTTTTGAGCCCCAGCTACATAGAAATATGGAAGCATATATGGATGACATAGTGGTCAAAACCAAGGATAAAGCAACGCTCATACAAGATTTAGAAGAGACATTTGCAAATCTGCGCAAGATCAATTTGACGCTCAATCCTGAGAAGTGTGTGTTTGGCGTTCCGTCCGGCAAGCTTCTTGGGTTCTTTGTGTCTCAGCGTGGGATCGAGGCGAATCCCGACAAGATCAAGGCAATTGAGCAGATTGAAGCACCAAGACGCGTCAGAGATGTGCGTCGACTTGCCGGCTGCGTTGCTGCTCTGAGCAGGTTCATCTCCAAGTCCGCTGAGCGCGCCCTGCCCTTTTTCAAAATCTTGAAAAAGGCAGGTCCGATGAAGTGGACTCCGGAAGCGGAGGCAGCGCTGCAGGATTTGAAAAGGTACCTCTCCTCTCCGCCAGTACTAGTCGCGCGGCAACGAATCAAGTGGTGAGTGCTGCGTTAGTGGCAGAGAGAGAAGTCGATGAAGAAGCGGCGGCAGCGGCAGGATTCTGTTTTTGACAGATTCTGTTTTCGTTGCATTGCGTACTTATTTTGATGAATCTATGGTTTGTATTGGAGGGTATGAGCCATGGTAAAGTTAGAATACAATAGATATAATGCAATAATAAAATATGAATGGGTTTGCAACAGTACTTAGAGTGGTGATTTGCTTTATTATACTAATGGATCTCACGAAGGTTTTGTTAAGTTTTGTGTGATTGAAGTTTTCAAGTTTTGGGTAAGATCACGATGGATGAAGGAATAAGGAGTGAAAAGAGCCTAAGCTTGGGGATTCTATGGCACCCCAAGATAATATCCAAGGATAAACAAGAAACTAAGCTTGGGGATGCCCCGAGTGGCATCCCCTCTTTCTTCTAACAACCATCCGTATTTTACTTGGAGCTATATTTTTATTCGTCACATATCATGAGTTTTGCTTGGAGTGTCTTGTATTATATGAGTCTTTGATTGATTTGCTTTTTAGTTTGTCACAAGTATCCTTGCCGGACACACCTATTTGAGAGAGCCAAAATTATCCTTGCTGGACACACTTAAATTTTTTGAGCTACGGAATTGCTCTAGTACTTCACTTATATATTTCTGAGCATGGTGTGCTTTAAATTTTTAAAGAAATACTCTCACACTTCACTTAGATTAATTTGAGGGTTAGTAAATTTTGAAGAAATTCTCTCATGCTTCACTTATATTATTTTGAGGGATGAAATTTTTATGCTCATGTTCTTCACTTAAATTTATTTGAGCTTGTCAAAAGCAATGGCAATATACTAAACTAGTCCCAAAGTGATAGATATTCAAGAGGGATATAATAAAAACTTTCATGAAGATCATTGGATAAATTAAACTTGATTTCTTGTAATAGTTTTGAGACATGATGATAGTAATATGTGAGTCATGTTGATGAGTAATTGTGCTTTAGTAAGAATATTGGTGTTAAGATTTGTGATTCCCTATGCAAGCACGAAAGTCAATAGTTGTGCAATGAAATTACATCCTACTTATGGTGTATTATTCAGTGTTAGTTATGCTTAATGCCCGTTTATGTGAATTTTTGTTTCTTGGTTGGTTGCTTCTTAATCTATTTGCCAGCCTCCACTTGTATTAAGTAGAAACACTACTTGTGCATCCAAAATCCTTAAACCCAGTTTTGCCATATGAGTCCACCATACCTACCTATATGCGGTATTTCCGTGCCGTTCCAAGCAAATTTGTATGTGCCATCTCTAAATTTCAAAATGAATTTCCTTTTTGTGTGCTCGTACCGCTCATGAAATGGTAGGGGGTGTCCAATATTTTTCCATGCTAGATGTGTTATTCTCAAGATGTGTGTTTATTCACTTGTCATTATACGAGAGTACGGTGGTAATAGGGATGCCCAGTCCCGAAATGAAAAAGAAATTTACTTTATGTTGTCAAATAATAAATTCCTTGGAAAGTGTTGGTATGGAAGGCAACCGTGGATACGGCTAGCCATGGATTGCGAAAGAATGGTGGAAAAAGGAATAAACATTATTTTATGTTTGGGAACCGCCTATGATGTATCTAGCATGGAAAGTATTGAGAACTACTCGGTCGTTTTCGTTGACAGGAAAGGCATGCCATCCAAAATATATTTCTCTCTCAATTTAAGCTTTGAGCTCTGGCACCTCTATAAATCCCTACTTCCCTCTGCGAAGGGCCTATCTATTTACTTTATGTAATTTTTATTTTTAATTTGATTCTCCATCTTCTCTTATAAAGCACCAACTAGGGGGCACTATGATCATACTTGTGCATTGGGTGTAGCTAATATTCGAGTATGTTTCATGAATGGATCAATGATTGAGCATGATGGGCTAGGGATAACTTTCTTTAGTGTTGATATTTTGAAGGACATGGTTGCTTGTTGGCATGCTTGAGTATTAAAGTCTTTATGTCAAAACTAGACTATTGCTTTGAACCATCTAAAAGTCCAAATGTCCTTGCTACAAAAGAAAGAATATGTGACTAACATGTTAGGCAGCATTCCACCTAAAAAATTCTGTTTTTATCATTTAACTACTCGAGGACGAGCAGGAATTAAGCTTGGGGATGCTGATACGTCTCCAACGTATCTATAATTTTTGATTGTTCCATGTTGTTATATTATCATTCCTGGATGTTTTACAATCATTTTATAGCAACTTTATATCATTTTTTGGGACTAACCTATTGGCATAGTGCCCAGTGCCAGTTGCTGTTTTTTGCTTGTTTTTTACTTCGCAGAATATTAGTACCTAACGGAGTCCAATTGCCACGAAACTTTTTGGAGATTTTTTTGGACCAGAAGACAACTTGGGAGCCAAGGAAGCACCTGGGGGAGGCCCGTGGGGCCCACAAGACACCAGGGTGCGCCAGAGGCTCCTGGCACGCTCTGATGGGTTGTGGGGCCCACGGAGGTCTCCTCCACCGCCTCTGAGCTCTATAAATACCCAAATATTCCAGAAACCCTAGAGGAGTTGACGAAATACACTTCCAGCCGCCGCAAGTTCCAGAACCGTGAGATCCAATCTAACACCGTCACGGAGGGGTTCATCATCCTCATTGGTGCCTCTCCGATGATGCGTGAGTAGTCCACCATAGACCTACGGGTCCGTAGGCAGTAGCTAGATGGCTTTCTTTCTCGCTTTTGATTCTCAATACAATGGTCTCTTGGAGATCTATTTGATGTAATGACTTTTTGCGGTGTGTTTGTTGGGATCCGATGAAGTTTGAGTTCATGATCAGTTTCTATCCATGAATATTATTTGAGTATTCTTTGATCTCTTATATGCATGATTATTTATAGCCTCGTATTTCTTCTTCGAATCTTTGGTTTAGTTAGGCCAACTAGATCGATTTTTCTTGCCATGGGAAGAGGTGCTTTGTGATGGGTTCGATCTTGCGATGTCCTCTCCCAGTGACAGAAGGGGCAGCGAGGCACGCATGTATCGTTGCTATTAAGGATAACAAGATGGGGTCTATTCCTACATGAATAGATCTTGTCTACATCATGTCATCGTTCTTATTTCATTACTCCGTTCTCCATGAACTTAATACACTAGATGCATGCTGGATAACGGTTGATGTGTGGAGTAATAGTAGTAGATGCAGAATCGTTTCGGTCTACTAATCTTGGACGTGATGCCTATATATTGATCATCGCCTTGGATATCGTCATGATTATTTGATCTTCTATCAATTGCCCAACAGTAATTTGTTTACCCACCGTGTGCTATACTCATGAGAGAAGCCACTAATGAAATCTACGGCCCCCGGGTCTACTCTTTCAACATATTGCTTTCCGATCTATCTTTTTTCGCTTTTGTTTTTAGATCTATTATTCCAAAAACCCAAAAATACCTTGCTGCATTTTTTATTTGCATGTTTAATTTTGTGTTCGTGTGCGATCTATTTATCCAGTCTCATACAAACTAATATATCGTTTTACCGTGGAGAGATTGACAACCTCTCTTACGGGTCGAGTTGCAAGTATTTGTTCTTTTTGTGAAGGTACCGATTACATAGTGTTGCGTGGTTCTCCGACTGGTTCGATAACCTTGGTTTCATAACTGAGGGAAATACTTACCGTAGCTGCGCTGCATCTTCCCTTCCTCTTTGGGGAAATACCGACGTAGCCTCAAGCCATGTCAGCTCCCGGCCAGCGCACTGTAGGAAACAATGGCCGCGGGACACGACCAATGACCTCCATGGCAGGGAGCTTGACACGGGGTGGGGGAGGGGGTCGGTGGACGGGTGAGACACAGCGAGGAGGACGCGCCCGACCGCCACGGAAGGCCGGCCGGAGAGCACCGCAGCCGGCCGGACGAGGAGCCCCCGGATCGCATCTGGGAAGGATCGGGACCACGCCGCCCGGGGGAGCGGCAGCCGGTGAAGGCCACCCGCGCCGCCCAGTGAGCCGGAGAGAAGACAACAGGGGGTGGTCGGCCCCGACATCGCCGCCGGGGACCGGGTCTGGGGGTGGGGCGACGGGAGTGGGGCGATGGAGGAGAACAATAGGGGCCCGCCACCGCCATCCCAGGGCCGACGCGGCTTCGTCGGCCAGCCCTCCAGCGACGGCGATGCGGGGGTGGGCGGAAGGTGGTGGCTGATACGTCTCCAACGTATCTGTAATTTTTGATTGTTCCATGCTATTATATTATCTGTTTTGGATGTTTTATATGCATTAATATGCTATTTTATATTATTTTTGGGACTAACCTATTAATCTAGAGCCTAGCGCCAGTTTCTGTTTTTTCCATGTTTTTGAGTATTGCAGATAAGGAATATTAAACGGAGTCCAAACGGAATAAAATCTTCGGAATGATTTTTCTTGGACTAGAAGAAACCTGCCAGACTTGGAGATGAAGTCAGGAGACCTGCCGTGGCGTCACAAGCCACCAGGGCGCGCCCTCCTAGCTTGTGGGCCCACGGCAGCCCTCCTAACCCTACTCTTCGGCCTATAAATTCCCAAATATTCCCTAGATACTAAAAAAGCCACGAAAATACTTTTCCGCCGCCAGGAGCCTCGGTTCCCGTGAGATCCAATCTTGGAGCCTTTTCCGGTAATCTGCCGGAGGGGGATTCGATCACGGAGGGCATATACATCAACTCCATTGCCCCTCCGATGATGCGTGAGTAGTCCACCACAGACCTTCGGGTCCATAGCTAGTAGCTAGATGGCTTCTTCTCTCTCTTTGTTCTTCAATACCATGTTCTTCATGATCTTCATGGAGATCTATCCGATGTAATACTCTTTTGCGGTGTGTTTGTCGAGATCCGATGAATTGTGGGTTTATGATCAGATTATCTATGAATATTATTTGAGTCTTTTCTGAATTCTTATATGCATGATTTCATATCTTTGCAAGTCTCTTCGAGTTATTGGTTTGGTTTGGCCAACTAGATTGGTAATTCTTGCAATGGGAGAAGTGCTTAGTTTTGGGTTCAATCTTGCGGTGTCCTCACCCAGTGACATAGTAGGGGTAGCGACGTACGTATTGTATTGTTGCCATCGAGGATAAAAAGATGGGGTTTTCATCATATTGCTTGAGTTTATCCCTCTACATCATGTCATCTTACCTAATGCGTTACTCTGTTCTTCATGAACTTAATACTCTAGATGCAGGCAGGAGTCGGTCGATGTGTGGAGTAATAGTAGTAGATGCAGAATCGTTTCGGTCTACTTGACACGGACGTGATGCCTATATGCATAATCATTGCTTTGGATATCGTCATAACTATGCGCTTTTCTATCAATTGCTCGACAGTAATTTGTTCACCCACCGTATTATTTGCCTTCATGAGAGAAGCCTCTAGTGAAACCTATGGCCCCCGGGTCTATTTTCCATCTTATATTTTCAGATCTATTTACTTGTGTTTTAATTTTCGCAATCTTTTCCATCTATCTCTATCAGATCTCATCCTTGCAAGTAACCGTGAAGGGATTGACAACCCCTTTATAGCGTTGGGTGCAAGTGTTTGATTATTTGTGTAGGTGCATCTATTGGTGACTTGCTTGTGTCTCCTACTGAATTGATACCTTGGTTCTCAACAACCGAGGGAAATACTTATCTACTCTGTGCTGCATCACCCTTTCCTCTTCAAGGGAAAACCAACGCAAGCTCAAGAAGTAGCAGTGGCCTGGCCGGCGGCGGCTGGAGTTTCCCCCGTGTAGGGAGGGTCGGGAGGGGTCGGCAGGTTACCTCTACCCTCTTTGGATTGTACTTATCGTGATAGTTCATTAGTGAGGATCTTAACTATTTTGGAAATCCTAAATTAATAAATTGCGTCGTATGTGGATGTAGGAAAATCAAGAAAAACGGTGCTACCATAACAATCAAGAGAGGACAATTCATAAGAGAAATCAAGATTATACAAGATGGCTTTGTGCTTATGCTTTTAATGCTCGGGAAGACCATGTATTATGGTTCGTGGTGCAAGTAAAAATCCTAGCACATTAGAATCCATAATATATTTACCTTCTTTTGTCATAGTTATCTCTATTCTTTTCATGAAAATTTAGTTCAATGCTTAAATTCAGCACAACTCAATTTATATTGAACTTTTATGTTCCATGTCGTCATATATTTACTGAATTTCAAACCATATTAATGGACAAATGAATGTTTGCGGCAACGCGCGCCATCAACGATCTAGTAGTAAATAAAAGTAACCTTTTTTGTGAAGAGTAAACAAAAGTAACCTACTGTAGTGAATTAACTTACTTTGTTAAACAAAGGTAATTACAAAAATTGATATATCCTACCATCATGATTTGAGACATCAATGATTCTATGTACGCTACCATTAGCTTTAAGTAGTCACAATCAACTAAAGAGGTAGTAAACAAAATATCATAGCTGGCTAATATTAACTTAAACTACAAGCCAAAATAGCCGCACAATTTTAAAAACGGGTTGCGAAGGACTTCACAGTTAGCACACATGGCAGAAGCATACATGCCTGAACGTCGGACGAAGTATACCACATTTTTATTGTGCTATGTTAGTAAATAAATAAAATCACTGCTTGTACAGTATTTATATTACCAGCATAGTAATCTAAAGATAGGGTTTTTCATCCGATTAGATGACAACGATTTATGTCCCATGTTTCAAACTAGCGCCTGAGAGAATCCTATTGTTAATTGATCCATTATTTTTGGCATCTGCTATTTTTCTCCCATTGCAACGCATGGGCATATTTGCTAGTTTCGCTAGCAGGCGCTACCCCTTCTCCGCGCTGGGCCGGCCATCAACAATTTTCTTTTCTTGGTTTAAAGCACAAAAAATTATTCAAGATGTGGGAATCGAACCGACATGGGCATATTTGCTAGTATTGATAACAAGCGCACAACCCCTCCCGGCCCATCAATAATTTTATTTTCTTGGTCTCCGCGCTGGGCTGGCCAATAACAATTTTATTTTCTTGGTTTAAAGTGCAAAAACTATTCGAGACGTGGGAATCAAACCGACGACTCCATGGTTGATTGTACGAAGCTGTTACCAACCGGTCACCAGCATGTGATGTGATTAATTACATATTTTCACTGTATTATTCTTTCATTTCTAGTTTTTCTCAGTTTTGGAACAATTTTGTTTGGTTTTTTGTTTTTGTTTTTATTTTATTTTGCTTTTGCTAAACGAGTGAACTATTTACAATTTGGCAAACTTTTCTAAAAAAATGATGATTTTTTTTCAAATCATGAACTATTTTTTAAAATCGATCAACTTTTTGAAAATCGGTGATTTTTTCAGAATTGATGAACTTTTTCTGAAAATCAATGAACTTTTTTCAAAATCGATGAACTTTTCTGAAAATCGATAAACTTTTTTAAAATCAATGAACTTTTAACAAATCGATGATTTTTTTAAAAAATAATTTGCTAACTTTCCTTCGAAATCAAAGAACTTCTTTTAAAATCAATCGATGAACTTTTTCCTAATTCGTGAGATTTTTTCAAACCGGAGGTTTCTATGGATGATGCATACCAGAAGGGGAGCGAGAGAGGAGACGAGCCGTGCCGCTCTCGCGAACTCCCGCCCCTCCCCCACCGCCGCCATCGCCACCGCAAATCCCGCTGTAGTTTCCACCCCCCGCTATGCCTCCACGCCGCCGAGGCCTATCGATGCCATCGGACTCTACCCCGATAGCTCTCCCGTTCGTCTATGAGGCGTTCCCGGAGCTGTTGAGACCGATCTCCTCGGTTCCGTCGGAGGTGCTCATGGTGACAAGGGAGCAGAGATGGACGGACCGAGCAACACGGATCCACGACGACGCAATGTCGTGGACCTTGTCTGTGCGGGAATGGAGGGAGGCGGAGCAAGCGATCGAGGAGGAGATAGATCCGAGCTCGAGGACATTGGTTGTGCAATTCGCGGAGGTATGTCGAGCCCAGGCAATTCAAGAGTAGAAAAATCTCGCGAGGCGGATCCATTTTGAGGCCACGGTGGAGGAGAGGGGGCGGATGTCGGCGTTCCCTTCCTTGCCGCCGGTGGAATTCGTGCATTGGGCCAGAAGGGAGGCGAAGTCGGGGGATCCGAGGCGAGATGGAATTGTGTGTTGGGACTCTCGCCAACCAGCACACAGCCATTCCCCGAGCCGGTGGATCAACCGCCTTACCTCTCTCCGCCACCAGCAACAGACGGATGGATAGTGCTAGGGTGCCATGGCCGCGGGGTCGAGAGGTCAACAAGGGCAATTTTGATACTGAAGGAGTTTGGATGGATGTGGGTGAGAAGAGGCTGGGTCACTGGCAGGTGGGTCCGGTTGGCAGTGAGTGCAAGGCGGATGATACATACTTTGGCTAGCTATGGGAGGGATCTCGTTCCCCTTCTCCCCCAACCACCCCAGGCATTGTGTGCAGAAGAGCCACGAGGGCGAGAAACTCTAGCCGCCGGAGGGTACTGGTCTGGATTCCGAAGGAGAAATTGGTAGCTGAGAGTTTTACAGAGAGAGATTGTTTTGTGGCCAAGGAGAGTGATCAAGAATTCCTGACTCCAGTGACCTTCAACTGCTCGATTTCCTCGTGGAAGAGAGAAGAGAGGTTGGATTTTGAGAGGTTCTGGAAGCTCAAGGTGATGGCTGAGACCAATCGTGGGCGAGGTAAAGGTCGGGGGGCTTCTCGTCCTCCCCCTTTGCAAATGCAGGCGCAAGGAGGTCCGTCGGAGGGGGGAAGTGCCTCAGTTCGCCTACCCTCCCCCTTTCTATGGTTTTCCAGGGTCTCCTCCGCCATGGATGTACGGGGGCAGCTACCTCTATCCTCAACCTATGTTCCCTGGTAATCAGTGGAAGAACAACCAGGGCTTTGGGGGGGGGGGGGGGGTCAGCAACAGAGGGGTAGACAGGGTGGTGCCCTGGGAAATCAAGGCAAGAATCAGATTCAAAAAACTGGGCAGCCGAAAGAAAAACTTAAGAAAGCTCAGGCGAAGAGTGTGGCTGGGAGTAGTTCTGATGGAGCTAGTCAGTTAAATCATCCAAAGTACTTTACAGACTACCCATAGGTGACCTGCTATAACTGTGGGGATCCTGGACACCACAAGGCTATGTGTGAGAGAGCAAAAACTTGTTTCATTTGCAAGTCTTCTGCTCATCAAGTGGAGGCATGCCCAGTTAAGAAAAGACCACATCAAATGGCCAAATACATTGGTAGTGCTGCTTCTGGTCTTGGATTTTATCATCTTGAGATGTATGACATGGGGGATAACTCCATTGGGATGTTGAGGAATTGCGGGGTAGAGAAATTGATGAAGACTCTTGTCTGGTCAAATTTCCACCACATATTTCAGTTGACCAGGTGGTAGGCTATCCTTGCTTTGGGTTACCTTCCATGGATGTCACTGTTAATGTGGAAGTGTGGAAAGAAGAGCTAGCTAACCTAGATGAGTTGGTAGAAGTGTGGGTACAGGTGAGAGGTTTACTGCCCAGATGGTGTGAATGGGCTATCCTTGATCCATGTGTTTCCGCTTTTGGGCTGCTAAAGGAAATGGATTAGCAAGGGATGTTTCAGTGTTTGTTTGAACATGTCAGAGTCAAGATTCAGTGTAGAGATCCCTCAAAAATACCATCTGAGAGGTTTTTTGAGATTGGGGGAAAGACTTTCAAACTTCAGATGATTGTAGAAGTACCTATAGTCAGGAAAGATGCTGAGATGGACAAGACTAGGAACAATAATAGTGAAGATAGAGATGATGATCAACAAAGAGAACAGATGGACACTGACAAAGGGACTGGAGGAAATAGTGAGAATTCCAACAGTTCAGCTAATAGGAAAAGTGCAGTGGGAAATAGATCTTACAATGTTAGTGTAGGAAGACAGGTTGCTATGGAGGTGATGGAACAGGGGCAGACATGGCTGATATTGAGGAGGTACAAAAGCTGAATTATGGAGAGAGTGATTCTGAAAAAGGACTGGATTGTGGGTCTGTGATGCCAAGCGAGGAACATGTTAGAGAGGCTACACAATTTATATTCATTGAACTACAACAAGTGGATGAAGATAGGTCACATGAAGTATCTCTAAATGTGGAACTGATGGTCAGGGACAAGGAGGTGTTGAGCTCTGATCTGGGAGACAACTGTCTTCCAGAGGACATAATGCGTGATTTCAGCCAAATGGGAGTGGAGATGTTGTAGGAGGATACTGAGACCTTTGGGGGTGAAACTAGGAAAGAGAAGAAGCAGAAAGTTCAGGGGCCTGTACAAGCTGCAAGGAAAAGTGCCAGAAACCTAGGATCTCATCATGTTATGGAAAAAGCAAAACTGATTCAGACGAAGAAAAATCTGGAAATTCCCAGCATAAAAGGTATGGCTGCCAATAAACCTTTTAATGTTCTCCATATGCATGAATTAGTAGGAATGACTAGTATTGTTGGTGTTGTGATTAATGAGAGGAACATTAATAGAACAGAGGAGGTTAGAGTTGATATATCTGATGAGATGAGTGATGTGACTCAAGGAAAATTAGATAATACTTGTAATGTTGATGATGAAGAATTAGCTAGGAACTGGTCCCGGGGACAAAAAACTAGATGGAGCAAGCACCCTAGTAAGAAGTTGAAATACATTTTTTGGAATTCCAGGGGCTGTTGGCTCCTTGTAGGAAAAAATGTATAGAGGACACCATTTGGTCTTTAAAACCTGTTGTGATAGGTTTTCAAGAGACCAAACAAAGTGACTTTTCTAGTAACTTTCTAAAAAACCTGATGGGTAATAGGAATTTCTCTTGAAATTTCCTTCCTTCCAATGGCTCTGCGGGAGGCATTTTGGTTGGTGTAGATGTAGATGTGTATGGTATTATTAGTTGGGACATTAAGAATTACTCTGTTAGTGTGGTGGTTAAGGATAAAAGTGATGAATTTGTAGCTAGGGTTACTACTGTGTATGATCCTGCATATGAGGAAGAGAAAATGGCTTTCATATTAATGTCTACTACGCAACTTTATTCTTGTACACTCTGTTGGGCCTCCAAGCGCAGAGTTTTGTAGGACAGTAGCAATTTTCCCTCAAGTGGATGACCTAAGGTTTATCAATCCATGGGAGGTGTAGGATGAAAATGGCTCTCTCAAACAACCCTGCAATCAAATACAAGAAATCTCTTGTGTCCCCAACACACCCAATACAATGGAAAATTGTATAGGTGCACTAGTTCGGCGAAGAGATGGTGATACAAGTGCAATATGGATAGTAGATATAGGTTTTTGTAATCTGAAAAAATAAAAACAGCAAGGTAGCAAGTGGCAAACAACGAGCAAAACGTTGTATAAATGCTTGGAAATAAGGCCTAGGGTTCGTACTTTCACTAGTGCAACCTCTCAACAATGCTAATATAATAGAATCATATGATCATCCCTCAACGTGCAACACAGAATCACTCCAAAGTTCATATCTAGCGGAGAACATGAGATGAAATTGCTGTAGGTAGTAGAACCACTTCAAAGTTAACCTTTCTGATCAATCTATTGGGCTATTCCTATAGGTGTCACAAACAGCCCTAGAGTTCGTACCAAAATAACACCTACGATACATATCAATCAACCCTGATGTCACCTAGATATTCCAATGTCACCACAAGTATCTGTGAGTTAATTATTTGACATGTATCAAACAACTTCAGATTCACCATATTCAATCCAACACAAAGAACTTCAAGGATTGTCGCAAGATTTCTATCCGAGAAGGTAGGACAAGATCGTGTATCAACCCCTATGCATAGATTACCCCATTGTCACCACGGGAATCCACAAGTTGAGTACCAAGACATGCATCAAGTAATCTCAAATCCAATATTCAATCCGACATAACAAAATCCCAAAGGGAAAGATTCAATTCATCACAACAAGATAGCAAGGGGA
This sequence comes from Elymus sibiricus, assembly GCA_039707655.1. NCBI lineage: Eukaryota > Viridiplantae > Streptophyta > Magnoliopsida > Poales > Poaceae > Elymus > Elymus sibiricus. The sequence continues at coordinate 280,015,687 of CM077667.1, forward strand.
AAACACCATATGATCCAACTATATTAACAAAGCCCGTGATACATCAAGAACACGAGAGAGAGAGAGAGACCAAACACATAGCTACTGGTACATACCCTCAGCCCCGAGGGTGAACTACTCCCTCCTCGGCATGGCTTCCGCCGGGTTGATGAAGATGGCCACCGGTGATGGTTTTCCCCCTCCGGCAGGATACTGGAAAGGCTCTACATGGGTTTTTATTCGATACAGAGAGTTGAGGCGGCGGAGCGGAAGTTCTAGGTTTATTTCTGAGGGTTTCTGTATATATAGGATTTTTCAGCGTTGGAATCACGTCAACTGGAGCCACGTGGGCCCCACAAGCCATCAGGGCGCGCCCAGGGGGCTTGTGGCCCACAAGTGGCTCCCCTTCGGTGGTTCTTCGCTCCAGTATTTCTTATTTTCTCCAGAAAAATCATAAAAAAGTTTCAGGCGATTCCGAGAACTTTATTTTCCGCACAAAAAGAACACCACGGTAATTCTGCTAAAAACAGTGTCAGTCTAGGTTAGTTCTAAATAAATCATATAAAGTGCATAAAAACCATATAAAAGTATTGTAAACATAGGCAATTATGGCATGAATACTTCATAAATTATCGATACGTTGGAGACGTATCACGTATCTGAATTACATGAATTAAGTCTAGGTTGGACAGGACCTTGCATTTTTGGGGGTGATTTTAATCTTGTTAGATGCCCTAATGATAAGAACAATGGGAATGTAAACTACAGATGGGTAGATAAATTTAATATCTAGGTTGACATGTGGTCTATGTTGGAAATCAACATGTCTGGTAGGATGTATATATACTTGGGCTAATAATCAGGAGAACTTGATTATGTCTAAGATAGATATGATTTTTTGTTCTATGGAGTTTGATGCCAAATACCCTGTAGCAACTGTTGTAGCTCTGCCTAGAGTTGGAAGTGACCATACACCCATTGTGTGGGACTCTGGTGTGGGTGGTCCTGCTAACTCAAGGAGTTTTAAGTTTGAAAAATGGTGGATTAGCATACCTGATTTCAAAGGGCTTGTTGAGAAAGCTTGGAGCAGTAGGTGCTCTAGTGATAATCCTCTAGATATTTGGCAACATAAGGTTAGGACTTTTAGGAAATTATTCAAAGGGTGGAGTAGAAATATAGAAGCTTTTCTAGGAAGAACAAAAAAAATCTGATGGAGGAATATGATAGATTAGATATTAAGGCTGAGGTTGGAGATCTCATAGATATAGAAAAGAGTAGGATGGCTGAGGTTTTTAAAGAGTTGGCAATGATCTGGAAAGTAGAAGAGATTAAAGCTAGATAAAGAATTACATATAGAGATATTCTGGAAGGTGATAGAAATATTGCATATTTTAATGTTGTTGCTAATCAGAGGAGAAGGAAAAAACTATTCATGTTCAAGAAGGGTCTGAGGGCCCTGTTTCTGATCCTGTTGGGATGCAGAAAATTGATGTGGATTATTATAAAAAACTGTTTGAGTGGGAACCCAGACATGGCATTAATCTTAGAGAAGATTTTTGCAGTGAGGAGGAGAAAATTTCTCACGAGGGAAGTGTTGATTTAGAAGCTAGGTTCTCTGAGAAAGAGACTAAGGATGCAGTTTTTGGGTCCTACTCAGATGGGCCCCCTGGCCCTGATGGTCTCCCTTTCATGTTCTTCTAGGGATTCTAGGAAATTGTGAAAGGGGATCTGATCAAGATGTTTGATGCCTGGTTTGAAGGGGATCTGGATATTTTTAGATTAAATTTTGCTATGATTACCCTTATTCCTAAAGAAAATGATGCTAGAACTATGAAGAAATTCAGACCCATTAGCCTCCTTAACTGCAGTTTTAAGATCTTCTCCAAAGTCCTTACTAATAGATTAACTCTGATTATAGGCAGACTAATATCAGATTGTCAATCAGCTTTCATTAGGGGGAGATATATACTAGAGAGTGTGGTGACTGCTCATGAAATTGTTCATGCAGTACACTCCTCTGGTAGTAAAGGTTTGGTGTTTAAGATTTACTATGAAAAGGCTTATGATAAATTCAATTTAGATTTTGTGTATGAGGTCCTGGCTCTGAGGGGCTTTGGAGGTAAGTGGATTGGTTGGGTTAAAAGCCTAACAGAACAAGGCTCTGTTGGAGTGAAACTTAATGGGGTAGAAAGTGATTTTTTCCTCACTGGAAAAGGATTGAGGCAAGGATACCCTTTCTCTCCTTTGTTTTTCAATCTAGTTGTGGGTGTGTTCTCTAGGATGATGGTTACAGGCAGTATAGTTGGATTGATTAGTGGGTTATGCCCTAATTTAGTAGAAGGAGGAGTAATGTGTCTGCAATATGCTGATGTCACCCTCCTCTTCCTGCAAGATGATCCCAGAGTAGCTCTGAACTTGAAATGGATTCTTACTTGCTTTGAGCAGGTACTAGGGATGAGAATTAATTATCACAAAAGTGCTCTAGTTCCTATTAACATGGCTTCTGAAGATTTGAACCCATTTATAGATATTTTTCAATGTGTCCTCGGTGATTTCCCTATCAAATATTTGGGAATTCCCTTGAACAATAACAAGCCGAGTAGAGAAGATTTGCAGTTCCTGATAGATAAGATCTTGGCCGGAATAGCTGGGTGGAGGGGCAAATTGCTAATCTTTCCTGGGCAAGATCACTTTGATTAGGTCTTGCTTAGCTAGTATTCCTCGGTACCTTCTGTCCTTTATTAAATTCCCCAAGTGGGCCCTCCAGCTAATCAACTCTCATATGGCCAATTGCATGTGGAGTGATAGTGAGGGGAATCGTAAAATTCATTTAACTAATTGGTCTTCCATTTGCATGAAAAAAGAGTTTGGTGGCATGGGTGTTTTGAATCTACAAGACATGAATGTTTCTTTGATTGGGTCTTGGGTTAAGAGATATATAGCTGGAGAAGGATCTCTCTAGAGGAGAGTCTTGGATAGTAAGTATAACACTAAAACCCAAACATTCTTTGCTGTCATGATAACAATGCTTCACAGTTTTGGAAAAGTGTTATGTGGGTATGCAGGCTGTGAAGATTGGATATAGATGGTCTGTAGGTGATGGGAAATTGATTAGATTTTGGGAAGACATCTGGCATGGCAATGCCCCTTTAGCTACTCAATTCTGGGATTAGTATTTCTTAGTTAATGAGAAGAATAGAACTATTGCTGAACTTTGGGATGGTCACGAGCTCAAGTGTACTTTCAGAAGGATCCTTTATGATGAGCTCATGTCCCAGTGGTTTGAATTGCTTAGTGTTGTCAAATCCACTAATTTGTCTTAGGAGGAAGATTCTCTAATCTGGCAATATGAATCTAAAGGCATTTACTCTTCTAAGTCTCTATATGATGTGGTTAATTTTAGGGGTGTGAAACCTATTTTTCTTCCTGTTGTTTGGAAAATCAAAGCACCACCCAGGATACAAGGATTCATGTGGCTGTTCTCTCAGAATAAAATCATGACCTCTGATAATCTAAGGAAGAGAGGGATAGCTAAGCCTCTGGAGTGTGTTCACTGCACAAAAATTGGTCTGTCTTTCATCTTTTCTTTGAATGTGTGGTGGCTAGATTAGTTTGGAAAGAAGTGGAGTCTTGTTTTAATCTGAATATTTCAAATTTTGAGTCGATTGCTAAGTGGTGACTTTGTGAGAAAAAGCAACTACACCTGAATGTGATCACATCGGCAGTCCTGTGGGGAATGTGGAATTATAGAAATGCTTTAGTTTTTTATAGATGTTCTTGGATTTCGATGAAACAGGTGTTTGGCCGGATCCTGGGGTATCTAAGGGACTAAACAAAGCCTTTCGAGGATCTAAGAATAAGAAAGATGCTAGAGTTCCAGGAAGCATTGTGGAGGAAACTGAAGAACCCACTGGAACTGGAGCCGGGCTGAAGGAGTGCAAACAGGGCCTAGGGCATCTGTCCTGGGCGAAATCAATTCATGAAGTAGCCCATGGACGGAGGAGCACACTCGAGTATGAACTGAAGAACCCTGCAGAAGCAGACTCTATCCATGTGGTCTTCTTGAGCGGATGACGGACCAAAACAAAAATGATGGGAGAAGATTTTTCGTTAGTTTGTTTTTCGGTTTTGTTTAATGTAATAAGGCAGTTGTGGTGTGGAAGACTGTGGCACCTCCAGCTTAGTTGTAGAGACTTTTTTTTCTGCTTTTTTGCTTTCTCCTTTCTAGTTTAGGCTGGTGTTGTGGTACTCGTGTGGCTTCTATCTTCGCAATGAAAAGCTAGAGCCGGGGGAGGCCCCTGATTATCGAAAAAAAGATTTTTTTTCAAGCCCGTGCATGTTTTTTTGTTTTACCAAATTTTGAAATACTAAAAAAATAGTTCTATTTTTTTCCTGGACCAAAAGATTTTTCTAGGGAACCAACGAAAAAAATGCGATCTTAAGAGGAGAGGAGATCAAATCGTACGTCCGTGCGAGCGAGTGACGGTCACCGTGAGTGTGGGCCGGCCCATGCGTGAGCGCCCCTGTGCGCTGCAACCACAAACAAACTGGCGCTTAACGCGCCCAATAGGAGCCTCCGTTCCCCAACCAAGGCGCAGTTGCCAAACCAAGGCGCGGTTGCCAGTTGCGAGTTGCGACGCAGTTACGCGATCAAGCGGAAAGCAAGTGGCGGCGACGACAATGGCACGATGGGGCGCCAAGTAGCGGAGCCGGCGACGGGCGACCAGGTTCCATTATCCATCAGCCTAAACTCTCCGTTTGTTGTGGCTTAGAGTACTGTAGATTTTATAATGCAGCGGTTCTTGTAATGTAACCACCCCGTCCTCTTCCATCACTGGACCGTTGTGCAGTTACTTGAAAACTCTTCCTCTCTGCAACCGCACAGCCATGGCGATGAGGATGTTGCCGCGCCTATGCCTGCTCCTGTGTTTTCTCGTTGGCGCCGCACGCTCGTCGGTGTCTCCGGTGCTTCAGAGGCTCAATGCAAGCGCCGCTGAAAACCGTACGAACGATCCCCTTGCTTGGTTTCTACCGTCTGCAGTTTCCTTGCCCACTCACGCACAGTTGCGCCTCCTAATCTGACTAGATGGGGTTTTGCGTTGCTTGCAGCCCATATACCACTGGGTGTTGGCCGTGCCCTCTCGCCCCCTCTCATCGGCCACGGCGGCCGCCTCGTCGCTTGCTCCGGGAAGACCCTACTCTCTTTCGAGCCAAACGGATCCTTCGTGTGGATCGTTCACCTCGGATACAACTATAAACATGGTATCAACCTTGTTAGCGAGAGGGACAAGGTAAATTCAAATCACATTGTTGCTGCATTGTGAACATGCTTTTATACTTATATACTTGGTGGCAGAGAATAAGGTGTATCGATTGTGTAGATATATTTGGTGGCAGAAGATAAGGTCATAAAAGTAACTCCACAAAACTTACACACTAGTGCCCCAACATCAGAAGTGTTTTTTAGTCACAGTTCAGCACCAGGGAGGTCTGAGGAGATCATCGGCCTATCCACCAGTAGCAGCTATGCATCTCTTTTCATCACCATTATGAACCGTGGCCTTTTCTCTTTCTCATTGCGTGACGGGAAGCTACGGTGGAGTGTCGGGCCTGTGGCCGATCGCTTCGGTTATCGTCTAGGCTGCAAGGCCAACATCTCAGTCTGCTATTTCAATTCATCTCCAGTTGTTGATCAATGCGAGGGTACTCTTTATGTAAGGCCTTATTTTTCACTGGGCAATGTTTTTTAACTCCCATGGTTTAGTTTTCTCATCTTTTTCACCCTACCATTTTAATTTCATATGACTGAGCAGATATCAAATACCGAAGGCCAGCTCTATTCCATGTACATTCATAGCCGTCAGTATAGATGGGTCCAAGACTTGAGCTCGATCGACAAAGTCGTGACAATTGCACCGGGAAATAATGGGTGCCTATACATTGTCCTTCCGAGAAAGTCAATAGTGATGGGGCTTGATGTACTGTCAGGAAACATTTCATGGCAGCAGAGTGTTGGTCCACTTAGTAATGAGAAAATCTTGCCAGCTGTGGATTCCAATGGTAAATCGTCCATTTGGATTTTGAAACATGTTTGTTCCTTCGCTAATTCATTCACATCTAGAGCTGTTTAATTCTCAAGGAACTTTAATTGTTTTGTTTAACTGCATTCTCTTCAACATTCGTATTACCAACATCTATTTGCATGATAATTTATGCTATCATATATCACCCTTCATGCTCCTTTGTTCAACTGTTGTAACAGGTTGGATATCAATTGGCTCGTTAGATGGGATCTTGTATTCAGTTTCTCCTGATGGTGATATCAGAAAGTTTCTTCAAAGAACAGCACCTAACTCGGTGATCCAATCAAGTCCAGTCCTTGACTGCTCAGGGTTTTCAGCCTACATCAGCCAGACCATAATGGAGGCAAAATCAAGCCAAACTATCAGTGATTACACCTATGTATCGGCGATGAAGCCATCAAGCATCTTGTTTACTTTGTTGGCTCCAGCAACTGGAACGGTCTACTGGACTGAAAAATATCCTGATTTGTTTTGTTCTTTATATGAAGGTGTCATTCTTGTTGCTCCAAAATGGTGGCACAAAGCTGATTTTTATGTGGTATTCATTTCTTTACCAGAAGAATTATCGAATTTGTTGTCCAGTAGCGACCTGTACTACTTTACACTAGATGAGACCATTCTTCTCACTGTTCTATCTGCTGCAAGTAAGTCTTCTTTAGCTCTTGAATCCTCGATTAAGCAATTATTATGCTTCTAGTTAACTGAAGAGAGAAACAACATAAGGGTAATTGGTTAAGTTATAGTACATGACACAAACTAATTTGCAAAGTTTTGAGCTCCTGAAATTTCTTGTCACAGGAATCGGCAATACCGTGCAATGCTACACAAGAAGTATGCTTTCTTTTCTCATGTATCTAGTTGACTTTCCATCCTAAATCTGTATCGTCTTATCGAGTACTTCACCTCTTTGTTCTGCAAGGTCAAAAGATTGCTTGGACTTGCAGAAAAGCAAAACCAAAGTTTGTTCATGGTGATCCATGTGACATTCAAGTTGTGACATTTTTCTTTTATTGATGTTGTTTAGTTAGAAATGCATAATTACCGACTAAGTAATGTATGTCCATCAGGTGACCACAACCATGTGCTTCTGTTGTTCTTTTTCCAACTCATTGTCATTGTGGTACAAGCGGTAATTGTGCGGTTTTGCTGCATCTTCTGGAGGAAGAAAAAGCTTCAAAACAATGACTTGTAAAAGTTCCTGGAGAAGAGGGTATGCCCCCTAGAAACATAGTTTAGGGTGACTTCTGCACTGAACTATGGCCTGACCTCTAACTTCTGAAACGCAACGTTCTCTTCACAACAAGAGGAGAGTCTTAGGCAAGATTATCTCCGAGTTAGAGCAGAAGGTGGTCGAAGACGCCTCTTCAAACGAAGCTTTGGAGCAATTGGGTGAAATGGTGAAAGCCAAGGATGGTGTTGAGAGGAAGCTGTACACATCATACAGTCTTGGCAGGGATGTACTGGGCTTGAGACAAGGCTCTTCCATGTTGCCTCTTTATAATGGGAAGTACAAGAGTCACTCATTTCATGGAGCACAAAGAGAAAGCATTACGGTCTTTAATGCGCTCAGCGACAACTCTACTTCGGAGGATAGAACAAGCAGTAGCTACTCTAGTGATAGTGGGAGCTGCAGCAGTGGTAGTAGCTTTGAAGAAATGGAACTGGACACAAGGTCCAAGTCAGCAGAAGAGGCTGGACCTTCGGAGGATATTGCCAAGGGAGCTCAAGAAAAATTGCCGGTAGATGTCACATCATCGTATCAGGTGTTTATGAATCCGTTGTATGTGCAAGGAGAAACCAGTAACAAATCACCGTCGCAAAGGGAAGAATTTCTAGTTGAGACCATGCGGCACGATAGTGCACCAACCAAGAGAATGTGGCTGAAGAGGAGGCGAACTCTGTCCTCAACAAACTGATATGTAATTCAACAAATTAGATGAAGATTTAGTTTGCTTGATTGTCGATGGTAATTATGTTCCTAGAAAACTAGGATGTTATTTATTGTGGTTCATTTGTACAAGTTTTAGCTTGCCTGACTGTCGATGGTAATTATGTTTCTAGAAAACTAGGATGTTATTTATTGTGGTTCATTTGTACAAGTTTACTCAGATGCATACGGACCTGGTTCTGTTTCTTCTTCTTACAGGGCATCCTTCATTTCGATTCAGATTGCATATAAACAACAAAAGTGATCAAAGTGAACGGAATTGCCCTTAACTTTATATGCCTTGAACATTACAAAGATTGCCCTTAACTTTATATGCCTTGAACATTACAAAGATTCTTCGAACTTCTCTTAAAGCAAGCACAAACTTGTCATTTTATTTTTGCCAAATTTGAGCAACATTCAGACGGAAAATGTGTGACAGCTGCTCCAGTTACCAAATATAAATGTTCTCTTCCCTGACCAAATATTGTACAGTCTTATATTTACTAATTGGATGCACCATACGAGGCTCCACGTTAATCCTAAAAGTTATGTAATATCGTCCATTTGATTAACATCTGATTTATCTATAGCCGTTGATAAGATACATAGTGTCCTCATCCGATGTCCCGCACATGTGAGTCGTCATTGCCTTGATCTCTTCTTCCTACGATTCCCTCAGAAAAAGTAGCTGAATTAAACCCAATCTGACGATCTTCCTACTGAAAGTCGTTGTTGGTCTGTATTTCTCTATACGATTCTAGAAAAAAAAGTAGCTGAATTTTGTGGCCTGTCAGGATATATGCCACGACAAGAAGGGCTGCCTCAATCGACAAACTTCCCGATGCAAGTCGTCGAGGTTTTCCTGGCAAGCGCAATGGTGCTGCCCAAAGTTTCGTCCCTGTTAATGATGACTGATGCTTTTGGTGTTGACCAAGCTAGCACGAGGCAGAAGAATCGTCTTGATTGATTCCAGCGGCTGGATGCGCATGGAGGCGATGCACACACGTACGCAGTATGGATTCTCAAGCTAGCTACATAGAAGAAGCTAGCACAAGGCATGAAGAAGCTCCTTCATTAATTCCAGCGGTCGACCGCATCCGTACCAATGTATACTGATTGATTCTTAAGCTAGCTACAAGTCTACAACATACGCACCAACACATGAAGGTGCCTGTGATTGCTGTAGTGTCCATCTCTCCTTGCTTTATTTCTCAAATACTTCCTTGCTTTATTTCTCACTTGATCAGTGTACCAAGCAATTAGCACCTAACTAAATATAGGTCAGTAATCTATCCAGTTACTAAGCTCCCACGAAATGCTCGCCCTGGTTCATCGAGGCTTTTGGACGGCGCTTCGTAGCCCCACCTGTAAGAGGACGGATAGTCGGTTCCAGTCCGTCCGCTTCTTTCCTTCAATCCCGATCCCCTTCTGCGAGCCAATCGCAACCCCCGAGTCGTCCATAACGGGAGTCCCAAATCGACCCCAACCCTAGCCTCTCCTCAAACATCAAATGCTCGCCCCTGGTTCATCGAGGCTTTTGGGCGGCGCTTCGTAGCCCCACCTGTAAGAGAACGAATAGTCGGTTTCAGTCCGTCCGCTTCTTCCCTTCAATCCCGATCCCCTTCTGCGAGCCAATCGCAACCCCCGAGTCGTCCATAACGGGAGTCCCAAATCGACCCCAACCCTAGCCTCTCCTCAAACATCAACACCAATGTGATACGCCGCTGCCGTCGGCGCTTCCGTCTCCTCCTCCTGATGGGGTCGTCGTTGCTACGCCGAGACCCGCCGCTCCAGCGGCCAACCTGCCGGACATCACGCTCGCGGTGCAGCCCCAGGGGGAACGGCGTGGCTGGGAGGGAGGATGGGAAAGGGCCTCTATCTCGGCCGCTACCAACGCTGTATAATACTGAACAGCAGAACAGCCCATCCTCTCCATATGTCCACCGTATCCATGGAGAACCCCAGGGCCCAAGTGGTACGCAACAAGCCAACAACCCCTTCAATCGCCCACTTCCCTGTCCAACCGCCAATCACCTCCATCTCTGTCTCTCCCCGCGGTCATGCTCCCTCCACCGGAGGCGTGAATGATTACGAGGTTCTCCGGAGACAATCAGGCCACCCGGGCGCCCCACGAACGCGTGGTGAATGAGCTCCTAAAGTGGCGGCGCTCCTACGCCATGGTCAAGGGCAACGACGCGCGTGCCTGCCTCTGTTGTCTCAAACCTCGACAAGGTACAACTTAATAAAAGATAACTGAATATATTTGTTGTTTGGGAATGACTTGAACAGTGTGGGATGCTTTCTTAAAACTGCCTGGTTGAGTTCAATTTTTAATTTTGGTTTCTATTGCGACTGGAACAGAGAGTCCGGGTTGAGTAAATTTGTGTTTTCACTTACTGAAACAATCTGAATCGCTGCATTTCATAACAGATTCCCATGTTTGCTTCGATTTTATGAGCAAGTGTATCCATGCTCAATTGCGCTTGAGCAATGTTATGATGGCTCATGACTACTCCATAGTGAGCGAGATTTAGCTAGCATAATTGTTTAACTTGTAGTTCTAATACTTTACCATGAATGGGTATAGGATCAACTTGAAACCAAAGGTTGGTATACGATGGATTGCCGAGCTAAATAAATGCCAGTTTTTTCTGATTAATATAACTGCAGATTTTAGTGTCCAATTGCTTCACCCTAAGCATGGTGTACTGCAGGCCATGGATGCAGGGAATCTAATGAATGGAAAGGAATCATTTCATACCAAATATATTGTCTTGCATTTGATTTCGAGGATTTTCTTAGGTACATGCTACATGCTAAAGCTTACGAATCATGCATGAAGTATTAGGATGTGGTATCTATCTTTGTAGTCTTATTTTTCTTCTCCATGAGTTTTAAAAGGAAAACTGGACGAATGATCCTTTCTAATGGCATACATTTTGTTGTGATTTTTTTTCATCAGTTGTCTTTTCAACTTATTATTGTGGTTGGATGTTGGCAGCGGATGTCTTAAACTGATAAGAGGTTCTTTGCAAAACTACACTTGCTTGATAATATAATACTCTCTGGTTTCCTTGAAAATAAGGTTAGTTCTTTCCGTCTACACTAATGCTTAGTTTTAACAAACAAATTATTGTTTGTTTTAGCAGACAGAAGCAGCCTCCCTAATTTCTGACATAGGGCTAATTGACTACTTTGGGACTAACACGGCTTCATGTAATTGTGCATTTGCATGATGAATCTGCTGAGAAAAAACTTATTAGCTCAATTAGGTTTCAAGCATGCAGATTAGTGTTTTGGTCTAACCGTTCTTATGTTAATCTCAAGAAGTTGACCATGTCATTAAATGCTCTTCTAATCACGTAAAACATAAAACGTTGCTTTAACTCAAATGAAAATGTGATATAGTGTGAAGGTAAGCACCCTAATGATATGTTCATCAAATTATTTCTTACTTTCTACAGGAAGATAAACCAAGCATCACTAGATGCAACTTCAAGTATTCGTCTACTTTGTGAGACTTTTCATTATTGCCAACCGTATAATTCTTTGATTCTTCCTATTTTTTATGTATCGTTTTTCATGTAGTTGGATAGTAACATTTTGCATCTGCAATGTTTTCTATCAAATAATAAGGGGTATTTAATTCATTCATGTTCTGCAAAATAGAATCAATCTTATCTTAGAATTTCTAAACGAGCATTACTATTTGTGAAGCAAACTTGACAAAAGAAATGGCCGTCCTGTAAATTATGGTTTTTTAGGGGATAAATTATGGCTAAAGCTATTAGAAGTCGTTGAATAGCTGATAGTTAGTGGTGTTTTTTCTCCTTTATGCCCATTATATTTCAATTGTAGAGAACTAGCAGTGAAATTATCACCCCTGCCCCTCTTTCCAAAATTAGGCATATCTTTGGAAGCCATATTTCTGTAGTGCCATTAAACCTCAGTGCATGACTAGCTTCTCTGCATCACAAACTTATCTCTTATCAGACTGTAGTCTGAAGTACGAGTTTATATTGTTTGCTGAGTACTGAAATCAAACTCCATGTCCGGGCCATATTGTTGTTATTGTTTATTTCTAGGAAATGGTTTCGAGACCAGACTAGAAAAATATTTCAAGTTTAAGTAATTCACAAATGTCTTGGCCTCTTGGGCATTCGACAACATAATTCGAGCACGTATTGGCTGCAATTCTATTCACTTATCGGGTATGGTTATTGTTCTCTTATTACCTTAAACAAACATATAACACATGAAGGATAGTGTCGCTCTTAAGTAATTGTACGTTTAGTAGTCTCTTCTTTACAAGTGGACATAGTTGTATGGATTATATATTGGCTCCTACCACCATGACCTAATATAAAAGGAAATTTACTCACACCTTTTTATCCTCTTTCCATTTGGTGGCTATATCTAATCCATCTTATACTCTTGCTTCATCGTCCTTACTTGGACTGACTCCTAAATGTTGTCAAATGAAATGGACTCGTCATTACTCACACCTTCATCGTCCTCTCTTATGGTCCTGCTAGGATGTATATCGGCTGAGTAGAGAACTAGGACTATAATATGGTTGCATCTTAATAGTTATAACTAACTGTGTGGATTTTTTTTGTGTATGGCAATTAGTTATTTGTTACACTTCTTACATTCCTGTTGGTCCCTGAAGAACTGATCTACTGATATAGTACATGTTAGCAAAATTCAGTTTGAATAGACTTATTTTCGGAAGGTATATTGTATACATGCCAATAAGATCATTGTATTTTTTGGTATCATGCTTTTGTTCTTTTAGATCACACGGCAAGTGTGGAGCGGTTCATTTGTCTGGGAGCTTCCACGACTAATACAAGAAAAGCGGAAATAGTTGGATTGGGAACAGAAAGATCCATCTACATACTTTTTTTTTGGGTGCAGTTGTTAGCTGTCATTCTTCCTCTAAACTAGGGAGTAGACATGAACGATCCCTTTTATGTACATGTGTAGTTCAAAGATGTATGGATTGAAAGAGTTGTTCAAAACTAGACGGATAAATTATTGGCTGTATATTACATGCAGTCTCTTTGTCATAAGTCCATTATAAGTCATGAAGTCAGATGTACTGCGTTACTAATTTGGCGTACTTCAGCACAAAGAAGATAATGGAGCCAGATACACACAATGAGCTTGATATGATAGTTCTCAAGCCGTTATTTGTATTATGTGAGACATGAGGTGGACATATGTAAACAATGATTTTGAGGTAGTTTCTTTTATGGTAGATTGCTTAGACACTGCACTATATTAGAGGAATAGCCAAATTTGTTTGCCTGTAATTATCACCCCCATTCTGCTATGTCCCAATTTTATCATTTGATAAACCATATTTGTAATTTCATTGAAAAAAACTTACCTGACAAATATGAACTACTAGAATTTGTGAAGTTAAGCTGGGTGTTTTGCAGGCTTGCAATAATCTACATCAATACATTTTATAACAGCCTTGGAAAGCTAGATTATGGAACGGGCGCAGCAAAGCGCGCCTGTGCTTCTAGTCTACTCCTATTCGGATAGGAAATCTGGCTTAATTACAACAAATTGACATCCATATAACTCTTTCTTTCCATGGCCTCTTTTTCGCGTCATGTAGATTTTCCAGCTCCGCGACTTTACAGCAAGCGATAGCAATGGATGAGGTTTCGCTAATCTGAGGTAACAATGTGTTCTTCTCTTCCCTGTATGATCGATATGTCCATTCAATCTGCAAATGGTAACTCGGACTAATTAACTGAACTATAGAAACATTATTGTTGGCCTTTTTGTAGCACTTTATAAGATTTTGATTTTTTGAGGTAAAAAATACTATTGTTTCTACCTGTTATTTGTCATTGTTGGCATTGGTAAACTTGAGCTCATCTTGGTCTTCCATCTCAGTTGCCAATATTACGATACGTTAAGTAATATCATGCAATAATTGTTGTCCAGTGGTTTGAAAAAATAGTGGTATCAGGTCTTTGCTTTAATTTTGTAACTTTTGGGCTCATGCACCAGGAAGTCATATTGGTTTGTGGAATTTTATTATCTACAACACTTAATTTTTGGGCCAGAGACGATCAATGTTTGTTTGCGGTTATTATTCAGTGCATAGATACATGATATGCAAACCATCAGAATAATTTTCATAGTAACTAGTAAATGTATAGTATGTTACGAGTCCAACCTCATATTTGACCAAAAATCAACTTTTTTTAGTTCACGTATATAGTAGCATGTAGGATCACGAAGAAGAAGAGACCATATGTCTTTTTGCGACAACTAGGAAACAACTAATTCCTTCTAAAGAAACATGGAAGCTAATTTACATCTTTCATTCAGTTAACCAATTTTTGCGCGATCTCTTGAAAATTCCCGCTCTCTTCTAACTGTTGTTTTGGTACACTAATTCGTGGAAATTGTTCCAAATTGGGATACATAACAGGATAGTATATTTTAGCTTTTGTACATCAACGTTGCCCTTTGAAACAATTATTTTGAAGCGCCTAGCTATCCTGAATTATTCTTTTTAATGTCGGATAATACATTGAGTGATATACATCCTGATGTTAGACTCTAATACTCGATGCGGCTTTTTGCTATGTTCAGAAGTAGACCATGCAAGAACAATTCTAGCTTTTGGGACATCTTGATATCCTTACTCGCGTTTTGTGTTGTGCTTTTAATTCCTTTTTTATCAGCAACTGAAACGTATTTAAATCACCATGCCGGTTTACAGCAGCTGTAATGTAAGGCATTGTATCGAGGATGCTTGACATAGTATAGAGATACTTTATGTTTGTTAATTTCCAATTGGCTATGCATATTTTAACCGTAAGTCTAACTTCATTTCTATTTCTTACCTCTACGTTTGATTACTAAGTTTTTTATATTTTATTTGAGTAAGCAAAATGACTCCTCAGTGCTAATTGACATTACCAGAATGTAAATTAAAAAAATTGACCAACCTTTATTCCGATAATTGTCACAATTGAAAATCCTCATAATTAAGTTTATTGCCCGTATTCCATTTTTCCAAAAGTACCACTGAGGTTTATATAAAAGATTTGTCTATAATTTTTGGAAAAAGAGAGACTCATATAATACTATAGATGAAAAATATACAAATATGTTACTTTTTTTATTACGTTTAGAAGGTTAATATCCAAACAATATAATGGATAGCACCATATAGTCATACGGAATCCCTGGCCCATGCAGGTGCACGGGTGGAGGAGTTTCTCTCGCACAATGTCGCTCCTCTTCAAGTCCACGCCATAGGCCAGTACAACCACTCCGTCCTCTTTCATTTTTCTCCCACTTGATGACTCCTGTCCTGCTTCCTTCCACATGCTGCAGGAGCTAATTCTTTTTCTCCCACATGCTGCAGGAGCTAATTCTAATTTAGTGGGACTTACAAGATGCCGGCAGCAAGCACATCTGGCTGCCGGAGGCAAACAAAATTTTGTCCGTTACTGGCTGCTGGATTGATGGCCTTTTACTGGAGAAACACCAGCAACAACAAAACTATTTTTTTCTGGCGATGGCATCATCCACGGCTGTTGTTGTGGTTGACACTTACCATGGGTACTCTCTCCTCCACAATAGATGTACATTTTTATCTCTATACCAGTTTTATTGATGAGGGATCACGTATTACTTACATGCATGTCTGATGCCTATGTATAGTTTCAATGTACAAACAGTGTTGGACTGCTATTTTCTTAAAACACGGTATCATTGTCCATCAGATCCTTTTATATCTTTGTTTCTTTCCATTACATTAATTCATGTGGTTGATTTCATTTAAAATCATGGATTGATTAGAAGTAGAACATGTCTTGCATTCTATGTTTCCAGATATATTTCAGATCAATTTGGTCTCGATAGCCACTCGCTAACTCCGCACATATACATGCTTAATTGAAACTATAAATACTTTGTGATGTAAAAAGGGTGATATCATGTGCATGTACACAAGAAACATTGATGATTTTATTTTCCAATGTAATAGATAAAACACAAATTGAAATAAGAATATAAATCGGGATACACAAGAACCTTCCAACGTTATTTGACGTCATCGTCACTCCAATACTTTTGTGATGTAAAAAGGGTGATATCATGTGTACACAAGAAATAATCAAACACCTTCCTTCAGTTTGAGAAATCGTGAATTATTTGCACGTTACAGTATCATGTGCATGCATTTTTTCCTAAATCTTTAGAATGCACTTTTATTTTAACCAAGCTCAAAGAGGCATTCAGAGTTTGCACACAGTATCATCATATATTAACCAGTGCCGATGAGCATGCAAGATCTCGCACTATTAACAAACGAGAAAGATAACACTTCTTTATGGAGATACATTTATCCTTTGTAGAGTAGATATGTTACACAATTTTCTCCAATGAATAACACAAATCAGTATATATTTTTGCAGGAGAAAATGTGTAATAACGTGACATAATTTGTAGATCCTAAAATGTAATAATATTATATCCTTCTTTATCTCACGGTAACCATATGCATTGTTGCATGTTCTTAGTTTTAGTCATTCATAATGGGATCATAATTAATTTAATTTTAATTTCTAACAAATATTTAGTGCAACAAACGATAATAAATGTTAAACCTGTATACATCTATCTAAATAGACTAGCCCGTGCGGACGCACGGGTTGCCGACTAGTTTCAATAATTTAAATGGAGATAGAAGCTAATAAAACTCTATGCTGGTTCAGTTAGCCCAGGCAAACTGAATTTAATCAACAGAATATATGGATATGACAAACTCCAGTTAGCATAGCTGACAAAAAAATAGTAAGATATGAACATGTCTATCCTCTGCATGCATTCGTCTCCTGAGGGTCCAGTGGTGCTAGGCTCTTTGGCGTGTGAATCCCGGCTGAAACAAAGTGTAATGCAGGGTGAGGCCCCAGCAGCAACAGAAACGTAATTTATATGTTGCCCATATAGAACTAATAAACTCCTGGGGTGATACGAACTGAAGGACTATACCTGAAGTAGCATTGAAGGGGCCCTCGTTGGAGTTTCAGCAGCTACATGGCTCCGAGTCTTCCTCCCATTTCCAGCAAGAACTGAAGGGCTATCGCCTCCAAAGTCCAAGAAGGTACGCTTCTTAGCCGTAGGCATAGGTGCCGTAGGCATAGGTGACGTGAACCGGTGGCTCGGGCTCTTCAGCTCGCCTACATCTTTCTCGGGCTTCCGTAGGCTTGCCCTTGTGATCACTCTTCTCTCAGCTGTTGCTGATTCAGGGTCATTTGAATTCTTCCTATTGATCAAACCACGGATGAACTCGTCCCTCTGCTTGAGCTGCAGAAAGTGTTCCTTCTTCATCTTCTCGATCTCGGACTCCAGGGTCTTCACTTTCCTCTGCAGATCCCGGACCAGTCCAATGTCTGCTGGCCTCTTAGAATTTGGTGTGCTGAAACAACTCTCGTCTAAAATAGACCTCTTCGTCTTTCTTTGTGTTGAGAATGGCGTGGTAGTAATGTGTGGTGAGGGGGCACATTGTTGTGGTGAGCTGTTGGGAGCAAGTGACTGAGCCTGAACAGTCAGTAGCTTCTGTTGCTGCTTCACCACCTGCTGCCTCAGCTCACTATTCTCCTTCTGAAGCTCCAGTACTAGCTTGGCCTGCTCAGCATCAGAATCTGGTGCCTTGAAAACTTCCTCATTCCCAGCGGTCAATGGCTGAAAAACACAAGATTATTTCATTTTATCATGAGTTATGTTCAGTAGAATGTTGCAAGATTAATGTTCATACAACCGTATTTTCAGACCTTTGTTTTTATCTCCTTGGCACGATCAGCCCAATGGAGAGTATTCTGTGTCTCACCAAAGGAAAGATTCGAAGGGCTGATGTTTGCAATCATGACAGTGTTGCAGGACCCCCCAAGTGAATCCTTGAGGAGCTGGGTCAGCTTGGAATTGCGATATGGTACATGTTTCTTCCCCTCCACAAGAGCATTGATGCAACTGCTGAGTGCAAGGAGAGACCGATTTATGTTCGCTCCTTCGAGCGACCTCTGTGAGCGTTGGTCAGTAGCTATAGCCCTCTCTGATCCAGCAAGATCAATGAGTGAGAGCTTTCCAACTCGTGTTACAACACTAGTTCCATCCATGTATCTATATTCCACGACAACCTACAAAATTTGCAATGGTTTATATTTATGCAGTTTGAGGGGCCGTGTTTTTCAGCAGTAGTAAAAGTGCATGATAGACATTCACCTGTAGTATTGCATGGGAGCGTGATGAGGTCTCATTAACTCGAGTTGGTTCAGTTGTTCTATTCTGGTTGCCTTGCTGAAGTAATTTCATAACCTGTGATGAACAGAGATATTGGTTAAGAATGTTATTAACATTTTCGTTGCCAACCGCAAAGCAATAGTAACTAAGGAAGAGCTTATTACTTCATCTGTAGAGTATGCTCTATATTGTGTAAGACCGGCAGCAACAGTTCCCTGGAATGCACAATACACTTTTCTGTTAGAATACTCATAATAAGAAGGGCTATAAAGTGTACATATACTGCAAAATGTGTACAGAACATACAGAATGGATCATTTGGCAACATAATATACTTTCCGTCTCTATTCGAACTGATTAATTTTACAGTACTAGGAGAACTACTAACTTGATATCACCAAGACTGAAGTAAAATTGCTCAACAAAAGCTTTGCTTCATTGGTTGAAAGATGGTTATAGGCTAGAATACCTGCTGCTTGTCTTCTCTCAGAAGGAGGGGTCTACCAGGAGATAGCAAATCCCTCACTGTCTCATTGTAGACCTCGAGGTAGGACAGCTGAATCGAGTGGCTGCCATCATAGCTCCTCTGCCTCACCTTCAAGAATAAATCCTTGATTGCAAGCACCATTACGCCAGGGTTTTCCATCGTCCCGAGCATTGTATAGGTCTTCCCAGCCCCTGTTGCTCCATAGCAGAACACGGTCCCATTCCTCCCTTGCAAAACACCTTCCACAAGATCTGCTGTTCTGCAATATCAGAATGGAGGATTGGACTCATGTTAAATGCCAGGGAAGTGCAGGAATGCAATTGAGCAATACAGTACAAGTACACATACCATCGATTGTCCTAACAGTCAAGAAACTAGCTGACTCCTGTAATCAATATCCTACTCTTGCCCAACATTTCACAAATACTACCACTTCTATAACCAATTTGTCAACTATCATGAAATGTGCCTCCTACTATCGAATCTAGTCATGAAAGATTATGCAGTTTCATCAGCAGATTTATCACTTCCAAATTCAAGAGCACAAACAACTGCATCTTCGCATATTGTTTCTTACTAAGATAACCAAATAATTGTTTGAAACATGTGCATTGTAAAGAAATCGATAGAGGGCATGATATTGTAGTGCGATTCTTACGAGGTGCTATAGACTTCGGCCTGCGCCGTGGAGTCGGGGAAGGAGGCGTCGAAGCAGAAATGGCGGCCTCGCACGCGCTTCAGGCGGAGGTAGTCGTTCTCTGAGGCCAAATCCGTGAGGTACACGTCCTTCTTGTTGACGATCTTGACGCAGGTCTTGGACCCGGCCTCCTTCTCCTTCCTGGACATCGGGCGGAGCCTGACGAACACCAGGATCCGGCTCCCTGTTGCGTCGGCATTGGCAGCTCCCATCTCCCCTACAGCCTTGAGCTTGCCGCCGATGCCTCCTCCGAGTGAGAGCTTCCTGGCCTGCAGTGCGGGGAGAGCCGGCGCCCCCTTTTTGACGGGGCAGGACATGACATTGGCGGCGAGGGCCACGTTCTCCTTCTCCTTGGGCTCCGGCGGCCGCGAGAACACGACGACGTTGTCGTTCTTGGAAGGGGCCCGCGCCTCCGGAGGCCCCATGTTCTCCCTGAGGACCGCCGCCTCGAGGAGCGGAGCAAAGGCGTCGCGGTGACGCTTGCCCCCCTCCTCCTCCTCCACCTGAGCGTTCTCGTCCCTGTCCTCTCCGACGTTGGCGTGCGGGATGGTGCGGCTGCGGCGCATGGCGGCGCCGCCCTGCGAGGAGGCGAGCATCTGCTTGTGCTGCTCGTAGAATAGGTTGAGCGCGCGCATCTTCTCCTTGAGCCCGTGGTGCGTGTTGGTGAGGAGCGACGCCCGGCGCCCCGCGGCGTCGCGTCCCGGGGCCGACATTGGCACCCGCGCCGCCGACGAGCTCCACGGGCGTGCGCCCGGGTCGCCACCCTTGGTGGCGCTGGCCTGCGAGCGCGTGGAGACGGGCATCTTCCTCAGGCAGACAAGATCTGGTCAGACGCTCGACCTGAGCATGGACGGCCCCGGCAGCTCACCCACTCGCACGGCGTGCTGGAAATCTCACAAAATCCCGGCAAGAGAGATGCACTAACGGCCTGAAATCGGAGCAAGATCTCGAAATTGGAC
The DNA here is from genome assembly GCA_039707655.1 of Elymus sibiricus. NCBI lineage: Eukaryota > Viridiplantae > Streptophyta > Magnoliopsida > Poales > Poaceae > Elymus > Elymus sibiricus. Next base: position 280,036,106 of record CM077667.1, read on the forward strand.
CGAATGCTGGGCTCTTGATCTGGGGAGAGAGAGAGAGAGAGAGGCGTTGGTGGTCAGTGTCTTGTAACGTAGAAACAGTGGCGGTGGGGACTGGGACCGGGGAGGAGGGGAGGGGAGCTGGGGAAGGGGGAGGCCGTCGGATCGGAGATGCGGGGCCGCGGGTTTGAAACCTCGGGGAGGGAGGGAGGGAGGGAGGAGGCTGCAACGGTCGGGCATAGGCGTGCGGCGTGCCCCTCGCAGCCAACGGTCGAGGCTCACCAATGTGGGGTCAAAAATCGACGGGTTTCGCAGGTTATTACCGAGTCAATCAATTCGATGGTGCGTGGATTTGGGCATGATGACCGGTCTCTCCGTGTGTCTTTTCAAGTTCAATATAGCGAGATTTAATGGTGTATAACTTCAAAAGAAGATGTGAATGCGGCCATAAAATAGCGCCTTTAATTGCCCGCTGAAACCGAAAACTCCCATTCTCTCGCAATCGCAAGGAAAGAAAAGCAAAATTGGTGCCACAGAGCCTGCCGCGTGGCGCGCTCCCTAACACAGTATCATTAACTATAATTTGTCATCCAACGTGGTATCTCAATGGTTCACGGATCGAACGCTCATTTCTCGCAATGTAAACGAACGGTTTTGCGGGCGTCCGGATTGTTGCCACGTACGCCTCAGACACCCTAAGCCCACCAACATATCTCTCCCGTGCCCGAGCCCTCCCGGCGAAGCGGTTGCCGCACATTCACTTGATCAGCGTCGATCCTGAAGCGTCAGTGCCATATCATGCCCGTGCAGAATGGACGCGACCGCTCATTGGCTCCGACATTGAACAAGTGCGCCAGCCGAGAGCGTCACCCACGCCGCGTAGTGGTCTCCGCGCATGTTCAATGCTGGAGCGACAAGACTAGACGGGACGAATAGCGACCACATCGAAACGGGTTGCTCGTCCTTCCGCTGATACGTCCATTTTGCATCATGAATTCTTATTGATATTTATGTTATTATTGTTCATTATTTCTCATTATGATACAATTCTTATGTCTTTTCTCTTTGAATATGGAAGGTACATCACAAAGAGGGAAATCACTGGAAACTGAAATTCTGGACCCGAAAACAAGAAAATGGTAGAAAATTCACTGGACTCCAAATGACCTGAAACTTTACAGAGATTTTTTTTGAAATATATAAGAATTATTGGGCCAACAATATACCAGAGGGGGGCACCTGCTGGCCACAAGCCAACAGGGCACGCCCACCTCCCGGGGCACACCCTGTTGCCTTGTGGGGCCCCAGCAGGTCTTCCGACCCCCCTCTTCTCCTATATGGTGTGTTTTACCCTAGAAAAAAATCGTAAGGATACTTACGGGACGAAGCGTCGTCGTCTCGAGGCGGAAACCAGGGCGGATGCCCTTTTGCACTCCGGCAGGCCGATTCTGCCGGGAAAACTTCCCTCCTGGAGGGGGAGATCGAAGCCATCGTCATCACCAACGCTTCCTCCTTCGCGGGAGGACCAATCTTCATCATCATCTTCACTAGCACCATCTCATCTCAAACCCTAGTTCATATCTTGTATTTAATCTTTGTCTCAAAACCTCAGATTGGTACCTGTGGGTTACTAGTAGTGTTGATTACATCTCGTAGTTGATGCTTGTTGGTTTACTTGGTGGAAGATATTATGTTCTGATCCTTGATCTCCATTATTACACCTCTGATCTTGAACATGTTGATGATGTGTGAGTAGTTACTTTTGTTTCTGAGGACATGGAAGAAGTCTTGTTATAAGTAATCATGTGAAGTTGGTATTCGTTCGATATTTTGATGATGTGTATGTTGTTGCTTCTCTTAGTGGTGTCGTGCGAACATCGACTACACGACACTTCACCAATTTTATGGTCCTAAGGCATTGTGGAGTAACAAGTAGATGATGGGTTGCGAGAGTGACAGAAGCTTAAACCCTAGTTTTTGTGTTGCTTCATAAGGGGCTGACTTGGATCCACATGTTCCATGCCATGGTTAGATTTATTTTAATTCTTCTCTTCGTAGTTGTGGATGCTTGCGAGAGGGGGTAATCACAAGTAGGTTGTTTATTCAAGTGAGAACAATACCTTAGCACTGGTCCACCCACATATCAAATTATCAAAGTAACGAACGCGAATCAACTCAGCATGATGAACATGACTAGACATAAATTCCCATGTGTCCTCAGGAGCGCTTGCTTAATATAAGAGTACTTTCAGGCCTGTCCTTTGCTACAAAAAGGATGGGGCTACCTTGTTGCACCTTTGTTACTGTTGCTATTTGTCACTTGTTACGAATTACCATGCTACAAAACTACCTATCACTGTTACTTGCAGCACTTGCAGAGAATACCTTATTGAAAACTGCTTATCATTTCCTTCTGCTCCTCGTTGGGTTCGACACTCTTACTTATCGAAAGGACTACGATTGATCCCCTATATTTGTGGGTCATCAAGACTCTTTTCTGGCGCCGTTGCCAGGGAGTGAAGCGCTCTGGTAAGTGGAACTTGGTAAGAAAACATTTGTGATATGTGCTGAAATTTACCGTTGCTTGTTACTATGGATGGTCACCCTTTAAGTGGCTTGTTCGGGGCATCTTCGCCTCGAACCGAAGTGAAAAAAGTTGCCACTCAACCTACTGAACCTACTAAAAATATTTATTATGATATTCCTTCGGGTATGTTAGAGAAACTGCTGGCTAATCCTTATGACGGTACAACTCATCTTGATTACCACTTGATATATGTAGATGAGATTGTTGGGGAACGTTGCATGGGAAACAAAAAATTTCCTACGCTTCATCAAAATCAATCTAGGAGATGAGCATCTACGAGAGGAGAGATCGGATCCACATACCCTTGTAGATCGCTAAGCGGGAAGCGTTAAGAAACGCGGTTGATGTAGTCGAACGTCTTCGCTATCCAAATCGCAAGCCGTCCCGCGATCAAATCACGATCTAGCGCCGAACAGACGACACCTCCGCGTTCAGCACACGTACAACTCGATGACGATCTCCGCCTCCTTGATCCAGCAAGCGAGGACGGAGAAGTAGATGAGTTCTCCGGCAGCACAACGGCGTGATGGCGGTGGTGGTGAACTGATCCGGCAGGGCTTCGCCGAGCTCTACCGAACAGATCTAGAGGAGAAGGCTATCTAGAGGGGAGAGGGCAGCACGTGGCTTTTCAGGTGTTGGCTGCCCTCAAAACCTCCACTATATATAGGAGGGAGGGGGTAGGTGGAGGCGCCCTAGGGTTTCCCCTAGGGCCTTGGCCGCTGGCCAAGAGGTGGAGTCCACCTCCAACAAGGAGGTGGAGCGCTAGGGAGGAGTCCCCCTCCTCTAGGACTCCCCCTCCTCTAGGACTCCTCCCACCCTCCACTTTTTTCCTCTTGGGCGCATGGGCCCTTATGGGGTCGGTTTCCCAGCCCACCAGGGGCTGGTGCGCCACCTCTTGGGCCCATGTGCCCCCCCCCGAGGTGGGTGGGCCCCTCCCGGTGGACCCCCGGAACCCTTTCGGCACTCCCGGTACGCTACCGAAAACACCCGAAACTTTTCCGGAACCCGAACACCACTTTCCTATATATAAATCTTTACCTCCGGACTATTCCGAAGCTCCTCATGACGTACGGGATCTCATCCGGGACTTCGAACAACCTTCTCTCTGTTGGAAATATGCCCTAGAGGCAATAATAATTTAGTTATTATCATATTTCCTTGTTCGTGATAATCGTTTATTATCCATGCTATAATTGTATTGATTGGAAACTCAAATACATGTGTGGGTACATAGACAACACTGTGTCCCTAGTATGCCTCTAGTTAACTAGCTCGTTGATCAAAAGATGGTGAAGGTTTCCTAGCCATGGACATGAGATGTCATTTGATAACGGGATCACATCATTAGGAGAATGATGTGATGGACAAGACCCAAACTGTAAACGTAGCATATGATCGTGTCAGTTTATTGCTATTGTTTTCTGCATGTCAAGTATCTGTTCCTATGACCATGAGATCATGCAACTCCCTGACATCGGAGGAGTACCTTGGGTGTATCAAACATCGCAACGTAATTGGGTGACTATAAAGGTGCTCTACAGGTATCTCCGAGGATGTCTGTTGGGTTGGCATGGATCAAGACTGGGATTTGTTACTCCGTGTGACGGAGAGGTATCTCAGGGCCCACTCGGTAATACAACATCACAATGAGCCTTGCAAGCAATGTGACTAAAGTGTTAGCCACGAGATCTTGTATTACGGAACGAGTAAAGAGACTTGCCGGTAACGAGATTGAACTAGGTATAGAGATACCGACGATCGAATCTCGGGCAAGTAACATACCGAAGAACAAAGGGAACAGCATACGGGATTAACTGAATCCTTGACATAGAGGTTCGACCGATAAAGATCTTCGTAGAATATGTAGGAGCCAATATGGGCATCCAGGTCCCGCTATTGGTTATTGACCGTAGAGGTGTCTCAGTCATGTCTACATAGTTCTCGAACCCGCAGGGTCTACACACTTAACGTTTGGTGACGATATAAGTATAGTTGAGTTGTTATGTTGGTGACCGAAAGTTGTTCGGAGTCCTGGATGAGATCCCAGACATGACGAGGAGCTCTGGAATAGTCCGGAGGTAAAGATTGATATATGGGATAATAGTGTTTGGTCTCCGGAAGGGTTCCGGAATTCACCGGAAGGAGTTTCGGATGTTTCCCGAAATGTTCGGGGTACGAGAACACTTTATTTGGGCCAAGGGGTAAAGCCCACGAGGCTTTAGGAAGGTGCAAAAGGAAGTTTTGCGGAGGCCAGGGGCCAGACGCCAGGGACCCTGGCGTCTGGGGCCAGACGCCGAGGACCCTGGCGTCTGGTCCTGGAGTCCGAGCAGGACTCTTGCCTTGCGGGCCAAACCGACTTTGAGGAGGCTCTTTCTCCAAGTTTCGACCCCAGGGCTTAACATATAAATAGAGGGGCAGGGCTAGCACCCGGAATACATCAAGATTTCCCCAAGCCGTGTGCGGCAACCCTAACCCTCTAGTTCCTCCGTCATAATCTCCGTAGCGCTTGGCGAAGCCCTGCAGAGATTGTTCCTCACCACCATCACCACGCCGTCGTGCTGCCGGAACTCATCTACTACTTCACCATCGCTCGCTGGATCGAGGAGGTGAAGGCGTCATCAAGCCGTACGTGTGTTGAACGCGGAGGTGCCGTCCGTTCGGCACTAGTTCGTGATCGGTTCGAGGGACGACTTGCGATTTGGATTGCGGAAACGTTCGACTACATCAACCGCGTTTCTTAACGCTTCCGCTTAGCGATCTACAAGGGTATGTAGATTCACTCTCCCTCTCGTAGATGCTCATCACCATGGATAGATCTTGCGCATGCGTAGGAAATTTTTTGTTTCCCATGCAACGTTCCCCGACAGTGGCATCTGAGCTAGGTCTATGCGTAGATGAGATCTCGAGTAGAACACAAACGAGTTGTGGGCGTGGGTGTATACATATTGCTTGCCGTTACTAGTTGATACTTGATTCGGCGGTATTGTGAGATGAAGCGGCCCGGACCGACATTACGCGTACGCTTACGCGAGACAGGTTCCTTCAACTGACATGTAACTTCGTTGCATAAAGATGGCTAGCGGGTGTCTGTCTCTCTCACTTTAGTTGAATCAATTTCAATGAAGAGGGTTCTTTTAGAAGATCAAAAAGCAATCACTACACCACGTTGTGGTTTTGCGTAGGTAAGAACGGTTCTTGCAAACCCGTAGCAGCCACGTAAAATTTGCAACAACAATTAGAGGATGTCTAACTTGTTTTTGCAGGGTATGTTGTGATGTGATATGGCCAATTACATGATGAGATATATGTGATGTATGAGATCATCATGTGTTGTATAGAATATCACGACTTGCATGTCGATGAGTACGGCAACTGGCAGGAGCCATAGAGTTGTCTTTAATTATTTTCGCCGTTTTGCTTTACTTTATCGCTATGAGTTAGCAATAGTCATGAAAGCAACATTCGGCGCGACAACCTCATGGCGACACGTTGATGGAGATCAAGATGATGGAGATCATGGTGTCATGCCGGTGACGATGGAGATCATGCCGGTGCTTTGGAGATGGAGATCAAAAGCACGAGTTCATGGCCATATCATGTCACTTATGATTTGCATGTGATGTTAATCCTTTTATGCATCTTATTTTGCTTAGGACGACGGTAGCATTATAAGGTGATCCCTCACTTAAATTTCAAGATAAATTGTGTTCTCCCCGAGTGTGCACCGTTGCGAAAGTTCGTCGTTTCGAGACACGCCGTGATGATCGGGTGTGATAGACTCTACGTTCACATACAACGGGTGTAAGCCATGTTGCACGTGCGGAACACTCGGGTTAAACTTGACGAGCCTAGCATGTACAGACATGGCCTCGGAACACAAGAGACCGAAAGGTCGAACATGAGTCATATAGTAGATATGATCAACATGAAGATGTTCACCATTGAAACCACCTCAACTCACGTGATGATCGGACTTGAGTTGGTGGATTTGGATCATGTGACACTCGAATGACCGGAGGGATGTCACTTTGAGTGGGAGTTTTTAAGTAATATGATTAACTAAACTCATTATCATGAACATAGTCAAAATGTCTTTGCAAATTATGTTGTAGATTACTAGCTCGCGCTGTAGCTCCCTTGAATTTTTATATGTTCCTAGAGAAATAGATTTGAAAGATGATGGTAGCAATAATGCGGACTGGGTCCGTGATCTGAGGATTGTCCTCAATGCTGCACAGAAGGCTTATGTCCTTAATGCACCACTCGGTGCGCCACCCCCTCAAGCGTCGTCTGTAGATGTTGTGAACATCTGACAGGCACATTCTGATAACTACTTAATAGTTCAGTGCGTCATGCATTATGGCATAGAATTGAGGCTCCAAAACGTTTTGAACGTCACGGAACATATGAGATGTTCTAAGAGCTGAAATTGGGATCTCAGGCTCGTGCCCGTGTTGAGAGGTATGAGACCTCCAACAAGATTCTTTGCCTACAAGATGATGGAGAATAGCTCAATCGTTGAGCATGTGCTCAGATTGTCTGGGTACTACAATCGCTTGAATCGAGTGGAAGTTGATCTTCCAGATAAGATAGTGATTGGTATAGTTCTCCAAGTCACTGTCACTAAGCTACTAGAACTTCGTGATGAACTATAAAAAGGCCAGAGATGGAAATAATGATCCCTGAGCTATTCGCGATGTTTGACCCCGCGAAGGTAGAAATCAAGAAGGAGCATCAAGTGTTGATGGTTAGTAAAACCACTAGTTTCAAGAAGGGCAAGGGAAAGGAGGGATACTTCATGGATGGCAAGCTAGTTGCTGCTCCAGTAAAGAAACCCAAGGTTGAACCCAAACCCGAGACTGAGTGCTTCTATTATGAGGAGAACGGTTGCTGAAGTGGAACAACCCTAGATGCTTGGTAGATAAGAAGGTTGGCAACGTCGACAGAAGTATATTTGATATACGTGTTATTGATGTGTACCTTACTAGTACTCCTAGTAGCACCTGGGTATTAGATACCGGTTCGGTTGCTAAGTGTTGGTAACTCGAAATAAAAGCTACGGAATAAACGGAGGCTAAGGGTGAGGTGACGATGAGTGTTGGAAGTGTTTCCAAGGTTGATGTGATCACCATCGCGCGCTCTCTCTACCTTTGGGATTAGTGATGAACCTAAATAAATGTTATTTGGTGTTTGCGTTAAGCATGAACGTGATTAGATCAAGTTTATTGCAATACGGTTATTCATTGCAGTTAGAGAATAATGGTTATTCTGTTTACATGAATAATATCTTCAATGGTCATGCACCCAATAAGAGTGGTTTATTGAATCTTGATCGTAGTGATACACATGTTCATAATATTGATGCCAAAAGATACAAAGTTAATAATGATAGTACCACATACTTGTGGCACTGCCGCTAAATGTCATATTGGTGTAAAACGCATGAAGAAACTCCATGCTGATGGATCTTTGGACTCATTCGATTTCGAATCGGTTGAGACATGCGGACCATGCCTCATGGGCAAGATGACTAAAACCCCGTTTTCCGGTATGATGGAGCGGGCAATTGACTTATTGGAAATGATACATGTTGATGTATGCGGTCCAGTGAGTTTTGTAGTGGGCGGTGGATATCGTTATTTTCTTACCTTCACTGATGATTTGAGTAGATATAGTGTATATTTACTTAATGAAACACAAGTCTGAATCGTTTGAAAAGTTCAGAGTGAAGTTTGAGATCATCGTGACAAGAAGATAAAATGTCTACGATATGATCGTGGAGGTAAATATCTGAGTTACGAGTTTGGTATATAACTTAAGACAATGTGGAAGTTGTTTCACAACTCACGCCACCTGGAACACCATAGTGTGATGGTGTGTCCGAACGTCGTAGTTGTGCTCTATTAGATATGGTGCGAACTATGATGTCTCTTATCGATTTACCACTATCATTTTAGGGTTATGCATTAGAGACAACCACATTCACTTTAAAAGGGGCACCATAAGTCCGTTGAGATGACACCGTATGAATTTTGGTTTGGCGGAAACCTAAGCTGTCATTTCTTAATGTTTGGGGCTGCTTATGTGGAAAAGGTTTTCAACCTGATGAGCTCGAACCCAAAGCGGACAAATGCATCTTCATAGAATACCCTAATGTAACAGTTGGGTGAACCTTCTATCTCAGATCCAAGCACAAAGTGTTTGTTGCTAAAATGGGTCCTTTCTCGAGAAAAAGTTTCTTTCGAAAGATTGAGTGGGAGGAAGATAGAACTTGATGAGGTTGTTGAACCTTTGTTTCAACCAAAGAGTAGCGCAGCACAGAAAGTTGTTTCTGTGGAGCCTATGATTAGTTGAAGAGGAAGTTAATGATGATGATCATGAAACTTCGGATCAAGTTACTATCGAACCTCGTGGGTCGACAAGGACGCGTACTGCTCCTGAGTGGTACGGCAACCCTGTCTTAGAGGTCATGTTGTTGAACAACGATGAACCTACGAGCTATGGAGAAGCGATGATGGGCCCGGATTCCGAGAAATGGTTAGAGGCCATGAAATCCGAGATGGGATCCATGTAAGAAAACAAAGTATGGGCTTTGGAAGTATTACCTGAAGGGCGTAAGGCCATTCAGAACAAATGGATTTTTTAAGAGGAAGACGGACGTGGACGGTAATGTCACCGTCTATAAAGCTCGACTTGTGGCAAAGGGTTTTTCACAAGTTCAAGGAGTTGACTACGATGAGACTTTCTCACCCGTAGCGATGCTAAAGTCTGTTGGAATCATGTTAGCGGTTGCTGCATTTTTCAATTATGAAATCTGGCAGATGGATGTCAAAAACATCGTTTCCTTGACGGTATCCGTAAGGAAAGGTTGTATGTGATACAACCGAAAGGTTTTGTCAGTCCTAAGGATGCTAAAATGTATGCAAACTCCAGCGATCCTTCTATGGACTGGAGCAAGCATCTCGGAGTTGGAATATACACTTTGATGAGGTGATCAAAGTTTTTATGTCTATACAAAGTTTATGAGAAACTTGTATTTACAATAGAGTGAGTGGGAGCACTATAGAATTTCTGATAAGTATATGTGGTTGACATATTGTTGATCGGAAATGATGTAGAATTTCTGGAAAGCATAAAGGGTCGTTTGAAAGGAGTTTTTCAAAGGAAGACCTGGAATGAAGCTACTTAAATATTGGGCATCAAGATCTATAGAGATAGATCAAGACGTCTGATAAGACTTTCAATGAGTACATACCTTGACAAGATTTTGAAAGAGTTCAAAATGGATCAGTCAAAGAAAGAGTTCTTGCCTGATTTGTAAGGTGTGGAGTTGAGTGAGACTCAAAGCTCGACCACGGCAGAAGAAAGAGAAAGGACGAAGGTCATCCCCTATGCCTTATCCATAGGCTCTGTATAGTATGCCATGCTGTGTACCGCACTTGATGTGTGCCTTGCCATGATTCTGTCAAGGGGTACAAGAGTGATCCAGGAGTGGATCACTGGACAGCGGTCAAGATTATCCTTAGTAACTAGAGGACTAAGGAAATATTTCTCAATTATGGAGGTGATGAAGAGTTCGTCGTAAAGGGTTACGTCGATGCAAGCTTTGACACCTATCCGGACGACTCTGAGTAGCAGTCAGGATACATATAGTGGAGCAGCCATTTGGAATAGCTCCAAGTGGAGTGTGGTAGAAGTGTCTACAGTATGACATAGAGATTTGCAAAGTACACACGGATCTGAATGTCGCAGACCCGTTGACTAAAGACCTCTCTCACATGCAAAGCATGATCGAACCCCAGAACTCATTGGGTGTTAGAACAATGTAAATCACATGGTGATGTGAACTAGATTATTGACTCTAGTGCAAGTGGGAGACTGTTGGAAATATGCCCTAGAGGCAATAATAATTTAGTTATTATCATATTTCCTTGTTCGTGATAATCGTTTATTATCCATGCTATAATTGTATTGATTGGAAACTCAAATACATGTGTGGGTACATAGACAACACTGTGTCCCTAGTATGCCTCTAGTTAACTAGCTCGTTGATCAAAAGATGGTGAAGGTTTCCTAGCCATGGACATGAGATGTCATTTGATAACGGGATCACATCATTAGGAGAATGATGTGATGGACAAGACCCAAACTGTAAACGTAGCATATGATCGTGTCAGTTTATTGTTATTGTTTTCTGCATGTCAAGTATCTGTTCCTATGACCATGAGATCATGCAACTCCCTGACATCGGAGGAGTACCTTGGGTGTATCAAACATCGCAACGTAATTGGGTGACTATAAAGGTGCTCTACAGGTATCTCCGAGGATGTCTGTTGGGTTGGCATGGATCAAGACTGGGATTTGTTACTCCGTGTGACGGAGAGGTATCTCAGGGCCCACTCGGTAATACAACATCACAATGAGCCTTGCAAGCAATGTGACTAAAGTGTTAGCCACGAGATCTTGTATTACGGAACGAGTAAAGAGACTTGCCGGTAACGAGATTGAACTAGGTATAGAGATACCGACGATCGAATCTCGGGCAAGTAACATACCGAAGAACAAAGGGAACAGCATACGGGATTAACTGAATCCTTGACATAGAGGTCCGACCGATAAAGATCTTCGTAGAATATGTAGGAGCCAATATGGGCATCCAGGTCTCGCTATTGGTTATTGACCGTAGAGGTGTCTCGGTCATGTCTACATAGTTCTCGAACCCGCAGGGTCTACACACTTAACGTTTGGTGACGATATAAGTATAGTTGAGTTGTTATGTTGGTGACCGAAAGTTGTTCGGAGTCCCGGATGAGATCCCAGACATGACGAGGAGCTCTGGAATAGTCCGGAGGTAAAGATTGATATATGGGATAATAGTGTTTGGTCTCCGGAAGGGTTCCGGAATTCACCGGAAGGAGTTTCGGATGTTTCCCGAAATGTTCGGGTACGAGAACACTTTATTTGGGCCAAGGGGTAAAGCCCACGAGGCTTTAGGAAGGTGCAAAAGGAAGTTTTGTGGAGGCCAGGGGCTAGACGCCAGGGACCCTGGCGTCTGGGGCCAGACGCCGAGGACCCTGGCGTCTGGTCCTGGAGTCCGAGCAGGACTCTTGCCTTGCGGGCCAAACCGACTTTTAGGAGGCTCTTTCTCCAAGTTTCGACCCCAGGGCTTAACATATAAATAGAGGGGCAGGGCTAGCACCCGGAATACATCAAGATTTCCCCAAGCCGTGTGCGGCAACCCTAACCCTCTAGTTCCTCCGTCATAATCTCCGTAGCGCTTGGCGAAGCCCTGCAGAGATTGTTCCTCACCACCATCACCACGCCGTCGTGCTGCCGGAACTCATCTACTACTTCACCATCGCTCGCTGGATCGAGGAGGTGAAGGCGTCATCAAGCCGTACGTGTGTTGAACGCGGAGGTGCCGTCCGTTCGGCACTAGTTCGTGATCGGTTCGAGGGACGACTTGCGATTTGGATCGCGGAAACGTTCGACTACATCAACCGCGTTTCTTAACGCTTCCGCTTAGCGATCTACAAGGGTATGTAGATTCACTCTCCCTCTCGTAGATTCTCATCACCATGGATAGATCTTGCGCGTGCGTAGGAAATTTTTTGTTTCCCATGCAACGTTCCCCGACACTCTCACCAACATACATAACTCAATAATACTGAAACGTCACCGAACGTTAAGTGTGCAGACCCTGCGGGTTCGAGAACTATGTAGACATGACCGAGAGACCTCTACGGTCAATAACCAATAGCGGGACCTGGATGCCCATATTGTCTCCTACATATTCTACCAAGATCTTTATCGGTTGAACCTCTATGTCAAGGATTCAGTTAATCCCGTATGCAGTTCCCTTTGTTTATCGGTATGTTACTTGCCCGAGATTCGATCGTCGGTTTCTCCATACCTAGTTCAATCTCGTTACCGGCAAGTATCTTTACTCGTTCCGTAATACAAGATCCCGTGGCTAACTCTTTAGTCACTTTGCTTGCAAGCTCATTGTGATGTTGTATTACCGAGTGGGCCCTGAGATACCTCTCCGTCACACGGAGTAACAAATCCCAGTTTTGATCCATGACAACTCAACAGACACCCTCGGAGATACCTGTAGAGCATCTTTATAGTCACCTAGTTACGTTGTGACGTTTGATACACACAAGGTACTCCTTCGGTGTCAGTGAGTTACATGATCTCATGGTCATAGGAACATATACTTGACATGCAGAAAACAATAGCAATAAACTGACACGATCATATGCTACGTTCATAGTTTGGGTCTTGTCCATCACATCATTCTCCTAATGATGTGATCCCGTTATCAAATGACAACTCATGTCTATGGCCAGGAAACCTTGACCATCTTTGATCAACGAGCTAGTCCTATATAGGCTCACTAGGGACATGGTGTTGTCTATATACCCACACATGTATTTGAGTTTCCAATCAATACAATTATAGCATGGATAATAAACAATTATCATGAACAAGGAAATATAATAATAACCATTTTATTATTGCCTCTAGGGCATATTTCCAACAGTCTCCCACTTGCACTAGAGTCAATAATCCAGCTCACATCACTATGTGATTTACATTGTAATGAATCTAACACCCATACAATTCTGGTGTTGATCATGTTTCCCTCGTGGAAGAGGCTTAGTCAACGGGTCTACAACATTCAGATCCGTGTGTACTTTGCAAATACTTATGTCTCCCTCCTCGATGTAATCGCGGATAGAATTGAAGCGTCGCTTTATGTGTCTGGTCCCCTTGTGAAACCTTGGTTCCTTGGCTAGAGCAATGGCACCAGTGTTTTTACAGAACAGAGTCATTGGGTCCAGTGCACTGGGCACAACTCCAAGATCCGTCATGAACTGCTTCATCCAGTCACCTTCCTTCGCCGCCTCCGAGGCAGCTATGTACTCCGCTTCGCATGTAGAATCAGCTACCACGCTTTGCTTAGAACTGCACCAGCTTACCGCTCCTCCATTGAGAATGAATACGTATCCGGTTTGAGACTTAGAGTCATCCGGATCAGTGTCAAAGCTTGCATCGATGTAACCCTTTACGACGAGCTTTTGATCACCTCCATAAACGAGAAACATTTTCGTAGTACTTTTCAGGTACTTTAGGATATTCTTGACTGCCATCCAGTGATCCACACCTGGATTACTTTGAAACCTTCCGGCCATACTTATGGCAAAGCTGACGTCTGGTCTTGTGCACAGCATTGCATACATGATAGAGCCTATGGCAGAAGCATAGGGGATGACACTCATCTTTTCTCTATCCTCTGCAGCCACTGGGCATTGAGTCTTACTCAACTTCACACCTTGCAATACAGGCAAGAACCCTTTCTTGGACTGATCCATTTTGAACTTCTTCAAAACTTTATCAAGGTACGTGCTCTGTGAAAGTCCTATTAAGCGTCTTGATCTATCTCTATAGATCTTGATGCCTAATATGAAAGCAGCTTCTCCTAGGTCCTTCATTGAAAAACTCTTGTTCAAGTATTCCTTCACGCTTTCCAAAAATTCTATATTGTTTCCAATCAGCAATATGTCATCCACATATAATATTAGAAACACTATAGAGGTCCCACTCACTTTCTTGTAAATACAAGCTTCTCCGTAAACTTGTATAAACCCAAACGCTTTGATCACCTCATCAAAACGCTTATTCCAACTCCGAGATGCCTGCACCAGTCCATAAATGGATCGCTGGAGCTTGCAAACTTTGTCAGCATTCTCTGGGTCGACAAAACCTTCTGGTTGTATCATATACAACTCTTCCTCAAGGAAACCGTTAAGGAACGCTGTTTTGACATCCATCTGCCAAATTTCATAATCGAAAAATGTAGCTATTACGAACATGATTCTGACGGACTTAAGCATCACTACGGGAGAGAAAGTCTCATCGTAATCAATTCCTTGAACTTGTGAAAAACCCTTTGCCACAAGTCGAGCTTTATAGACGGTGACATTACCGTCCGCGTCCGTCTTCCTCTTAAAGATCCATTTATTCTGAATGGCCTTTCGCCCTTCAGGTAATACTTCCAAAGTCCACACTTTGTTTTCATACATGGATCCTATCTCGGATTTCATGGCCTCTAACCATTTGTCGGAATCCGGGCCCACCATCGCTTCTCCATAGCTCGTAGGTTCATCGTTGTCCAACAACATGACCTCTAAGACAGGGTTACCGTACCATTCAGGAGCAGTACGTGCCCTTGTCGACCTGCGAGGTTCGACAGTAACTTGATCCAAAGCTTCATGATCACTATCATTAGCTTCCTCTTCAACTGATGTAGGCTCCACAGAAACATCTTTCTGCGTTGCGCTACTCTCTGGTTGAAGTGAAGGTTCAACAACCTCATCAAGTTCTATCTTCCCCCCACTCAATTCTTTCGAGAGAAACTCTTTCTTGAGAAATGATCCGTTCTTAGCGACAAACACTTTGCCTTCGGATCTGAGATAGAAGGTGTACCCAACCGTCTCTTTTGGGTATCCTATGAAGACGCATTTCTCCGCTTTGGGTTCCAGCTTTTCAGGCTGAAGCTTTTTGACATAAGCATCGCATCCCCAAACTTTAAGAAACGACAACTTTGGTTTCTTGCCAAACCATAGTTCATACGGCGTCGTCTCAACGGATTTAGATGGTGCCCTATTTAAAGTGAATGCAGCTGTCTCTAACGCATAACCCCAAAATGATAGCGGCAAATCGGCAAGAGACATCATAGACCGCACCATATCCAATAAGGTTCGATTACGACGTTCGGACACACCATTACGCTGTGGTGTTCCAGGTGGCGTCAACTATGAAACAATTCCACATTGTCTTAAGTGATTGCCAAACTCATAACTCAGATATTCTCCTCCTCGATCAGATCGTAGGAATTTAATATCCTTGTTACGATGATTCTCAACTTCACTCTGAAATTGCTTGAACTTTTCAAACGTTTCAGACTTATGTTTCATTAAGTAAATATACCCATATCTACTTAAGTCATCGGTGAAGGTGAGAAAATAATGATATCCACCGCGCGCCTCAATGCTCATCAGACCGCACACATCAGTATGTATGATTTCCAATAAGTCACTTGCCCGTTCCATTGTTCTAGAGAACGGGGTTTTAGTCATCTTGCCCATGAGGCATGGTTCACATGTGTCAAGTGATTCAAAATCAAGTGACTCCAAAAGTCTATCAGCATGGAGTTTCTTCACGCGTTTTACACCAATATGACCTAAGCGGCAGTGCCACAAGAAGGTGGTGCTATCATTATCAACTCTACATCTTTTGGCATCAATGTTATGAACATGTGTATCATCACTATCGAGATTCAATAAGAATAAACCCCTCACAATGGGTGCATGACCATAAAAGATATTACTCATATAAATAGAACAACCATTATTCTCTGATTTAAATGAGTAACCGTCTCGCAATAAACAAGATTCAGATATAATGTTCATGCTTAACGCAGACACTAAATAACAATTATTCAGGTTCATCACTAATCCCGATGGTAATCTAAGAGCGAGCATGCCGAAGACAATCACATCAACCTTGGAACCATTTCCCACGCGCATCGTCACTTCGTCCTTTGCCAGCCTCCGTCTATTCCGCAGTTCCTGTTTTGAGTTGCAAGTGTGAGCAACCGAACCGGTATCAAATACCCAGGCACTACAACGAGAGTTGGTAAGGTACACATCAATAACATGTATATCATGTATACCTTGTTTGGTGTTGGCCGCCTTCTTGTCGGCCAGATACTTGGGGCAGTTCCACTTCTAGTGGCCAGTTTCCTTGCAATGAAAACACTCAGTTTCTGGCTTGGGTCCAGCCTTGGGTTTCTTCACGGGAGGGGCAACTAATTTGCCACTCTTCTTCGAGTTACCCTTCTTGCCCTTGCCATTCTTCTTGAAACTAGTGGTTTTATTGACCATCAAGACTTGATGCTCCTTTTGGATTTCTGACTCAGCGACTTTCAACATTGCAAACAGCTCGACGACTAACTTGTTCATCCATTGCATGTTATAGTTCAACACAAAGCTCTTGTAGCTAGGTGGCAGTGATTGAAGAACTCTGTCAGTGATCGCCTCCGGCGGGAGAGCAATTCCCAACTCAGCCAGGCGGTTGGAATACCCAGACATTCTGAGTATGTGTTCACTGACAGACCCGTTCTCCTCCATCTTGCAAGCATAGAACTTATCAGAGGTCTCATACCTCTCGATCCGGGCATTCTTTTCAAAGATAAACTTCAACTCCTGGAACATCTCATATGCTCCATGACGTTCGAAACGCCTTTGAAGTCCCGGCTCTAAACCATACAACATAGCACACTGAACTATTGAGTAATCATCCGAACGCGACTGCCAGGCGTTCACAGCGTCTGCGTCTGTAGACGACACTGGAGCGGGTGGCTCACCGAGCGGTGCATCAAGGACATAAGCCTTTTGGGAAGCCGTGAGGATAATCCTCAGATTACGGGCCCAGTCTACAAAGTTACTTCCATCATCTTTCAGCTTGGCTTTCTCTAGGAACGCATTGAAATTCAGGGGAACTACTGCGCGAGCCATTGATCTACAACATAAATTTACAAAGACAACTTAGACTATTGTTCAAGATAATGTGTTTTAGTTAATCATATTACTTAAAAACTCCCACTCAAATTGACATCCCTCCGGTCATCCGAGTGCTACATGATCCAAATTCACCAACCCAAGTCCGATCATCACGTGAGATGAGGTGGTTTCAATGGTGAACATCTCCATGTTGATCATATCTACTATATGACTCATGTTTGACCTTTCGGTCTCTTGTGTTCCGAGGCCATGTATGTACATGCCAGGCTCGTCAAGTTTAACCCGAGTGTTCTGCATGTGCAACACTGGCTTGCACCCGTTGTATGCGAACGTAGAGTCTATCACACCCTATCATCACGTGGTGTCTCGAAACGACAAACTTTCGCAACGGTGCACACTCGGCGAGAACACAATTTTATCTTGAAATTTTAGTGAGGGATCACCTTATAATGCTACCGTTGTCCTAAGCAAAATAAGATGCATAAAAGGATTAACATCACATGCAAATCATAAGTGACAAGATATGGCCATGAACTCGTGCTTTTGATCTCCATCTCCAAAGCACCGGCATGATATCCATCGTCACCAGCATGACACCATGATCTCCATCATCTTGATATCCATCAACGTGTCGCCATCGGGGTTGTCGCGCCAACCATGCTTCTACTACTATTGCTACCGCTTAGCGATAAAGTAAAGCATTACATAGCGCTTAATGAGTGACACGCATGCCACATAATAATTAAAGACAGCCCTATGGCTCCTGCCGGTTGCCGTATCAACATGCAAGTTGATATAAACTATTACAAAATATGATCATCTCATACATCAAATATATATCATCATGTCTTTGGCCATATCATATCACAACATACCCTGCAAAAACAAGTTAGACGTCCTCTAATTTGTTGTTGCATGTTTTACGTGGCTACTATGGGTATCTAGCAAGAATGATTCTTACTTACGCAAAACCACAATGGTGATATACAAGTTGCTATTTCACCTTCTACAAGGACCGCCTTTGTCGAATCCGATTCAACTAAAGTGGGAGAGACAGACACCCGCCAGCCATCTTATGCAACAAAGTTACATGTCAGTCGATGGAACCGGTCTCTCGTACGTGGACGAGTAAGGTTAGTCCGCGCCGCTTCATCCCACAATACCGCTGAATCAAGAAAAGACTAAGGAGGGAAGCAATCTGAATATCAACACCCACAAACTCCTTTGTGTTCTACTCATGATCTCATCTACGCATAGACCTAGCTCATGATGCCACTGTTGGGGAACATTGCATGGGAAACAAAAAATTTCCTACGCTTCACCAAAATCAATCTAGGAGATGAGCATCTACAAGAGGAGAGATCGGATCCACATACCCTTGTAGATCGCTAAGGGGGAAGCGTTAAGAAACGCGGTTGATGTAGTCGAACGTCTTCGTGTCGGGGCACGGATACACACGATCACCTACGGGACCAGAGGCCCCTTTGTGGTTCGGCAAGGGGGGTCACGCTGCACAAAGAGCGGAGAGCATGAAGCAACGCGACGATCAGGCCGCTGGCATTTTACCCAGGTTCGGGCCGCTGTGAAGCGTAAAACCCTACTCCTGCTTTTGGGTGGATTGATCAGAGGAACACAAAGAACACGCAGTGCTCAATCCCGGCAAGGGTTGCTGTCGGGGAGAGCTACTACGTGAGGACAAGTGTCCAAAGGTCCGAATCTTGAGCTAGGTTGCCTTGGGCCTCCTTTTATAGTGCAAGGGGCAACCACAGTGGCAAAACAGTCTTTATCTGGTGATTAGATAGCTAACAGAGCTATCATACCTAACTCTAGCATTTAGGACAAAATACCATGATTGCTAGACTAGGTGGCGCTCGGGGATGCATTCCCGGCAAGCTCTTGCCACCGCTTGGCTGGTCATTGCTTAGTTTATTGACACGCCACTGGACGGGTGTCAACTGGGTATAATCTGTCTTCCGGTGCGTCGCCACATGCTTAGCGAGAGCCACTTATCCGCTTGAGGGCTCGACACCGCATTGACAAGTGACTGGTGTCGTGATGCGGTGGAGCAGTGGCTGGTTAGCTCGCGCCTGCCGGGGGATGGTTTGCCGGGTCCTCCTGAGATGTGCGTGCCTCGGTCCCCGACAGGCTCCGGGGACGTGGCTGGCATGCTTTGAGCCCCTCCTGGGCTGTTATGCTGGTCTTGCCGGCGTTTGCTTGGCCTTCTGTAGGCCGTTGCTGCCAGGGTCTAGACTTGAATGCTTGCTTGGTGGTGTGGTAGCTTTTCCCGATAGGCTCAGGCCATGAAGGCCGGAGGCTTATTGTCCGTGCACAAGTCAGGGGAGATGAGCACCCCTGTTTGTGTACCCCGACACTTCGCGATCCAAATCGCAAGCCGTCCCGCGATCCAATCACGATCTAGCGCCGAACGGACGGCACCTCCGTGTTCAGCACACGTATAGCTCGATGACGATCTCCGCCTCCTTGATCCAGCAAGCTAGGGCGGAGAAGTAGATGAGTTCTCCGGCAGCACAACGGCGTGGTGGCGGTGGTGGTGAACTGATCCGGTAGGGCTTCGCCGAGCTCTACCGAACAGATCTAGAGGAGAAGGCTATCTAGAGGTGTCGGTGCACTAGGACAGGGGTATCCTATGCCCCTGACTTATGCACAGGCAGTAGTATCAAAACCCATCAACGCAAGTACCAACCAAGCAAGCATTCAAGACCCAGACTTCGGCAGCAGCAACCTACGAAAGGCCAAGCAACGCCGGCAAGACCAACGCAACAGCCCAGGACGGGCCCGAAGCGTGCCAAGCCCATCCCCGGTGCCTGCCGGGGACCGAGGCGCGTGCACCTTCAGGAAGACCCGACAAGCCATCCCCCGGCAAGTGCGAGCCGATCGGCCACCGCTCCACCGCATCACAACACCAGTCACTTGTCTATGAGATGTCGAGCCCCCAGGCGGCTAAGTGGCTCTCGCTAAGCACGTGGCGGCACGCTGGAAGACATATTATGCCCCGTTGACACCCGTCCATAGGCGTGTCAAGCTGTGGTGCGATAGTTAGCTAGAGCGGTGGTAGAAGCTTGCCGGGGATGCACCCCCACACACCACCTAGACTGCATTTATGGCATTTTGTCCTAAGTGCTAGAGTTAGGTATGATAGCTCTGTTAGCTGTCTAATCATCAGACAATGTCTGTTTTGCCATTGTGGTTGCCCCTTGAGCTATAAAAGGAGGCCCAAGGCAATCTAGCTCAGGATTCGAACTTTTGGACACTTTTACGCACGTAGCAACTCTCCCCGACGGCAACCCTTGCCGGGATTGAGCGTTGCGTGTTCTTCGTGTTCCTCTGATCAATCCACCAAAAGCAGGAGTAAGGTTTTACGCTTCACAGCGGCCCGAACCTGGGTAAAAACACCAGCGTCCCGATCGCCGCGCTGCCTCATGGTCTCTGCTCTTTGTGCAATGTGACCACCCCCTGCCGAACCACAAAGGGGCCTCTGGTCCCATAGGTGATCGTGTGCATCCATGCCCCGACATCTTTGGCATGCCATGTAGGGGGGGCGGCGTCGTTTGTGCGAACCCGAGTTCTTGAGCAGCGAATCGATCTTCATCACCGTCTTCTTCATCCATGGCTCCCAAGAAGAAGACCGGCACGACCACACATCCTTCCACTTCAAAAGCTCCCTCACATGCAGCCGCGGGCGCCATTGGCACCGCGGCGGCTGCGAGTGAGGCGGGCGTCATGGGCGACACGGTTGGCGCAGGCGGCGCCACCGTCGTATCCCCCGCGGCCGAGGTTGAAGCGGGGAACGCCGGAGAGGAGTAGCAGCAACAACATCCTGGCGAGCATGCCCCTAGTGCCGCGGGCGGGGGAAACGACCGGTCTCCACCGCCCCACCGTGCGGATGGCCGTGGCCACCACAGCGGCGCTCAATCCGGAGCAAGTCGTGACCCCCCATCTGCGCCCGTCACTAGCACGGCTACTGGGCGCACTCCTCGTCCAGAACAAGGCGGAGCGCCGAGCGAAGCTGCGAACCCGCGAACCCGCGGGCTCGGCCTCCCCCACGTCAGACCGCCCCAGCGAGCGGCGCACGGCGGCAGGGACGCGGCGACGCCCCTCCCGGTTCCACCAGGAGCCGGGCGACGTTGCGATCCGCCTCTTTCGCCATGCCGGACACGGCATTGGAAGCAATGGCGCGAGCCCAACTGCTGCTAAACTTCCCGCCAGTGGCTGATAAGATGGATGAGTGGAGAGCTACCATCCAGAGTTTGATATCCTTCGTCGAAGCTAACAAACCTCAGCATGCAGAGCCATCGCGACGCACGCGTACGGCAACGGCGGCCCGGGCCGGCGATCGTGTCGAGGGGGCCACACCAACGGTGCAGTCCCCTCCACGACAACAGACCCAGGAGCAGTCGCGGCGAGCTTCACATGCTGACGAGCTCGACGAGGCATCTATGGCATCGTCCGGTCTGCGCGATTGTTGGGACTAGCGGCGTGTCCTGGAAGATCGGCGGAAAGAAGACGCACGCATCACCATAGAGTGGCGCCGAGAAGCACACCGTGAGTCTGACAAGCGCAACGGCCCAGGTGCTGGTGACCCCTCGCCCAGTGCTGGCGGGTACCTGCCTTACGAGGTTGGGTGCCCTGCCTTCACTCGCGAGCTGTGGCAGGTCCGCTGGCCATCGGCCCGAGCCTTCAAGCCAGAGCTGATGGAGAAGTACGACGAAAAACTGAACCCGGCAAAATTCCTAGGCATCTACATGATAGTCGTTCAAGCTGCCGGAGGAAGGGATAAGAAGGTGGTCGCCAACTACTTCCCTTTGGCACTCAAGCCAAACGTGAGGTCATGGCTGATGCACCTGCCAGAGAACTCCAATTCATCATGGGCTGATTTGTGCAACGAGTTCGTTTGTGCCTTCACAGGTGGCCACCAGGAGCCAGGGCAGCCCAGCGACCTGCAAGTCCTTCCGCAAAAGGAGGGAGAGACTTTGCGGAAGTACATCCAGAGGTTCAGTCGAGTGCACCACAACATTCCAGAGATACACCCCGTACCATGATTGCTGCGTTCCATTCGAACGTACGCAACAGGAGAATGCGAGCCAAGATGAACGTCAGACTCCCCAAGACCGTCAATGAGCTGTACACATTGGCGGACAAGTGTGCTCGTGCTGAGGAAGGAAGGCAACTACCCAGAGAGGAGGCTGGCGTCAAAGTCGATTCAGATGACGACGACGATGCCCCCGAAGGGTAAAAGCCGAAAGCGCAACAAGAAGCGTAAGGGAAAAGCAGTGTTGGCCGTTGAGGGCTCTGGTGATCTCAGTACTTGAAAGCAGGCCAAAGCCGAGGCCCCCGGCAAGGGAGCTGCCGCGTGCGCTGATTGTCGGGAGGCCGCTGTCGCTGAGAAAAATGGAAAGTCCGACGGGCCATACTGCAAAATCCACCGCACTAAAGGCCATGATCTCCAAGAATGCCGGCAAGTTGAGCAGCTTCTTGACATGGCTTGAGACTGCGTCGGTATTTCCCCAAAGAGGAAGGGATGATGCAGCACAGCGACGGTAAGTATTTCCCTCAGTTATGAAACCAAGGTTATCAAACCAGTAGGAGGATCACCACCACCCAATAAGCAGCACCTGCACACAAAAAACAAATACTTGCAACCCGACGCGAAAGAGAGGTTGTCAATCTCTCTACGGTAAAAAGATAGATTAGGTAGTGATGAATAGGAGAGATAGATCTCTTAAGAACACAAAATAAAAAGGGCAAATAAAATATGCAGCAATATGTTTTTGGGTTTTTGGTTTTGTAGATCTGAAAACAAAGATGCAAAAAGATAGATCGGAAAGCAATATGTTGGAAAAGTAGACCCGGGGGCCGTAGGGTTCACTAGTGACTTCTCTCATGAGTATAGCGCACGGTGGGTGAACAAATTACTGTTGGGCAATTGATAGAAAATCGAATAGTCAGGACGATATCCAAGGCGATGATCATTATATAGGCATCACGTCCAAGATAAGTAGACCGACTCCTGCCTGCATCTACCACTATTACTCCACACATCGACCGCTATCCAGCATGCATCTAGTGTATTAAGTTCATGGAAAACGGAGTAATGCAATAAGAACGATGACATGATGTAGACAAGATCTATTCATGTAGGAATAGACCCCATCTTGTTATCCTTAATAGCAACTGTTGGGGAACGTTGCATGG
This sequence comes from Elymus sibiricus, assembly GCA_039707655.1. Classification (NCBI taxonomy): domain Eukaryota; kingdom Viridiplantae; phylum Streptophyta; class Magnoliopsida; order Poales; family Poaceae; genus Elymus; species Elymus sibiricus. The sequence goes on from CM077667.1 coordinate 280,059,473, forward strand.
GAAACAAAAAATTTCCTACGCACACACAAGATCTATCCATGGTGATGAGCATCTACGAGAGGGAGAGTGAATCTACATACCCTTGTAGATCGCTAAGCGGAAGCGTTTAAGAAACGCTGTTGATGTAGTCGAACGTCTTCGCGATCCAAATCGCAAGTCGTCCCTCGATCCGATCACGAACTAGCGCCGAACGGACGGCACCTCCGCGTTCAACACACGTACGGCTTGATGACGCCTTCACCTCCTCGATCCAGCGAGCGATGGTGAAGTAGTGGTTGAGTTCCAGCAGCACGACGGCGTGGTGATGGTGGTGAGGAACAATCTCTGCAGGGCTTCGCCAAGCGCTACGGAGATTATGACGGAGGAACTAGAGGGTTAGGGTTGCCGCACACGGCTTGGGGAAATCTTGATGTGTCCCGTGTGCTAGCCCTGCCCCTCTATTTATATGTTGAGCCTTGGGGTCTAAACTTGGAGTAAAAGCCTCCTCCAGGTCGGTTTTGCCCGCACAAGGTCGGTTTGGCCCGCAGGGAAAGAGTCCAACTCGGATCCCTGCAGTACCGCGCACAAGCGGTAGTACCGCTTAACACAAGCGGTAGTACCGCTTGGGCGGTAGTACCGCTTCACACAAGCGGTAGTACCGCTTGGGCGGTAGTACCGCTTGGGCGGTAGTACCGCTTCACAAAACGGTAGTACCGCTTACGCGGCAGCAAAACTACTTTTTGCACTTTCCAATACCTCGTGGGCTTTATCCCTTTGGCCCATATAAAGTGTTGCTGCACCCGAACACTTCGGTAAACATCCGGAACCCATTCCGGTGAACTCCGTAACTCTTCCGGAGATCAAAACACTATTATCACATATATCAATCTTTACCTCCAGACTATTCCGGAGATCCTCGTCATGTCCGGGATCTTATCCGAGACTCCAAACAACTTTCGGTCACCAACATAATAACTCAATTATACTAATCGTCACCAAACGTTAAGTGTGTAGACCCTGCGGGTTCGAGAACTATGTAGACATGACCGAGACACTTCTACGATCAATAACCAATAGCGGGACCTGGATGCCCATATTGGCTCCTACATATTCTACGAAGATCTTTTATCGGTCGAACCTCTATGTCAAGGATTCAGTTAATCCCGTATGCTATTCCCTTTGTTCTTCGGTATGTTACTTGCCCGAGATTCGATCGTCGGTATCTCTATACCTAGTTCAATCTCGTTACCGGCAAGTCTCTTTACTCGTTCCGTAATACAAGATCTCGTGGCTAACACTTTAGTCACATTGCTTGCAAGGCTCATTGTGATGTTGTATTACCGAGTGGGCCCTGAGATACCTCTCCGTCACACAGAGTAACAAATCCCAGTCTTGATCCATGCCAACCCAACAGACACCCTCGGAGATACCTGTAGAGCACCTTTATAGTCACCCAGTTACGTTGCGACGTTTGATACACACAAGGTACTCCTCCGATGTCAGGGAGTTGCATGATCTCATGGTCATAGGAACAGATACTTGACATGTAGAAAACAATAGCAATAAACTGACACGATCAAATGCTACGTTCTTAGTTTGGGTCTTGTTCATCACATCATTCTCCTAATGATGTGATCCCGTTATCAAATGACATCTCATGTCAATGGCTAGGAAACCTTAACCATCTTTGATCAACAAGCTAGTCAACTAGAGGCTTACTAGGGACACAGTGTTGTCTATGTACCCACACATGTATTTGAGTTTCCAATCAATACAATTATAGCATGGATAATAAATGATTATCATGAACAAGGAAATATAATAATAACCAATTTATTATTGCCTCTAGGGCATATTTCCAACAGTCTCCCACTTGCACTAGAGTCAATAATCTAGTTCACATCACTATGTGATTTACATTGTAATGAATCGAACACCCATGCAGTTCTGGTGTTGTTCATGTTTAGCCCTTGGAAGAGGTTTAGTCATCGGATCTGCAACATTTAGATCCGTGTGTACTTTGCAAATATTTATGTCGTCCTCCTTGATGTAATCGCGGATGGAATTGAAGCGTCGCTTTATGTGTCTGGTCCTCTTGTGAAATCTTGGTTCCTTGGCTAGAGCAATGGCACCAGTGTTATCACAAAACAGAGTCATTGGGTTAAGCGCACTAGGCACTACTCCAAGATCTGTCATGAACTCCTTCATCCAGACACCTTCCTTCGCCGCCTCCGAGGCAGCGATGTACTCCGCTTCACATGTAGAATCTGCTACCACGCTTTGCTTGGAACTGCACCAGCTAACCGCACCCCCATTAAGAATAAACACGTATCCGGTTTGCGACTTAGAGTCATCCGGATCAGTGTCAAAGCTTGCATCGACGTAACCCTTTACGACGAGCTCTTGATCACCTCCATAAACGAGAAACATGTCCTTAGTCCTTTTCAGGTACTTCAGGATATTCTTGACCGCCGTCCAGTGTTCCATCCCTGGATCACTTTGAAACCTTCCGACCATACTTATGGCAAGGCTGACATCGGGTCTTGTGCACAGCATTGCATACATGATAGAGCCTATGGCCGAAGCATAGGGGATGACACTCATCTTTTCTCTATCTTCTGCAGTCACTGGGCATTGAGTCTTACTCAACTTCACACCTTGCAATACAGGCAAGAACCCCTTCTTGGACTGATCCATTTTGAACTTCTTCAAAACTTTGTCAAGGTATGTGCTTTGTGAAAGTCCTATTAAGCGTCTTGATCTATCTCTATAGATCTTGATGCCTAATATGAAAGCAGCTTCTCCTAGGTCCTTCATTGAAAAACTCTTGTTCAAATATTCCTTCACGCTTTCCAACATTTCTATATTGTTTCCAATCAGCAATATGTCATCCACATATAATATTAGAAACGCTATAGAGCTCCCACTCACTTTCTTGTAAATACAGGCTTCTCCGTAAACTTGTATAAACTCGAACGCTTTGATCACTTCATCAAAGCGAAGATTCCAACTCCGAGATGCTTGCACCAGTCCATAAATGGATCGCTGGAGTTTGCAAATTTTGTCAGCATTCTCTGGATCGACAAAACCTTCTGGTTGCATCATATACAACTCTTCCTTAAGGTAACCGTTAAGGAACGCTGTTTTGACATCCATCTGCCAAATTTCATAATCGAAAAAGGCAGCTATTGCTAACATGATTCTGACGGACTTAAGCATCGCTACGGGTGAGAAGGTCTCATCGTAGTCAACTCCTTGAACTTGTGAAAAACCCTTTGCCACAAGTCGAGCTTTATAGACGGTGACATTACCGTCCGCGTCCGTCTTCCTCTTAAAGATCCATTTGTTCTGAATGGCCTTACGCCCTTCAGGTAATACTTCCAAAGTCCAGACTTTGTTTTCATACATGGATCCCATCTCGGATTTCATGGCCTCTAACCACTTCTCGGAATCCGGGCCCATCATCGCTTCTCCATAGCTCGTAGGTTCATCGTTGTCTAACAACATGACCTCTAAGACAGGGTTGCCGTACCACTCGGGAGCAGTACGCGTCCTTGTCGACCTACGAGGTTCGATAGCAACTTGATCCAAAGCTTCATGATCATCATCATTAACTTCCTCTTCAGCTAATGTAGGCTCCACAGAAACAACTTTCTGCACTGCGCTACTCTCAGGTTGAAGTAAAGGTTCAACAACCTCATCAAGTTCTATCTTCCTCCCACTCAATTCTTTCGAGAGAAACTCTTTCTCAAGAAATGTTCCGTTTTTAGCGACAAACACTTTGCCTTCGGATCTGAGATAGAAGGTATACCCAACTGTCTCTTTTGGGTATCCTATGAAGACGCATTTCTCCGCTTTGGGTTCCAGCTTTTCAGGCTGAAGCTTTTTGACATAAGCATCACATCCCCAAATTTTAAGAAACGACAGCTTTGGCTTCTTGCCAAACCAAAGTTCATATGGCGTTGTCTCAACGGATTTCGATGGTGCCCTATTTAAAGTGAATGCAGCTGTCTCTAATGCATAACCCCAAAACGATAGTGGCAAATCGGCAAGAGACATCATAGATCGCACCATATCCAATAAAGTTCGATTACGACGTTCGGACACACCATTACGCTGTGGTGTTCCAGGCGGTGTCAGTTGTGAAACAATTCCACATGGTCTTAAGTGACTGCCAAACTCATAACTCAGATATTCTCCTCCTCGATCAGATCGTAGGAATTTAATCTTCTTGTTACGATGATTCTCAACTTCACTCTGAAATTGTTTGAACTTTTCAAATGTTTCAGACTTGTGTTTCATTAAGTAAATATACCCATATCTACTTAAGTCATCAGTGAAGGTGAGAAAGTAACGATAACCACCGCGCGCTTCAATACTCATCGGACCGCACACATCAGTATGTATGATTTCCAATAAGTCACTTGCCCGTTCCATTGTTCCAGAGAACGGCGTTTTAGTCATCTTGCCCAAGAGGCATGGCTCACATGTGTCAAGTGATTCAAAATCAAGTGACTCCAAAAGTCCATCAGCATGGAGCTTCCTCATGCGTTTTACGCCAATATGACCTAAACGGCAGTGCCACAAGAAAGTGGTATTATCATTATCAATCCTACATCTTTTGGCATCAATGTTATGAACATGTGTATCATTACTATCGAGATTCAATAAGAATAAACCCCTCACATTGGGTGCATGACCATAAAAGATATTACTCATATAAATAGAACAACCATTATTCTCTGATTTAAATGAGTAACCGTCTTGCAATAAACAAGATCCAGATATAATGTTCATGCTTAACGCAGGCACCAAATAACACTTATTTAGGTTCATCACTAATCCCGACGGTAATCGAAGAGCGAGCGTGCCGACGGCGATCACATCAACCTTGGAACCATTTCCCACGCGCATCGTCACTTCGTCCTTTGCCAGCCTCCGTCTATTCCGCAGTTCCTGTTTAGAGTTGCAAATATGAGCAACCGCACCGGTATCAAATACCCAGGCACTACAACGAGGGTTGGTAAGGAACATATCAATAACATGTATATCATATATACCTTGTTTGTTGTTGGCCGCCTTCTTGTCAGCCAAATACTTGGGGCAGTTCCGCTTCCAGTGTCCAGTTCCCTTGCAATGAAAGCACTCAGTTTCTGGTTTGGGTCCAGCCTTGGGTTTCTTCACAGGAGCAGCAACTGCTTTGCCACCCTTCTTAGATTTACCCTTCTTACCTTTGCCATTTTTCTTGAAACTAGTGGTTTTATTGACCATCAACACTTGATGCTCCTTCTGAATTTCAGACTCAGCGGCTTTCAGCATCGCAAACAGCTCGGCGACTGACTTGTTCATCCCGTGCATGTTATAGTTCAACACGAAGCTCTTGTAGCTAGGTGGCAATGATTGAAGAACTCTGTCAGTGATAGCCTCTGGCGGAAGGGGCATCCCCAATTCAGCCAGACGGGTGGAGTACCCAGACATTCTGAGCACGTGATCACTGATAGACCCGTTCTCCTCCATCTTGCAAGTATAGAACTTATCGGAGATCTCATATCTCTCGATCCGGGCATTCTTCTGAAAGATAAACTTCAACTCCTGGAACATCTCATATGCTCCATGACGTTCAAAACGTCTTTGAAGTCCCGGTTCTAAGCCATACAACATTGCACATTGAACTATTGAGTAATCATCAGAACGAGCCTGCCAGGCGTTCACAACGTCTAGAGACTCAACTGGAGCGGGTGGATCACCAAGCGGTGCATCAAGGACATAAGCCTTCTGGGAAGCCGTAAGGATAATCCTTAGATTACGGGCCCAGTCCACAAAGTTACTTCCATCATCTTTCAACTTAGCTTTCTCTAGGAACGCATTAAAATTCAGGGGTGCTACTGCGCGAGCCATGATCTACAACATAAATATAGCAAAGACAACTTAGACTATTGTTCAAGATAATGAGTTTAATTAATCATATTACTTAAAAACTCCCACTCAAATTGACATCCCTCCGGTCATTCGAGTGTAACATGATCCAAATCCACCAACTCAAGTCCGATCATCACGTGAGTCGAGGTGGTTTCAATGGTGAACATCTTCATGTTGATCATATCTACTATATGACTCATGTTCGACCTTTCGGTCTCTTGTGTTCCGAGGCCATGTCTGTACATGCTAGGCTCGTCAAGTTTAACCCGAGTGTTCCGCGTGTGCAACATGGCTTGCACCCGTTGTATGTGAACGTGGAGTCTATCACACCCGATCATCACGGCGTGTCTCGAAACGACGAACTTTCGCAACGGTGCACACTCGGGGAGAACACAATTTATCTTGAAATTTAAGTGAGGGATCACCTTATAATGCTACCGTCGTCCTAAGCAAAATAAGATGCATAAAAGGATTAACATCACATGCAAATCATAAGTGACATGATATGGCCATGAACTTGTGCTTTTGATCTCCATCTCCAAAGCACCGGCATGATCTCCATCGTCACCGGCATGACACCATGATCTCCATCATCTTGATCTCCATCAACGTGTCGCCATAAGGTTGTCGCGCCGACTGTTGCTTCCACGACTATTGCTAACGTTTAGCGATAAAGTAAAGCATTACATAGCGCTTAATGATTGACACGCAGGTCATACAATAATTAAAGACAACTCTATGGCTCCTGCCAGTTGCCGTACTCATCGACATGCAAGTCGTGATATTCTATACAACACATGATCATCTCATACATCACATATATCTCATCATGTAATTGGCCATATCACATCACAACATACCCTACAAAAACAAGTTAGACGTCCTCTAATTGTTGTTGCAAATTTTACGTGGCTGCTACGGGTTTGCAAGAACCGTTCTTACCTACGCAAAACCACAACGTGGTGTAGTGATTGCTTTTTGATCTTCTAAAAGAACCCTCTTCATTGAAATCGATTCAACTAAAGTGAGAGAGACAGACACCCGCTAGCCATCTTTATGCAACGAAGTTACATGTCAGTTGAAGGAACCTGTCTCGCGTAAGTGTACGCGTAATGTCGGTCCGGGCCGCTTCATCTCACAGTACCGCCGAATCAAATATCAACTAGTAACGGCAAGCAATATGTATACACCCACGCCCACAACTCGTTTGTGTTCTACTCGAGATCTCATCTACGCATAGACCTGGCTCATGATGCCACTGTTGGGGAACGTTGCATGGGAAACAAAAAATTTCCTACGCACACACAAGATCTATCCATGGTGATGAGCATCTACGAGAGGGAGAGTGAATCTACATACCCTTGTAGATCGCTTAGCGGAAGCGTTTAAGAAACGCGGTTGATGTAGTCGAACGTCTTCGCGATCCAAATCGCAAGTCGTCCCTCGATCCGATCACGAACTAGCGCCGAACGGACGGCACCTCCGCGTTCAACACACGTACGGCTTGATGACGCCTTCACCTCCTCGATCCAGCGAGCGATGGTGAAGTAGTGGTTGAGTTCCAGCAGCACGACGGCGTGGTGATGGTGGTGAGGAACAATCTCTGCAGGGCTTCGCCAAGCGCTACGGAGATTATGACGGAGGAACTAGAGGGTTAGGGTTGCCGCACACGGCTTGGGGAAATCTTGATGTGTCCCGTGTGCTAGCCCTGCCCCTCTATTTATATGTTGAGCCTTGGGGTCTAAACTTGGAGTAAAAGCCTCCTCCAGGTCGGTTTTGCCCGCACAAGGTCGGTTTGGCCCGCAGGGAAAGAGTCCAACTCGGATCCCTGCAGTACCGCGCACAAGCGGTAGTACCGCTTAACACAAGCGGTAGTACCGCTTGGGCGGTAGTACCGCTTCACACAAGCGGTAGTACCGCTTGGGCGGTAGTACCGCTTGGGCGGTAGTACCGCTTCACAAAACGGTAGTACCGCTTACGCGGCAGCAAAACTACTTTTTGCACTTTCCAATACCTCGTGGGCTTTATCCCTTTGGCCCATATAAAGTGTTGCTGCACCCGAACACTTCGGTAAACATCCGGAACCCATTCCGGTGAACTCCGTAACTCTTCCGGAGATCAAAACACTATTATCACATATATCAATCTTTACCTCCAGACTATTCCGGAGATCCTCGTCATGTCCGGGATCTTATCCGAGACTCCAAACAACTTTCGGTCACCAACATAATAACTCAATTATACTAATCGTCACCAAACGTTAAGTGTGTAGACCCTGCGGGTTCGAGAACTATGTAGACATGACCGAGACACTTCTACGATCAATAACCAATAGCGGGACCTGGATGCCCATATTGGCTCCTACATATTCTACGAAGATCTTTTATTGGCCGAACCTCTATGTCAAGGATTCAGTTAATCCCGTATGCTATTCCCTTTGTTCTTCGGTATGTTACTTGCCCGAGATTCGATCGTCGGTATCTCTATACCTAGTTCAATCTCGTTACCGGCAAGTCTCTTTACTCGTTCCGTAATACAAGATCTCGTGGCTAACACTTTAGTCACATTGCTTGCAAGGCTCATTGTGATGTTGTATTATCGAGTGGGCCCTGAGATACCTCTCCGTCACACAGAGTAACAAATCCCAGTCTTGATCCATGCCAACCCAACAGACACCCTCGGAGATACCTGTAGAGCACCTTTATAGTCACCCAGTTACGTTGCGACGTTTGATACACACAAGGTACTCCTCCGATGTCAGGGAGTTGCATGATCTCATGGTCATAGGAACAGATACTTGACATGCAGAAAACAATAGCAATAAACTGACACGATCAAATGCTACGTTCTTAGTTTGGGTCTTGTTCATCACATCATTCTCCTAATGATGTGATCCCGTTATCAAATGACATCTCATGTCAATGGCTAGGAAACCTTAACCATCTTTGATCAACGAGCTAGTCAACTAGAGGCTTACTAGGGACACAGTGTTGTCTATGTACCCACACATGTATTTGAGTTTCCAATCAATACAATTATAGCAGAGATAATAAACGATTATCATGAAAAAGGAAATATAATAATAACCAATTTATTATTGCCTCTAGGGCATATTTCCAACAGCAACGATACATGTGTGTCTTGCTGCCCCTTCTGTCACTGGGAAAGAACACCGCAAGATCGAAGCCATCACAAAGCACCTCTTCCCATGGCAAGAAAAATCGATCTAGTTGGCCTAACTAATCCAAAGATTCGTAGAAGAAATATGAGGCTATAAGTAATCATACATATAAGAGATCAAAGAAGACTCAAATAATATTCATGGATAGAAACTGATCATGAACTCAGAATTCATCGGATCCCAAGAAACACACCGCAAAAGTTTACATCAAATAGATCTCCAAGAGACCATTGTATTGAGAATCATAAGAGAGAGAGGAAGCCATCTAGCTACTGCCTACGGCCCCGTAGGTCTATGGTGGACTACTCACGCATCATCGGAGAGGCACCTATGAAGAAGATGAACCCCTCTGTGATGGTGTTTAGATTGGATCTCGAGGTTCTGGAACTTGCGGTGGCTGGAATTGTGTTTCGTCGACTCCCCTAGGGTTTTTGGAATATTTGGGAATTTATAGGCATCAGAGGCGGTGGAGAGGGGCCCCGAGGAGGGCACAACCCATCAGGGCGCGCCGGGGACCCCCTGGCGCGCCCTGGTGGGTTGTGGTCTCCTCGGCCCACTTCTCTGGCACTTCTTTGGCCCACTGGGTGTCTTCTGGTCCAGAAAAAATCTTCAAAAAGTTTCGTCGCGATTGGACTCCGTTTGGTATTGATTTTCTCTGAAGTAAAAAACAAGCAAAAACAGCAACTGGCATTTTGGCACTATGTCAATAGGTTAGTCCCAAAAAATGATATAAAGTTATTATAAAATGATTGTAAAACATCCAAGAATGATAGTATAACAGCATGGAACATGCAAAAATTATAGATACGTTGGAGACGTATCAGCATCCCCAAGCTTAATTCCTACTCGTCCTCGAGTAGGTAAATGATAAAAACAATTTTTTTGATGTGGAATGCTGCCTAACATGTTCATCGTATTCTTTTCTTTTGTATAGCATGGACATTTGGACTTGTAAATGATTCAAAGCAATAGTCTAGTTTTAACATAGTGACTTCAATACTCAAGCATGCCAACAAGGAACCATGTCTTTCAAAATATCAACACTGAAGAAAGTTATCCCTAGCCCATCATGCTCAATCATTGATCCATTCATCAAACACACTCAAATATTAGCTATGCCCAATGCTCAAGTATGATCATAGTGGCCCCCTAGTTGGTGCTTTATAAGAGAAGATGGAGACTCAAAGTAAAAATAAAAATTGCAAAAAGTAAATAGATAGGCCCTTCGCAGAGGGAAGTAGGGATTTGTAGAGGTGCCAGAGCTCAAGGTTTAAATTGAGAGAGAAAAAATATTTTAGGTGGCATGCTTTTCCTGTCAACGAAAACGACAACGTAGCTCACAATACTTTCCATGCTAGATATATCATAGGCGGTTCCCAAACAAAAAATAAAGTTTATTCCTTTTTCCACCAAACTTTCACTTTCCATGGCGGGCCGTATCCACGGTTGCCTTCCATACCAACACTTTCCAAGGAATTTATTATTTGACAACATAAAGTAAATATTTTTTCTTTTTCATTTCGGGAATGGGCATCCCTATTACCGCCGCATTCTCGTGCAATGACAAGTGAATAAACACTCATCTTGAGAATAACACATCTAGCATGGAAAAATATTGGACACTCCTCACCGTTTCATGAGTGGTACGAGCACACAAAAGAGAAAATTTATTTTGAAACTTTAGAGATGGCACATACAAATTTTCTTGGAACGGCATGGAAATACCGCATATAGGTAGGTATAGTGGACTCATAAGGCAAAACTTGGTTTAAGGATTTTGGATGCACAAGTAGTATTTCTACTTAGTACAAATGGAGGCTAGCAAATAGATTGAGAAGCAACCAAACCAAGAAACGAAAATTCACATAAGCGAGCATTGAGCATAACTAACACCGAATAATGCACCATAAGTTGGATGTAACTTCATTGCATAACTATTGACTTTCGTGCATGCATAGGGAATCACAAACCTTAACACCAATATTCCTACTAAAGCACAATTACTCACTAACATGACTCACATATTACTATCATCATGTTTCAAAACTATTACAAAGAATCAAGTTTATTTTTTCCAATGATCTTCATGAAAGTTTTTATTATATCCTCCTTAGATATCTATCACTTTGGGACTAGTTTCATATATTGCCATTGCTTTTTGACAAGCTCAAACAAATTTAAGTGAAGCACATGAGCATAAAGATTTCATCTCTCAAAATAGTATAAGTGAAGCATGAGAGGATTTCTTCAAAATTTACTAACTCTAAAATTAATCTAAGTGAAGCATGAGAGTATTTTTAAAAAAATTCCAAGCACACTGTGCTCAAAAGATATAAGTGAAGCACTAGAGCAATTCTATAGCTCAAAAAGTTTAAGTGAAGCACATAGAGTAATTCTAATAAATCATAGCATAATTTTGTCTCTCTCAAATAGGTGTGTCCAGCAAGGATACAAGTAACAAACTAACAAGCAAAGCAAGCAAAGATACAAGACGCTGCAAGAAAAACTCATGATATGTGACGAATAAAAATATAGCTCCAAGTAAAATACCGATGGTTGTTAGAAGAAAGAGGGGATGCCACTCGGGGGCATCCCCAAGCTTAGTTGCTTGTTTCTCTTTGGATATATCTTGGTGGTGCGGTAACATCCCCAAGCTTAGGCTCTTTTCACTCCTTATTCCTTCATCCATCGTGATCTCACCCAAAACTTGAAAACTTCAATCACACAAAACTCAACAAAATCTTCGTGAGATCCGTTAGTATAATAAAGCAAATCACTACTTTAGGTACTGTTGCAAACCCATTATTATTTTATTATTGCATTATACCTACTGTATTTTAACTTTACCATGGCTCATACCCTTCAATATAACCCATAGATTCATCAAAACAAGCACACAATGCAACGAAACCAGAATTTGTCTTAAACAGAACAGTCTGTAGTAATGTGTACTCTAACCATACTTATGTAGCTATAAAAATTCTGAAAAATTAGGAAAACGTAAGGAATTTGTATAGCAACACTGTGTTAAAATTTCAGCTCAAGGTCACGTTCCAGAAAAAAATGAAAATTCATATACTGGACGCAAAGTTTCTGTTTTAGATTCAGCATCGCTTCTACTCATCCTATGAATCATCGTAAAGGCTTTACTTGGCACAAACACTAGATAAACCATAAAAACACAATCATAACAGAGGCACAATTGTGTCAACACTCAAAAACAGAAAGGAAAAAGCAAAAATTTATTTATTCATTGGGTTGCCTCCCAACAAGCGCTATCGTTTTACGCCCCTAGCTAGGCATAACACATAGATTCAAGTATTGTCATCTTTGGTTTTAGATCCATAGGATGCCCTCATGATTGATTCATATTGTGGCTTAATTATTGTTCTAGGGAAGTGTTCCATACCCTTTACCAAGGGAAACTGAAAACGAATATTGCCTTCTTTCATATCAATCACGGCACCTATAGTGCGTAAAAACGGTCTACCAAGTATAATGGGGAAAGACGGATTGCAATCAATGTCAAGCACAATAAAATCAATGGGCACATAATTCCTATTTGCAAGAATAAGAACATCATGAATTCTTCCCAAAGGCTTTTTAATAGTAGAATTCGCCAAGTGCAAATTAAGAGAACATTCTTCAATATTGGTAAGACCAAGCACATCACATAGAGATTTCGGAATCGTGGAAACACTAGCACCCAAATCATACAAAGCAAAGCACTCATAATTTTTAATCTTGACTTTAATGGTAGGTTCCCACTCATCATGTAATTTTCTAGGAATAGAAATCTCCAACTCCAACTTTTCTTCAAAAGATTTCATCATGGCATCAACGATATGTTTAGTAAAAGCTTTATTTTGCTCATAAGCATGGGGTGAATTCAACATGGATTGCAGCAAAGAAATGCATTCAATCAAATAGCAACTATCATAATTAAAGTCTTTGCAATCCAAAATAGTGGGCACATCACTAGTTAAAGTTTTGACCTCTTCAAACCCACTTTTATCAAAATTTTCATCAAGATTTTCACCCTCCAAATTATTGGGACGCCTTCTAGCTAAAGTTGACTCTACTTCAGTCCCTTTATCATCAATCTTAATATTACTAAACAAGGAATCAATAGAAGAAACACCAATCACTTTAAGATCTTCATCTTTTTTATGAAGGCAATCACTAGAAAACGACTTTTCTAAGATTTCTCTTTTAGCTCTAAGCATAGCGGTTCTATTCTTACTTTCATCCATAGGGACATATAATGCTTTAATTGATTCATCAATCTTATACACAAAAGCTTTCATCTTGAGATTTTCAACATCATGAGAAATTCTATCAATGCTTCTAGACATATCATCAATCTTATTCAACTTTTCTTCTATCGTAGTATTGAAAGCCTTTTGCGCATTGATAAATTCTTTAATATTACTCGCAAGATCAGAGGTGTTCCTATTATTATTGTAAGATGAATTACCATAGGAATTACCATAATTATTAGAGGAATTTCCATGAAAAGGCCTTGGATTAAAATTACCTCTATAAGCATTGTTATCGAAATTGTTTCGCGAGTCAAAATTCACATCTACGGAATCACTATTTTGCTCAATCAAGGTAGACAAAGGCACATCATTAAGATAAATAGGAGCATTTTTACTAGCAACCAATTTCATCAAAGCATCAACCTTATCACTCAAAGTACTAATTTCCTCAACCGAATTAACTTTCTTACTAGTAGGTGCTCTTTCGGTATGCCATTATGAATAATTTGCCATGGTATTATCTAGCAATTTAGTAGCTTCACCCAAAGTAATCTCCATAAAAGTACCACCCACGGCGGAATCTAAAAGATTTCTAGAGACAAAATTCAACCCCGCATAATTTTTTGTATGATCATCCAAAGATTTAAACCACGAGTAGGACAATTTCTTAGCATCAATTTCATTCTTTGCCAAGATTGTGCAACATGTTCATGCCCAAGTTGCTTAAAATTCATGATTTGCGTCCTAAGGGAAATAATTTTCGCGGGCGGAAAATACTTAGTGATAAAAGCATCCATGCACTTATTCCAAGAATCGATACTATTGCGAGGCAAAGAGGAAAACCAAATTTTTGCACGATCCCGCAAGGAAAAAGGAAATAATTTCAACTTCACAATATCATTGTCCACATCTTTTTTCTTTTGCATATCACACAATTCTACGAACGTGTTTATATGGGACGCGACATCCTCATTAGGATTACCGGCAAATTTATCTTTCATGACAAGATTCAACAAAGCGGCATTAATATCACAAGACTCCGCACTAGTGGCGGGAGGAGCAATCGGAGTACTAATAAAATCATTGTTATTAGTTTTGGAAAAATCACACAACTTGGTGTTCTCTTGAGTCATCGTGACTACGCAAACAAGATTGCAAACAAGGAAGAGATCCGGCGAGAAAAAGGCGAACGAAAAAGAGGGCGAATAAAACGGCAAATTGGTGAAGTGGGGGAGAGGAAAACGAGAGGCAAATGGCAAATAATGTAATTGCAAGGAGATGAGATTTGTGATTAGGACCCTGGTAGATGATGATGGAGTCCCCTCGGCGCCTAAGATAGGCACGTAGAAGAGACCGCTTCCTCCCCGGCAACGGCGCCAGAAATTCCTTTGACGTGGCTTGAGACTGCGTCGGTATTTCCCCAAAGAGGAAGGGATGATGCAGCACAACGACGGTAAGTATTTCCCTCAGTTATGAAACCAAGGTTATCGAACCAGTAGGAGGATCACCACCACCCAATAAGCAGCACCTGCACACAAACAACTAATACTTGCAACCCGACGCAAAAGAGAGGTTGTCAATCTCTCTACGGTAAAAAGATAGATTAGGTAGTGATGGATAGGAGAGATAGATCTCTCAAGAACACAAAATAAAAAGGGCAAATAAAATATGCATCAATATGTTTTTGGGTTTTTGGTTTTGTAGATCTGAAAACAAAGATGCAAAAAGATAGATCGGAAAGCAATATGTTGGAAAAGTAGACCCGGGGGCCGTAGGGTTCACTAGTGACTTCTCTCATGAGTATAGCGCACGGTGGGTGAACAAATTACTGTTGGGCAATTGGTAGAAAATCGAATAGTCATGACGATATCCAAGGCGATGATCATTATATAGGCATCACGTCCAAGATAAGTAGACCGACTCCTGCCTGCATCTACCACTATTACTCCACACATCGACCGCTATCCAGCATGCATCTAGTGTATTAAGTTCATGGACAAACGGAGTAATGCAATAAGAACGATGACATGATGTTGACAAGATCTATTCATGTAGGAATAGACCCCATCTTGTTATCCTTAATAGCAACGATACATAGGTGTCTTGCTGCCCCTTCTGTCACTGGGAATGAACACCGCAAGATCGAACCCATCACAAAGCACCTCTTCCCATGGCAAGAAAAATCGATCTAGTTGGCCTAACTAAACCAAAGATTCGAAGAAGAAATACGAGGCTATAAGTAATCATGCATATAAGAGATCAAAGACGACTCAAATAATATTCATGGATAGAAACTGATCATGAACTCAAAATTCATCGGATCCCAACAAACACACCACAAAAGTTTACATCAAATAGATCCCCAAGAGACCATCGTATTGAGAATCATAAGAGAGAGAGAGAGAGAGGAAGCCATCTAGCTACTGCCTACGGACCCGTAGGTCTATGGTGGACTACTCACGCATCATCGGAGAGGCACCTATGAAGAAGATGAACCCCTCCGTGATGGTGTTTAGATTGGATCTCGAGGTTCTGGAACTTGCGGCGGATGGAATTGTGTTTCGTCGACTCCCCTAGGGTTTTTGGAATATTTGGGAATTTATAGGCATGAGAGGCGGTGGATTGGGGCCCCGAGGAGGGCACCCCCTGGCGCGCTCGGGCGGGTTGTGGTCTCCTCGACCCACTTCTCCGGCACTTGTTTGGCCCACTGGGTGTCTTCTGGTCCAGAAAAAATCTCCAAAAAGTTTCGTCGCGATTGGACTCCGTTTGGTATTGATTTTCTATGAAGTAAAAAACAAGCAAAAATAGCAACTGGCACTTTGGCACTATGTCAATAGGTTAGTCCCAAAAATGATATAAAGTTGTTATAAAATGATTGTGAAACATCCAAGAATGATAATATAACAACATGGAACAAGCAAAAATTATAGATACGTTGGAGATGTATCACTTGTTGAGAAGCAGAAGGCCGAGTATGAGAAGCGTGACAAAGAGAAAGGCCAAGACGGTGCTGACGGGAAGGGCCATGGCGGTAGAGGAGGCCGCCGCGGCAAAGCTCCGTAGCAGAAGGAAAGACCTGCCAGAGGCCGTGAGAAGAAAGAAGCAGGGGACATGCATGAAGATGAAGATGACGAGGAGGATTCCAGTGATCGAGAATTCCAGAAAGCAACCGAAGCCATGTGCATTGACGGGGGTGCATCCTTGCATTCCTCTCACCGACGGCTCAAGCAGTGGACACACGAGGTCAACGTTATGGAACCAGCTGCAGAGTCCAAAAGGCCACTCAAATGGTCCCGCATGCCTATCATCTTCGATGAAGAGGACCATCCTAATTGCACCACTGCAGTCGGATGTTTGCCGTTGTTGGTCTCCCCAACAATCCGCAACCTCAAAGTCACCAAGATGTTAGTTGACGGCAGGGCGGGATTGAACTTAATCTCCCCCAAAGTGGTTGAAAGGCTGCAAATCCCTGACGGAGAGCTCAAGGCTATGGGTACATTCCAAGGAGTCAACCCCGGCAGAAGCCGACCCAAGGGAAAGATCACTTTGCCTGTGACGTTTGGCGGGGAGTTGAACTACCGGACTGAGAAGGTGGTGTTCGACGTGGTTGAGCTCCCCCTGCCTTACAACGGAATTCTTGGTCGCCCAGCCGTGCCAAAATTCATGGCAGCATCCCACTATGCTTATGACACTCTGAAAATGTCGGGCCCCATTGGAATCATCTCCATCCCATTTGACAAAAAGGACACAGTCATATGCGTGTGTCGGGGCACGGATGCTCACGATCACCTATGGGACTAGAGGTCCCTTGTGGTTCGATAAGGGGGGTCACATTGCACGAAGAGCGGAGAGCATGAGACGGCGCGACGATCAGGACACAGGCATTTTACCCAGGTTCGGGCCGCTGCTAAGCGTAAAACCCTACTCCTGCTTTTTGGTGGATTGATTGGAGGAACACGAAGAACGCAGAGCGCCTAACCCCGGCAAAGACTGCTGCCAGGGAAAGAGCTGCTATGCGAGTACAAGTGTTCGGGGGTTCGAATTCCCAACCTTGAGCTAGGTTGCCTTGGGCCTCCTTTTATAGTGCAAGGGGTTACCACAATGGCAAAACAGTCATTATCTATCGATTAGATAGCTAAGCAGAGCTATCATACCTAACTCTGGCATTTAGGACAAAACGTCATGATTACCTGCCTAGGTGGCGCTCGGGGGTGCGTCCCCGGCAAGCTCTTGCCATCGCTTGGCCGGTCATTGCTTATGGTCTTGACACGCTGCAGGGCGGGTGTCAACCGAGCGTAACTTGCATTCCGATGTGTCACCATGTGCTTAGCGAGAGCTGATTAGCCGCCTGGGGGCTCGACACTGCATCGATAAGTGACAGGCATAGCGATGCAGTGGAGCGGTGGCCGGTTGACTCGTGCCTGCCGGGGAGTGGCTTGCCTGGTCTTCTGGGAGGTGTGCATGTCTTGGTCTCCGGCAAGCGTCGGGGAGGTGGCTTGGCGCGTTGTAGTCCAGGCTTGGGCTGCCGCGTTGAGCTTGCTGGAGTCTGCTGGCATTTGCTTGGCCTCCCGTAGGTGACTACTACCGGATGCTGGTTCTTGAATGTTGCTTGGAGACGCGGTGGCCTTCCTAACGGGTTTTGCTCGCGGGGGCCGGAGGCTGTCTGTCAGTGCAGAAGTCAGGGGAAATGAACACCCCTGTTTGTTTACCCCGACAGAAGCCCCCGGGCTTGAGCCATACGTGTCGCTGAGCACGTTGGGTTAGGCCCCAAACAGTGCATGGACAGGAGGCGGAGGGATTCTGTCCTTCCACCCATGTCCACTCCGCGCAATTATCGCGGGTTGTGGGGTCATGGACGAGAGCCGTTGGAGAATAAAAAGAACTGCCAGTAATAAAACAGCAGTTTTCCGAAAAGATAGCGAAGAGCCAGCCCCCGTGCCAGTCCCCTAATAAAAAGGACAATGCGTAGGGGCGCTGCTCATTCACATCCTTTTCTCCGTACTTCATCTTCCTCCTCAAGCTAAGAAACTGCTTCCACCGCCACTTTCGTTCCGCCGAGCGCCGCCAGACCACCCGCCGCCCTTGAAGGCTTCAAGGATGGGGCAGAAAAAGGCTGGCAACAAGGGGAAGCAGGCGGCCACATCCACGGATCTGGTGGCTGAGGAGCGGAAGAAGAAAGCGGAAGAGCTCGAGAGGTGGCGACAGGGAGATGTGGTTATCTCTCCATCGAGCCTGGATGGTAACACTCTGATCGAGAGGTACGCCTATATGTGGGGGCGGACGACAAAGGGGCACGGAGCACCTCAAGTTTTGCCGGACAACCCCAAGGAGAAGAATCCCTCAGATTCGTACCACTTCTTTTGTGCGTACTTTTACTGCGGCCTTGCCCCTCCCTTTTTTGATTTCTTCTGCACCATGATGGCAGCATATGGATTCCATCTCCTGGATTTCACGCCCAATGCTATGTCTTGCATGGCGATATTTTCTTATCTGTGCGAGAACTTTATTGGAGTTGCCCCCAATGTGGACTTGTTCAAGCACTTCTTCCTTCCTCGGATTGAGGACAAATCCCACCGCTCTGGAAATATAAGCTGGATCCCCCGGGACAAGAAGGAGTACCTTTCTGGACAGCTGCGCGGGAAGTGGGAAGAATGGAGGGGCGACTGGTGCTGGATTAAGAACGACAAGGCCCCCGAGTTTTGCCGGGCGCAGACTGAATGTGCTACGCACGGCAGTGACTGGGGGAAGCCTGGCCCAACTGACAGCAAACTCTGCTTGGCGCTGAACAGGATCATCCGTCTCAAGGCTGCCGGGTTGATAATTGAGCAGGTGGGGGCAGACTTCCTCCGCCGCCGCATCGCTCCTTTGCAGAAGAGGGACAGGTTTGCTTGGGAGTTCAATGGTCCTGCCGATTGGATGCGCCTGTATCCTGGTCCCGCCAACAACTTGACAGCCTACTGCCATGGCTGGCTATGCGATCAGTTGTTTGGCCGTTTCGGGACACACCGTCTGTCGGAGAGAGTCATCCCGTTGCACCGCAATTCCGCCCGGAATCAGATTGTCCAATGGATGCCAGAATGCGATGCTTTCGGTGTTAAATCTGACTGGGAGCTGCCCGCCCTGGAGAGCGAGATGGAGTGGAGCTCCGCCTTGGATGAGAGAGCTATCAATCCGGAGGACAACTTGACCGCGCCAACCAGGGAAGCGGAGAGGGCCTATATCTCCGGACGAATCGCGGAGGACAAGGCCATCAGGACCACCAGGGGAGCAGCCTCCGGAGGAGAAGAGGAGCCCGGGGACGACGGCTCTTCCAAGGAGGAGAGCGAAAATCTTGCTCCGGAGGAGTCTGCCGGGCTGGAGCTTGCCGGGGCCAGTGGTTCCCAAGTCGCGGCAACAGGGACCTAGGCGGAGGGCGAGGCGGAAGGGGCGAAGGATCCGGAGGTGGTAGAGGAGGGGCTCGAAGAGGGGCCCCAAGCTCCGGAGCCGGGTCGCCGCCTCCGTCTATGCACCAACTAGGAGTCAATGCCCCCCGCGTCTTCGTGAAGTTCCTCGAAGGTGAAGAGGATGACTGCCAAGGGCAGCGGGCGCGAAGTAGCACGTCGCCAATCCTCTCGCCTTGCTCAGGCCAAGGCATCCCCCGCCAAGCGACGGAAGGTGCATGGGGTGGATCCCAACCCCCCGTCAAGTCCAACTCCACCGCCCGGCTCGCCCTTGCTGGCAGTCCTGGCCTCTCCATCAAGCCCCGTCCCTCCAACTCTGAAGAGGAGCCGGGCAACTCCACCGCCTGCGTTGTACGAGCTGGGCTCAATGCTCCTTGCCTCAGAGTGAGTTTTGCTGATCTCAGCTTCTGTCAGAAGGCTTCCAATCTTTAATCTTCCTGACTAATCATGCATGGTTGACCTTGACAGGGACGAAGATGATGAGACTCTTGCGCACAGGGTCAAGAGGGCCAAATCTGCCGCGGGTTCGGACCTTGCAGCAGGCGGAGGCTCTGCAGGAGACGCGGAAGGGAATCCCGTGTCTAGCCCCCAGCTCAGTCCTCTTCGCGAAACCCAAGTGAAGGCCTCGTCTGCTGGCGGGGATGAGGAAGGGCGCCTTCCTTCTCCCGTCAAGAAAACAGGAGAGGAAGATCGGAGGGAGGCTCACCAAGTGGAGCTCCTTCTCCAAGATTCCCCATCAACCATCGCCCGTGAGGGGGATTCGCCGGCAAGGGCCTCCGCCGAGGAACCTTCTCGTGCAAAGGTCATTGCCGAAGGGGCGGCGACAGACCGCATGCCGGCAACTGATGTTGCCGGGAAAGGAGAGGTCCTTCTGCAGCATTCTCCATCGGGTATCCCTCTTGCCGGTGTTCTTGTTTCCCCTGTATCTTTTCCTTACGTGCTTTATTGATTCTTGATTTTCATACTTCTGTTTTATTGTTCTACTCTGCAGTCCCACTTTTTAAAGAGCCCGAACTGCTAGAGGAGGTCGCTGTCATTGGGAAGGATGCTGCCGCGGAAGCGATGAAGATTGCTGCCGCAGAAGAACATGGCTCGGCTGCCGGGGATATTCAGGGGTCCTCAAAGAGAACGGAACAAAATCCCGGCAGCGTGCCCGTCCTGAGCTCAGTGGTTGAAGAGAAGACTCCTCTTCAAACCATGATGCCTTTGTCGTCCAGTTATCCCCTAGCATTGGCCCTGCAGTCCCCGCAGAGTCATCTGGCGCTGATCACCGCTCCGTTAAGCCACACAGCTCTCGGTTCGCCTTTCTTAGTGGGTATAGACCTTGACGAAGAGATTAACAAGATCCTAGCGCCACTATCCCAGAGGATTGAAGGGACTTATAGCACTGCTGACGCCGCCAAGGACTTGGCTTTTCTGGAGTCCATAGCAACAGGGCTTAAGGATGTGCAGAGCAGGTACAGCCTCCAATGGCAAGCGGTCAAGGAGTAGCGAGATTCGGCCGAGCTTGTGGACCAGCAGTTGAGGAGCAAAGGGAGCGAGCTGCGGGACTGGTACAATCAGCATGTCCATTCCCTCAAAAGGCAGCACGAGACGTTGTCCATGGCTAACGAGGATGTTACCGCTCGGAAGGTCCGTCTGGCGAAGCGCGAGGCGCTTCTGGACGCCAGAGAGGATGGCATCTCTCTCCGGGAAGGGAACCTCGAGGCCACCCTCCGTGCCAAGGATGAGGAGATGGAGGACCGCGTCCGACAGCGTACCAGGGAGCTGGAAGATGGCCACAAGACTGCTCTTGATGCGCTTTCCTCGGAATCTGCTGCTCGGCTGAAGGAGGTGACTGACGAACTGGTTGCTGCTTCTACTGCCAAGGCCAAATTTGAAGCCCAACTGTCCAAACTGATAGAGGATCTTGCCGGGAGCACCAAGGAGATCGAGGCCCTCAAGGAGGAAGCGCAAAAGACAGCTGCGGCTCTGGAAGAGGTGCAATTACAGCTTTCCTCCAAGGGCCAGGATCCTGATGCCGCTAACGGCACCATCTCCGAAATGAATTCCAGGCTTGCTTCCTTGGAAAGTAATCTTGAATCTGCCAAGGCCCGTGAGAAGCTGTTGCTGACGGACGCGACCCATGCGCAGACCCTTCAGAAGGATGCCGAAGAGAACCTGGAGAACTTGGTTGAGCAGCGTGACCTCTGGATCAAGAGGATGGTTCATATCGCCGAGCGCCTCACTGTCCAGATTGCCAAAATGGACATGAAGAGCTGGGCCTATTCCGCCGGCAAGCATGAAGCCCCAAGCATCAAGCTGACAATCTTCTTCGACGGTCTGATTGAGGGGTTGAAGACGTATGAGGAGGACATGGCCACCTCCTTCGCCAATGAATCCCGGAAGCTAGCGCGCGAGGCCCTCTTTCTGGTCTTGAGCAACCTCGCCTTCTTCCATCCGGAGCTCGATCTTTCTGATGGTTTCAAGAAGCTGCCGTCGGGCACCGACACCTCGGCTGCCGCGGAGAAGGCCGGTCCTCTCGCCGACAGGATCCTCAAAGTTCCAAGGACCCAGGGGAGCCACCGGAGTTAGCTTTATATCTTCCTTGTCGCCATGTTGCCCTGTACTTAGGACACAATAGGTATATCATATTAGGGCGTGAACTCACTTTATTTTATCGTTTGCTGAACTGATGTTTTTGTGTAATCGCAAACTATGCCCTTCGTTTCCCTTCCGGCGTTCGTATGATAATCACCATTGTGCGTTTCTAGTTACCCGCCAATGAAGTGCTACCGTGAATTGCTTTGAGGAACAGGTCCTTAGCTTTCTGCTGGCAAGAGCACGCTGCCGGCGGGATTACCCTTGGCAGTGTTGACGCTGCCGCGTGTTTCGTTGAGCAGGCTCGAAACAAAACACGGGCGCGAACGAACACAGTAAGGTTCTGTCGCACGCAAGGTTTATCATACGAAACCTTTTGGGTGGACGAAGGGACATATAAACTTATATCTTAATGGAAATTGACTATTTGAGTCAACTTAGCTTTTGTCATGGCTTTTCATTTCGTTCTGGTGTCTTCTCTCTCCCATGCCCCTTATGGTATACGTGCAAGCATGTGTTCACCGCAGCCCTGAAAGAGAAGGGATGTAGCGAAGAGCAAAACGGGGATACTTGAAGACCCGTTAGTCACGCATATGGTCCGCGGCAGGAGCCTGCCGGGTCAATGTGATATTCATGATTAATTCGGGAATGGAAAAGGGAGCAGGTATGGCAGCTTCTTCCCCCCTTTTTCTTCGCACCCAACGGCCCCGTGGCGACCCATGGTGGGCGTACGGGACCTTGCTGTGGTTCGTCTGCCGGGAGCGTCTACCAGCGGATATAGTCTAGCATTCGGTTCGGGACTCGTCCCCTGGTGGGACAAATGCAAGACCGAACCTCATGCGAGCTTATCGCCACTGACGACGTCGTCGCCGCGCAGAGCTAACCACAGGCGGGGAAGGAGGAGGAAGAAAGATATGGCCAGGTACCTCTTTCTCCCCTTGGCCTGCTGGATTACGCCATATCTCCCTAGGGTCGAGCGGACCCATTTCCTTCCGGCATTCTCCGCTCCGGTCTCGGCCGCGGAGAACACGACGGCAGCGCCGCCTGCGCCAGCTGTGTTGCCCACGGCGCCTTCTTCACTTGCGGCCACCGTGATGCCCGCCGCGCTCGTGGCTGCGTGCGAGGGAGCCTTTGAAGTGGAAGGATGCGCGGCCGTGCTGGTCTTCTTCGTTGGGACCATTGTTGAAGAAGATGACGATGGAGATCGATTCGCCGTTCATGAACTCGGGTTCGCACAAATGATGCACGCCCCCTACCTGGCACGCCAAAGATGTCGGGGCACGAATGCTCACGATCACCTACGGGACCAGAGGTCCCTTGTGGTTCGGCAAGGGGGGTCACGTTGCACGAAGGGCGGAGAGCATGAGACGGCGTGACGATCAGGACACATGCATTTTACCCAGGTTCGGGCCGCTGCTAAGCGTAAAACCCTACTCCTGCTTTTTGGTGGATTGATTGGAGGAACACGAAGAACGCAGAGCGCCTAAACCCGGCAAAGACTGCTGCCGGGGAAAGAGCTGCTATGCGAGTACAAGTGTTCGGGGGTTCGAATTCCCAACCTTGAGCTAGGTTGCCTTGGGCCTCCTTTTATAGTGCAAGGGGTTACCACAATGGCAAAACAGTCATTATCTATTGATTAGATAGCTAAGCAGAGCTATCATACCTAACTCTAGCATTTAGGACAAAACATCATGATTACCTGCCTAGGTGGCACTCGGGGGTGCGTCCCCGGCAAGCTCTTGCCACCGCTTGGCCGGTCGTTGCTTATGGTCTTGACACGCCGCAGGGAGGGTGTCAACCGAGCGTAACTTGCATTCCGATGTGTCGCCACGTGCTTAGCGAGAGCTGATTAGCCGCCTGGGGGCTCGACACCGCATCGATAAGTGACAGGCGTAGCGATGTGGTGGAGCGGTGGCCGGTTGGCTCGCGCCTGCCGGGGAGTGGCTTGCCGGGTCTTCTGGGAGGTGTGCATGTCTTGGTCTCCAGCAAGCGTCGGGGACGTGGCTTGGCGCGTTGCAGTCCAGGCTTGGGCTGTCGCGTTGAGCTTGCTGGAGTCTGCCGGCATTTGCTTGGCCCCCCATAGGTGACTGCTGCCGGATGCTGGTTCTTGAATGTTGCTTGGAGACGCGGTGGCCTTCCCAACGGGTTTTGCTCGCGGGGGCCGGAGGCTGTCTGTCCGTGCACAAGTCAGGGGAAATGAACACCCCTGTTTGTTTACCCCGACAGCGTGGACAGGATGTATCGAGACGCGGTAGCAGCTGAGGCTGAAGAAATCCCAGCTCCCGCCAAGAAATCGAAGGAAGCAAAGAAGCCTAGCGTGAACGCTGGCAAGGACTCTGGGAAGCATGCCTGTTCGGAGTGCGCTGCACCTGATGATGACCTGCCGGAGAGTTCCGCTGCTAAGAAGTCCAAGGTCACCTATCCTTAGACGAAGAAGATCCCGACAGGGCTAGATGACACTAGTGGCACGTTCACCATCAGCGCCACCCTTACTGACAAATAGGAAAGCGCGCTCGTTGCCTTCCTGCGGGCGAATGTCTATGTGTTTGCTTGGCAACCATCTGACATCCCTGGTGTTCCCAGGGAGGTGATTGAGCACCACCTTGCTGTCTGCCCTCATGGCAGGCCCGTCAAGCAAAAGGTTAGGAAGAAAGCCTTGGAGCGGCAATAGTTCATTACCGAGGAGATCAAGAAACTTGAAGCAGCTGGTTTGGTCAGAGGAGTGTTGCACCCAACTTGGCTAGCCAACCCGGTAGTGGTGCGCAAGGTGAATGGGAAATGGAGGCTCTGCATAGATTTCACAGACTTGAACAAGGCATGCCCAAAGGACCCTTTCCCCTTGCCGCGCATCGATCAGATTGTTGATTCCACTTCCGGGTGCGACTTGCTTTCCTTCTTGGACACATACTTCGGATACCACCAGATTTTCATGACTAAGGAAGATGAGGAAAATACCGCATTCATAACTCCGTGCGGCACGTACTGCTTTGTACGGATGCCCTTCGGGTTAAAGAGCGCTAGTTCTACCTTTGCTAGAGCCGTGCAGATTGGATTTGGACCTCAGTTGCACAGAAACGTGGAAGCTTAAATGGATGACATAGTCGTCAAGACTAAGGATGAAGCAACCCTCATACAAGACTGGGAAGAAACTTTTCCAAACTTGCGCAAGATCAGTCCGAAACTCAACCCTGAGAAGTGTGTGTTTGGCGTCCCATCTGGCAAGCTACTTGGTTTCTTTGTCTCTCAGCGTGGAATAGAAGCCAATCCCAACAAGATCAAAGCAATTGAGCAGATACAAGCACCCAAGACCATCAAGGACATCAGACGTTTGACCGGATGCATTGCCGCGTTGAGAAGGTTCATCTCCAAATCCGCTGAACGCGCCCTGCCGTTCTTCAAGATTTTGAAGAAGGCTGGCCCGATAAAGTGGACCCCGGAAGCAGAGGTAGCATTGTAGGATCTGAAAACTTACCTTTCTTCTGCTCCCACCTTGGTCGCTCCTAAACCGCAAGAACTGTTGCTGCTATACCTGGCGGCAACAAATCAAGTGGTTAGTGCAACACTGTTGGCGCAGCGAGAAGTGGGTGAAGGTGCAGCCACTGCAGCTGATGCTGCCGGGGACAAAACTGAAGCATTCGCGATGGGACCCAATGCAGACCCAGGGGAACCTCAACAAGCTAGCGAAGGCAGTTCCAAGGAAGTGGCGAAGAAGAAAGTGGTGCAGCGGCCAGTGTACTTTGTCAGCTCCTTGTTGTAGGGGGCTAGGTCATGGTACTATGGAGTGCAAAAGCTGGTCTTCGGCCTCATCATGGCCTCGAGGAAGCTGCGCCACTACTTCCAAGCCAATGAGATCACAGTCATCACTCGCTTTCCGCTGCAGCGCATATTGAGGAACCCCGAAGCCACTGGCAGAATAGTTTAGTGGGCACTTGAGCTGTCAAGTATCAGATTGAAGTATGAGAGCACTACCACAGTTCAGAGCAGGGCGTTGGCGGAGTTCGTTGCAGAATAGACACCCACGCCAGACGAAGAGGTACCAGAGACAATTCTCCCTGGCAGAGAAGCGCCCCAGGATTGGATCATGTACTTTGACGGTGCTTTCTCGCTCCAGGGTGCCGGAGCAGGCGTGCTCCTCGTCGCCCCCACCGGAGAGCACCTCAAGTATGTGGTTCAGATGCACTTTCCCCGGGAGAAAGCCACCAAGAAAACCGTTGAATATGAAGGACTCCTTGCCGGACTCAGAATCGCGGCGGAGTTGGGAATCAAGAAACTGATCATCCAAGGAGATTCTCAGCTCATGGTGAAACAAGTCAACAAGGATTATCAGAGCCCATTGATGGAAGCATACGTGGAAGAAGTGAGGAAACTGGAGGAGTGCTTTGATGGGTTGCAAGCAGAGCATGTGCCCCATACAGAAAACATCATTGCTGATCACCTATGGAAGTGCGCCGCGCAGAAGCTTCCTGTGGAACCAGGGACTTTTGTCCTCCACCTCACTCAACCATCAGTATCCCCGTCAGCAATGGCCAGGAAAAGAAGAAAGTTGAACTCTGGCAAGCATTTCCCGGCAGAGCTTCCCGAAGCCGCTGGTAGAGAGGCTGCCGGGGGAAGTCCCGTTTCTGTTGATGAGAAGCTCCCTCCCGCAGAGCCTCAGGCTCTGGCGGTCGAGGCAAGTGCTCCCACGAACGAGGGGATGCCTTTAGTCCTCGTTGTCGAGCCGCAGGCTCCAACCTGGGCACAACATATAGTCCACTTCCTCCAAACAGGAGAACTTCCCGAAGAGCAAGAAGAGGCCGAAAAAGTAGCCCGTCAGTCAAGTATGTATCAGTTTGTCGATGACACCTTGTACAGAAGATGACCGAACGGTGTGA
This sequence comes from Elymus sibiricus, assembly GCA_039707655.1. Taxonomy (NCBI): domain Eukaryota; kingdom Viridiplantae; phylum Streptophyta; class Magnoliopsida; order Poales; family Poaceae; genus Elymus; species Elymus sibiricus. The sequence goes on from CM077667.1 coordinate 280,086,705, forward strand.
AATTGCGGTGCATCTGCCGAGAGGATGGACTGAAGCTGTTGGCGGAGATTCATGGAGGCGTATGTGGCTCCCACATTGGATCTAGGGCTCTTGCCGGAAAAACCTTCCGACAGGGTTTCTATTGGCCCACTGCCCTCCAAGATGCAACTGAGTTGGTCACCAAGTTTGAAGCCTGCCAGTTCCATTCCAAGAACATCCATCAACTAGCGCAAGCTCTCCAGACGATCCCTTTATCCTGGCCATTCTCGGTCTGGGGACTCGATATTTTGGGCCCCTTTCCCCGCGCTGTCGGGGGCTTTGAGTTCTTGTTCGTAGCAATCGACAAGTTCACAAAGTGGCCTGAGGTGGAGCCAGTGAGGAAGGTGACCGCACAGTCATCTATCAAGTTCATGAAAGGACTAGTGTGCCGTTTTGGAGTGCCCAACATAGTGATCACCGACAACGGTACCCAGTTCACGAGCTGCGCCTTCATGCAATACATCCAATACCTTGGAAGCAAGGTCTCCTTCGCCTCTGTTGCCGATCCAAGAAGCAACGGGCAAGTCGAGAGGATGAATGCTGAAGTGCTGTGAGGACTCAAGACAAGGACTTTCGATAGACTGCGAAGAAGCGGCAAGCATTGGATATATGAGCTGTCGGTGGTTCTTTGGTCCCTTAGAACGACACCGAATCGAGCTACCGGCCAGACGCCCTTCTCCCTAGTGTATGGGGCAGAAGCAGTGCTCCCCACAGAAGTCATATACGGGTCACCTCGAGAACTTGCCTACGATGAAGTAGAGCAAGAGCAGCTACGGCATGACGATGCCATGCTCCTCGAGGAAGATCGTCTCCGGGCTGCTGTGCGTGCTGCACGCTACCAGCAAGCCCTGCGCCGCTATCATAGCAGCAGGGTCCATGCCCGGAGCCTTGAGGAAGGCGACCTTGTCCTTAGGCGCGTTTAGTCCACCAAGGGTACCAACAAGTTGACGCCGAAGTGGGAAGGCCCTTACCGGGTAGCACGAGTCACCAGACCTGGCACAGTCCGTCTGGAGACCGAAGATGGCACCAAGGTGCTTAACTCATGGAATATTGAGCATCTTCGTAAGTTCTACCCGTGAGGCGCGGCTGCCGGGCTCAGTCGCCGGCAGCCACCTTTTGTACAAGCTTTGCCGAAGTTGCATGTAACCCTTTGTACAAAGCCAGGCGCAGACCCTGTGCAACAATAATAAAGCTAGGCATTGCATCATATCATTGCATTGCATGTTCATTATGCATTTTTATGATTACAATGTCATCACCTTTTTTAAGTTCTAGAGATTTGCTAGAGTACTTGTTGAGCCTATAATCCTTGTTGCCACATTCTCTCTTTAAGAGATGGAGGCCTCTCGCCCTACATGTTTGACCACCAGGAAAACATAGAAGGAGGGCAAAGGAACAAGGACGGTGATGTCTACTACGCAACTTTATTCTTGTAGACTTTGTTGGGCCTCCAAGCGCAGAGTTTTGTAGGACAATAGCAATTTTCCCTCAAGTGGATGACCTAAGGTTTATCAATCCGTGGAATGTGTAGGATGAAGATGGTCTCTCTCAAACAACCCTGCAATCAAATACAAGAAATCTCTTGTGTCCCCAACACACCCAATACAATGGCAAATTGTATAGGTGCACTAGTTCTGCGAAGAGATGGTGATACAAGTGCAATATGGATGGTAGATATAGGTTTTTGTAATCTGAAAATATAAAAACAGAAAGGTAGCAAGTGACAAAAGTGAGCACAAACGGTATTGTAATGCTTGAAAACAAGGCCTAGGGTCCGTACTTTCGCTAGTGCAATCTCTCAACAATGCTAATATAATTGGATCACATAACCATCCCTCAACGTGCAACGAAGAATCACTCCAAAGTTCTTGTCTAGCGGAGAACATAAGAAGAAATTGTTTGCAGGGAATGAAACCACCTTAAAGTTATCCTTTCCGATCGATCTATCCAAGAGTTCGTACTAAAATAACACTAAGTTATCCTTTCCGATCAATCTATCTAGAGTTCGTAATAAAATAGCACCACATGATACGCATCAACAACCTCTAATGTCACCTAGATACTCCAATGTCACCACAAGTATCCATGAGTTAATTATACGATACGCATCAAACAATTACAGATTCATAATACTCAATCCAACACAAAGAACCTCAAAGAGTGCCCCAAGATTTCTATCGGAGAATGTAGGACAAGAACGTGCATCAACCCCTATGTTGGAAATATGCCCTAGAGGCAATAATAAAGTGGTTATTATTATATTTCCGTGTTCATGATAAATGTTTATTATCCATGCTATAATTGTATTGATTGGAAACACAAATACATGTGTGGATACATAGACAACACTGTGTCCCTAGTATGCCTCTAGTAGACTAGCTCGTTGATCAAAGATGGTCAAGTTTTCCTAGCCATAGACATGAGATGTCATTTGATAACAGGATCACATCATTGGGAGAATGATGTGATGGACAAGACCCAAAACTGTGAACGTAGCATATGATCGTGTCAGTTTATTGCTATAGTTTTCTGCATGTCAAGTATCTGTTCCTATGACCATGAGATCATGCAACTCACTGACACCGGAGGAATACCTTGTGTGTATCAAACGTCGTAACATAACTGGGTGACTATAAAGATGCTCTACTGGTATCTCCGAGGGTGTCTGTTGAGCTGGCATGGATCAAGACTGGGATTTGTTACTCCGTGTGACGGAGAGGTATCTCAGGGCCCACTCGGTAATACAACATCACAATAAGCCTTGCAAGCAATGTGAGTAAAGAGTTAGCCACAGGATCTTGTATTACGGAACGAGTAAAGAGACTTGCCGGTAACGAGATTGAACTAGGTATAGAGATACCGACGATCGAATCTCGGGCAAGTAACATACCGAAGAACAAAGGGAACTGCATACGGGATTAGCTGAATCCTTGACATAGAGGTTCAACCGTTAAAGATCTTCGTAGAATATGTAGGAACCAATATGGGCATCCAGGTCCCGCTATTGGTTATTGACCGTAGAGGTGTCTCGGTCATGTCTACATAGTTCTCGAACCCGCAGGGTCTGCACACTTAATGTTCGGTGACATTTCGGTAGTATTGAGTTATGTATGGTGGTGACCGAAGATTGTTCGGAGTCTCGGATGAGATCCCGGACATCATGAGGAGCTTCGGAATGGTCCGGATGTAAAGATTGATATATAGGAAAGTGGTATTTGAACTCTGGAAAAGTTTCGGGCATTTTCGGCAGTGTACCGGGAGTGACGAATGGGTTCCGGGGGTCCACCAAGTGGGTCCCACACACCCCAAGGGGCCACATGGGCCTTAGTGGTGGTGCACCAGCCCCTAGTGAGCTGGTGCGGCCAGCCCTATGGGCCTATGCGCAGGGAAAAGAGGAGAGGGGGAGGAGTCCTAATCGGAGGAGGACTCCTCCCACGCCCACCTCCTAGTTGGAGGTGGACTCCTCCACCTCCTGGTTCGGCCGACCCTAGGGGAAACCCTAGGGCGCCAGCCCCTCCCCCTACCTCCTATATATATTGGAGGGGAGAGAGGGCAGCCGCACCCCAAGCCACGGTGCAGCCCTCTCTCCCTCCACTAGATCGTCTCCTCCTCTAGTTAGATTCGACGACGCTTGGCGAAGCCCTGCCGGACTAGCTCCACCACCACCGTCACCATGCCGTCGTGCTGCCGGAGTACTCATCTACTTCTCCGCCCCCTCTTGCTGGATCAAGAAGGCAGAGATCATCATCGAGCTGTACGGGTGCTGAACGCGGAGGTGCCGTCCGTTCGGCGCTAGATCGTGATTGGATCGCGGGACGGCTTGCGATTTGGATCGCGAGGACGTTCGACTACATCAACCGCGTTTCTTAACGCTTCCCGCTTAGCGATCTACAAGGGTATGTGGATCCGATCTCTCCTCTCATAGATGCTCATCACCATGGATAGATCTTGCGTGTGCGTAGGAAATTTTTTGTTTTCCATGCAACGTTCCCCTACACCCTATGCATAGATTACCCCAAGGTCACCGCGGGAATCCGCAAGTTGAGTACCAAAACATATATCAAGTGAATCAATAGAACACCCCATTGTCACCACGGGTATCCACATGCAAGACATATATCAAGTGTTCTCAAATCCAATATTCAATCCAACATAACGATATCTCAAAGGGAAAGATTCAATTCATCACAACAAGATAGAGAGGGAATAACATCATGTGATCCAACTATATTAACAAAGCCCGTGATACATCATGATCGTGACATCTCAAGAACACGAGAGAGAGAGATTGAACACATAGCTACTGGTACATACCCTCAGCCCAAGGGTGTACTACTCCCTCCTCGTCATGGCCTCCGCCGGGATGATGAAGATGGTCACCGGAGATGATCTACCCTCTCCGGCAGGGTACTGGAACGCCTCCAAATTGGTTTTTCATCGATACAGAGAGTTGCGGTGGCGGAACGAGGAGTCTCGGATTATTTCTGATGGTTTCTATATTTATAGGATTTTTAGGCGTCGGTTTCACGCCAAGATGGGCCACGAGAAGGGCACAAGACACCAGGGCGCGCCTGGGCCCTCTGGCGTGCCCTGGTTGGTTGTGCCCACCTCGTGTCTCTTCTCCGGTGGTTCTTCGCTCCAATATTGCTTATTTGGTCCAGAAAAAATCACCAAAAAGTTTCGGGCGATTCCGAGAACTTTCATTTTCTGCACAAAAACAACACCACGGTAATTCTGCTGAAAACAGTGTTAGTCCGGGTTAGTTCTAAATAAATCATATAAAGTGCATCAAAACCATATAAAAGTATTGTAAACATAGATGAATATGGCATGAATGCTTCATAAATTATCGATACGTTGGAGACGTATCAGACGGTGGCCCAGCGTACTCCAGAAAGGGATACTGCCTAAAAAGATAAGTTTAATCACATATCCCAAGTTTTCATGTTGTTCGCTCCCTTAAAGGAATCCCTTGCTCTCTTTCGGATGTGTTCGGTGGAGTCCCCCACGTGGTGAAAACCCTTGTCGGGACGAGCCGTTCCCCATCTCCTGATACTTATCAGCTCTGGGGGGCCGCGCCGATACCAACAAGGAGCCTTACCGGGGAACAGCACCAGCCTGCTGCCGGTGGATCGCTCCCCTTTTGGCGCTCTTGGTTAGTAGTGACCCGGCAAGCGGTTCCGTGCGGCAAGGACAAACATACTGACACAGTAGAAACAAAGGAAAAAAATGATAGTACCCAGGGAAGAGAAATAACATTCATTCATTCATTTGTTGATACAAAATGGATCTAGATACATTAGAGAGCTCCTTCCTAATAATTCTTTATTTGACTTTCTCCCCTAGGAGCAAGCTACAAAAAGAAAAAGGGCGAAAGGGAGACCTAAGCAGAAGCCCAGCCTGACCCCGTCAAGGCTATCGGGGAATGGCTTGGCGGGACCACTGGCAAGGAAGACGAAGCCGAAGTCCATGAGCCTGCCAAGGTCCAGCTGAGAAGGAGAGGCGGCGCCCAAGTCAAGAACCCCCGGCAAATCGCTCTGTCGGGGGAGGGGGGGCTCGCTGACGGTGATGGTGCGGCCGGCGATCAGCTCGAGCCCAGGTCATCGTACTCCGACTTGGCGACCTAGAGCTCGCTGTCGCCGTCTTCACCGACACTGTCCTCCTCGTCGCTATCGCTCGAGGAGGAGCTTTCATCGTCACTCGAGGTCTCTTCACAGCAGCCGAGACGAGCGCCCGAACGCCCATAGATCTTGATGGAGAGCGTGTCGGCCTCCACCAGCTTGAAGCGGAGGACATACCCGCCCGTGAAGTTATGAGCGTGTGCGAAGGTCTTCCACCCGTGCCTAAGGAACATGACGCGGGGCGCCGGGAACTTGACGTCGGCCCGCACAACGCCATTACAGCAGCCGTGCACGCGCAACCACATCGCGTGAGGCTTGTCGACCTCCATCACCATGGCGAAAGGATGAGGGAGTCGCAAACGGCTGCGAGGAGGCCCACGCAGCCCGATGACAAACTCCAGCGCCGTGCTTTCAGTATGTTCCACTGTTGGGGAAGACACCGCCACCGGAGGAGGGTCGGAGGCGGCGCTCCGCCTCCCCCGACCACGAGCCCCACGCTGGCCCGGGCCTCTTCCGGCTCTCCCGCCGCACGCGCTGGGACCGCCTCCCGTCGCCGCGGCTGAAGTAGCAGCATGATCTCGAAGGGAAGCTCTCGTCGCCCCGGCGGAAGCTGAGAGTCGCCCTCGCCCCCTCGTCATGGCGAGAACTAATGCATCCAAAGACGAACCAGAAGAGAAGGACAAGCAACGCAGACTTGGGAATAAGGAGGAGATGGAGATGGATGAGCATCACCACCGTGACCCGTAATTTATAGGAGAGGGCACGGGGGCTGGCTCTCCTCCGCTCCAGAGCGGCCGCCCATCTCCACCAATCCCACTACCCATGACTCACGGGCGAACAGGTAACCGCCCCATTGCTCCAATCCATGGCGCTGCAATTTCTGCCACGCACAGGCCTTTAAGTCACGCGCACCCACCATAAGCTCCCTGCTATGCATGCTGCGCACGTGGCGGAAACGGCCTGAGGTAGTGGGTCAGTGCTGACTTATAAATTGGCGGTTACTCCCCCACATTGCGCGCTTGTCCATAAATTTTGGGCCTGACCCAATGACACCGGGCAATCGCGTGTGGGCCAGACCCAGGGGCTCCTGTCGGTGCACTAGGACATGGGTATCCTGTGCCCCTGACTTATGCACAGGCAGTAGTAGCAAAACCCATCAACGCAAGTACCAACCAAGCAAGCATTCAAGACCCAGACTCCAGCAGCAGCAACCTACGAAAGGCCAAGCAACGCCGGCAAGACCAACGCAATAGCCCAGGACGGGCCCGAAGCACGCCAAGCCCATCTCCGGTGCCTGCCGGGGACCGAGGTGCGTGCACCTTCAGGAAGACTCGGCAAGCGCGAGCCGATCGGCCACCGCTCCACCGCATCAGAACGCCAGTCACTTATCGATGCGGTGTCGAGCCCCCAGGCTGCTAAGTGGCTCTCGCTAAGCACGTGGCAGCACGCTGGAAGACAGATTATGCCCCCTTGACACCCGTCCATAGGCGTGTCAAGCTGTGGTGCAATAGTTAGCTAGAGCGGTGGTAGAAGCTTGCCGGGGATGCACCCCCGCATGCCACCTAGACTGCATTTATGGCATTTTGTCCTAAGTGCCAGAGTTAGGTATGATAGCTCTGTCAGCTTTCTAATCATCAGACAATGTCTGTTTTGCCATTGTGGTTGCCCCTTGAGCTATAAAAGGAGGCCCAAGGCAACCTAGCTCAGGATTCAGACTTTTGGACACTTGTACGCACGTAGCAGCTCTCCCCGATGGCAACCCTTGCCGGGATTGAGCGTTGCGTGTTCTTCATGTTCCTCTGATCAATCCACCAAAAGCAGGAGTAGGGTTTTACACTTCACAGCGGCCTGAACCTGGGTAAAAACACTAGCGTCCTGATCGCCGCGCTGCCTCATGGTCTCCGCTCTTTGTGCAACGTGACCACCCCCTGCCGAACCACGAAGGGGCCTCTGGTCCCATAGGCAATCGTGTGCATCCGTGCCCCGACAAGAGGGGAGAGGGCAGCACATGGCTTTTCAGGTGTTGGCTGCCCTCAAAACCTCCACTATATATAGGAGGGAGGGGGTAGGTGGAGGCGCCCTAGGGTTTCCCCTAGGGCCTTGGCCGCCGGCCAAGAGGTGGAGTCCACCTCCAACAAGGAGGTGGGGCGCTAGGGAGGAGTCCCCCTCCTCTAGGACTCCTCCCACCCTCCACTTTTTTCCTCTTGGGCGCATGGGCCCTTATGGGTTCGGCTGCCCAGCCCACAAAGGGGCTGGTGCGCCACCTCTTGGGCCCATGTGCCCCCCCGGGGTGGGTGGGCCCCTCCCGGTGGACCCCCGGAACCCTTTCGGCACTCCCGGTACTCTACCGAAAACACCCGAAACTTTTTCGGAACCCAAACACCACTTTCCTATATATAAATCTTTACCTCTAGACTATTCCGAAGCTCCTCGTGACGTCCAGGATCTCATCCGGGACTCCGAACAACCTTCGGTCACCAACATACATAACTCAATAATACCGAAACGTCACCGACTGTTAAGTGTGCAGACCCTGCGGGTTCGAGAACTATGTAGACATGACCGAGACACCTCTACGATCAATAACCAACAGTGGGACCTGGATGCGCATATTGGCTCCTACATATTCTACGAAGATCTTTATCGGTTGAACCTCTATGTCAAGGATTCAGTTAATCCCTACGCAGTTCCCTTTGTTTATCGGTATGTTACTTGCCCGAGATTCGATCGTCGGTATCTCCATACCTAGTTCAATCTCGTTACCGGCAAGTCTCTTTACTCATTCCGTAATACAAGATCCCGTGGCTAACTCTTTAGTCACTTTGCCTGCAAGCTCATTGTGATGTTGTATTACCGAGTGGGCCCTGAGATACCTCTCCGTCACACGGAGTAACAAATCCCAGTCTTGATCCATGACAACTCAACACACACCCTCGGAGATACCTGTAGAGCATCTTTATAGTCACCCAGTTACGGTGTGACGTTTGATACACACAAGGTACTCCTCCGGTGTCAGTGAGTTACATGATCTCATGTTCATAGGAACATATACTTGACATGCATAAAACAATAGCAATAAATTGACACGATCATATGCTACGTTCATAGTTTGGGTCTTGTCCATCACATCATTCTCCTAATGATGTGATCCCATTATCAAATGACAACTCATGTCTATGGCCAGGAAACCTTGACCATCTTTGATCAACGAGCTAGTCCTATAGAGGCTCACTAGGGACACGGTGTTGTATATATACCTACACATGTATTTGAGTTTCCAATCAATATAATTATAGCATGGATAATAAACAGTTATCATGAACAAGGAAATATAATAATAACCATTTTATTATTGCCTCTAGGGCATATTTCCAATAGAGATTTGTGGATTATTTAATCTTGCATGTTTATCTGGAGACAAAGTTAAGAAGAAAGTTTTCCCTTTATCTTTGGAGGGAAAAGAACTAATGTGGTACATGCTATTGGATGATATTGAATCATGGGACTGGAATCGCTTGAAGCTGGAATTTCATCAGAAGTTTTATCCTATGCATCTAGTCCATTATGATCCGAACTTTATATATAATTGCTGGCCTCGTGAAGGAGAAAGCATCGCTCAAGGTTGGGGAGGCTTAAATCTATGATGCATACTTGCCCCAACCATGAGCTCTCAAGGGAAATGATTATACAAAAATTTTATGCCCGGCTTTCTCATGATGATCAATTATTACTTGATTCTTCTTCTACTGGTTCCTACATGAAGATGACTATTGGATTAAAATGGGATCTCCTGGAGAGAATTAAACATAACTCTGAATATTGGGAATTCGACAAAGGTAAAGATTCAGGTATAAAGCTTAAGTTTGATTTTGTCAAATCTTTTATGGAAACTGATACTTTCCATGAGTTTAGCAATAAATATGGGCTTGACTCCAAAATAGTAGCTTCTTTCTGTGAATCATTTGCTACTCATGTTGATCTCCCTAAGAAGAAGTGGTTCAAATATCATCCACCTATTGAAAACCCATTAGAGGAACCGGTTAAAGTTAAAGAGGAAAAAATTGTTTATCATGTTGATCCAGTTGTGCCTACCGCTTACATCAAGAAACCTCCTTTTCCTGTTAGGATTAAGGAACATGCTAAAGCTACTACTGTGGTTAATAAAAGTTATATTAGAACACCTAAACCCTCTGAACAAATAAATGTTGAGCCTAATATTGCTATGATTAAAGATCTCCTATCTGATGATATTGATGGACATGTTATTTATTTTTGTGATGAAGCTACTAGAATTGCGAAACCTATTAGAAACAATTGGGATGAGTTAGATAAAAATAAATCTGTTACTGGCCTGCCCGTTGTTTCTGTTAAAATTGGAGATCATTTCTTATCATGGCTTATGTGACATTGGTGCTAGTATCAGTGCTATACCTTTTACCTTATACCAAGAAATTATGTATGACATAGCACCCTCTAAGATTGAAGATATAGATGTCACTATTAAACTTACAAAAAGAGACACCATTGCACCACTTGGGATTGTTAGAGATGTTGAGGTCTTGTGTGGAAAACACTAGTGCAGGCGCCTGCTATACAAACGGTTTTTAACCCCTTTCCGTCACGTAGTTTCAAACCGTCGCCTTGCATGTGTGGGCGATAGGGGGGTCTATCACACACGACACGAAAAACCCGTTGGCGATGCCTGCTCCCGGTCACACACGATAGGCAAAATTATGTCGTGTGCGATTGGAAGGACTATCACAAACAGGTATTTAGGAGAAATCGTGTGAGATGTGCATACCATCCCACACAGTGAATCCCAAACATGCGTTTCCGTTCGTATTGTACATCACACACAATTTTCTGCTTAACATCGTCTGTGTTAGGGGTGGCCATCACGCACGGTGCCTAGAAGAAACTGTTTGGAATAGGGCTGTCCATCACACACACGTTTTATGTGAAAACGTTTCCGAATGGGTTTTCTAACACACACAGTTTGCGCCTGGAAATCGTGTGTGATTGTTCACTGATCCAACACGCCAATTTTCCAGCAAGCGTGTGGGTTTGTTGAGGTCATCGCTGATGGTGTTCTATGACAAACCGTCTGCAATATGAAACCCCAATAATCAGGCTAATTGCTCTATTATTTATAATCCAGCTAGTAAAAAAATTGATACTTCAGATCAAGCACACAATATATTTTATTTCGTATTATGGCAACCAGGATTTCATAATTGAAATCCATCAGAGTACAACATCATATAGGCATATACTACCTACCTACCCAATTACACGACAGGACCGAGTTTCACATGCAACATCTAAAACCTTTGGAAAATAGCATCATATACGGTAAATAGACAGATGAATCTCGTCTAGAAAATTGTTGAAGTGGAAGGCAAATATTGAGCCTTCACTGATGTCGAAGGTTCTTGCAACTTTATGCCAGTGCCTGTGGATGGTTACCCGCCCATCCTTCATCCTCTTGAGGAAGACTTCAAGATTATACCGTGGGTGCTATATGAATACCTTCCTCGCCTCTTGACCATACAGGTAGTTTGAGATGTACTCATCGATGAACTGCTTTGGAAAGGACTGGAAACAAAGATATGCGTAAATTTCGTTTCTAAAAATTGAAATGTCACAAAGGGAAAAAAGACAAGGTAAAAGAGATAGTACCATCCTATAGTTCACTGATGTCTTCTTCATTGTGCAGACAAACAACTTGTTGTTTTTCGTCGCAAGTTTCTTTATCTTAACAATCTTTTTGAGTTTCTTGATTTGACTGATATTCATGAACACATCATTTCCCCACATGCAAAATGGGTCGAACAGTGGGTCTAAACCTCTTACGGCAGGACCTACATGTTCAAGACCAAATTATTGTTAGAAACCTAAATATTAGAATGGTTCCTGCAATTGCACAATAATGTGCTATTAGCCAAAGGATCATGAAAGTGCAAACCTCGATGGTAAACCTCAGTGTCTCCCATTGTTCCCCCTGTAACGTGTTTAAGAATAGATATTGATCAGTAAAATCTGTTAATGAAAGATAAACGCATTGCATATCCAACATATGAATTCAAGCCACATGGAAAAGAGAAGCGTGCTAAGAACTATGAAATATAGCAATTGTAGGTTTCACATGCATAACAAACCAAAATTGTACCAACAATAATTGAACATGACATTGCAGATGATCACCAAAACAACTGAACCAAACAGTTAACTGAGCATCACATTGCACAATACAACATAGTAGTAGAAGGTCAGATTGCATAGTAGCATTACATTGCATATTTCACTATAGTTTCTTAAGGAACGGCAGGAGCAGCACATGCAGCAGGTAAAACAAACATGCATACAGGCGTAGCTAGCTGAACACAGGTCATTAGTAATTAAGCTTAAAAAACAAGATATTCCTCATCGTTGGAGATATCGATAACGATGGGCTTGGACGAGGGCGAGGCCTCCACATCGTGGGTGCCCTCCTCGTAGTGGTGAGTTGCCTTAGCCTGTCCGGGTACCAACCTGCCTGCTATGGAGTTGAGGAAAGCACGGGCACGCTGAGAAAACAACACGGAGTCATCATCGAAGGCAACAGCGGAGCCCTGGAGAAAACACAGCGAGTTGTTGTTCAAAGCAGCCAACCACGTGGAGGCGTCCGCGCGCGGGGCGTCGACGGTGGCCTCGATGTCTAGATGCTGCTCCAAGATCCGGGGGTCAACTCGCATGGCAGCCATCGGGGACTCATCCGCGCGTGCGATCGTGATTTGCTTCTCCGCTGCCAGGTGCTCCTTGAGATCCTGGCTATACTGCGTGCACCATGTCTTTCGGTGGTGATTATGTGGGGGGTGGGCCGGTGATTTTGGTGGAATGTGTCGCGCCGGCGGTCGGGCCATGTGGAATGGAGGAGGAGGGGGTGGAGGGGGGAGGGGGTATGGGGAAGGTTTGGATTACCTGACTATGACTAGATGGATGAGGCCGAGCTGCAGGAAGGAGCGTCGCCAGTGAGGAGGTGGCGCTGCAAGCAAGCAAGTAAGGTTTGAACTTAGGAAATGAAGGGGGGAGCAGGGGGAATGGGAAATGTGAGTTTTTGTTGGTACGAGGGGTGGGGGAGGTAGATATTTGCGCGGCAGCCCAAAATTTCGTTCGGTGCGGCGAAAAAGTAGCGCGCACAGTCACATCGAACACAGTACCTTTACCATAACAGTGTGCGATATTCAACAACACGACCGTATGCTATAGTTTATCCCGTGTGTGATGAGACTGAACGTGGAAATTTTGGTCTCCAATCTTCCGGCGTAAAATATCGGATAGTACATTGCACACGGTACTTGCATTTCATGTTCATTTGGAAGAGATAATGGGGATACGGCGGCAAATTTTGGTCCGAATTTCCCTCGTTACATTGGTCATTGCTTAGTTTAACAACACTTGCAAATTTGAGTAGTACTACACAAAAGAGCCTACAGCACTGCCCGCACTTACTTAATCGAGCAACTAATAAACATTAGTTAATTGACTTAAACATTACTCTACCAAAACACCATCGCTCTAGACAGAGACTAATATTCCGCCTGGCATTCGTCGATCTCCTCCGCCTCCTCGATGACCAGCTCCCGCTCGACGAACTCCGGGGAAAGGAGATCCATCGCCACATACTCTAGGATCTCGCAGTCTTCGTCCACCATCTCTTTGGATAAGGCCGCCATGAGCTAGGCGTGGGCGTCCTTGCTCCGGGCATGGACGGCCACAATATTGGCTAGGGAGGCCGCCGACGAACGGACGCCTACTCGAGCACACTCAGCGATTACCAACTCAACGGAGGTGGGTTGTCGACCGGTGTCGGAGAAGGCAGATGTGGTTTGTGCAGCGACCGAGACGAGATGGGCGTGGGCGGTCTCGAGATGGGACTGGGCGTCCGCCATCAGGGCTACGGCGACTGCCGAGGAACTGATAGGTGATGTGCCGTTCTCGCCATTTGCTATCCCTGTCGAGGTTGTTGCTGCCGCCCTCTCAGCTATAGCAGCTGCCCTTTCGGTTGCTGCAGCCGCTCTGTCGGAGGTAGCGGCCGCGTTCAAGCATGTTGAGAGCGTGCTCATGGCTGATGCATCCGCGCTCGGGCCGGAGTCGGTTGCCGAAGTTGCCCTCACGACGGGGATCCACGTCCCCATCTTTCACCGGCGACGATTGAAAAGTAAAATGGTCTGAGGAGTCAGTGCGGTAAACTGGCCGGCGGTGTACTGCAGCCAACGAAGCTTCCGGCCTAAGCCATGCATTAAGAGGATTGGCCCAAGCTATTTTGTACTGCATCACACACGACTCATGAACGTCAACTGCTTGTGAAAGACTTAATTTTCAAAATGTTTTTCAAACAAAAAATGAGGTTAATTCGACAAAGGACGGTGTTTGGATTGCAATAAGATTTATGTGCAGTGAACACTGACCAATAGCTGTGTCGTGCTAAAATATGGAATTATTCAGGGTCTGTTTGTCATTTTTATAAATTAATTGAGTTTTCTAGACATTTAATGTGTATAATTCAAATTTGAACTATCGTCCCAATGTCCATGCTTCAAAATGGGATGAAAAATCATATTAGTGTCCATGGCTTCATATTTAGGTCACGGGCAACAAATGGGAATGAACTTCAAACATCTCGGCATCTTGGCTCGGTCACAAACGTTGAGAAAATTGGTTTTTAAATTACTGTAAATCCAAAACGTGTCAGAAATTCTAAAAACTTGGTATGTTGTCATGACATGGCACATATGTGCCATGGTAAAAAAATTGTACAACATGGAACAATTTTAGCCACAAGTCCCTTACATAGCAGAGCTTCTCACTTCAATCTTTGAGGTCCCGATAAGGAAAACGTCACCTTACGTAGGCAAAACGACATCCGCTCATCTTCTCGGCATGAACTTTTGTTAGAGGCCAGTAAGAGTGTCTTGCTAAAATATGGAATTATTCAGGGTTCTTTTCTCATTTTCATACGTTAATTGAGTTCTCTAGACATACAATGTAGATAATTAAAATTTTAACTAAAATCACAAGGTCTGGTGCATCAAAATGGGTTGAAAAATCATATAAGTGTCCATGGCTACTTTGGGCCCCATGCAAGATATGGGAATGGATTTCAAACATCTTGGGGTCTTGGCTCGGCCACATACATTGAGAAACTTGGTTTTACATTCATGTATAAATCAAAAACTCGTCAGAAATTCAGGGAACTTGGCATGGTGTCATGGCATGGCTCATATGTGTCCTGATGATAAATTGTCTGATTTGGGACAAGTTTTGGCAGAAGCCCTTACAAACCTCAGCTACTCACGGGAAGCTAGCTTTTTTGGTTTCGATAAGGAACGCGTCACCTTATGTGGTCGAATCGACATCCGATGCCTCTTCTCGTCTTGAACTATATATTTCTAGAGGCAACATATACCAAAATGAGTGTCGTTCCAAAATATGAAAGTATACATGGTTTGTTTGGGCTTTTTATACATTAATTGACTTTTATATGCATTATTTAACGTGCATAATTCAAATTTGAACTACATTCACAAGGTACTGTGCATCAAAATGGGTTGAAAACCGTATAAGTGTGCATGCATCTTTAGGATCCCATGCAATATATGGGAATGAATTTCAAACATCTCGCAGTCTTGGCTCGGCCATACAAACATTGAGAAACACGGGTTTTAAATCATGTGTAAATCAAAAACTAGTCAGAAAATTCATGAAACTTGGCATGGTGTCATAACATGCATGGCTCATATGTGCCTCGGTAAAATAATGTCCAATTTGGGACAAGTTTTTGCACAAGCCCCGCACAAACCAAAGATTAATTATCACGTGAAGCTTTGTTGTTTCGATATGGAATGTGTCACCTTATGTGGGCGAATCGACATCCGCTGCCTCTTCTCGTCTTGAACTATTTCTATAGGCAACATATACCAAAATGAGAGTGTCGTGCCAAAATATGAAATTATACATGGTTCATTTGGCCTTTTTATACATTATTTGACTTTTATATGCATTACTTAACGTGCATAATTCAAATCCGAACTACAATCAGAAGGTCTGGTGCATCAAAATGGGTTGAAAACCATATTAGTGTGGATGCATCTTTAGGTCCCATGCAAGACATGTGAATGAATTTCAAACATCTCGGGGTCTTGGCTCGGCCATAGAAACATTGAGAAACTATAGGGTTTTAAATCGTGTAAATCAAAAAATCGGCAGGAGATTCATGAAACTTGGCATAGTTTCATGAACATGGCACATAAAGGCATCACAGCATTTTGTTTTCCTATCTGAGACTCGTTTTTTAATATATATATTCTTTTAGAGCCAACATTGAGAATATTAGTTAAATTATAGTAAATCTAGAACTCACACAAAATTCAAGAAATTTGGCATGTCATCATTATATAGCACAAATATGTTGTGGTATTTTCCGTGTCATTAATAGCAAACAAAAGCTTTTTGGAACAAAGAACTGTCACGTCTCCACGCAAACGGTTGCATTATTTTCAAACCGTTGGCGTTCTACTGCCCTTTACGTGCTGCCAAGTGTCGCACTCTTTTATTGGCTAGGGCTTAGGAGGTGCCGTGCGAGCAGCTGCCCGAGTTGACAGGAGGCGTGCAAGCTGGCATCCGCCGCGTAGGCTCACCGGGAGGCGTGCGGGCAGTACACCGAAGACTCACCGGGAATCCAGCCCTTTGACTTCCGTATCCGCCCTCCTCGCTTCCAACCTGTCCATCAATGGCGCCCGAGCCGCTATTTAATAGGCGGCTTTACTGCCCACTCACTAACAATCCTCCATATATCTTCGCCTCACATTCCCCTCCATCTTCAGACCTCCACGGCGACCTACGCCATGCTGTAGAAGGATCATATGCCACTAGTCTTCTAGTTTGGTGAAGTTGACACTGAGCCGGAAGAGATAGAACATGAAGACGAATGGGACGCCATGGACATGGCCCTGGAAGAGCTGCATGCCGCAGTGGATGCTGCCCTGACGCACTCGCCATCGACCATCACCGCGCCCGCGCCGGCAACCATCCCCGTGGCATTGACGGGCTGGTCGCCCAGCATCATCGCAGCGCTGGAAACCGCGGGCGTTAGGGAGGTCCCGCCGACCCGCGTGAGCTCGTGTACGTGCAAGTGCCAGCGCCTCCTCCTGCCCCCGTGCTCGTGCACGCCCTTGCACACGCCACGCCGGTCCCAGTGCGCGTGCCCGCACCGACGGCGCCCGACCCCTTGCGCGCGCCTGGACCCACCGCACCCGTGCCCATGCGTGCACCTACACCCGTCATGGCCCCCTCAGCGGATTGGGCCGCCGCCGTCGACAACTTTCTTGCAGCGCCGCTAGTCGCCGCCCCCCGGCCCCGCGCCCATCGATCGCGCGACGACCGGCTCTTTGATTGTGAAGTCCATAACATTCTGGTCTCGGTTGAAGAACTGTACAACTGCACCCCGGAGCACGAGAACGCCGCCGCCTCCGCAACTAGTTTTCTTTATATTGTATCTCGATTGTATGAATGTAAAGTGAAAGCTTGACTGGATGAAATCTATGGTTTGATAAACTAAGTATTTATCTCTGAATTCACGTAGGAAATAAAAAACCATCATAGTTTTATCTGAATGAACACACATCACAAACGGTTCAGGTTGAATACCCGTTTGAAGATCAACAACTATCTTTCCTTCGCCCGTAAGCCAAGTCAAAATATTGGCGCGAAGGATTGGTCCAATGCGTCATTGCAAACGTTTCTCGAATATGATCCGTGTGCCTAGTACAGACAATCCGAGAAGATTTGCATCTATCATACTGGGTAAATTGCCATGTGTCAAGTCGGAAACATTGGCATCTGTCGATCTAGTAACACTCGCATTTGTCAACATTTTAGCACTGGCATTTGGCAAGTATTGCAGAAACAAAATCACAACTAGGGTGTAATTTTGCAACTGAAATTCACTTTAAACATGGATTTCATTCATACATTAAGCACTGGTCTTTGTACAATACAGTTCAACTCGACAGCTGAACTGAACAAACTTTTCATTGTTGCCAACCACGTACTGAATTAGCTAGTTCAACTATATACTACCTAATTAAATTACGTGGTACAGTTCAACCATATCTATAGCTAGATGAACTGAACAAAATAGCCCCTAAATACTAGTACTACAGAGGGGCTTTGTAATACTTCCAGCAGAGTCGAGCGCGCTCAGTAAGAGCAAGTGGAGGAGGAGCCTACCGACAAGTTGGCGGAGACATGTCCGTTGCCTGCCAGTGCTGCCCTCCGACGCTCAAGACGCCCCTCCTCGAAGCGACGAGACTCTGCGTAGATCTCCGCATTCTGTGCCGCCGCTGCGGCTTCTCCTCCGGCCACGGCGTCGCTGAGCTTTTTCGCGTGCGCGACCTGGCGTTCCACCTCCTTCTCTAGGAAGTAGATGTAGCGCGCAAGGGTTGCGACGCAGAAGCCCGGCGGTGGGCCTTTGGCAGACTCCACCTCCCGCATTCGGGCCTTGGTGGCGGCGCGGGTTATGACCCCTCAACCTGACGGCGGGGTCGTGGCAAAGACGGACGACGGTGGGGTGGCAGTCCCGGCGGCGGAAGGCGTGGTGACAGCCACGGCGGCCACTGGCAGCAGCTGCCTTCGGGCAGCGGTGGTGGAGCGTGTAGTTGGTGGCGTGCACACACCCACTAGGGACACCACGTGCACTACACGCTTCAGAGGACTGCCGCGCCGACACGGTGAAGCCTCCCAGCTGGAGCTATCCTCTGGCGGTGTGGCTAGGCGACGACGAACGACCGGTGCCATTGGCGATTGGGGGAGAAGCAAACTAGACAAGCTACGGGGAGGGGGGATGAAGGCAATGTGGTAACGCCGGCCGTGAGGGTTTATATAGCAGGCCGGCAAGCATTGGGGATTTCACCGAGCATGGCGGGAAGCTAGAGCCGTAGGACTGTTTTGCGCGCGGGAACCTACGCGGTTCTGAGCGGGAACGGGATCATTGAGCGGGCGCGTGGCCAAAACCCAAAAGCGGTGCCGAAGCGTGCACTGGAATACTCGGGCGGCAACGCGGTGACAAGACGTGAGAGAGGAGGACGGACTGATGCGGAGGCACACGCGTCAAAATAATAAAACGTCTGCGATATTAGTACAGGCAAACGGCACTTCCCAACGTAGCGTCTGTAATGATCTCATCCATCGCTGAAAATCACTTGGCAGTAGCCGTCTGCCCACAACACACACAACTTGTCAGTATGAATCATCTGTGTTATTTTTGGTGTCCGCACACGATTCTCATTACTCACCTGTTTGCTGTATATCGCACACATCATGTTATGCCGAGTCGTTTGTGTTCTGCTGTATCAGCGCACACAGTTTATCCAAGTGAACTGTATGCCATACTTCGCACACGTATGTAGTTTTGGTAACCATTTCTGTTATCTTATCTAATCACAAACTGTTCATAAGAACAAACTGTCTGCCGTAGATCGCACACGCAACTACTTTCTGAATCGTATTTGATGGACCCACCTTCGCACACAGTTCATGCCATTAGCGACGGAGCTTGAACTATACCGTTTGCGATTGATGGATCGCACACAGTTTCGTCAAAGGGTCTGTGATTGATGTGTCGTGTTTGGACCATTCTGTAGTAGTGAAAGTGAAGTACCCCACGGATTTCCTAGTACTTGGTTCACAACAAGATAGCTTTTGTCCCATTATATTTGGTAGAAGTTTCTTGAATACTGTTAGTGCTGAAATTAATTGTGTTACTGAGAAGGTTAAGGTAAGCTTTGGTGATGAGTCTCATGAATTTAATTTCTCTAAGTTTGGCAGAAAACAATATGAAAAAGAATTACCTAGTAAGGATGAAATAATTGGTCTTGCTTCTATTGTCGTGCCTCCTACTGATCCACTAGAACAATATTTGCTAGGTCATGAGAATGATATGCATATGAATGAAAGAAATGAGATAGATGATATATTGCTTAGACAAACACCTATTCTTAAACACAACTTGCCTGTTGATATTTTAGGGGATCCTCCTCCACCCAAGGGAGATCCTGTGTTTGAGCTAAAGACATTACTTGATACTTTGAAATATGCTTATCTTGATGGAAAGAATATATATCCTGTAATTATTAGTGCTAACCTTTTAGAACATGAAGAGAAGAGATTACTTAAAACTCTAAAGAAGCACAGGGCTGCTATTGGATATACGCTTGATGATCTTAAGGGCATTAGTCCAACTCTATGTCAGCACAAGATTAATATGGAACCTGATGCTAAACCTATCATTGATCATCAACGCCGATTAAATCCTAAGATGAAAGAAGTGGTGAGAACTGAAATACTAAAGCTTCTAGAGGCAGGTATAATTTACCCTATTGCTGATTGTAGATGGGTAAGTCCTGTTCATTGTGTTCCTAAGAAGGGAGGTATAACTCTTGTTCCTAATGATAAAAATGAACTTATTCCACAAAGAATCGTAACTGGTTATAGGATGGTAATTGATTTCAGAACATTAAACAAAAGACACTAGAAAAGATCATTACCCCTTGGCTTTTATCGATCAAATGTTAGAAAGGCTATCTAAGCACACACATTTTTGTTTTCTTGATGGATATTCTGGTTTCTCTCAAATACCTGTGTCAAAAGAAGACCAAGAGAAAACTAATTTCACTTGCCCTTTTGGAACTTATGCTTATAAACATATGCCTTTTGGTTTATGTAATGCACCTTCTACCTTTCAAAGATGTATGACTGCTATATTCTCTGATTTTTGTGAGAAGATTGCTGAGGTTTTCATGTATGATTTTTCTGTTCACGGTACTTATTTCGATGATTGCTTGAGCAACCTTGATCGAGTTTTGCAGAGATGTGAAGAAACTAATCTTGTCTTGAATTGGGAGACGTGACACTTTATGGTGAATGAAGGTATATTACTTGGGCATAAGATATCTGAACGAGGTATTGAGGTAGACAAAGCTAAAGTTGATGCAATAGAGAAAATGCCATGTCCTAAAGATATTAGATGTATAAGGAGTTTTCTTGGTCATGCTGGTTTTTATAGGCGTTTTATTAAAGATTTCTCGAAGATTTCCAGGCCACTAACTAATCTTCTTCAAAAAGATATTCTTTTCATTTTTGATGATGATTGTGTAGAAGACTTTGAAATACTTAAGGAAGCCTTGATTTCTGCACCTATTGTTCAACCACATGTTTGGAACTTACCATTTGAAACCATGTGTGATGCTAGTGATTATGCTGTCGGTGCTGTTCTAGGGCAAAGAGTAGACAGGAAATTGAATGTTATTCATTACGCTAGTAAGGCCCTAGACAATGCTCAAAAGAATCATGCTACTACTGAAAAGAAATTTTTAGTAGTTCTTTTTGCAGGTGATAAGTTTAGACCTTATATCGTTGATTCCAAAGTTACTATTCACACCGATCATGCTGCCATTAAATACCTTATGAAAAAAAGACGCTAAGCCTAGGTTGATTAGGTGGGTGCTTTTCTTCCAAGAGTTTGTCAAGGATAATTTGTCAAGGATGGAAAATGTTCTTGATGACCCACTTCCTATTGATGATAATTTTCCTGATGAGCAACTTGCTGTTATAAATGCTTCCCATTGTACTCCTTGCTATGCAGACTATGCTAATTACATTGTTGCTAAATATATACCACTTAGTTTCACCTATTATCAAAAGAAAAAGTTTTTCAATGATTTGAGACATTACTTTTGGGATGAACCACATCTTTATAAAGAAGGAGTAGATGGTGTGTACCTGAGCATGAACAGGGACAGATCCTACAAAAGTGTCACTCCGGGGCCTACGGGGGACACCATGCTGGTGACAGAATTGCACATAAGTTATTACAATATGGTTTTTATTGGCCTACTCTTTCAAAGATGCTCGTAAGTATATCCTTTCTTGTGATGAATGTCAAAGAATAGGTAACATTAGTAGACGTCAGAAAATTCCTATGAATTATTCACTTGCTATTGAACCATTTGATGTCTGGGGCTTGGATTATATGGGACCTTTTCCTTACTCTAATGGATATACTCATATTCTAGTTGCTGTTGATTACGTTACTAAGTGGGTAGAAGCTATTCCAACTAGTAGTGTTGATCATAACACTTCTATTAAAATGCTTAAAGATGTTATTTTCCCAAGGTTTGGAGTCCCTAGATATTTAATGACTGATGGTGGTTCACATTTTATTCATGGTGCTTTTCGCAAACTCCTAACTAAATACGATGTTAACAATACAATTGCATCACCTTATCATCATCAATCTAGTGTTCAAGTTGAGTTAAGCAATCGAGAAATAAAACTAATATTACAAAAGACTGTTAATAGATCAAGAAAGAATTGGTCTAAGAAACTTGACGATGCTTTTTGGTCTTATAGAACTGCTTATAAGAACCCTATGGGAATGTCTCCATATAAAATAGTCTATGGTAAAGCATGTCACTTACCTCTTGAGTTAGAGCACAAGGCTTATTAGGCAGTTAAAGAACTTAACTATGATTTTAAACTTGCCAGTGAAAATACGTTATTTGATATTAGTTCATTAGATGAATGGAGGATACAAGCTTATGAAAATGCCAAATTATTTAAAGAAAAAGTTAAAAGATGGCATGACAAGAGAATCCAAAAACGAGAATTCAATGTAGGAGACCTAGTTCTTTTGTACAATTCTCGTTTCAGATTTTTTGCAGGAAAGCTTCTCTCCAAATGGGAAGGACCTTATGTTGTCGAGGAGGTTTATCGCTCCGGTGCTATCAACATTAACAACTTCGAAGGCAAACATCCGAGAGTGGTGAATGGGCAAAGAATTAAATAATACATCTCAGGTACACCCGTCAATGTTGAAACTAATATTATTCAAGTTATGACTCTGGAAGAACACATAAGAGAGACCTTGTGGAACACTCCAGAAAGCTGAAAAGGGTAGGTATGTGATATGGTAAGTAAACCGACTCCAAAAATTCCAAAAAATATGTGCTGTCAGTTTTGGTATTTTAAAAAAAATTACAAAAATAAAAACGAGTCAGGGGTACCCACGAGGGAGCCACAGGGCAACATGGCGCGCCCACCCCCTGGGCACGCCCTAATAGCTTGTGGGACCCTCGTGTGCCTCCCGGACTCTGTTTTCTTCCTTGACACGTATTCTGACCTTGAAAAAATCATTATATATACTCCTGTATGTTTTGATCACCGCATCGCAAGTTTCTCCCTTGTTCTTGTTTCGAGCTATTTTTCTGACAGATCTAGATCGCTATGGCGTCGTCAAGCTCCTCCAAGGACAAGTTCTTCGAGAAGGTCATCAACCCCTACCTTCTGGAGGTGATGAAGCACCCTCAAGCCATTGAGATGCGTGAGGGGCTGCTCCACACCCGGGATGTTCAAGGCCCCAAGAAGGAGGGGAGCGAGGAGGCCAGGCTTGCAGCGGTGGAGCAGGAAATCTTCAAGTGCCAAGGGATGGTTGAACGTGGTCTTAGTGCTATCACTCTATGATTATGGAATTCATTCGGGAGAACAAGTTGGACACTAGGAACGTGGGAGAGGCTCTCTTCAAGCTCCAAGATCGGATCGATCATCTCCAAGCTCAAATCTTTGACTTGCAAAACCAAAACTCTGAGTATGAATCCAGATTTAAAAGGATGATCATAGCTGCCGATTTCAGGATTCCGGAGACGAGATCCTCTTTCTATGATGGAGAGCCTATGCCTTGGAAGACGGAGGACCAACCCACTACATCATCACCCAAGAAGGACGCTTGAGTACATGGGTATGGGCACCACCCTTAGCTTGTTCCAAGCTTGGGGGAGGTGCCCTGATATTGTATTATTGCCACTTTTGCCATTATCATCTATTTCAGTTTGATCCTTAGTTATGTCGTGATTTAGAGAAATAAAATTTCAGATTTGCTTTGCTTAGAGTTTTGCTTTGAGTTCTATCTATCTTTGTAATCAAGTATGAGAGTTATATAATAAAGATTAGTTTGAGTTTGCTTGTTTTACTCTCATGCATCAATCATAGCAATGAAATAAAAGAAATAGAACATCATGTGCTCATCCCATGGGGAGTAATAACTTCACATAGAAGAAGTATGTTAGATAAAAGTTGTTGGGAATAAACAAACATAGCATTATTCATTGATACAATCTATGCAAGATTATGATAGAGAAGAGGAGATTCACATACAAATACACCATCTTGGACATCTTTTATGATTGTGAGCCCCCACCAAATATTATATAATGATCGAGTGTGGATGTTGGACATGGAAGACAACATAATGATTATGTTTGTTTACATCCACATAGAAGTTATATTGTCATGGATCCTTTAACTTGTGATGCTTGCTTTAGATATTTTGCTAGCCAAAGAAAAATTTCCGCACCAAGTAGAGATACTACTTGTGCGTCCATAACCCCTTAAACCCAATTTCTCTTCATGAGAGTCCACCATATCTACCTATGGATTAAATAAGATCCTTCAAGTAAGTTGTCATCGGTGCACGAAGTAATAAAAAATTCTCTTAAATATGTATGACCTTTTATTGTAAGGGAAAATAAACTTTGTACGATCTTGTGATGGCAAAGAAATAAAAGCGACAGGTTGCATAATAAAGTTTGCTATCATAAGGGGCAATATAAAGTGACATTCCTTTCCATTAAGAGTTTGCACATCCAACATTAAAAAGGGCATGACAACCTCTGCTTCCCTCTGCGAAGGGTATATCTTTTACTTTCATGTATTTACTTCTACATAAGAGTCAATAATGTTTATTCTTTTTCCTACCTAATAATTCTATAGTTTGCAAGCATTATGTGTTGAGGAAAGATCCAGATATGTATATCCAGTTGGATGTTGGTGATCATGATTCAATAATGTTGACATTATCCTTGAGGTAAATGAGTTAGGTGGCAAATGCAATAAAGCCCCCATCTTCCTATGTGTCCGATGGAAACATTAGCTCCAAAAATATGCAATGAGTGTTCAGCAATCATAGAAGACTAAATGATAGTTGAGTATGTGAACTTGCTTGAATAAAAGCTCTTACATAGACTCTTCTCTAGAATATGATGAATTAAGATTGTCTCAATGACTAAGAACATAGTTTGTTGATTGCCAATAATGTTCGTGCTTCATACTTCAATAATTGTGGATAGATTGTTACTTGTTGATGAGAAGTATATGATGAAAAACTTGCTGCTATGTCAATATTCATGATGCTCTCATGTTCGTATTTTGTTTTTATCGACACCTGTCTCTCTAATTATGTGGTCATTATTATCGAGCTCGGCTTTCTCTTGAGGACAAGTGAGGTCTAAGCTTGGGGGAGTTGATACATCCATTTTGCATCATGATTTCTTATTGATATTTATGTTATTATTGTCCATTATTCCTCATTATGATACAATTCTTATGCCTTTTCTCTCTGAGTATGCAAGGTACATCACAAAGAGGGAAATCACTAGAAACTGGAATTCTGGACCTCAAAACCAAGAAAATGGCAGAAAATTTACTGGACTCCAAACGGACTGAAACTTCATGGAGATTTTTTTGGAATATATAAGAATTATTGGGCCAAAAATATACCTGAGGGGGTCACCTGTTGGCCACAAGCTAACAGGGCGCGCTCACCCCCCTGGGCGCGCCCTGTTGCCTTGTGGAGCCCCAGCCGGTCTCCCGACCCCCCGTTTTCTCCTATACGGCGTGCTTTACCCTAGAAAAAATCATAAGTATACTTTCGGGACGAAGCGCCGCCATCTCGAGGCGGAAACCAGGGCAGAGGCCCTTTTGCACTCTGGCAGGCTGATTCTGCCGGGGAAACTTCCCTCTGGGAGGGGGAGATCGAAGCCATCATCATCACCAACGCTTCCTCCTTTGTGGGAGGACGAATCTTCATCAACATATTCACCAGTACCAACTCATCTCAAACCCTAGTTCATCTCTTGTATTCAATCTTTGTCTCAAAACCTCAGATTGGTACCTGTGGGTTACTAGTAGTGTTGATTACATGTCGTATTTGATGCTTGTTGGTTTACTTGGTGGAAGATATTATGTTCAGATGCTTGATCTCCATTATTACACCTATGATCTTGAACATGTTGATGATGTGTGAGTAGTTACTTTTGTTCCTGAGGACATGGGAGAAGTCTTGTTATAAGTGATCATGTGAAGTTGGTATTCGTTCGATATTTTGATGATGTGTATGTTGTTGCTTCTCTTAGTGGTGTCGTGTGAACATCGACTACAAGACACTTCACCATGTTATGGGATTAAGGGAAGGCATTGTGGAGTAACAAGTAGATGATGGGTTGCGAGAGTGACAGAAGCTTAAACCCTAGTTTATGCGTTGCTTCATAAGGGGCTCATTTGGATCCACATGTTTCATGCTATGGTTAGATTTATGTTAATTCTTCTTTCGTAGTTGTGGATGCTTGGGAGAGGGGGTAATTATAAGTAGGTTGTTTGTTCAAGTAAGAACAACACCTTAGCACTGGTCCCCCCACATATCAAATTATGAAAGTAACGAACACGAATCAACTTAGCATGATGAACATGACTGGACAGAAATTCCCATGTGTCCTCGGGAGCGCTTGCTTAATATAAGAGTACTTTCAGGCATGTCCTTTGCTATAAAAAGGATTGGGCTACCTTGCTGCATCTTTGTTACTATTGCTACTTGTCACTTTTTACGAATTACTTTGCTACAAAACTACATATCACTGTTACTTGCAGCACTTGCAGAGAATACCTTATCAAAAACTGGTTATCATTTCCTTCTGCTCCTGGTTGGGTTCTACTCTCTTACTTATCGAAAGGACTACGATTGATCCCCTATACTTGTGGGTCATCACTGCCAGCTGGCATTAAATAGGCGTGCCGGCCAAGAAACCTACTCCGGTGTGACACACCGATTCAGAGAACCGGAGGCCTCGTGTTTCAGCCCAAAGGTCTATATCTTCTTAAACATGGTATAGCTTGATACACAAAAAACACAATACAATAGAGTGCATAATAGTATGAAGTGTTTAAGATACAACAATCTTGCTAGGCAAGGTAGTACAATAGGAGCAACCAGACTCAAATTGTTATTCTTCGATCTATATGCTATGGAAGTACTAGTAGCGGGAGCGGGATAACACGAAGGAAATCATAATGATGGTGGGGATCCTCCAATGGGACACTACTATGACACGGCCTGGCTCACACTTTTGACATCTTTCTATCGGGCTTCTCCTGCATCTGGCATGAGAAGCCAGTGAGTACTCTGAATGTACTCGCATGCTCACAAACATTCCAAAAGCAAGTAAGAACAAGGTAAATAAACACGACAGAAGATTGAAGACAAGCATTACAACTTCTAACATAACTACTGTGAAAACTTAGTCTACTCGTATAACGTCCCATGGTCCATTTCCGGCTTTATCATCACCCCGTGCGATCATTCCTCTTGCCTCAACAACCTTTCAACACTTATCCTTAACTTAGGGAGATTGGACAAATAGTGTGACTTAACATGAATGGTGTCCCATTATCAGGGACTCGACTATTCGAATAGATTTAACGCACTCTGCGGAGGTTGTACACTTTACCCACACCATGGACTCCCAGTCCAACGAATCCCGATCATAGCATGTCACTCTTACCATGTCTCCAACCTTAGGCATGCTAGGGTCCCTGCCACCCCGTGGCACAACTATTCGCACCCGAGTATCTATCAACTTTTCTTTGCACATCAACCAACCCAGGCTTTCCTGGCTAGAGGACAACTTCCCGACAAAGGAAATATTTGTGTCCCAGTTTCCCTTGTTGGAGACACACGAGATAGACATAACTACAAGTGAAACAAGGTCTTCCCGCTTAGGCAAATGTGGTTGTACGAAAAGGGTTTGGTTCCGTGGCACTATGAATTGACCAGTCATTGGGGTTGGATTATACTTACTTAACTTTTAAAGTAAAATTATCCTATTCACTTTCGTGGCTGTAGAACAATTCACTAGTGCTAAAGTCTTTCCCCGATGTGGTTTCGTTAGTTTTATTAGGGTTTATGTTGTTGAAATAGTTCCCGGTTCAATCATAGTGGTGCCTAATTTGATGGGACTACTGCTTGATTTACCAAGTTCTCCTGGTTACGACGAAGTGTGACACTAACCTTTAGTGTTAAGCTCTACACAACCACTAACACAAGCATAACAAGTAAAGCAAGTGAAAATAAATAAAAGAGAAAATGCAAGTTTGAACCCAAGGCCTTGCAGTCACATCAAGCAACTGGATGTGGTGGCTTGCGTTGGTCAAGTGGAGGGTCACAAAACTCCTGGTCTTCACCTCCCGAATTATTTTTCTCTAGAAATAATTTTCAAAGCATTTTCAATATAAACAAAAGTACTAAAACTATGTCCAGAAATTCTAGACATGTCAAATAAATACCAAACTTTGCCAATATAAGGAGAATTAAATGATAAAAATAATGCAAAAAGAATCAACTTAATTGGGCTTATGGTTTAGGAGTTATTCCTAGTCAAAGTTGGGTCACCATAAGGTTTACCAATAGTTTTAAACTAAAATTGGAAAATCCCAAAGCCACCTCGAAGGTGTATTTTTTGAATATGCCTCTTCCAGCGTACAGCTTCGGGACTTAAGTGAGTAACTGATGACCCACAACTATAGGGGATCACAACAGTCTTCTAGGAAAGTATTTTACCCAAATTTAGTTATTCGACACAAGGGGAGCCAAGAATGTTTATAAGTCTTAACAGTTGAGTTTTCAATTCAACCACACTTGGGAAATTATTTCTTTGCAACAAAGTATTAGTAGCACAGTAGTTTGATAGTTTTGATAGTACCGGTAGCAGTCACTACAAAAAAAGACATCTGTGACATTAAGGCCGAACGAAAACTTTTTTTGTCATGGATATAACACTTCCATGATGATAATTGTGACAAAAACACGTATCATCATAGATGTGGTGGGCTCCTACTTCTATGACAAATAATTATGACAAAAAATGGTTTTTTTTGTCCTGGGCAGGCCAGAGACGCACCTGCATGACATTCTTTGGGACGTCCATAACGTAAAAAATCATGGTAGAAGTGAGGGTGAGGACATTTTTGGGGATTTTCTGGTGACGGTGGGCAATCAGTGAGTGGTCAGGGCCGAGTGATGCAGTGTGGTTTGCACGTTTCTCTCGTACACACGTGTGTGTGTGTGTGTGTGTGTGTGCGAGGCGTTCGCTAGCTGCTAACTAAACCCGAGCGAGGCGTTCACTTAGTGAACCTGAGCGATCGATCGAACCCGAGAACTATGTACTGAACACGAGCGATCGATCGATACCCCAAACTAGCTACACACTAAACCTAAGCGATTCCTTGGCTTCTAACTAAACCCGAGCGATTCCTTGACTGCTATAACTAAACCCGAGTGATCGATCCCTTTGCTACTTATTGAACCAGATCGATCGATCCCCCGTGCGAGACGTGAGTTGAGCTACTAGTAGTCGGTTGTTGGTTGCCTCTCGATGAACAGTGCCCGTTGCTGTCGCGCGTGCGATATGTGTAGTAGAATGAGTCGAGACGATTGATTGAGCTCCTTGCACGAGACATGGTAAGTTGACCTAGCCGGTTGGTTGGCTGTGGATGAACAGTTCCCGTTGTTATCGCCAGCTCGTACGCCCCACCCCAGCCGGTGGGGGTTGACGCTAAATGAACAGAATGGACCCCGTAGTTGTAGTCGGTGTTGGAGTGGATAAACACGACCACGTGGAGGCTGGAGAAAGTCGACCATGGATGAATAGTAGCCCGTGGAGTCCCGTTTTGCGGTACGCCACACCCCCTGGACCCCGTTTCTTCAATCTTAGTCGGCCCGTTTCCTTCGTTTTGTGGTACGCCACACCCCTGGACCCCGTTTCGACCATAGCCAGTTGAACAGAAATCTGTTTCCTTCGTTTTGCGGGATGCCACACCCCCATCCGTTGAACACGGCCCCGTTTTGACCGTAGCCGATTGAACATAAGTTCGTTTCCTCCGTTTTGCGGGACGCCACACGACCCCGTTTCGAACATAGCCGGTTGAAAAGAAGTTTGATTCCTCCATTTTGCGGGACACCACACCCCCAGCCGAGTCGATGTTTCCTCTGTTTCGACCCAGATGGTTGGCTGCCGATGAATTGGACGTCTTTGCTGCCGATCGTTGCCTCTGCCATGTAGCCTCTCCATGTACACGAGCCATGCCCATATGTATGCACAAGTACATGTTTGAGACCCCGCCCATATGTACGTTTGTGGCCGTATTTACTTTCTTACAACGTGGTTGTATGTACGTGTACACGATTAAGATGGGATTGTGTGACATGCTACGTCGGGGGCTCTTCTACGACACATGCCGCTCCTTACTCGGCCACGATTCATCATTGTTGCAGAGAGATGATACGTCTCCAACGTATCTATAATTTTTTATTGTTCCATGCTATAATATTATCTAGGATGCTTTTTTGGTGTTTATATATCAATTCATATTATTTTTGAGCACTAACCTATTAACCCAGTGCCCAATGCCAGTTGTTGTTTTCTGCATGTTTTTGACTTTTCAGGTTTACAGTACCAAACGAAGTCCAATTGCCTCGAAACTTTTTTATGATTTTTTCTGGACCAAAAGAATACCTGGAACCTTCGGGAGGAGACTAGAGGCTGCACTACGGAGGCAACACATAACAGGGCACACCCAGGGGGTTGGTCGCGCCCTGTTGTGTGTTGGCCCCTTCGGGTGGCCCCCGACGCCCCTCTTTGGCCTATAAATTCTTATTATTCCTCAAAACCCTAGAGAGCCTTCTGAAACACTTTTTTCGCTGCCGCAATTCTCTATTCCGCCGTGGGCCCATCTGGAGCCTTGTTCCGGTGCCCTGCCGGTGGGGGGATCGATCACGGAGGGCCTCTACATCAACGCTGCTGCTCCCATGGTGATGTGTGAGTAGTTCCCTACAGACCTACGGGTATGTAGTTAGTACCTAGATGGCTATGTCTCTCTCTCTTGATCTTCAATACAAAGTTCACCGCATCTTCGCGGTGATCTATTCGATGTAATCACTTTGTGCGGTGCATTTGTTGGGATCCGATGAATTGTGGGTTTATGTTCAGATTATTCATGAAAAATATTTGAGTATTCTCTGATTTCTATTATGATTCTTATTTGCATGATTATTATAGCTTCTTAAATCTCTCCGATCTATTGAAATAGTTTGGCCAACTTGATTGATATTTCTTCAATGAGAGGGGTGCGTTGTAGTGGGTTCAACCTGACGGATTTCTATATCCCAGTGACAAATTAGGGGACAAGATACTTATTTATGTTGCTGCCACTAAGGATAAAACTATGGGGTTAATTGATATTGATTGAATTCTCTTTTTCTACATCATGTCATTGTTCTCCAAGCATTACTCTGTTTTACTTAATACTCTAGATGCATGCTGGATAGCGGTCGATGGGTGGAGTAATAGTAATAGGTGCAGGCACGATTCGACCTATTTTGTGGATGTGATGGCTATATATACATGATCATTGCCATGAATAAAGATTGCATAACTAAGCACTTTTCTATCAATTGCCCAACAGTAATTTGTATACCCACCGTATGCCTACTAAACGAGAGAAGCCACTAGAGAACACTATGACCCTCGGGTCTATTCACTTATACATTTACAAAAGCCTTCAATACCTTGATGCCATTTATTTGTTTTTATTTTATTTTGCAATTTACAGTATTCACGTATCATCCATATACTTCACTAGCTTGCAAATAACGAGTCCAAGGGGATTGACAAACCTTTTGCCCGCGTTGGGTGCAAGTGTTTGCTCCTTTGTGTGCAGTTGCTGGAGACGGGGGTTGCGTGCTACTCCTATTGGTTCGATAAACCTTGGTTATCTACTGAGGGAAATACTTATCTATACTGTGTTGCATCACCCGTTCCTCTTCACGGAAAACCCAACAGAGATCACAAGTATCATGAAGGATTTCTGTCGCTGTTGCAGGGGAGTATCACCAATCTACTATCAAGTAACTTCACACCAATTATCAATCACTTGTTCTTCTTTTTATTTTCTATTATATTTTATTAGTTTCATAAAAATCAAAAATACAAAAAATATTTATCTTTGCTAGTTTGCTTGTTTGCTTGTTTCTTTTGCTTGAAGTTGCTATCATGTCTGAGTTTGAAACTAGTGATACTTCCGACTCTAGTGCGGAAGCTTTAGAGCATTCAACTTCACCTCTCAATAATAATACTAAAACAAATTTTGATGAATTTGCTAAGGAAAAACTTGATAACTTGCGGATGATGATCCTTCTAACGTAGAACCTATTATGCAAACAAAGAAAATCCGTATTGGTAGTGGCAATATTATTGGAAAAAGTGTGATCCAAGACTTTTTCACTTGTGCTGGCTCTTTACCTTTGATAGGAGGATCTATTCTTGCTAGAACCACTAGTTATGCGGATGCCATATCTTTGGTCATAGTTTAATTGGAAAGACAATTCGTTCATATGCATCCCTCCATACAATGGTTGTTTCTAGAGTTCTCTAATATTCAACATGCTCCTACTAAACAGTTGGCTAGAATATTTCTCGTTCATGAATTTAATCACATTATGAAGCAAGCAATAGAAATATTTGCTCATTATAGAATCAACGGTGAGTGCCCACCAATAGAGGAAATCCTTTATGAGTTAGAAGAAATAAGTAGATTAAGATCAATAGACTGTGTTGCTTATAATAAAAACCTTAGGAAAAAGGTTCCACCTAATGTCTTGATTGATAAAATTTCCAAATTCAATGATAGAATTATTTTCATAAATCTTGGATTGGATTATGAGCTTGATATGAAATTAAGGAAATATCTTTATAGGAACCTATACAATGAAGAATTTACTATAACTTATGAAAAGTCTAAAGAGGAGCCTCCTTCTCCTCCTTTGATAGATCTCACGGATCCTTGTGTTGTGAAGTTTAGTCCCTTCAACTATTTTTGCTTAAAAACTTGCTGCTGAGAGAAGGGAATATGATTATATCATGATGAATCCCCCTCATGATTATGACAACACTTGAAACTATGCAATATGCCTAGCTATGGGCGTAAAATAATAGCGCTAGTTGGGAGGCAACCCAATAGTTATCTTTATATTTCTCTTTTTACTTTCTATTTGTTTTTTATAACATGAGTATTTCCTCTGTAATTATTGTGTTTTTATGTTTAAATTAGTGTTTGTGCCAAGTAAAGCCTTTGGGATGACTCACAAGATAAGTAGAATTGATACGGTGCAAAAATAGAAACTTTAGCGCCCAGTGCAGAATTTCTATGATTTTACTAGAACGTCTTTTTGATCTGAATTTTTTACACAGTATTATTATACAAATTATTAAGGTTTTCATAATTTTTTAGAATTGTTAGAGTTACAAAAGTATAGGTTCTTTACAGATCTTTACAGACTGTTCTGTTTTAGACAGATTCTGTTTTTACTTGCATAGTTTGCTTGTTTTGATGATGCTATGGATTGTATAGGGAGGTATAAGCTATGGAGAAGTTAGAATGCAGTACCTTATGAAATAATAAAATAATAATCAGTTTATAACAGTAATTAAAGTATTTTTTATGTTTTCTATACTAACGGATCTCACGAAGGTTTTGTTGAGTTTTGTGTGCTGAAGTTTTCAAGTTTTGGGTGCTATCACGATGGACGGAGGAATAAGGAGCGACAAGAGCCTAAGCTTGGGGATTCCCAAGGCACCCCAAGGTAATATTCAAGGAAGGCTCAATCATCTAAGCTTGGGGATGCCCTGGAAGGAATCCCCTCTATTGTCTCAATCCATCGGTATGTCACTTGGAGCTATATTTTTATTCATCACATGATATGAGTTTTGCTTGGAGCGTCGTTTGCTTTAGTTTGCTGTTTGTTTTTGTTTTTCCACAATCATTGTTTGCTGGACACACTCACTTGAGAGGGACACAAGAACACCATAATTTGTTAGAATACTCTTTGTGCTTCACTTATATCTTTTGAGCTTAGCAGTTGCTCTAGTACTTCACTTATATCTTTTAGAGCACGGTGGCGTATATATTTTATAGAAATAATTGCACTCTCGTTCTTCACTTATATTTGTTTGAGATTTAATAAATAGTAACGGTAATTTGCATGGGTTATAAGGGTTATAAGACTAGTCCAAAAATAATAGGTATCCAACGAGTGTATAATCAAAACCACATGTAGCACATAAAAGAAAAATTGTGGGTTAATGATATTGATGTGGTAATATGAAAGGGAATGAGTGCATGATCATTAGTAAAAGTATTTTGAATTAAAGGGTGCTAACTTTCTGTTCATCTAAATATTTTTTATAGCATGATGATGATGTGTGAGCATACTTATTCCTCGTTGAAATACTAGTGTTGTTTAAGTCGGAGGCATGCGATGGCTAACTCCTCCCAACCTCCTCCCTAGGGGCATGCGAGTAGTACTTTGCTTCGAGAGAGCTAATAAAATCTTGCAATAAGTATGTGAGGTCTTTATGACTAATGTGAATCCATGGATGTACTCACTCTCACCTTCTCATATTTGCTAGCCTCTTCGGTACCGTGCATTGCCCATTCTCATCTCGAGGATCGGTGCAACCTTCGCCGGTGTATCCAAACGCCGTGACATGATACGCTCTGTTGCACATAAGTCGTACTATATCTTCCTCAAAACAACCACCATACCTACCTATCATGGCATTTCCATGGCCATTCCGAGATATATTGCCATGCAACTTCCACCGTTACTTCATATGACCAGTAAACTCATTGTGATATTGCTTTGCATGATCATATAAGCTGACATAGTATTTGTGGCACAACCACCGTTCATCATTTTTTATACATGTTACACTTGATCATTGTACATCCTGGTACACTGCCAGAGGCACTCATATAGATTCATACTATAATTTTTCATATTGAGTTGTAAGTAAATAAAAGTGTGATGATCGTCATTATTAGGGCACTGTCTTAGTGAGGAAAGGATGATGGAGACAATGATTCCCCCACAAGTTGGGATAAGAGTCCGGACGAAAATAAAAGAAAGAAAAAGAAAGAAAGAAAAAAGAGAAAAAAGGGAAAGAAAAAATAAAAAGAAAAAGAAATGAGAGAAAAAGAGAGAAGGGACAATGCTACTACTTCTTTTTCCACACTTGTGCCTCAAAGTGGCACCATGTTCTTCATATAGAGAGTCTCTTGTTTTATCACTTTCATATACTTGTGGGAATTTTTCATTATAGAACTTGGCTAGTATATTCCAATGACGGGCTCCCTCAAATGCTTGAGGTCTTCATGAGCAAGCAAGTTGGATGCACACCCACTTAGCTTCATTTGCGCTTTCATACACTTATTGCTCTAGTGCACCCGTTGCATGGCAATCCCTACTCCTCACATTGATATCTATTGATGGGCATCTCCATAGCCCGTTGATACGCCTAGTTGACGCGAGACATTTTTCTCCACTTTTACCCCTTTGAAACCTACCACCATATTCTATTCCACCTTTATTCTAAATCCATGGTCCACGCTCATATATTGCGTAAGTAATAAAAAGCTGAAGCGCGTAAGAAGTACGATCCAATTGCCTGACTTGACACCCGTGGTGCTTGACATTTTTATTTATGTGGTGAAGACGGAGCCATGCTATTCTTATATGACAAAATGAATAGGGGGTGCACATTCTTTAAGGATCGTATATTTGAAACTTGATGATTATGTTGCTCATGTTTATAAGTATTACTATATTGATGTTTGTTAATTCATCGTTTCTCAATGATCGTACCTGCAATAGATTACATGTTGGGTAGCATGTCACATCAAAAAATCTGTTTTTATCATTTACCTACTCGAGGACGAGCAGGAATTAAGCTTGGGGATGCTTGATACGTCTCCAACGTATCTCTAATTTTTGATTGCTCCATTCTATAATATTACCATTCTAGGATGCTTTTTGTGTGTTTATATATCAATTTATATTATTTTTGAGCACCAACCTATTAACCCAGTGCCCAGTGCCAGCTGTTGTTTTCTGCATGTTTTTGGCTTTTCAGGTTTACAGTACCAAACGAAGTCCGATTTCCCTGAAACTTTTTTTATGATTTTTTCTTGACCAAAAGAAGACCATGAAACTTTGGGAGGAGACCAGAGGCTGCACAAGGGAGGCATCACATAACAGGGTGCGCCCAGGGGGTGGCCACGCCCTGTTGTGTGTTGGCCCCTGAAAGGACGTGGATGTCGCCTAGAGGGGGGGGGGGGTGAATAGGCGCTATAAAATAATTACGGTTTAGGCTTGAACTAATGCGCAATAAAACTAACGTTTAATTAGTCAAGAACAAAACCTAAAACAACTAGGCTCACCTATGTGCACCAACAACTTATGCTAAGCAAGATAAACAACTAAGTGATAGCAAGATATATAACATGAAACAATATGGCTCAAAGTAAAGTGCATAAGTAAAGGGCTCAGGTAAGAGATAACCGAAGCACGAGGAGACGACGATGTATCCCGAAGTTCACACCCTTGCGGGTGCTAATCTCCGTTTGGAGCGGTGTGGAGGCACAATGCTCCCCAAGAAGCCACTAGGGCCACCGTAATCTCCTCACGCCCTCGCACAATGCAAGATGCCGTGATTCCACTAAGGGACCCTTGAGGGCGGTCACCGAACCAGTACAAATGGCAAACCTTGGGGGCGGTCACCGGTACACGTACACTTTGGCAACCCTTGGGGCGGTCATCGGTACCCGTACAAATTGCTCGGGGCAATCTCCACAACCTAAATGGAGACTCCGGCGCTTGCCCGGAGCTTTACACCACAATGATTGAGCTCCGAGACACCACCAACCGTCTAGGGCGCCAAGGCACCCAAGAGGAACAAGCTCTAGGGTGCTCAAACACCCAATAGTAATAAGCTTCTCAAACTTCACTTCCACGTATCACCGTGGAGAACTCAAACCTATGCACCAACTGCAATGGCAAGGGCACACGAAGTGCCCAAGTCCTTCTCTCCCAAATCCCACCACAACAACTAATGCTATGGAGGAAAATGAGAGGAAGAATGAAGAAGAACACCAAGAACTCCAAGAGCTAGATCCAAGGGGTTCCCCTCACATAGAGGAGAAAGTGATTGGTGGAAATGTGGATCTAGACCTCCTCTCTCTTTTCCCTCAAGAACTAGCAAGAATCATTGGAGGGATTGAGAGATAGCAAGCTCGAAGAAGGTCAACAATGGGGGGCAAACTCGAGCTCAAAGGATAAGATCCATTGGGGAAGAAGACCCCCTTAAATAGGTGGGGGGAAATCCAACCGTTACCCTCACAGCCCGCACACAAGCGGTAGTACCGCCCCTGGGAGCGGTACTACCGCCCGCACGCAGATTTTAGCAGTAGTAGGGGGCATGTTGGAAATGTGCCCTAGAGGCAATAATAAATTGGTTATTATTATATTTCCTTGTTCGTGATAATCGTTTATTATCCATGCTTTAATTGTACTGATTGGAAACTCAAATACATGTGTGGGTACATAGACAACACTGTGTCCCTAGTATGCCTCTAGTTAACTAGTTCGTTGATCAAAGATGGTCAAGGTTTCCTGTCCATAGACATGAGATGTCATTTGATAACGGGATCACATCATTAGGAGAATGATGTGATGGACAAGACCCAAACTATAAACATAGCATATGATCGTGTCAGTTTATTGCTATAGTTTTCTGCATGTCAAGTATCTGTTCCTATGACCATGAGATCATGCAACTCACTGACACCGGAGGAATACCTTGTGTGTATCAAACGTCACAACATAGCTGGGTGACTATAAAGATGCTCTACAGGTATCTCCGAGGGTGTCTGTTGAGTGGGCATGGATCAAGACTGGGATTTGTTACTCCGTGTGACGGAGAGGTATCTCAGGGCCCACTCGGTAATACAACATCACAATAAGCCTTGTAAGCAATGTGACTAAGTGTTAGCCACGAGATCTTGTATTATGGAACGAGTAAAGAGACTTGCCGGTAACGAGATTGAACTAGGTATAGAGATACCGACGATCGAATCTCGGGCAAGTAACATACCGAAGAACAAAGGGAACATCGTACGGGATTAACTGAATCCTTGACATAGAGGTTCACCCGATAAAGATCTTCGTAGAATATGTAGGAACCCATATGGGCATCCAGGTCCCGCTATTGGTTATTGACCGTGGAGGTGTCTCGGTCATGTCTACATAGTTCTCGAACCCGCAGGGTCTGCACACTTAAGGTTCGGTGACGTTTCGGTATAGTAGAGTTATGTATGGTGGTGACCGAAGGTTGTTCGGAGTCCCGAATGAGATCCTGGACGTCACGAGGAGCTCCGGAATGGTCCGGAGGTAAAGATTGATATATAGGAAGTCCTGTTTTGGTCATCGGAAAAGTTTTGGGTACTTCGGTAGTGTACCGGGAGTGCCGGGAGGGTACCGGGGGCCATCGGGAGGGGTGTCTCGACCCAAAGGACCTCATGGGCTGTGGGAGGAGTCAAACCAGCCCCTAGTGGGCTGGTAAAACCCCCCCACTAAGGCCCATGCGGCTAGGGGTGGGAAAAACCCAAAGGTGGAAAGGTGGAAAGGGTTTCCAAGTGGAGAGGAGGAATCCTACTCCTAGTAGGATTGGAGTAGGACTCCTCCACCTCCAATTTTGGCCAACCCTTGAGGGTTTGAGGCTGCCTCCTCCCCTCCCTCCCTCCTATATATACTAGAGGATTTAGAGAGGAGATCTAACCATAATTGCCACGTGCTCCCTCTACTTCCTCTAGATCGTTTTCTCCTTTAGTCTAGTTTCGGCGGTGCTTAGGCGAAGCCCTGCCGGAATAGTTCCACCACCACCGCCGCCGCGCCATCGCGCTTCCGGAGAACTCATCTACCTCTCCACCCCTCTTGCTGGATCAAGAAGGTGGAGATGCTCATCGAGCTGTACGTGTGCTGAACGCGGAGGTGCCGTCCGTTCGGCGCTAGATCGGAAGGACCGTGATCAGGATCGCAAGACGATTCATGATTTGATCGCAGGACGGATCGTGATGGGATCGCGGGACGGATCGTGATTGGATCGTGAGATGGATCGTGATGGGATCACGGGACGCTCGGCGATTTGGATCGTGAAGACGTTCGACTACATCAACCGCGTTTCTTAACGCTTCCCGCTTAGCGATCTACAAGGGTATGTAGATCCACTCTCCCTCTCGTAGATGCTCATCACCATGGATAGATCTTGTGTGTGCGTAGGAAATTTTTTGTTTCCCATGCAACGTTCCCCAACAATGGCATCATGAGCTAGGTCTATGTGTAGATGAGATCACGAGTAGAACACAAAGGAGTTTGTGGGCGTTGATATTCAGATTGCTTCCTCCCTTGGTCTTTTCTTGATTCAGCGGTATTGTGGGATGAAGCGGCCCGGACCAACCTTACTCGTACGCATACGAGAGACCGGTTCCATCAACTGACCAGTAACTTTGTTGCATAAAGATGGCTGGCAGGTGTCTGTCTCTCCTACTTTAGTCGGATCGGATTTGACAAAGGCGGTCCTTGAGAAGGTTGAATAGCAATTTTTGTATTACCGTTGTGGTTTCTGCGTAGGTAAGAATTGCTCTTGCTAGATACCCGTAGCAGCCACGTAAAACATGCAACAACAATTAGAGGACGTCTAACTTGTTTTTGCAGGGTATGTTGTGATATGATATGGCCAATTACATGATGAGATATATGTGATGTATGAGATGATCATGTATTGTATAGAATATCACGACTTGCATGTCGATGAGTACGGCAACCGGCAGGAGCCATAGGGTTGTCTTTAATTATTTTCGCCATTTTGCTTTACTTTATCGCTATGAGTTAGCAATAGTCGTGGAAGCAATAGTCGGCGCGACAACCTCATGGCGACACATTGATGGAGATCAAGATGATGGAGATCATGGTGTCATGCCAGTGACGATGGAGATCATGCCGGTGCTTTGGAGATGGAGATAAAAAGCACAAGTTCATGGCCATATCATGTCACTTATGATTTGCATGTGATGTTAATCCTTTATGCATCTTATTTTGCTTAGGACGACGGTAGCATTATAAGGTGATCCCTCACTTAAATTTCAAGATAAAATTGTGTTCTCCCCGAGTGTGCACCGTTGCGAAAGTTTGTCGTTCCGAGACACCACGTGATGATCGGGTGTGATAGACTCTACGTTCGCATACAACGGGTGCAAGCCAGTGTTGCACGTGCGGAACACTCGGGTTAAACTTGACGAGCCTAGCATGTACAGACATGGCCTCGGAACACAAGAGACCGAAAGGTCGAACATGAGTCATATAGTAGATATGATCAACATGAAGATGTTCACCATTGAAACCACCTCAATTCACGTGATGATCGGACTTGAGTTGGTGGATTTGGATCATGTGACACTCGAATGACCGGAGGGATGTCAATTTGAGTGGGAGTTTTTAAGTAATATGATTAACTGAACTCATTATCATGAACATAGTCAAAATGTCTTTGCAAATTATGTTGTAGATTACTAGCTCGCGCTGTAGCTTCCTTGAATTTTTTATATGTTCCTAGAGAAATAGAGTTGAAAGATGAAGGTAGCAATAATGCGGACTGGGTCCGTGATCTGAGGATTGTCCTCATTGCTGCACAGAAGGCTTATGTCCTTAATGCACCGCTCGGTGCGCCACCCCCTCAAGCGTCGTCTGTAGATGTTGTGAACATCTGACTGGCATGTTCTGATGACTACTTGATAGTTCAGTGCGTCATGCATTACGGCTTAGAATTGAGGCTCCAAAATGTTTTGAACGTCACGGAACATATGAGATGTTCTAAGAGCTGAAATTGGGATCTCAGGCTCGTGCTCGTGTTGAGAGGTATGAGACCTCCAACAAGGTTCTTTGCCTGCAAGATGAAGGAGAATAGCTCAATCGGTGAGCATGTGCTCAGATTGTCTGGGTACTACAATCGCTTGAATCGAGTGGGAGTTGATCTTCCAGATAAGATAGTGATTGATATAGTTCTCCAAGTCACTGTCACTAAACTACTAGAGCTTTGTGATGAACTATAAAAGGCCAGGGATGGAAATAATGATCCCTGAGCTGTTCGCAATGTTTGACACCGCGAAGGTAGTAATCAAGAAGGAGCATCAAGTGTTGATGGTTAGTGAAACCACTAGTTTCAAGAAGGGAAAGGGCAAGGAGGGAAACTTCATGGATGGCAAGTCAGTTGCTGCTCCAGTGAAGAAACCCAAGGTTGAACCCAATCCCGAGACTAAGTGCTTCTATTATGAGGAGAACGGTCGCTAAAGCGGAACAACCCTAGATACTTGGTAGATAAGAAGGCTGGCAACGTCGACAGAAGTATATTTGATATACGTGTTATTGATGTGTACCTTACTAGTACTCCTAGTAGCACCTGGGTATTGGATACCGGTTCGGTTGCTAAATGTTGGTAAGTCGAAATAAAAGCTACGGAATAAACGGAGGCTAGCTAAGGGTGAGGTGACGATGAGTGTTGGAAGTGTTTCCAAGGTTGATGTGATCACCATCGCACGCTCTCTCTACCTTTGGGATTATGATGAACCTAAATAAATGTTATTTGGTGTTTGCGTTGAGCATGAATGTGATTAGATCATGTTTATTGCAATACAGTTATTCATTTAAGTTAGAGAATAATGGTTATTCTGTTTACATGAATAATACCTTCAATGGTCATGCACCCAATGAGAATGGTTTATTGAATCTTGATCGTAGTGATACACAAGTTCATAATATTGATGCCAAAAGATACAAAGTTAATAATGATAGTACCACATACTTGTGGCACTGCCGCTAAATGTCATATTGGTGTAAAACGCATGAAGAAACTCCATGCTGATGGATCTATGGACTCATTCGATTGCGAATCGGTTGAGACATGCGGACCATGCCTCATGGGCAAGATGACTAAGACCCCGTTTTCCGGTATGGTAGAGCGGGCAAGTAACTTATTGGAAATGATACATGTTGATGTATTCGGTCCAATGAGTGTTGTAGCGTGCAGTGGATATCGTTATTTTCCTACCTTCACTGATGATTTGAGTAGATATGGGGATATTTACTTAATGAAAAACAAGTCTGAAACGTTTGCAAAGTTCAAACAAAATCAGAGTGAAGTTTGAGATCATCGTGACAAGGAGATAAAATGTCTATGATATGATCGTGGAGGTAAATACCTGAGTTATGAGTATTGGTATACAACTTAAGACAATGTGGAATTTGTTTCACAGCTCATGCCACCTGGAACACCATAGTATGATGGTGTATCCGAACGTCGTAGTCGTGCTCTATTGGATATGGTGCGAACTATGATGTCTCTTATCGATTTGCCACTATCGTTTTGGGGTTACGCATTAGAGACAACTACATTCACTTTAAAAGGGGCACCATCTAAATCCGTTGAGATGACACCATATGAATTTTGGTTTGGCGGAAACCTAAGCTGTCATTTATTAATGTTTGGGGCTGCGACGCTTACGTGAAAAAGGGTTTTCACCTAATGAGCTCGAACCCAAAGCGGACAAATGCATCTTCATAGAATACCCTAACGTAACAGTTGGGTAAACCTTCTGTCTTAGATCCAAGCACAAAGTGTTTGTTGCTAAAACGGGTCCTTTCTCGAGAAAGAGTTTCTCTCGAAACAATTGAGTGGGAGGAAGATAGAACTTGATGAGGTTGTTGAACCTTTATTTCAACCAGAGAGTAGCGCAACGCAGAAAGTTGTTTCTGTGAACCCTACGTTAGTTGAACAGGAAGTTAATGATGATGATCATGAAGCTTCGGATCAAGTTACTATCGAACCTCGTAGGTCAACAAGGACGCATACTGCTCCTGAGTGGTACGGCAACCCTGTCTTAGAGGTCATGTTGTTGGACAAAGATGAACCTACAAGCTATGGAGAAGCGATGATGGGCCCGGATTCCGAGAAATGGTTAGAGGCCATGCAATCCGAGACGGGATCCATGTAAGAAAACAAAGTATGGGCTTTGGAAGTATTACCTGAAGGGAGAAAGGCCATTCAGAACAAATGGATCTTTAAAAGGAAGACGGACGCGGACGGTAATGTCACCGTCTATAAAGCTCGACTTGTGGCAAAGGGTTTTTCACAAGTTCAAGGAGTTGACTACGATGAGACTTTCTCACCCGTAGCGATGCTAAAGTCTGTTGGAATTATGTTAGCAGTTGCTGCATTTTTCGATTATGAAATCTGGCAGATGGATGTCCAAACATCGTTTCCTTAACGGTATCCGTGAGGAAAGGTTGTATGTGATAGAACCAGAAGGTTTTGTCAGTTCTAAGGATGCTAAAATATATGCAAGCTCCAACGATCCTTCTATGGACTGGAGCAAGCATCTCGGAGTTGGAATATACGCTTTGATGAAGTGATCAAAGTTTTTGAGTCTATACAAAGTTTATGAGAAACTTGTATTTACAATAAAGTGAGTGGGAGCACTATAGAATTTCTAATAAGTATATGTGGATGACATATTGTTGATCGGAAATGATGTAGAATTTCTGGAAAGCGTAAATGGTTGTTTGAAAAGGAGTTTTTCAAAGGAAAACCTGGAATGAAGCTACTTAAATATTGGGCATCTTGATCTATAGAGGTAGATCAAGACGTCTGATAAAACTTTCAATGAGTACATACCTTGACAAGATTTTGAAAGAGTTCAAAATGGATCAGTCAAAGAAAGAGTTCTTGCCTGATTTGTAAAGTGTGGAGTTGAGTGAGACTCAAAGCTCGACCACGGTAGAAGAAAGAGAAAGGACGAAGGTCGTCCCCTATGCCTTATCCATAGGCTCTGTATAGTATGCCATGCTGTGTGCCGCACCTGTGTGTGCCTTGCCATGAGTCTGTCAAGGGGTACAAGAGTGATCCAGGAGTGGATCACTGGACAACGGTCAAGATTATCCTTAGTAACTAGAGGACTAAGGAAATATTTCTCGATTGTTGAGGTGATAAAGAGTTCGTCGTAAAGGGTTACGTCGATGCAAGCTTTAACACCAATCCGGATGACTCTGAGTAGCAATCCGGATACGTATAGTGGAGCAGCCATTTGGAATAGCTCGAAGTGGAGTGTGGTAGCAGTGTCTACAGTATGACATAGAGATTTGCAAAGTACACACGGATCCGAATGTCGCAGACCCGTTGACTAAAGACCTCTCTCACATGCAAAGCATGATCGAACCCCAGAACTCATTGGGTGTTAGATTCATAACAATGTAAATCACATGGTGATGTGAACTAGATTATTGACTCTAGTGCAAGTGGGAGACTGTTGGAAATATGCCCTAGAGGCAATAATAAATTGGTTATTATTATATTTCCTTGTTCGTGATAATCGTTTATTATCCATGCTTTAATTGTATTGATTGGAAACTCAAATACATGTGTGGGTACATAGACAACACTGTGTCCCTAGTATGCCTCTAGTTAACTAGTTCGTTGATCAAAGATGGTCAAGGTTTCCTGGCCATAGACATGAGATGTCATTTGATAACGGGATCACATCATTAGGAGAATGATGTGATGGACAAGACCCAAACTATAAACATAGCATATGATCGTGTCAGTTTATTGCTATAGTTTTCTGCATGTCAAGTATCTGTTCCTATGACCATGAGATCATGCAACTCACTGACACCGGAGGAATACCTTGTGTGTATCAAACATCACAACGTAGCTGGGTGACTATAAAGATGCTCTACAGGTATCTCCGAGGGTGTCTGTTGAGTGGGCATGGATCAAGACTGGGATTTGTTACTCCGTGTGACGGAGAGGCATCTCAGGGCCCACTCGGTAATACAACATCACAATAAGCCTTGCAAGCAATGTGACTAAGTGTTAGCCATGGGATCTTG
Source organism: Elymus sibiricus (assembly GCA_039707655.1). Classification (NCBI taxonomy): domain Eukaryota; kingdom Viridiplantae; phylum Streptophyta; class Magnoliopsida; order Poales; family Poaceae; genus Elymus; species Elymus sibiricus. Next base: position 280,131,378 of record CM077667.1, read on the forward strand.
TATTACGGAACGAGTAAAGAGACTTGCCGGTAATGAGATTGAACTAGGTATAGAGATACCGACGATCGAATCTCGGGCAAGTAACATACCGAAGAACAAAGGGAACAGCGTACGGGATTAACTGAATCCTTGACATAGAGGTTCAACCGATAAAGATATTTGTAGACTATGTAGGAACCAATATGGGCATCCAGGTCCCGCTATTGGTTATTGACCATGGAGGTGTCTCGGTCATGTCTACATAGTTCTCGAACCCGCAGGGTCTGCACACTTAAGGTTCGGTGACGTTTCGGTATAGTAGAGTTATGTATGGTGGTGACCGAAGGTTGTTTGGAGTCCCGGATGAGATCCTGGACGTCACGAGGAGCTCCGGAATGGTCCGGAGGTAAAGATTGATATATAGGAAGTCCTGTTTTGGTCACCGGAAAAGTTTTGGGTACTTCGGTAGTGTACCGGGAGTGCCGGGAGGGTACCGGGGGCCATCGGGAGGGGTGTCTCGACCCAAAGGACCTCATGGGCTGTGGGAGGAGTCAAACCAGCCCCTAGTGGGCTGGCCAAACCACCCCCCCACTAAGGCCCATGTGGCTAGGGGTGGGAAAAACCCAAAGGTGGAAAGGTGGAAGGGGTTTCCAAGTGGAGAGGAGGAATCCTACTCCTAGTAGGATTGGAGTAGGACTCCTCCACCTCCAATTTTGGCCAACCCTTGAGGGTTTGAGGCTGCCTCCTCCCCTCCCTCCATCCTATATATACTACAGGATTTAGAGGGGACAGCTAACCCTAATTGCCACGTGCTCCCTCTACTTCCTCTAGATCGTTTTCTCCTTTAGTCTAGTTTCGGCGGTGCTTAGGCGAAGCCCTGCCGGAATAGTTCCACCACCACCGCCGCCGCGCCGTCGTGCTGCCGGAGAACTCATCTACCTCTCCGCCCCCTCTTGCTGGATCAAGAAGGCAGAGATCGTCATCGAGCTGTACGTGTGCTGAACGTGGAGGTGCCGTCCGTTCGGCGCTAGATCGGAAGGACCGTGATCAGGATCGCGAGACAATTAGTGATTTGATCGCGGGACGGATCGTGATGGGATCGCGGGACGGATCATGATTGGATCGCAAGATGGATCGTGATGGGATCGCGGGACGCTCGTCTATTTGGATCGCGAAGACGTTCGACTACATCAACCGCGTTTCTTAACGCTTCCCGCTTAGCGATCTACAAGGGTATGTAGATCCACTCTCCCTCTCGTAGATGCTCATCACCATGGGTAGATCTTGCGTGTGCGTAGGAAAATTTTTGTTTCCCATGCAACGTTCCCCAACAGGGCAGCGGTAGTACTGCTTGTTACTACCGCCCTACTACCGCTCTGGTGGCGCGGGGTTCCAGACACCAGGCGAGAGGGTATCTGGTGCCCCGCGTAGGGCGCCAGAGCCACCCAGCGGTACTACCGCTGGCACGGGTGGTAGTACCGCCTATAAGCGGTACTGCCGCGCTAGCCAGAACGGTACTACCGCGGGAGAGTAACAAAGAACCCAAGCAACCAGATGGAAACAGTAAAACCAGAACTGCCATAACCTTCGCATATGAGCTCCGAATTGAGCAAACTCAAGCTTATAATAAGAAGAGGTAGTATACAAATGCCAACGATATCAAGATGTGAAACCTCTATTGGTGAATGAAGAACTGGCAAAAACTCCAACATCGAAAACCTCATAGAAGATGCATATGGACTCCGTTTTCGATGAACTCGAGCTTGTCATGAAGATGACCATAAGCTCTTAAAACTCACAAAGAGCAACACCAAACAAGAACCAACAAAGATGATGATGCAAGGATGCAAATGGTTTGAGCTCTCAACGAAGGATACGATCAAGCTACTCACTTGAGAGCCCCCCCCCCTTGATAGTACGGCAATCGATCCTATAACCCGGTCTCCCAACTACCACCATGAGACCGGTGAAATAGAAAACCTATCAAGGGCAAACCTATACCTTGCACATAGTCCACTTGAGCTAGATGATGACGATCTTGACTTCCTCAAGATGGACCACCTTTCTTGATGCGTTGGCTCGATGAAGACTATTAGATTGCTCCCCCATACTCCACTATGGGAGAACCACTCTTCGGCACATCTTCACAAGTCCATTGTCACCACAATGGACGGCAAGCTTCAAGCATGATCTCTCCGTGATGCTTTACTTGAGCTTGCACACCGCAACCTTGATGACGATCACCACTTGATGTCATCTTCCATGGGCTGTATGGGATCTTCCTCTTGATGCAATCCCATGGAAATATACCTAACCCCACATAGAACTCTCACGTAGACCATGGGTTAGTACACAAAGCATAATGGACAATGCTTACCATACCATGGGATCACTTGATCCCTCTTGGTACATCTTTGTACGCTTTGTGTGTTGATCAGCTTGATTCACTCTTTGACTTAGTCTTGATCAACCTTGTATCTTATCTTCTCTCTTCATAAAGATGATGTCTTGAAGGTAAACATGAATGCTCACACAGTCTTCTTCTTCAAGACATGCTTGCAGTAAGCTCAACTCTTACATACCAATCTTTGGATAACACCTTGAATACCACCTTGGTCACCATATAAACTCCTTGAAACCAACAGATGGACTTCAAGAAGTGCATATGGACAAATCCTTCGAATGTAACTCAAGGCAACCATTAGTCCATAGGGATGTCATCAATTACCAAAACCACACATGGAGAAATGTGCTCTTACAGCCCCCTCGGGTGGCCAAAGACGCCCCTCTCTGGTCTATAAATTCTTATTATTCCCCAAAACCTTAAAAAGCCTCCCGAAACACTTTTTCCGCCGCTGCAAGTCTCTGTTCCATCGTGTGCCCATCTGGAGCCCTGTTCCGGTGCCTTGCTGGAGGGGGGATCGATCATGGAGGGCCTCTACATCAACCTTGCTTTTCCCATGGTGATGTGTGAGTAGTTCCCTACAGAGCTACGGGTCCGTAATTAGTACCTAGATGACTATCTCTCTCTCTCTCTCTCCCTTGATCTTCAATACAAAGTTCACCGCATCTTCGTGGTGATCTATTCGATGTAATCACTTTGTGCGGCGCGTTTGTTGGGATCCGATGAATTGTGGGTTTATGTTCAGATTATTCATGAAAAAGATTTGAGTCTTCTCTGATTTCTATTAGGCTTCTTATTTGTATGATTATTATAGCTTCGTAAATCTCTCCGATCTATTGAAATAGTTTGACCGACTAGATTGATATTTCTTCAGTGAGAGGGGTGCGTTGTAGTGGGTTCAATCTGACGGATTTCTATATTCCAGTGACAAAGTAGGGGACAAGATACGTCTTTGTGGTTGCTGCCACTAAGGATAAAACGATGGGGTTAATTAATATTGACTGAATTCTCTTTGTCTACATCATGTCATTGTTCTCCAAGCATTACTCTGTTTTACTTAATACTCTAGATGCATGTTGGATAGCGGTCGATGGGTGGAGTAATAGTAATAGGTGCAGGCAGGAGTCGGCCTATTTTCTTATGGACGTGATGCCTATATATACATGATCATTGTCGTGAATAAAGATTTCATAACTATGCGCTTTTCTATCAATTGCCCAATAGTAATTTGTTTACCCACCGTATGCCTACTAAACGAGAGAAGCCACTAGAGAACACTACGGCCCCCGGGTCTATTCACTTATAAATTTACAAAAGCCTTCAATACCTTGCTTCCATTTATTATTTTTTATTTTATTTTGCAATTTATAATATTCATTTATCATCCATATACTTCACTAGCTTGCAAATAACGAGTCCAAGGGGATTGACAACCCTTTTACCCGCGTTGGGTGCAAGTGTTTGCTCCTTTGTGTGCATTTGCTGAAGATGGGCGTTGCATGCTACTCCTATTGGTTCGATAAACTTGGTTCTCTACTGAGGGAAATACTTATCTATACTGTGCTGCATCACCCGTTCCTCTTCATGGAAAATCCAACGCAGATTACAAGTATCAAGAGACTATATACATACACGTTCGCGACCAAACAGATAACAGTACCTACCCTTCGACTGGGTGGGCCCCAACTGTCAGGTGCGAATAAGGAGGCACTTCCTTGTGTACAAAGATATAGCTGGTGGGTCCCAACGGTCACGGGAAGAATCATTTTTTGCGTACGAAGGAGGTTTGTTGACCACGTTCACCACACCACACCGAGTGCACCAAGGCGATGGACGACAATGAGGCCCCGGACGGGAATGACCCAAAGATGGGGAAGATGCAGCAGTGGAGTCGCGGACGACGAGGAGTACGAGGGTTGAATGGTTCGGGTGCGGCGTGGGGCTGCTGTCAGTGGAGAATAACAGGAGGTGTGGAGAGGTGGAGGGATGACCTAGCCGACAGTGGGGTAGCGCTTCACAGTAACGCGTGCCGCTAGAGGCGGGAGCAGGAGGTCCCGCCGGTGCTGGAGGAAGAAGACGAGAGATTGAAGATGCATGCCGGCCGTTGGATGTAATCCAACAACTACTGAAGTCAGAATCATTTGTTTACTAAGTTGACAATGCCTTGCGTAGGTTTCGACCTATTTGCCCACATGTCAACATCCAAAAATGTGAATGGTATTCAATCATTTTTTTACAATCTACAGTACATTTGTTGGGATGGGTGAACAAATAATGTAGCATCTATGCGACCCATTTATTTATTTTTCTTACAAATTACAACCCTTTTTTTACTTTCTAGAAATACAAGAATTTGCTGGGCTGGTTGAAAATATAATCTTGGGTTGGACGGAGCAATATTATAAAAAATAAACTGGTACTGAGCATTTTATTATAAATAAAAGTAGATAATGAGCGCGTTACAATTACATTGGTCCTTAAATATTAGCAAGATTTTATACGCAATCACCATGATTTTCCAAGCAAACTTATTGTTAAACATTTCCTTTTATAAGTTAATAAGACGTGGGATATTTTTGCAGGCTAACGTGGGACAATTGAGGTTGTTTTAGGGAAAAGCCATTGGGATAAAAAAAACAGCGATGGGAGGAATAAAAATAAAAAATAAAGGATGCGGGAACATCAATAGAAAGGTTGGAAGAAGGAAAGGTGAAGTGAGTACTTATTTCATTTTTAATATATATATATATCTATTAAATATATATAACAATAATATATAATTACATAAATATAATAAAGATATATATATATATGTATAATATAGTTAGAAGGAAAACATAAGTTGGACCTGACATTCTTATTGTTATAGAAAAATAGAACAAAGCTCTGCGTTTTGTTAAAAACCCATAAGTTGGACTGTGGGTGTTTAAGAAAAAATAAAACCTAGGTTAGGAGGATCATAGGCTAGTAGATACATGTTGGACCTAAAAAAATAAGTTGAAACTACTGTGTCGACATGTCGTGGGTTGGTAGGTCCATAGTCCTAGTAAACTTATCTTGTTTATTGACTACGTTGACAATCCCGTGGGTCGAGACGTCAGTATACCATTAGGAGGAAGCTTTTTATAATTAAGGAGGCACTTGTTGGACCTTCTAGGTCCCAACTGTCAGCCTCTCCAGGTATAGTCCTTTAAAAATTGCTCTCATTTGTTGACTATGTTGACAACGACAGACTGCGACACCGAGGTGAGCGCACAAAAGCAGAGGACGACATCGAGGCCTCGGACGGGAACGAAACAGAGCCGAGGAAGACGTGGTAGTGTAGCGACAGGCGGAAGAGGGGATGACGGTTAACTGGTTCGGGTGCAAGGGTGCGTCGGTGGGGCTGCCGTTGCTTGAGAATAAAAGGAAATGTTGGAGAGTAGAGGGATGGCCTGGCCATCGCCATAGGCTAGGATGGGTCATCGCGGCGTGCGCGGCAGCGCCGCTAGGCGATGTAGGTGGGAGCAGGCGGTCCTGCTGGCTTTGGTTTGGTTCTTTTGGCTAGAGGAAGAGGAAGAAATATTGCACAAGAACGTGAGATATTAATTGGTACAAGAACTGTCGACTGTGGACTGAGTTTGACCACATATTTGACTAGTAATATGTTAATGCATGCCACTTATACTTCCTATCATATTTTTTGCTTGGGAACTACAATTGCAAGTATTAGTGTGGGCGCTTTACTTAAATTTTATTCTTAAAACATGCAAAGCACTGGCTCATTGTATCAGTACCTGAATAAATTTCTTAGGCTATGCACCTTGTTTTTGTCGAACACACCGGAATAGCCTTGTGGCTACACGCCCTCCCCAACACCTGCTCGGCCCAATTTCATTTCTCGCCGGGGCTGTGGAAAAATCCCCTATTGTTACCTCTGCCCTTACTGACATGTGGGCCCCCCTTGTCATCCACACACACCACCTCCAACAATTAGCAAAAAATCGTCCCTAGTTTTCTCTGTTTCCCGCACACTCGACGTTGTCTGGGTATTTTGAAAATACCATATCTTTTTGGCTGTGCATCATATAAAGATGTACTATACATGAATGTTGATCAATGATACGTCTCCAACGTATCTGTAATTTTTGATTGTTCCATGCTGATATATTATCATTCTTAAATTGGGTCATTATTTACCAATTTATAATATTTTTGAGCACTAACATATTGACCCAGTGCCAAGTGCCAGTTGCTGTTTTCTGCGTGTTTTTTACTTTGCAGATTTCCTTTACCAAACGAAGTCCAATCGCCACAAAACTTTTTGACGATTTTTTCCGGACCAAAACAAGACCAACAAGCCTCGGAGGATAGCCGGGAGCCTCAGGGAGGCTCCACAAGCCAATAGGGCGTGACCCCAGGGGGGTGCCCTGATAGCTTGTGGGCCCTCTATGGCTTTCCCAACCTCGTTCTCCGGCCTATAAATTCTTATTAATCCTGGAAACAATCAGGAGAGCCTCGAAAACCTTTTTCTGCCGCCGCAAGTCTCAGTTCCACCGCGATCCCATCTGGAGCTCCGTTCCGGCACCCTACCGGATGGCGGATCGATCACGGAGGGCCTCTTCATCAACCTTCCTACCCTCATGATGATGTGTGAGTAGTTTACCACAGACCTACAGGTCTATAGCTAGTACCTAGATGGCTATCTCTCTCTCATATGATCTTCAATACAATGATCATCGCATCTTTGCTTTGATCCATCTGATGTAATCCTATTGTGCGGTGTGTTTGTTGGGATCCGATGAATTGTGGGTTTATGTTCAGATTATTCATGAAAAGTATTTGAGATACCTCTGATATATATTGTCTCTTAATTTCATGATCATTATAGCTTCCTACCCTCATGATGATGTGTGAGTAGTTCCCTACAGACCTACGGGTATGTAGTTAGTACCTAGATGGCTATGTCTCTCTCTCTTGATCTTCAATACAAAGTTCACCGCATCTTCGCGGTGATCTATTCGATGTAATCACTTTGTGCGGTGCATTTGTTGGGATCCGATGAATTGTGGGTTTATGTTCAGATTATTCATGAAAAATATTTGAGTATTCTCTGATTTCTATTATGATTCTTATTTGCATGATTATTATAGCTTCTTAAATCTCTCCGATCTATTGAAATAGTTTGGCCAACTTGATTGATATTTCTTCAATGAGAGGGGTGCGTTGTAGTGGGTTCAACCTGACGGATTTCTATATCCCAGTGACAAATTAGGGGACAAGATACTTATTTATGTTGCTGCAACTAAGGATAAAACTATGGGGTTAATTGATATTGATTGAATTCTCTTTTTCTACATCATGTCATTGTTCTCCAAGCATAACTCTGTATTACTTAATACTCTAGATGCATGCTGGATAGCGGTCGATGGGTGGAGTAATAGTAATAGGTGCAGGAAGGAGTCGGCCTATTTGCTTATGGAAGTGATGCCTATATAAACATGATCATTGCCGTGAATATCGCATGACTATCTGCTTTTCTTTCAATTTCCCAACAGTAATTTGTTACATACATGAGAGATGCCGCTAGGGAACACTATGGCCCCCGGGTCTATTCACTTATATATTCGCAAACGCAATTGCTACCTTGCTGCCTTTATTTACCCTTTATTTTATTTTGCAATTTATATTTATCAACAATTATCTACACAACTCATTTGCTTGCAAATAACGAGATCAAGGGGATTGACAACCCTCTTACCCGCGTTGCGTGCAAGTCGTTTGTTCTTTTGTGTGCAGTCGCTGAAGACGGTTGAGAAGTGATATTCCTATTGGTTCGATAAACCTTGGTTTCATAACTGAGGGAAATACTTACCCACCTTGTGCTGCAACTACCCGTTCCTCTTCACGGAAAACCCAACAGAGATCACAAGTATCAGGAAGGATTTCTGGCACCATTGCCGGGGAATATCATCATCAACTATCAAGTAGCTTACCACAAATTTTCATTCACTTGTTTATCTTTTTATTTAATGTTATATTTAGTGTGTCTCATAAAAATAAAAAATACAAAATATTTATCTTTGCTTGTTACTAGTTTACTTCGTCGCTTGCTTGTTTACTTATCTTGCTTGCTAGTTTCCTCGTGTGGTCACCATGTCTCAAGATACTACTAAGTTGTGTGACTTCTCAAATACTAATAATTATTATTTTATTAGTACTCCTATACCACCCGCCGCTAGTGTGGAGGCTTTTGATATTAATGCTGCATTGCTGAATCTTGTCATGAAAGATTAATTTTCAGGAAATCCTAATGAGGATCCCACTTCACATCTTAATACCCTTGTTGAATTATGTGATACGCAAAAGAAAAAGGATATGGATAATGATATTGTCAAATTAAAATCATTTCCTTTTTCACTTAGAGATAAAGCAAAGGCTTGGTTTTCATCTTTACGTCGCAACAGTATTGGAACATGGGATAAGTGTAAAGATGCTTTTATTGGCAAATATTTTCCTCCTGCTAAGATCATCTCCCTTAGAAATCAAATAATGAATTTTAAACAGCAAGATCAAGAGCATGTTGCACAAGCTTGGGAGAGAATGAAATTGATGACAAGAAATTGCCCTACTCATGGCTTGAATTTGTGGATGATTATAGAAAATTTCTATGCGGGACTAAACTTTGTGTCTAGAAATCTTCTAGATTCTGCTGCAGGTGGTACCTTTATGGATGTGACCTTAGGAGATGCCACCAAACTTCTAGACAACATCATGGCAAATTATTCTCAATGTCATACCGAGAGAGCTCCAACTGGTAAGAAGGTAAATTCCGTTGAAGAAATCGCTACTTTGAGTGAAAAAGGGGATGCTCTTATGAACATGGTTGCTAATAAAAATGCCAATGTTGATCCAAATGATATTCCCTTGTCTACTTTGATTGAGCAAAATAATTATTCTATTGATGTGAACTTTGTCTCGCGAAATAATTTCAACAATAATGCTTATAGAGGCAATTTCAATGCTAGGCCTTATCCCGATAATCCTCCTAACAACTATGGAAAATCATATGGTAATTCTTATGGAAATCCTTCTACCAATTCTAGTAGGATGCCCTCTGATCTTGATAATACAATTAAATAATTTATTAATTCTCAAAAGGTTTTCAACATTACGGTAGAAGAAAAATTGCATATGATTGATACCTTGGCTAAAAATGTGGATAGAATTGCTATTGATGTGGAAACTCTTAAAAGTAAAACTTTGCCACCAAAGCATGATTTTAATGAAACTATAAAATCTATCCAATTGTATATTAATGAAAGTAAGGAGAGGACCGCTAAGTTGAGAGCTAAGCGGGAATTCCTAGAAAAAGCTCTTCCACCTGGTTTTTACCGGAATCATGATGAGGATATTAAAATGATTGGAATTAATCCTATTGATTATTTGTTTACCTATCTGAATATAAATGATAAAAATAATGGAGTTGAACCAACTCTAGCTAAGGAGGACCCCGTTTGCTTGGTGAGCGAGGATTCCAATGCTAAAACTGGAAAAAACAGCTTTGGAGAGGTCAAAACTTTATCTAGTGACGTGTCACCTATCTTGAACTACAAGGATTTTAATTATGAGAGCTTCTCCTTAGTAGAATGTATTTCCTTGTTGCAAACCATTATTATCTCACCTAATTCTTATGAACAAAACAAGGCTTTTACCGAACATATAGTAGAGGCTATGATAAAAGCTTATGATGAGAAACTTGAGCTTGAAGGTCTATTCCTTGAAAATTGCATGATGAGTGGGAACCTACTATAAAAATAAATATAAATAAATATGAGTGCAATGCTTTGTGTGACCTTGGTGCTAGTGTTTCAACTATACCTAAAATTCTTTGTGACGTGCTTGGTCTCACTAATATTGAAGATTGTTCCCTTAACTTGCATCTTGCGGATTCTACCATTAAGAAACCTTTGGGTAGAATAAATGATGTGCTTATTATTGCAAATAAAAATTATGTGCCTGTATATTTTATTGTGCTTGATATTGATTGCAATCCTTCTTGTCCCATAATACTTGGGAGACCTTTCCTACGAACTATATGTGCAATCATTGACATGAAAGAGGGAAATATAAGGTTCCAATTTCCTTTGAAGAAAGGGATGGAACATTTCCCTAGAAAGAGAATTAAACCACCTTATGAATCAATTATGAGATCCACTTATGGGTGGAGTGTCAAAGATGACAATACTGGAAACTATGCATTATGCCTAGCTAGAGGCATAAAACAATAGCGCTTCTTGGAGGCAACCCAATAGTTATCTTACTTTTTTGTTTTTAATTTCTATTTGGTTGTGATAACATGATTATTGCCTCTGTAATTATTATGTATTTATGTTTTAATTAGTGTTTGTGCCAAGTAAAGCCTTTGGGATGACCCACATGATGAGTAGAATTGATACGGTGCAAAAACAGAAACTTTAGTGTTAAGTACAGGAATTTTCATTTTTTACTGGAACATGATCTTTGTCTGAAATTTTTACAAAATATTTCTCTGCAAATTCTTCAGGTTTTCCTAATTTTTCATAATTGTTAGAGTTACAGAAGTATGCGTGCTTACATAACATTACAGACTGTTCTGTTTTAAACAGATTCTGTTTTACTTGTGTAGTTTGCATGTTTTGATGATGCTATTGATTGTATTGGGGGGTATAAGCCATGGAGAAGTTAAAACACAGTACCTATTATGAAAAATTTAAATTTGAATCAATTTATAACAGTACCTAAAGTATTTGATATGTCGCTTATACTAACGGATCTCACGAAGTTTTGTTGAGTTTTGTGTGATTGAAGTTTTCAAGTTTTGGGTGTTATCACGATGAGCTAAAGAATGAAGAGAGGCAAGAGCCTAAGCTTGGGGATTCGCAAGGCACCCCAAGGTAATATTCTAAGGAAGGCTCAAGCGTCTAAGCTTGGGGATGCCCCGGGAAGGCATCCCCTCTTTTGTCTCAATTCATCGGTATGTCACTTGGAGCTATATTTTTATTCGTCACATGATATGAGTTTTGCTTGGAGCGTCATTTGCTTTAGTTTGCTTTTACTTTCGGTTTGCCACAATCATTGTTTGCTGGACACACCTATCTAAGAGAGACACACCTTCATCATAATTTTCTAGAATACTCTATGTTCTTCACTTATATCTTTTGAGCTCGGCAGTTGCTCTAGTACTTCACTTATATCTTTTTGAGCACGGTGGCATGTAGATTTTATAGAAATGATTTCACTCTCGTTCTTCACTTATATTTGTTTGAGAGTTATCAAATAGTGACGGTAATTTGCATGGGTCATAAGATTAGTCCAAAAATATTAAGTATCCAATGAGTGATAATCAAAACCATCATGTAGCACATATATAGAATGAGGATTGATAATATTGATGTAGTAATCTGAAAATGTGTGAGTCCAAATTTTTTAATTTGTAGAAGTGTCGATATTCATAGATGTTAATTTCTTATTTGTATAAAAATTAAAAGGGCATGGTGATGATGTGTGAGCATTTCTGTTCCTCGTTGAAATCCTAGTGTTGTTTCGGGTCGGAAGCGCGCGATGGTTAACTCCTCCCAACCTCTTCCCTCGGGGCATGCTGAGAATGCTTTGATTTGTGTTAAAACTAATAAAACTTTGCAATAAGTATATGAGTTCTTTATGACTAATGTGAAACCATGGACTTACGCAATCACATCTTCCCATATTTGCTAGCCTCTTCGGTACCGTGCATCGCCCATTTTCACTTTGAGGATCGGTGCAACTCTCGCCGGTGCATCCAAACCCCGTGACATGATACGCTCTGTCACACATAAGCCTTATTATATCTTCCTCAAAACAGCCACCATACCTACCTATCATGGCATTTCCATAGCCATTCCAAGATATATTGCCATGCAAATTCCATCATCATTTCACATGACTAGTTCGTTCATCATCATATTGCTTTGCATGATCATACAAAGCTGACATAGTATTTGTGGCAAAGCCACCATTCATATATTTTTGATACATGTCATGGTAGATCATTGCACATCCTGGTACACTACCAGAGGCATTCATATAGAGTCATATCTTCATATCAGTTCTCCATATTGAGTTGTAAGTAAATAAAAGTGTGATGATCATTGTTAGAGCATTGTCCCAGTGAGGAAAGAATGATGGAGACCATGACTCCCCCACAAGTCTGGAAGAGTCTCCAGACGAAAATGAAAATGGGGGAGGCCAAATGAGCCCACCATATATTAAAAAAATGAATGAGAGAAAATGAGAGAAGGGACTTTGCTACTATCCTTTACCACACTTGTGCCTCAAAGTGGCACCATGTTCCTCATATGTCGAGAGTCCCATGATATATCACTTCCATATTGCTAGTGGGAATTTCATCATTTTAAAACTTGGCTTGTATATTCCGATGATGGGCTTCCTCAAATGCCCGAGGTCTTCATGAGCAAGCAAGTTGGATGCACACCCACTTAGCTTCATTTGAGCTTTCATACACTTATAGCTCTAGTGCATCATTTTTGCATGGCAGTCCCTACTCCTTGCATTGACATCTATCGATGGGCATATCCATAGCCCATTGGTACGCCTAGTTGATGCGAGACTATCTTCTTCACTTTTACCCTATTGATATCTACCACCATATTCTATTCTACCTAAATGCTATGTCCAATGGCTCACGCTCATGTATTGCGTGGAGAATAAAAAGTTTATGCACCTTGAAAAGGTACGATCCAATTCCCTGACTTGCGCACCGTGGTGCTTGACATTTGTATTAATGTGGTGAAGATGGAGCCATGACTTGCTAATTAAATAAGATGAATAATGGGTAGACATCTTTTGAGGATCGTATGCTTTGAAAAAGTAAATGATTTTGTTTCTTATACTTTTAAGTATTACTATGTTAATGTCTATTGATTCATCGTTTCTCATTGAGCATACATGCATAAGATTACATAATGGATAGCATGCCACATCAAAAATTCTGTTTTTATCATTTACCTACTCGAGGACGAGCAGGAATTAAGCTTGGGGATGCTTGATACGTCTCCAACGTAACTATAATTTTTGATTGTTCCATGCTGATATATTATCATTCTTAGATACTTTTTGGGTCATTATTTACCAATTTATAATATTTTTGAGCACTAACCTATTGACCCAGTGCCAAGTGCCAGTTGCTGTTTTCTGCGTGTTTTTTACTTTGCAGATTTCCTTTACCAAACGAAGTCCACTTGCCACAAAACTTTTTGATGATTTTTTCTAGACCAAAAGAAGACCAACAAGCCTTGGAGGATAGCCAGGAGCCTCAGGGAGGCTCCACAAGCCAACTGGGCACGACCCTAGGGGGGCCACGCCCTGATAGCTTGTGGGCCCCCTGTGGCTCTCCCGACCTTGTTCTTCGGCCTATAAATTCTTATTAATCCTGGAAACCCTTAGGAGAGCCTCGACAACCTTTTTCTGCCGCCGCAAGTCTCTGTTCCTCCACGATCCCATCTGGAGCTCCGTTCCGGCACCCTGCCGAAGGGGGGATCGATCACGGAGGGCCTCTTCATCAACCTTGTTGCCCTCATGATGATGTGTGCGTAGTTTACCACAGACCTACGAGTCCATAGCTAGTACCTAGATGGCTATCTCTCTCTCATATGATCTTCAATACAATGATCATCGCATCTACACCTTGATCCATCCGATGCAATCCTATTATGCGGTGTGTTTGTTGGGATCCGATGAATTGTGGGTTTATGTTCAGATTATTCGCGAAAAGTATTTGCGATAACTCTGATATATATTGTCTCTTAATTGCATGATCGTTATAGCTTCGTAATGCTCTCCGATTTATTGATGTGCTTTGGCCAAGTAGATTGATATTTCTTCGGTGGGAGTAGTGCGTTGTAGTAGGTTCAACCTCGTGAGTTTCTATATCCTAGTGACAAAAAGGGAGAAGATGCATCTTTGTGTTGTTGCTACTAAGGATAAAACTATGGGGTTAATTCATATTAATTGAGTTTACTTTGTCTACATCATGTCATTGTTCTCCAAGCATTACTCTGTTTTACTTAATACTCTAGATGCATGCTGGATAGCGATCAATGGGTGGAGTAATAGTAATAGGTGCAGGCAAGATTTGGCCTATTTGCTTATGGACATGATGCCTATATAGACATGATCATTGCCATGAATATCGCATAACTATCCGCTTTTCTGTCAATTGTCCAACAGTAATTTGTTACCCTTCGTATGTTGCCTACATGAGAGATGCCGCTAGGGAACACTATGGCCCCCGGGTCTATTCACTTATATATTCGCAAACGCAATTGCGAACTTGCTGCCTTTATTTAACCTTTATTTTATTTTGCAATTTGTATTTATCAACAATTATCTACACAACTCATTTGCTTGCAAATAACGAGATCAAGGGGATTGACAACCCTCTTGCCCGCGTTGGGTGCAAGTCGTTTGTTCTTTTGTGTGCAGTCGCTGAAGACGGTTGAGAAGTGATATTCCTATTGGTTTAATAAACCTTGGTTTCATAACTAAGGGAAATACTTACCCACCTTGTGCTGCAACTACCCGTTCCTCTTCACGGAAAACCCAACGCAGATCATAAGCATCAATCAACATGATGTTAAATTGCTGCTAGTTCCATTTTAGACCATGAATAAAATTTCCAACATGCTATTATCCTTGCACGACATGTTGATATAAGTACTCTACCTGTGAAACTTGCAGTTTCTTATCAAACTGAAACTTGCAGTTTCTTCTCTGGAAAACACATGTCTGCACTTTTACATGAAAGCACTAAAAATAGATCTCTGAAATTCAAAAAATACTTGATGTGCTTAATACTGCAAAGATCTGAAATTCAAAAGACATTCATATATGAAAGTACTCAAACTACACAACACAAAACACAATTCACAACATGCAAATACCGATAACCCTAAGCTACTCCTATGATTATTCATCAGAGAACTCCCCTCCTATTCCTCGGCCGCAGACCGCCGGCCCGTGAGACGAGGTGAATGGTAAGGGGACCTTGGAGAATGGCGGGGAAGCGTCGTCGCGACAACTTGTTTCCTCCTCTTGCATTTGGGTACGTCCGAGGAAGACTCCATTGGCTTGCTTTGGCACGCCACCCTCAAAAACGACACCGGTAACTGGATGCTAGATCCTGGACCCTATGGATGCTCGATCTTGGATCGATAGTCCAACACCTTCCTATCACGACTGACTTCGGTGAATCTGTCTACTCCATGGCCAAGAGGAGCAGCTCTATATGCTCCTGGGAAGATCATCGCCTTTTCGCTCAGTTTGAGATATTTGACCATCTCCATCGCCGTCGCTGCTAATTGTCGCTGGTTGTTAAACCACGACTTGATCTCTACCGTCCTGGCTAACTCCACATGGTCGCCCCCTGCAATCGTCATGTATCGGTTGTACTCCTCCATGGATCTACTTCCCCATAGCCGGTGGTGATTTTGGAATGGAAGAGGAGCGGCAGTGGTTTTGAAATGGAAGAGGAGCGGCGGTGGTTTTGGAATGGAAGAGGAGAGGAACGGTGGTGGTTTTCTAATGGAAGAGGAGCAGCGGGTGGTTTTGGATTGGACTAGACGAAGAGGAGCGGCGCCGCGCTACGAGTGGATAAATCAGATTCTTCCTAATGACTAATTTTCCTCTCACTTAAGAAATGACCCCTTCGAATTTGTGCAATTTTTTGACCATATATCTAACTATTAAAATGTTAGTGCATGTCTGATACGTCTCCAACATATATATAATTTTTGATTGTTTCGTGCTATTATATTATCAATCTTAGATATTTTGTATCATTTTTTGGGACTAACCTATTAACCTAGTGACTAGTGCAAGTTCCTGTTTTTTGTGCGTTTTTGACTTTTCAAAAAATCAATACCAAACTAAGTCCAAACATGATGAAACTTTACGGTGATTTTTTCTGGACCAGAAGAGACCCTAGAAGGTTCGGGAGGAGGCCAAAACACTTACGGGAGAGCGATGAGCTCACCTGGCGCACCCGGGGGGGTAGGGCGCGCCCCCTGAGCCTGTCGCTCCCTGTAGGCCCATTTGACCTAATTCCACCCCCATATATTCTCAAATATTCCCAAACCAACAGCGAGACACCCGAAAGACTTTTTCCACCACTGCAAGCCTTTGTTCTTCCGCAATCCCATCTAGAGACCTTTTCAGGTACTCTATCGGAGGGGGGGCCATCACGGGGGCCATCTACGTCAACCTTGCTGCCTCCATGATGATGCGTGAGTAGTTCACTACAGACCTACGGGTCCATAGCTACTAGCCAGATGGCTTCTTCTCTCTCTTTGATCTTCAATACCATGTTATCCTCGATCTTCTTGGAGTTCTTTTCGATGTAATCTTCTTTTACGATGTGTTTGTTTGGATCCGATGAATTGTGGGTTTAGGATCCGATTATTCATTGAAAGTAATTGAGTCTTTTCTGAACTTTATTATGCATGATTGTTATAGCTTTGTATTTCTATTTTATCTATTCATTTGGTTTGGCCAACTAGATTGATTTATCTTCAGTGGGAGAGGTGCTTTGTAGTGGGTTCAATCTTGCGATGCTCTATATCGTAGTAAACAGAAGGGTACAAGACACCTATTGTATTGTTGACATTAAGGATAAAACGATGGGGATATGAACATATTGCTTGTCTTCCTTTGTCTACATCATGTCATCTTGCTTAAAGCGTTACTCTATTTGTCATGAACTTATCACCATATATGCAGGCAGGAGTCGGTCGATTGGTGGAGTAATAATAGTAGATGCAGGATCGTTTTGGTCTACTTGTCATGGACGTGATGCCTATATACATGATCATTGCCATGGATAACATCATAACTATGTGCTTTTCTATCAATTGCCCAACAGTAATTTGTTTACCCACCGTATGCTATGTGTTCAAGAGAGAAGCCTCTAGTGAAAACTATGGATCCCAGATCTATTTAATCATATTGCTAAAAACAAAAAATACCTTGCTGCAATTCATTCACTTTCTTTTTACTTTTATTTTTATATATCTATCACTATCAGAATTAATCCCTGCAATTAACGAGTTCAAGGTGATTGACAACCCTCTTGCCCGCGTTGGGTGCAAGTGTTTACTGTTGTGTGTGTAGGTGCTGACAACGAGAATTTGTGTGGTTCTCCTATTGGTTCGATAACCTTAGTTCTCACCGAGGGAAATACTATCCTTAACTTTATTGCTTCGTGCTTCCTCTTTGCGGAAAATCCCAACGCAGCTCACAAGAAGCACAAAGAATTTCTTGCACCGCTGTTGGGGAGACATCATCAAATTCTCACCAGGTTTCTACATAGAAACTATCATGCACTTGTTCTACTTTTTATTTTCCTCTCTTTTTCCTCTCCCTCCACTTCTCTAAAAAATCAGAAACACAAAAATATTTTGTTTGCTTGCTTGCTTTGTCACTATGTATCAAGAAAATACCAACTTGTGTGACTTTTCAAATGCTAATAACAATGATTTTATTAGTACTCCAAGAACACCCGCCACTAGTGCGGAGTCTTATGATACTAATGATGATTTGCTGAATCTTGCTATGAAAGAACAATTTGCTAGAAGTCCTAATGAGGACACTGCTTCCCATCTTAATACCTTCATTGAATATGTGATATGCAAATGAAAAAAAGATGTGGATAATGATATTGTTAAGTTGAAATTATTACCTTTCTAACTAAGAGATAAAGCTAAAACTTGGTTTTCATCCTTGCCTCGTAAGAGTAATGGTACTTGGAATAAGTGTAAGGATGCTTTATTGCCAAGTATTTTCCTCCTGCTAAGATTATTTCTCTTAGGAATAAAATTATGAATTTTAAACAATATGAGCAAGAACATGTTGCACAAGCTTGGGAGAGAATGGAATTAGTGATTAGAAATTGACCCACTCATGGTTTAAATTTATGGATGATAATACAAAAAAATATGCGGGACTGAACTTTGTGTTAAGAAATCTCCTAGATTCTGCTATAGGTGGTACTTTCATGGAAATTACATTGGGAAAATCTACAAAACTTCTTGATAATATTATGACAGATTATTCGCAATGGCACACCAAACAAGCTCCAACTGGTAAGAAGGTAAACTCTGTCGAAGAAATTGCTACTTTGAGTGATAAATTGGATGCTCTTAGGAATATGTTTGCTAGCAAGAATGATCATGTCGATCGTAATGATGTGCCACTCTCTACTTTGATTGAGAAAAATAATGATGCTATCGATGTGAATTTTGCCTCTAGAAATGATTTCAACAACAATAATTATAGAGGGAATTTCAATCCTAGACAGTATTTAAGTAATTCCTCTAATAATTATGGTAATTCATCAAATAATAATAGTAGGATACCCTTTGAACTTGAGAAAAATATTAAATAATTTATTAGTACTCAAAAGATTTTCAATGTCATGGTAGAATAAAAACTACATAAAGTTGTTGATATGGCTAGAAACATGGATAGGATTGCTCATGATGTGGAAACTCTTATAAGTAAAATTTTGCCACCTAAACATGACATTAATGAGTCTATTAAATCTATGCAAGTATCCATTAATGAAAGTAAAGAGAGTACTGCTAGGTTGAGAGCTAAGCGAGAATTCCTAGAAAAGGCTATTCCACCCGGTTTTTATCGTAATCATGATGAAGATATTAAAATGATTGGTGCATCACCTATTGAATCATTGTTTAGTAATATAAAACTTAATGAAAAAGGGACTGTAGATGAGTCAACTTTAGCTAGAACGCGTCCCAATTGGTCGTAGGGTGATGATCTTAATCATAAAAATGATAAAAGTGGGTTTGGACAGGTCAAAATTTTAAATAGTGATGTGCCCACCATTTTGAATTACAAGGAATTTAATTATGATAATTGTTCCTTGGTTTAATGTATTTCCATGTTGCAATCCATTATAAATTCACCTAATGCTCACGAGCAAAACAAAGCTTTTACTAATAATATTGTAGAAGCTATGATAAAAGCTCATGAAGAAAAGCTTGAATTAGAGGTATCAATACCTAGAAAGTTGCATGATGAATGGGAATCTACTATTAAAATTAAGCTTAAAGGTTATGAATGTAATGCTTTGTGTGATCTTGGTGCTAGCGTCTGTATGATAACCCACAAGTGTAGGGGATCGTTTGTAGCCTTTTTGATAAGTAAGAGTGTCGAACCCAACAAGGAGCTAAAGGTAGAATTTATATTCTCTAAAGTTCTATCGACCACCGATACAACTCTACGCATGCCAATGATTACTTTACCTAGAACAAGAATAAAACTACTTTGCGGGAATAAAGCTAGAAGTACTTTGTAGATAGCTTTGCAAGATAACAAAGATCAAGTAAATAAAAGTTAGGGGTTGTTTAGATAAAGATTAGTTAAGTTAGTTGTTTAGTAGAAAGCTTTTTGTAAAACAAGAGAAAGATTTTTCCCTAGACAATCGATAACTAGACCGGTAATCATTATTGCAATTTTATATGAGGGAGAGGCATGAACTAACATACTTTCTGTACTTCATATGCACTTATGATTGGAACTCTAGCAAGCATCCGCAAGTACTAAAGATCATTAAGGTAAAACCCAACCATAGCATTAAGTAACAAGTCCTCTTTACCCCCATACGCAACAACCCCCTTACTCGGGTGTAAGATTTTGTCACTCTTGCCACCCACTATAAGCAAATTCTGAACGTATTGCAACACCCTATAGCGGTAATCCCACACACTTGCTGATACTTGTGATCTGCGTTTGGTTTTTCCCCAAAGAGGCGGGGATGATGCAGCACATTATAGATAAGTATTTCCCTCAGTGAGAACCAAGGTTATCGAACCAATAGGAGGATCACACAACTTCCCGTCTTCAGCACCTACACACAAAAGAGCACACACTTGCACCCAACGCGGGCAAGAGGGTTGTCAATCCCCTTGAACTCGTTACTTGCAAGCAATAAGTAGTGTCGATGATAGTTGGATAAATATAAAATAGAAAATTAATAAAAAGTAAATAATGGCAGCAAGGAAATAAGAGCGTTTGTAAATATATTTGTGAATAGACCCGAGGGCCATAGTGTTCACTAGAGGCTTCTCTCTCGAAGAAGGAATATAGTGGGTAGACAGATTACTGTTGGGCAATTGATAGAAAAGTGCATAGTTATGCAATATTTTGTCACGACAATGATCATGCATATAGGCATCACGTCCATAAACAAGTAGACCGACTCCTGCCTGCATCTACTACTATTACTTTACC
Source organism: Elymus sibiricus (assembly GCA_039707655.1). NCBI lineage: Eukaryota > Viridiplantae > Streptophyta > Magnoliopsida > Poales > Poaceae > Elymus > Elymus sibiricus. The sequence goes on from CM077667.1 coordinate 280,152,085, forward strand.
CATCGACCGCTATCCAGCATGCATCTATAGTATTAAGTGAAATGGAGTAATGCTTGGAGAATGATGACATGATGTATACAAAGTAAATCCAGTTAATATGAATAAACCCCATTGTTTTACCCTTAGTGGCGGCAATACAAATATGTGTCTTATCCCCTACTTTGTCACTGGGATATAGAGCACCACAAGATTGAACCCACGACAACACACCTCTCCCAGTGAAGATAAACCAATCTAGTTGGCCAAACTAAACTGATAGATCAGAGAGAATTACGAAGCTATAATAATCATGCAAATAAGAATCAACTAAGAATTCCAAGGAGACTCAAATCTTTTTCATAAATAATCTGAAAATAAACCCACAATTCATCGGATCCCAACAAACACACCGCAAAGAGTGATTACATAAGATAGATCACGGCGGGAATCACGGTGATCATGGCAACAAAGAATATATAGAGAGAGAGCCATCTAGGTACTAACTACGGACCCATAGGTCTATGGTGAACTACTCACACATCACCATGGGAGCAGCAAGGTTGATGTAGAGGCCCTCCGTGATCGACCCCCTCCGGCAGGGCACCCGAACATGGCTCCAGATGGGCACATGACGGAATAGCCACTTGCGGCGGCGAAAAAAGTGTTTCGGGAGGCTCTGTAGGGTTTTGGGGATTAATAAGAATTTATAGGCCAGAGAACAACGCCAGAGGGCCGGGGAGGTGGCCCCAAGCCATTAGGGTGCGACCACCCCCCTAGGCGTGCCCTGTTGGCTTGGGGGCACCTCGTGTGGCCCTCGGTCTCCCTCCGAAGCTTCCAAGTCCTTATTTTGTCCAGAAAAAATCATCAAAAAGTTTCGGAGTATTTGGACTTCGTTTGGTATGGTATTCCTGAAAAGCCAAAAACATGCAGAAAACAACAGCTGGCACTTGGCACTGGGTTAATAGGTTAGTGCTCAAAAATAATACGAATCAACAAATAAATGCCCCAAAAGTATCCTACAATGATAATATTATAGCATGGAACAATAAAAAATTATAGATACGTTGGAGACGTATCAACACCCCCAAGCTTAATTCCTGCTCGTCCTCGAGTAGGTAAATGATAAAAACAGAATTTTTGATGTGACATGCTACCCAACATGTAATCTCTTTCATGTATGATCATTGAGAAACGATGAATCAACAAACATTAAAAGAGTAATATCCATAAGAATAAATAACACAATCATCAATTTTCAAAATATACGATCCATAAAGAATGTTTACCCCCCACTCATTTTATCATATTAGCATGCCATGACTCCGTCTTCACCACATAAATACAAATGTCATGTTGGGGAAAGTTGCAAGGGAAACAAAAAGTTTCTTACGAACACCCAAGATCTATCTATGGAGATGCATTGCAATGAGAGGGGAGAGTGTGTTTACGTACCATCATAGAGCGTTAGGTGGAAGTGTTTATAACGCGGTTGATGTAGTCGTGCTCTTCACGATCCAATCGCGATCCGATCCGATCTAGCGCCGAACGAGCGACACCTCTACGGTCAGCACACGTGCGGGCTCGATGATGTATACGCCTCCTTGATCCAGCAAGAACCGGCGGAGTGGTAGATGGGATCTTGACCAACAAGGCGGTGTGGTGGAGATGGTGGTGTCGCAGTGCCGGCTGGGCTTTGCCAAGCGCCTCCGGAATGACGTACGAGGAAGAAACTGAAGAGATGGGAGGAGGGCCGTGGGAAGGGGTGGCTTCCCCCTTGCGCTCCCCACCTTTATATAGGCATGGGAGGGGCTGGTGGCTTGCCCTCCAACCCCTAGGGTCGTTGGTCAAAGGGGGAGGAAGGAAATCCCTCCTTTCCTTCCCCACCGATCGCTATCCCCCCTTTTTAGGGATCTTGATCTTATCCCTTCGGGATATGATCCTATTCCTTTCAGGGGGATCTTGGTGCACCTAGACTAGGGGTGTGGGGACTTTCCCCACTACCCACGTCCATGTGGGTCCCCCCATGCAGGCGGTCCCCACTCCAGAACCTTCTAGAACTTTCCCGGTACAATACCGAAAAATCCTGAACATTTTCCGGAACCTTGAATATGACTTACCATATATAAATCTTTACCTCCGGACCATTCCGGATCTCCTCGTGATGTCCGGGATCTCCTCCCGGACTCCGAACAACATTCAGTCACCAACGTACATATCCCAATACTACTTAGCGTCACCGAACGTTAAGCGTGCGGACCTATGGGTTCGAGAATCATGTAGACATGACCGAGACACCTCTCTGATCAATAACTAATAGCGGGACCTGGATGCCCATATTGTTTCCTACATATTCCACTAAGATATTGATTCTTTTGAACCACGATGTCAAGGATTCAGTCAATCATGTATGCAGTTCCCTTTGTCCATCAGTATGTTACTTGCCCGAGATTCGATCATCGGTATCTCCTTACCTAGTTCAATCTTGTTACCTGCAAGTCTCTTTACTCCTTCTGTAATACAAGATCCCGTGACTAACTCCTTAGTCACATTGCTTGCAAGCTTCTTGTGATGTTGTATTACCGAGAGGGCCCAGAGATACCTCTCCGTCATACGGAGTGACAAATTCCAATCTCGATTCACACCAACCCAAAAGACACCCTCGGAGATACCTGTAGAGCATCTTTATGATCACCCAGTTACTAAGTGAAGTTTGATAGCACACAAGGTATTCCTCTAGTGTCAGGGAGTTGCATGACCTCATGGTCTTAGGAACATATACTTGACATGAAGAAAGCAGTAGCAATAAACTAAGTGATACGATCAAATGCTATGCTTATGGTTGGGTCTTGTCCATGACATAATTCTCCTAATGATGTGATCCTTTTATCAAATGACAACTCATGTCTATGGTTAGGAAACCTTAACCATCTTTGATCAACGAGCTAGTCTAGTAGAGGCTCACGAGGGACACGATGTTGTTTATGTATCCACACATGTATCTGAGTTTCCGATCAATACAATTCTAGCATGGGTAATAAACGATTATCATGAACAAGGAAATATGATAATAACCAATTTATTATTGCCTCTAGGGCATATTTCCAACAGTCTACCACTTGCACTAGAGTCAATAGTCTAGTTCACATCACCATGTGATTAACACCCAATGAGTTCTGGGGTTTGATCATGTTTTGCTTGTGAGAGAGGTTTTAGTCAACGGGTCTGCAACATTCAGATCCGTGTGTACGTTGCAAATCTCTATGTCATACTGTAGATGCTTCTACCACGCCCCACTTGGAGCTATTCCAAATGACTACTCCACTATACGTATTCGGTTAGCAACTCAGAGTCATCCGGATCGGTGTCAAAGCTTGCATCGACGTAACCCTTTACGACGAACTATTTTATCGCCTCCATAACCGAGAAACATTTCCTTAGTCCTGTGTAGGTACCTAAGAATAATCTCGACCGCTGTCCAGTGATCCACTCCTGGATCACTCTTGTACCCCCTTGCCAAACTCATGGCAAGGCACACATCAGGTATGGTACACAACATGGCATACGTAACAAAACCTATGGCTGAGGCATAGGGGAAGACCTTCATCCTTTCTCTTTCTTCTGCCGTGGCCTAGCTTCGAGTCCTACTCAATTTCACACCTTACAATGTAGGCAAGAACTCCTTTTTTGACTGATCTATTTTGAACTCCTTCAAAATCTTGTCAAGGTATGTGCTCTGTGAAAGTCTTATCAGGTGTCTTGATCTATCTCTATAGATCTTGATGCCCAATATGCATGCAGCTTTACCCAGGTCTTCCCTTGAAAAACTCCTTTGAAACAACCCTTTATGCTTTCTAAAAATTCTACATCATTTCTAGTCAACAATATGTCATCCACATATATTATCGGAAATGCTATAGTGCTCCCACTCACTTTCTTGTAAATACAAGTTTCTTCATAAACTTTGTATAAACACGAAAACTTTGATCACCTTATCAAAGCGTATATTCCAACTCCAAGATACTTGCACCAGTCCCTAGAAGGGTTGATGGAGCTTGCATAAATTTTAGCATCCTTAGGATCGACAAAATCTTCCGACTGTATCACATACAACCTTTCCTTAATGAAACCGTTAAGGAAACGTTGTTTTGACATTTATCTGCCAGATTTCATAACTGAATAATGCAGTAACTGCTAACATAATTCCAACAGACTTTAGCATCGCTACGGGTGAGAAAGTCTCATCCTAGTCAACTCCTTGAACTTGTCGGAAACCTCTTTGCGACAAGTCGAGCTTTATAAATGGTGACATTACCATCAACGTCTGTCTTCTTCTTAAAGATCCATTTGTACTTAATGGCCTGGCGGTCATCGGGCAAGTCTACCAAAGTCCATACTTGGTTTTCATACATGGATCCTATCTCGGATTTCATGGCCTTTAGCCATTTGTGGGAATTCGGGCCCATCATCGCTTCCTCATAGTTGGTAGGCTCATCGTTGTCTAACAACATCACTTTCAAGACAGGATCACCGCACCACTCGGGGCAGCACGTGTCCTTGTCGACCTATGAAGTTTGGTAGTAACTTGATCTGAAGTTTCATGATCATCATCACTAGCTTCCTCTTCAATTGGTGTATGCATCATAGGAACACCTTTTTGCGTTGCGCTACTTTCCAATTCAAGTGAAGGTTTGATAACCTCATCAAGTTCTACATTCCTCCCACTCACTTCTTTCGAGAGAAACTCCTTCTATGGAAAGGATACATTCTTGACAACAAGACTTGCCTTCGGATCTATGATAGGAGGTACACCCAATTGTTTCTTTAGGGTATCCTATGAAGATGCACTTCTCCGCTTTGGGTTCGAGCTTATTAGGCTGAAGCCTCTTGACATAAGCGTCACATCCCCAAACTTTAAGAAATGACAGCTTAGGTTTCTTGCTAAACCATAATTCATACAGTGTCGTCTCAACGGATTTAGATGGTGCCCTCTTTAAAGTGAATGTAATTGTCTCTAATGCATAACCCCAAAACTATAGTGGCAAATCGGTAAGAGACATCATAGAACGCACCATATCCAATAGAGTACGACTACGACGTTCAGACACACCATTACACTATGGTGTTCCAGGTGGCGTGAGTTGTCAAACAATTTCCACATTGTCTTAAATCCATATGAAACTCGTAACTCAGATATTCACTTCCATGATCATATCGTAGACATTTTATCTTCTTGTCACGATGATCTTCAACTTCACTCTGAAATTGTTTGAAGTTTTCAAAATTTCAGACTTTGGTTTCATCAAGTAAATATACCTCTATCTACTCAAATCATTTGTGAAGGTAAGATAATAACGATATCCACCGCGTGCTTCAACACTCATTGGACTGCATACATCAATATGTATTATTTCCAACAAGTCATTTGCCCGCTCCATCGTACGGTAAAACGGGGTCTTAGTCATCTTGCCCATGAGGCATGGTTCGCATGCCTCAAGCAATTCAAAATCAAATGAGTCCAAAGATCCATCAACATGGAGTTTCTTCATGCACTTTACACCCATATGACCTAAGCAGCAGTGCCACAAGCATGTGGTAGTATCATCATTAACTTTGCATCTTTTGGCATCAATTTTATTAACATGTGTATCACTACAATCGAGATTCAATAAGAATAAACCATTCACATTGGGTGCATGACCATATAAGATATTACTCATATAAATAGAACAACCATTATTCTCTAATTTAAATGAATAACCGTCTCGCAATAAACAAGATCCATATAATGTTCATGCTCAATGCAGACACCAAATAACATTTATTTAGGTTTAAAACTAATCCCGAAGGTAGAGCGAGCATGCCGATGGTCATCAACCTTGGAGACACTTCTAACGCGTATCGTCACCTCGTCCTCAACTAGTCTACTTTTATTCCGTAGCCCCTATTTCGAGTTACTAATATTAGCAACTGAACCGGTATCAAATACCCAGGAGCTACTACGAGCACTAGTAAGGTACACATCGATAACATGTGTATCAAATATACCTTTGTTAACATTGCTAGCCTTCTTATTTGCCAAGTATCTGGGGCAGTTCCGCTTGCAGTGACCATTCCCCTTATAATAGAAGCACTCAATCTCGGGTTTGGGTCCAACCTTGGATTTCTTCACTGGAGCGGCAACTGGTTTGCCATTCTTGAAGTTTCCCTTCTTGCCCTTTCCATTCTTGAAACTAGTGGTCTTATTAACCATTGACACTTGATGCTCTTTCTTGATTTCTATCTCCGCGGCATAAAACATCGCGAATAGCTCAGGGATCATCTTCTCCATCCCTTGCATGTTATAGTTCATCACATAGCTCTAGTAGCTTGGTGGTAGTCACTAGAGAACTTTGTCAATCACTATCTTATCTGCAAGATTAACTCCCACTTGATTCAAGCGACTGTAGCACCCATACATTCTGAGCACATGCTCACTGACTGAGGTATTCTCCTCCATCTTGTAGGCAAAGAACTTGTCAAAGGTCTCATACCTCTCAACACGGGCATGAGCCTGAAATACCAATTTCAGCTCTTGGAACATCTCATATGCTCCATGGCGTTCAAAAGGTCTTTGGAGCCCCGATTCTAAGCCGTAAAGCATGGCGCACTAAACTATCAAGTAGTCATCGGAACGTGTCTGCCAGACATTCATAACATCCATAGACGACGCTAGAGGGGTTGGCACACCGAGCAGTGCATCAAGGACATAAGCCTTTTGTGCAGTAGTGAAGACAATCCTCAGATTACGGACCCAGTCCGCACAATTGCTTACACTATCTTTCAACTTAGCCTTTCTCTAGGAACATATTAAAATTTAGGGGAGCTACAACGCGAGCTATTGATCTACAACATAATTTTCAAAGAAAACTTACTAAAGAACTCCCACTTAAATCAACATCCCTCAGGTTGTCTAAGTGTTACATGATCCAAATCCACCAACCCAAGTCCGATCATCACGTGAGATGAGGTGGTTTCAATGGTGAACATCTCCATGCTGATCATATCTACTATATGAATCGTGTTTGACATTTCTGTCTCCTTGTTTCGAGGCCATGTCTGTACATGCTAGGCTCGTCAAGTTTAACCCAAGTATTCCGCATGTGTAAAACTGGCTTACACCCGTTGTATGTGAACGAAGAGTCTATCACACCCGATCATCACGAGGTGCTTCGAACCGACGAACTTTCACAACGGTGCATACTTAGGGAGAACACATTTTCTTGAAAATAAGTGAAGGGATCATCTTATAATGCTACCGTCATCCTAAGCAAAATAAGATGCATAAAAGATAAACATCACATGCAAATCAAATAAGTGACAAGATATGGCCATCATCATCTTGTGCTTTTGATCTCCATCTCCAAAGCACCGGCATGATCTCCATTGTCACCGGCATGACACCATGATCGCCATCATCATGATCTCCATCATCGTGTCGTCACGTGGTTGTCTCGCCAACTATTGCTTCTACAACTATTGTGAACACATAGCGATAAAGCAAAAACAATCACATGGCATTTAAAGATTGACACGCAGGTCATACAATAAATTAAAGACAACCATATGGCTTCTGCCGGTTGTCGTACCCATTGACATGCAAGTCATGATAACTATTACAAAACATGATAATATCATACATCAACATATATCAAATCACGTCTTGGCCATATCACATCACAACATACCCTACAAAAACATGTTAGACGTCCTCTACTTTGTTGTTTGCATGTTTTACGTGGCTGCTATGGGCAGCTAGTAAGAACCGTTCTTACCTACGCAAAGCCACAACGGTGATAATCAAGTTGCCTTTTAACCTTCTATAAGGACCTCTCCTGTCGAATCCGATTCAACTAAAGTGGGAGAGACAGACACCCGCCAGCCACCTTATGCAAAACAAGTTGCATGTCAGTCGGTGGAACCGGCCTCTAGTGCGAGGACAAGTAAGGTTGGTCCGAGCCGCTTCATCCCACAATACTGCCGAATCAAAATAATACATGGGAGGTAAGCAATCTGAACATCAACGCCCACAACTTATTTGTGTTTTACTCGTGCATACCATCTACGCATAGACCTAGCTCATGATGCCACTGTTGGGGAACGTTGCATGGGAAATAAAAAATTCCTACGAACACCCAAGATCTATATATGGAGATGCATAACAACGAGAGGGGAGAGTGTGTCTGCGTACCCTTGTAGACTGTTAGGCGGAAGCGTTTATAACGCGGTTGATGTAGTCGTGCTCTTCACGATCCAATCGCGATCCGATCCGATCTAGCGCCAAAACGGACAACACCTCCGCGTTCAACACACGTGCGGCTCGATGACGTATACGCCTCCTCGATCCAGCGAGCGAGGGTGGAGTGGTTGATGGGATCGCGACCAACATGGCGGCGTGGTGGCTATGGTGGTGTCGTAGTGCCGGCAGGGCTTCTCGAAGCGCCACTGGGACGACATACGAGGAAGAAACGGGAGAGACGGGAGCAGGGCCGTGGGAAGGAGTGGCTTCGCCCATGCGCTCCCCACCTTTATATAGGAAAGGAAGGGGCTGGTGGCTTTCCCTCCAAGCCCCTAGGGTCGTTGGTCAAAGCGGGAAAGGAAATCCCTCCTTTCCTTCCCCACCGATCGCTATTCCCCTTTTTAGGGATATTGATCTTATCCCTTCGGGTTATGATCTTATTCCTTTTAGGGCGGATCTTGGTGCGCCTAGACCAGGGGTGTGAGGACTTTCCCCACTACCCACGTCCATGTGGGTCCCCCCATGCAGGTGGGCCCCACTCCAGAACCTTCCCGATACAATATCGAAAAATCCCTAACATTTTCCGTAACCCTGAATATGACTTACTGTCGGGGATATAACTCCACGGTGTAACCCGCCATACTGGTCCGGGTTAATTATATCAGCGACTGTATAATCAAGTTTAATATGGGCCGTATCATGGAGATGAAGACAAACAAGGTGGTGCCTGACTAGAGTCACCGGACGGCCCAATACCTGAATGCGGCGGCTCAAGCCCCATGAAGCTAAAGACGCCGGCCGAGTTTCCTTAAGATACAAGGCAAGTTAGAGACATTGTAGGTCACGAGTCATGATATGACCCGGACTCTATTGTAAACCCTAGGGCTTGACCTGTATATAAAGGCAGGCCCCTGGGAACGAAAGACTCAAGTTACAACCTCTCGATAGCTAGGTTAGCGATTCCGCACCCTTGTAATCAAGATCTACTCATCAAATATACACAAAGCAGGACGTAGGCTATTACCTCCATAGGAGGGGCCGAACCTGGGTAAACCTGACTCTCTCTCTCTCTCTCTCTCTCTCTCTCTCTCTCTCTCTCTCTCTCTCTCTCTCTCTCGTTTAACCCCTTCGAGTCGCCACCTAGCGGCGATGGCCTCACACCTAAGTCCTATTGCGAGGACATCTGCCAGGTTGACAAAACCACGACAGTTGGCGCCCACCATGGGGCTCTCGCCCGGTGGAGTTGAGTTTTCGATGGGAACCAACCAGGATTTGGGAAGTTTGCGATGAACCAGATGGTCAGGAACCACCGTGACAAGATCTACGAGCCGGCTTCGAGCGTCAAGGCTGACCCGATCGGACATGGGTTTCGAGATCCCACGGGAGAGATTGGTTTATAGACCTCCAAGTCGGGCATCTACATCAACATCGACGAGTCGGCTCGGAGCGCCCGATCCAATCAACGCCAGGGCGGCCTTCGTCATGTATTCGTCGGCTTCACGCAAGGGATCAGCCTTTCAAATGAACCGGCCTCCAGCGGCGACGTCCTCGCCAATTCTGACGGCACATCATCCACAGGAGATACGGAGTCAATCTGCCCTCTTTATGGTGGCGGGCTTGGGGGCTCATTTGAGACCGAAGCCCCTGAGGAACACAATGAGTTGCCTCGACAAGTCGTCGTCTACATGGCGGCGGCTACGACGGTTCCAGATCCGGCCGCAGCTGGGGGTTCCGGCGGGTCAACTAAAACGCCAGCTCAGGCCATGACTGATCTCATGGCTAAGATGGCAAAACTCGTGGATACTCCAGTCATTGCAGAAAATCAGGAAGAGCGCAATGTGGAGCTAACCAAATTGCGCAGTCAAATAATTGAGGTACAGAAGGAGATTGATGCTGAAAATGCACGAATGGTGGATTTGCAGGCTCGCATACATCAAGAGACGGAGCGTCTTAAGGCCGAGGCCTGGCGATTAGGAGTTCAGAGAGAGGCATCGGAGGCGGTTTACGAGAGAAGACGCCACCATGGACTCCCTCCGAACCTTGAGCCACAACAGCTTTTTAACACCCCACAACAAACACCAGGAACTGTTCAACAACCCGGGAATCGGCAAGAGGAACCAGCTCAACCCCCACTGGCTCAATCCCCGCCTCGACGATTTCAGACGCCGTGGGGCCACTTTTCCAATCCTGTTGACAACATGTTGGCTGCAACCTGGAATTTGGAAGCGTTGCCTATTAACGGAAACTCCTCTCTTGGGGTTGAGGCTAGAAACACTATAGAGATGCTAAAGACTGATGTGGTACAACAGGCACAATATTCGTATAGCTGGGATCGGATGCATTCCACGCCCTACGCTAGCAAGGGCCGTCATGTGGATTCCCGGTTGTTTCTAGCAGTGGTCGAAGACAGCAACTTCATGTCTCTCCAACCCATCTCATGCCATCAGACGCCCAGGCAGTTGTTGATGCTGCGAGAGGTGCACGACAGGCAGAAGCGGAAGCAGCAGCACGGGCGATCCAGCAGCTTCACCCTCAACCGGCGAGTTTGGGGGCTGGATCCAACAGGACGATTGGTATACCATGCTTATCCCCGGCGCTCCGCGCTGAGCACATGCCCAAAGACTTCAAAGGGCCTCGTAAGGTGCCAAACTACATGGAAGACCTTGAGCCGGCGTCTTGGATCGAGAGTTATGAGTTGGCAATGGACATGCTAGATGTCAGTGACGCTGTATGTGCTAAATACTTAACCATGGTGTTGGAAGGACCGGCTCGGACATGGTTGAAAAACTTGCCGCCTAACTCCATCAACACATGGGCCGAGCTGAAAGAGTGATTCATCAAGAATTTCCAAGGAACCTGCAAGAAGCCTATGACAATAGTAGACCTACAGCATTACGTTCAACGAGTAGACGAGTCGGCTCATCATTGGACTCGCCGGGTTGCGGAAATCATCCACTCATCGGACAGCATCACGGCGGCTCAGGCAGTCCTAATATTGGAAAAGAACTGTCACTTCCAGCCTTCGGTCCAGAAGCTCGGACGGCTCAAGCAAAAGGTACAAGACATGGGCGACTTGATGGACGTTCTCACCAGATATGCGGATTCGGATAGCATGAAGGATCCTGGCTCAGATGAGGACAAGACCGCCAAAGGTAAAAAAGCTGAAGGAGGGAAAGGTCAGCACGGTCCAGGAGGCAGCCAGGGGGCTCAAAATAATAAGCGGAAGCAGCCGGACGGCGGGTCAGACTTTGTGGCCAACACTAATACAGGTTTTAAAAATCAGCGCCAGAACTGTCGACCCGGAGGAGCTTACAATGGGAATAAACCTCGCAATTACGAGGAGGCGCTTAAAGCACCTTGCCCTAAGCACAGCACCCAAGAAAAGCCGGCTAGCCACTCTTGGGAGAATTGTTATATCATGCAAGAGTTCCGTAGCCAGGCGTTCCAGAATAACTCAGGAGGCAATGGTGGAGGACACTCGGGTCAACATGGACCTGGCGGGTCACAAGGTGGCCCAGGGGCCGGTTTTCAACATCAGGGAAATCATGGCAATGGGCGACATCCTAGCCAGGGCAATCAACATAATAACCAAGGAGGATTTCAAAGTAATCCCAAGCAGTTGAATAACGGTCAGTACCACTAGCACCTGAATCCTTGAATAAAATTCATACTCTGGAGGGTATCAAAGAAGAAATTTTATATCTCCAAGAGGGAAATTAGTCGGCCCTGGAACACCAGTGGCCTTATTACACTTAGCTCTGCCGACTCCTTTTTTGTAATTTCTTCCCCCCTTGCAGACTTCTGTATATACTTCTTTATGTTTCGAGTATAAATAAAGCCGGCGCATTTTGTCGTTTCAACCTACAAGTTGAGTTTGAGTCTTTATTTTCCGAAACAAAGGGCACCTGGGGGCTTCCAACTCATTGAGTTTAGCTTTCTCACCCTTGTGACCCGGCACAATAATGCCACATTCTTAAGGGCATTTGGGGGCTTCCAGCCCACCAGGCTTAGCTTTCTCACCCTCTTGACCCGGCAAAAATAAACGCCATATATGGTTAAACTTGCTTGTATGCTTGATGCGACTCCGATCAGATGACCCCGTGAACTCTTGACGAGTCAATCCTTTTTGGACCCTGAACTTGTCAAGGTTAAACCACTGGCTTGAGTCATGAGAGAGCCGGCATACAGAAAGCTAGGATAAACCATGGGTTATCACACCCGCTTCAATGAAGCAAGACCCGAGCCTCGAAAGCCGGTCTTTTCCTGTCGAGCCTCGAAAGCCGGCAGATTATCTTGGTATTATGATCATATGTTATTACATCCTTTGCATCATGGCTAAGACCATCAAAACTACCTTTGAAAGGTGCTACTTTATATTTCTAAACTTCGAGAAACAGTCCCCAAGACGAGTACTATGTGTTGAAACTCATCACATAAAATGTTTCTGGGCACACCTTTTTACCGGTTTGTATAGACAATAACCGGGTTATCAGCCGCATGACCAGCATAAGGTTATATTATTGGTTGAAAAGGCTAAAAAGACCTTAAAAATGAATATTAATGCTTGCTAGGCTTCATTGAGCCGGCTTATCAACAATGCCTTACTTTGCTCATCGTAGCAAGTTTCGGATTCAAGGTTATTACCGGCTCATATTTCAAAGACCGGATTGAACAATTGAGCTCGCATAGCGACCAATGGATAGACATAATCTTCAACATTGTTGAGAGAAAAATAGATTGTTAAAATCTAGAAGATCAAGCCCAGAAAAATAAATATCTTGTGTCAACAAAGGTAAACATGCATGATGGCACGACAACAGTTTTTCGGCTATCCCTATTACAAGCTCAAGGGGGCCACAAATTGTTTCTCCACCCATACTTGGGGGCTTAAGTGATGATTGATAAAATACGGATCACCGACTACATCATCCGGGTCAGCGACGGCTAATCCTGCATGTGAGATGCCTTCGGTTATCCACCGATTGGTCTTCCGGCTCCTGTATCTGAAGGTTATCCACATCCTAGTTGCAGTAAGATAGGTCCTGGAACACAACCTCGTCATCAAGAATTAGAATCGGGTCAACTTAAGGGGCAAAGATATGCTCGCATCGTTGAGGAGCCAGACTCTTTGATATTAAATCAGGTGGTGGAATCCGAGTATGATTGGTGCCATAAGCCGCTTGATAGTTCCTCAGTTTCATCTCAGATACCAGCAGGGTTAACGGTATTTGAGCATCCTTGACACAGGCGGCATAATCCTTCTGGGAAAATTCTTACCCATCGTTTTTAAATTCGGAAAAGCCCTTTGCAAGCTCAGCTGGATCGAGCTCCTCTCCATAAGCTAAATCCCGTCTCAATGCATATATCGCGCCAGATCGGGCGGCTGATCTTTTTAGCTCTGGAATATGTTTAGGAATGGTGGAAAGACACTCCAACATATTCTTGATAAACTTTAAGGGCTGCTTATCCCCCATCGTGGCCTTTATTGCGAGATGACCCCCAGCATAGAGTTGCTCTGTCAGGGAGTAAACAGCCTTAAGCATCAACAGGCTATTGTCATAAAAACTGCTAGTCCAGGGGCCTGCAAAATAAAACCACCACATGAGTCATCGGGCGCATTATATCTATATCACAAGAAGACAAGAGGCTATATGCACTTACCAAAAATAGCTTGGGTCATTTGGGCAATATGCCGTTTTAACCCGGACAACTCCTCGGTGACGGGTTTGAGCCGGCCCTCAGCATCCTCTGCATGCTTCAGCAAAGTGGCCTTTTCTTCTTCAAAGGATTTCTTCTCCTTTAAAAAGCCTGACTTGGCGTTTTCCAGCTCGATCAACTAGAGGCGAACTTTTTCTTCAAATTCTGCCTGGGAAGTCTGCCCTTTTTCCAGGTCTTTTTTCAAGCTGGCCACTCTGGATTCGGCTGTCTTCAAAGCTTCCTGTATCATAAATAAACTCTATGACAAGTCCCAAGCAAATTGCAAGCAATATATTTGGCACTTGGGGGCTAATGTATCTCAGCTCTTTTTTGACATTGAAGATGTGAAGAAAACTCGACTCATCTCAATGAGATGAGCCAGCCCTTGGGGGCTACAGGTCAAAGTTCTTCAAAGTTATTACAAAAGACCCGACTCATCTCAAGGAGATGAGCCGGCCCTTGGAGGCTACAGGTCGAAGTTCTTCAAAGTTAGTACAAAAGACCCGACTCATCTCAAGGAGATGAGCCGGCCCTTGGGGGCTACAGGTTGAGTCAGTCAAACATTCGCAAGACCCAGTTTATCTTAGAAAGACAAAACTGGGCCTTGGGGGCTACCAACGGATATATGATGAGAGCATATAAAGGAGAACATAACTTGTATTTATTTTTCATCATGCTAACAAGACCGATTTCCATCTCACGGCTTGTAGCCAGGCGGTTCAAACAGGCAGCATGAAGATCTTCAACACTAAAATTCTCATAATTTGGAAGCTCCAACTTGGTCTTCCCTTTTTCTTGCATTACTGCTTCATCCTTAGCAACAACCTTTGTTGACACCCTAGAAATTTCAGGAGCAGTATAACCCGTCCCAGTAATAATAACTTCAGGGGTATCTTTGTTTGTTACTGAAGGATTGGGCGGGTCAAGGTCAACTGCTGATGTAGCTTCAACAGTTAGGGCATCAGTATTGGTTGGTTTAGATGGAGGAGGTAAATCGGTTTGGATATCCTGAGGGTCTTCAGGATGATCAACATTGACTTCATGAGCCGCCGGATCAGGAAGCTCCGGCTCAGGGGCCTCAGGGTTAACAGAAGACCCGTCAGTCTTCCTTTTCTCAGCCTTGGCCCTGCTAAGTTAAAGAGTATAATAAGAAGAATGGGAAAAGACAATAGTTTACTCAAACAGTTGAATTGATGAGGAATTTATCCATGATTGATAACAAAGGGCACCAGCTTGGACGCAGTTGAGTCGTCCGATGAAGGTGGCGACTCCTGATTAACCAAGGAATAGGAGTCAAAAAGTTGGCACATCAAGTCAGAGATTCCTTGGAAGTTTGGAATATTAAGTACCTTGGCTGTTCGTTTTCTGGCGGCTGATTTATCAGGTAAGCCCTCAACAAGATCACCACTCCCACTTCGGGTCTGACACCTAGACTGGTGCTGGGTTTTCTTAAAAATAAAGTGAGGGTCTAGATGAGCGTCCGGGTGAGAAAAGCCTACCTTCCGAACAACCCGCCTTGTTTTCAATGGAGGCGAAGGTTCTGAGTCAGAAGAGATGGAAATTACCTCAACAACGCCTGCACGGCTTGTTTCAACATCACCCTAAGAGGAAAAGGTGTCAGATAGATTCAATGAAATATAAACAAAAGATTAATTTTACCTCTGATCGGGTATCAGTGGAAGCTGTTTCGTCCATATGAGACGGTCCTTCTGCACCCGCCTTATTCTTCTTCTTGCTCGGGGCGGCTCTGGGCTGTTAGCCGCGGTCTTGATGCGTCTCCTACTCCAGAAACAAGATGTAGCCTGCAAAGTTAAACATTTAGAGCAAGAAAACAAAGGCTCAAAGTTTGTTCAAAAGGCCGGATTAAGTTTTTAAAGGTTTATACCAGAGGAGCCGAGTTAAGGGCGTAGAAAGGTTTCAACCCGTCCTTGCTGCAAGTCTCTTGGTTTTCACCTAGTAGTTTCTTCACAATCCGGTTTATTTCGCCGGCCTCCAAGGAAAAATTGTTGTACCGTTGAGCGTCCTTCAAGTCGCCAGAATAAGTGCACATTAAGCCATTGCGCAGACTTAACGGCAGAATCCTCCAAGATACCCAACACCGGGTTAAATCGACCCCAGTTAGTCCATTGGCTAGAAGAGCCCTCAACTTTGGATAAATATGGGCGTGTTGGGAGCGTTCCTGTTGGGGCGCCCAACTAGGAAGATCAAGGTCCATGGGGAGGCGGTTGGGCCTACAACCCGGCAAGGGATTTTCATCAGCAGGAGCGATATTTCGACAATAAAACCAAGTCTTGTTCCACCCTTTAGGGTGGCTTGGTAAGGTGGCAGCAGGAAGAAGGACGTCCTTCCGCCTCTGAATTGAAACACCGCCAAGTTCTAAGCCGGAACCGTCCGCACACTCTGTTTGCCGGTTCAAATAGAAGAATTCCCTGAAGAGGGAGACAGTGGGTTCCGTTTGAAGGTACACCTCGCAAAATACTTGGAACTGGCAGAGGTTCGATATAGAGTTAGGGGCCAGGTCTTGAGGATGAAGATCGAAAAAGTATAAGACGTCTCGGAAGAATTTTGACCCGGGAGGTGAAAACCCCCTTTGAAGGTGATCCAAGAATATCACCACTTCCCCCTATTTGGGGTTTGGGATTTCCTCTCCAAGGACGACTCGCCAGCCAACCACATTTTGAGGCGGGAGAAACCCATTTTCCTCATAATCCTTTAAGTGAACATCAGAAACTTGAGTCGCCACCCAGTTGCAGGCTTTTGACTCCGACATAGTGAGTCGCATGGATAAAGCAAAAGAGGGCTGCTTAAGTAAATGGTTCAAGTAAAATGATCTAATTATTTGGAATGGAAGGGCAAGCTTTGTAAAGATCCAGAGTCTATACAATGGTTTACACATATGATGGGTTACGATTATTAAGCCGGCAGAAGTAAGGGCGACTTGCACTAAGACCAAAGGTTTTTGAGAATTTTGCTAAGTGTGACACAAACAAGTTTCTCTCGAAGCCGCAACAATTTTGGATCTAAGAATAGTTCAAAAAAGCGAGAATATTTGCTAGCCCTAGCAGAGGAGCATAGAAGCAATGACAGTATGGTTCATCTAATACTGAGAAGGATTAAAACATATCATACGCGAAACGGAGTTGGTGTCTCTACCACTCTACTTTGGTGATTACGTTCGCGAGATCCACTTGCGGAGTTAGCAATGGTGATGAACTGGAGAAAGGTTGCCGAAGAACTCAAAGAACCTCGGGGTGCTAAGATGGATCTAGGTCAGAAGAAAAATGACTTACTCGAGTGGACACCGGTAGCGGCGGAAGCGCGCGGAGGATTGACTGACGAAGGAGAAATACCGTGACGACCTCGAGAGAGATTGCCGAGATGAGGAAACTGCGGCGGTGGCACAAGGAGTTTCCGGACTAGAGTAATAAGAAGAAGCAAAGAGAAGAAGTGGAAAGTGAATCAGGGGCCCTTCGGTAAATATTTAAAGGGAAGGAGCTCGAAGGGGCAACTGACAGGCGCGACAATCGAGGGAATACACTAAAATTCGGGAAACGAAAACGCCTCGATTTTCGGAATAAACAGATATGACCAGATTCGCCATGATGTCATTATTGTTTTTTCCAGATTGACGATAGATGACATCAAAATAAATGAACACTGGGAAAATAAGAAGTGTGGGAGCAGAACAAGCCGGAGTTATGAAATCCATAGAAGATACCAGTCCAAGGATGATCCGCCAAGGGAAGATCTATTGACATGAACGGATTCAAATCAATTTGGGGCCTAATGTCGGGGATATAACTCCATGGTGTAACCCGCCATACTGGGCCGGGTTAAATATATCAGTGATTGTACAATCAAGTTTAAGATGGGCCGTATCATGGAGGCGAAGACAAACAAGGCGGTGGCTGACTAGAGTCGCCGGACGGCCCAATACCTGAAGGCAGCGGCTCAAGGCCCATGAAGCTAAAGACGCCGGCTGAGTTTCCTTAAGATACAAGGCAAGTTAGAGACATTGTAGGTCACGAGTCATGATATGACCCGGACTCTATTGTAAACCCTAGGGCTTGATCTGTATATAAAGGCAGGCCCCTGGGAACGAAAGACTCAAGTTACAAACTCTCGATAGCTAGATTAGCGATTCCGCACCCTTGTAATCAAGATCTACTCATCAAATATACACAAAGCAGGACGTAAGCTATTACCTCCATAGGAAGGGCCGAACCTGGGTAAACCCGACTCTCTCACTTTCTCTCTCGTCTAACCCCTTCGAGTCGCCACCTAGCGGTGATGGCCTCACACCTAAGTCCTATTGCGAGGACATCTGCCGGGTTGACAAAACCACGACACTTACCATATATAAATCTTTACCTCCGGACCATTCCGAAGCTCCTCGTGACGTCCGGGATCTCATCCGGGACTCCGAACAACATTCAGTCACCAACGTACATATCCCAATGCTACTCTAGCGTCACTGAACATTAAGCGTGCGGACCCTACTGGTTCGAGAATCATGTAGACATGACCGAGATACCTCTCTGGTCAATAACCAATAGCGGGACCTGGATGCCCATATTGGTTCCTAAATATTCCATGAAGATCTTTATCGGTCGAACCACGATGTCAAGGATTCAGTCAATCCCGTATGTAGTTGCCTTTGTCCATCAGTATGTTACTTGCCCGAGATTCGATCGTCGGTATCTCCATACCTAGTTCAATCTCGTCAGCAAGTCTCTTTACTCGTTCCGTAATAAAAGATCCCGCGACTAACACCCTAGTCACATTGCTTACAAGCTTCTTGTGATGTTGTATTACTGAGAGAGCTCAGAGATACCCCTCCATCATATGGAGTGACAAATCTCAATCTCAATTTGTTGGGGAACGTTGCATGGGAAACAAAAAATTTCCTACGCACACGCAAGATCTATCCATGTTGATGAGCATCTACGAGAGGGAGAGTGGATCTACATACCCCTGTAGATCGCTAAGCGGGAAGCATTAAGAAACGCGGTTGATGTAGTCAAACGTCTTCGCGATCCAAATCGCCGAGCGTCCCGTGATCTAATCACGATCCGTCCCGATCTAGCGCCGAACGGACGGCACCTCCGCGTTCAGCACACGTACAGCTCGATGACGATCTCCGCCTTCTTGATCCAGCAAGAGGGAGCGGAGAAGTAGATGAGTTCTCCGGCAGCACGACGGCGCGGCGGCGATGGTGGTGAAACTATTCCGGCAGGGCTTCGCCTAAGCATCGCCGAAATTAGACTAGAGGAGAAAACGATCTAGAGGATGTAGAGGGAGCACGTGGCAATTAGGGTTGGCTCTCCCCTCTAAATCCTCTAGTATATATAGAAGTGAGGGAGGGGAGGAGGCAGCCTCAAAACCCTTAAGAGTTCGCCCAAAATAGGAGGTGGAGGATCCTACTCCAATCCTACTAGGAGTAGGATTCCTCCTCTCCACTTGGAAACCCTTTCCACCTTTCCACCTTTGGGTTTTTCCCACCCCTAGCCGCATGGGCCTTAGTGGGGGGGTTCGGCCAGCCCACTAGGGGCTGGTTTGACTCCTCCCACAGCCCATGAGGTCCTTTGGGTCGAGACACCCCTCCCGATGGCCCCCGGTACCCTCCCGGCACTCCCGGTACACTACCGAACTACCCAAAACTTTTCCGGCGACCAAAACAGGACTTCCTATATATCAATCTTTACCTCCGGACCATTCCGGAGCTCCTTGTGACATCCAGGATCTCATCCGGGACTCCGAACAACCTTCGGTCACCACCATACATAACTCTACTATACCGAAACGTCACCGAACCTGAAGTGTGCACACCCTCCGGGTTCGAGAACTATGTAGACATGACCGAGACACCTCTACGGTCAATAACCAATAGCGGGACCTGGATGCCCATATTGGTTCCTACATATTCTATGAAGATCTTTATCGGTTGAACCTCTATGTCAAGGATTTAGTTAATCCCGTATGCTGTTCCCTTTGTTCTTCGGTATGTTACTTGCCCGAGATTCGATCGTCGGTATCTCTATACCTAGTTCAATCTCCTTACCGGCAAGTCTCTTTACTCGTTCCGTAATACAAGATCCCATGGCTAAAACCTTAGTCACAATGCTTGCAAGGCTTATTGTGATGTTGTATTACCGAGTGGGCCTTGAGATACCTCTCCGTCATACGGAGTATCAAATCCCAGTCTTGATCCATGCCAGCCCAACAGTCACCTTCAGAGATACCTGTAGAGCATCTTTATAGTCACCCAGTTACGTTGTGACGTTTGATACACACAAGGTATTCCTCCGGTGTCAGTTAGTTGCATGATCTCATGGTCATAGGAACAGATACTTGACATGCAGAAAACAATAGCAATAAACTGACACGATCATATGCTACGTTCATAGTTTGTGTCTTGTCCATCACATCATTCTCCTAATGATGTGATCCCATTATCAAATGACATCTTATGTCTATGGCCAGGAAACCTTGACCATCTTTGATCAACGAGCTAGTTAACTAGAGGCATACTAGGGAGACAGTGTTGTCTATGTACCCACACATGTATTTGAGTTTCCAATCAATACAATTATAGCATGGATAATAAACAATTATCACGAACAAGGAAATATAATAATAATAATTTATTATTGCCTCTAGGGCATATTTCCAACAGTCTCCCACTTGCACTAGAGTCAATAATCTAGTTCACATCACCATGTGATTTACATTGTTATGAATCTAACACCCAATGATTTCTGGGGTTCGATCATGCTTTGCATGTGAGAGAGGTCTTTAGTCAACGGTCTGCAACATTCAGATCCGTGTGTTCTTTGCAAATCTATATGTCATACTGCAGATGCTACCACACTCCACTTGGAACTATTCCAAAAGGCTGCTCCACTATACGTATCCGGATTGCTACTCGGAGTCATCCGGATAGGTGTCAAAGCTTGCATCGACGTAACCCTTTACGATGAACTCCTTATCACATCCATAACCGAGAAACATTTCCTTAGTCCTCTAGTTACTAAGGATAATTTTGACCGCTGTCCAGTGATCCACTCCTGGACCACTCTTGTACCCCTTGACAGACTCATGGCAAGGCACACACTAGGTGCGGTACACAGCATGGCATACTATACAGAGCCTATGGATAAGGCATAGGGGACGACCTTCGTCCTTTCTCTTTCTTCTGCCGTGGTCGAGCTTTGAGTCTCACTCAACTCCACACCTTACAAATAAGGCAAGAACTCTTTCTTTGACTGGTCCATTTTGAACTCTTTCAAAATCTTGTCAAGGTATGTACTCATTGAAAGTCTTATCAGACGCCTTGATCTATCTCTATAGATCCTGATGCCCAATATTTAAGTAGCTTCATTCCAGGTTTTCCTTTGAAAAACTCCTTTCAAACAACCCTTTATGCTTTCCAGAAATTCTACAGCATTTCCGATCAACAATATGTCATCCACATATACTTATCAGAAATTCTATAGTGCTCCCACTCACTTTATTGTAAATACAAGTTTCTCATAAACTTTGTATAGACTCAAAAACTTTGATCACCACATCAAAGCGTATATTCCAACTCCGAGATGCTTGCTCCAATACATAGAAGGATTGCTGGAGCTTGCATACATTTTAGCATGCTTAGGACTGACAAAACCTTCTGGTTGTATCACATACAACCCTTCCTAACGGGAACCGTTAAGGAAACTCTGTTTTGACATCCATCTGCCAGATTTCATAATCGAAAAATGCAGCAACTACTAACACAATTCCAACAGACTTTAGCATCGCTACGGGTGAGAAAGTCTCATCGTAGTCAACTCCTTGAACTTGTGAAAAACCCTTTGCCACAAGTCGAGCTTTATAGACGGTGACATTACCGTCCACGTCCGTCTTCCTTTTAAAGATCCATTTGTTCTGAATGGCCTTTTGCCCTTTAGGTAATACTTCCAAAGCCCATACTTTGTTTTCATACATGGATCCTATCTCGGATTTCATGGCCTCTAACCATTTCTCGGAATCCGGGCCCATCATCGCTTCTCCATAGCTCGTAGGTTCATCGCTGTCCAACAACATGACCTCTAAGACAGGGTTGCCGTACCACTCAGGAGCAGTACGCATCCTTGTCGACCTACGAGGTTCGATAGTAACTTGATCCGAAGCTTCATGATCATCATTAACTTCCTCTTCAACTAACGTAGGCTCCATAGAAACAACTTTCTGTGCTGCGCTACTCTCTGGTTGAAACAAAGGTTCAACAACCTCATCAAGTTCTATCTTCCTCCCACTCAATTCTTTCGGGAGAAACTCTTTCTCGAGAAAGGACCCGTTTTAGCAACAAACACTTTGTGCTTGGATCTAAGATAGAAGGTTTACCCAACTGTTACGTTAGGGTATTCTATGAAGATGCATTTGTCCGCTTTGGGTTCGAGCTCATTAGGTGAAAACACTTTTTTGCATAAGCGTCGCAGCCCCAAACATTAAGAAATGACAGCTTAGGTTTCCGCCAAACCAAAATTCATACGGTGTCTTCTCAACGGACTTAGATAGTGCCCCTTTTAAAGTGAATGTAGTTGTCTCTAGTGCATAACCCCAAAACGATAGTGGCAAATCGATAAGAGACATCATAGTTCGCATCATATCCAATAGAGCACGACTACGACATTCGGACACACCATCGCACTATGGTGTTCAAGGTGGCATGAGTTGTGAAACAATTTCCACATTGTCTTAAGTTGTATACCAATCTCGTAACTCGGATATTTACCTCCACGATCATATCGTAGACATTTCATCTTCTTGTCATGATGATCTCAAACTTCACTCTGATTTTGTTTGAACTTTTTCAAACGTTTCAGACTTGTGTTTCATTAAGTAAATATCCTCATATCTACTCAAATCATCAGTGAAGGGAGGAAAATAACGATATCCACCGCACGCTACAACACTCATTGGACCGAATACATCAGCATGTATCATTTCCAATAAGTTACTTGCCCGCTCCATCAAACCGGAAAACGGGGTCTTAGTCGTCTTGCCCATGAGGCATGGTCCGCATGTCTCAACCGATTCGAAATCGAATGAGTCCAAAGATCCATCAGCATGGAGTTTCTTCATGCGTTTTACACCAATATGACATTTAGCAGCAGTGCCACAAGTATGTGGTACTATCATTATTAACTTTGTATCTTTTGGCATCAATATTATGAACATGTGTACCACTACGATCAAGATTCAATAAACAATTCTCATTGGGTGCATGACCATTGAAGGTATTATTCATGTAAACAGAATAACCATTATTCTCTAACTTAAATGAATAACCATATTGCAATAAACATGATCTAATCACGTTCATGCTCAACGCAAACACCAAATAACATTTATTTAGGTTCATCACTAATCTCGAAGGTAGAGAGAGCGTGCGATGGTGATCACATCAACCTTGGAAACACTTCCAACACTCATCGTCACCTCACCCTTAGCTAGCCTCCGTTTATTCCGTAGCTTTTATTTCGAGTTACTAACATTTAGCAACCGAACCGGTATCCAATACCCAGGTGCTACTAGGTGTACTAGTAAGGTACACATCAATAACAGGTATATCAAATATACTTCTGTCGACGTTGCCAGCCTTCTTATCTACCAAGTATCTAGGGCAGATCCGCTTTAGCGACCGTTCTCCTCATAATAGAAGCACTCAGTCTCGGGTTTGGGTTCAACCTTGGGTTTCTCTACTGGAGCAGCAACTGGCTTGCCATCCATGAAGTATCCCTCCTTGCCCTTGCCCTTCTCGAAACTAGTGGTTTTACTAACCATCAACACTTGATGCTCCTTCTTGATTTCTACCTTCACGGTGTCAAACATCGCGAATAGCTCGGGGATCATTATTTCCATCCCTGGCATTTTATAGTTCATCATGAAGCTTCTAGTAGCTTAGTGACAGTGACTTTGGAGAACTATATCAATCACTATCTTATCTGGAAGATTAACTCCCACTCGATTCAAGCAATTGTAGTACCCAGACAATCTGAGTACATGCTCACCGATTGAGCTATTCTCCTTTATCTTGCAGGCAAAGAATCTTGTTGGAGGTCTCATACCTCTCAACATGGGCACGAGCCTGAGATCCCAATTTCAGCTCTTAGAACATCTCATATGTTCCGTGACGTTCAAAACATTTTGGAGCCTCAATTCTAAGCCGTAATGCATGACGCACTGAACTATCAAGTATTCATTAGAACGTGCCTGTCAGATGTTCACAACATCTACAAACGACGCTTGAGGGGGTGGCGCACCGAGTGGTGCATTAAGGACATAAGCCTTCTGTGCAGAAATGAGGACAATCCTCAGATCACGGACCTAGTCCGCATTATTGCTACCATCATCCTTCAACTCTATTTTTCTAGGAACATATAAAAATTCAAGGCAGCTACAGCGCGAGCTAGTAATCTACAACATAATTTGCAAAGACATTTTGACTATGTTCATGATAATGAGTTCAATTAATCATATTACTTAAGAACTCCCACTCAAATTGACATCCCTCCGGTCATTCGAGTGTCACATGATCCAAATCCACCAACTCAAGTCCGATCATCACGTGAGTTGAGGTGGTTTCAATGGTGAACATCTTCATGTTGATCATATCTACTATATGACTCATGTTCGACCTTTCGGTCTCTTGTGTTCCGAGGCCATGTTTGTACATGCTAGGCTTGTCAAGTTTAACCCGAGTGTTCCGCACGTGCAACACTAGCTTGCCCGTTGTATGCGAACGTAGAGTCTATCACACCCGATCATCACGTGGTGTCTCGAAACGACGAACTTTCGCAACGGTGCACACTCGGGGAGAACACAATTTATCTTGAAATTTAAGTGAGGGATAATCTTATAATGCTACCGTCGTCCTAAGCAAAATAAGATGCATAAAAGGATTAACATCACATGCAAATCATAAGTGACATGATATGGCCATGAACTTGTGCTTTTGATCTCCATCTTCAAAGCACCGGCATGATCTCCATCGTCACCGGCATAACACCATGATCTCCATCATATTGATCTCCATCAATGTGTCGCCATGAGGTTGTCGTGCCGACTGTTGCTTACACGACTATTGCTAACTCATAGCGATAAAGTAAAGCAAAAACGGCGAAAATAATTAAAGACAACCCTATGGCTCCTGCCGGTTGCCGTACTCATCGACATGCAAGTCGTGATATTCTATACAATACATGATCATCTCATACATCACATATATCTCATCATGTAATTGGCCATATCACATCACAACATACCCTGCAAAAACAAGTTAGACGTCCTCTAATTGTTGTTGCAAGTTTTACGTGGCTGCTACGGGTATCTAGCAAGAACAATTCTTACCTACGCAAAAACCACAACGGTGATACAAAAATTGCTATTCAACCTTCTCAAGGACCGCCTTTGTCAAATCCAATCCGACTAAAGTGGGAGAAACTGACACCCGCCAGCCATCTTTATGCAACGAAGTTACATGTCAGTTGATGGAACCGGTCTCTCGTAAGCATACGAGTAATGTTGGTCCGGGTCGCTTCATCCCACAATACCGCCGAATCAAGAAAATACCAAGGGAGGAAGCAATCTGAATATCAACGCCCACAAACTCCTTTGTGTTCTACTCGAGATCTCATCTACACATAGACCTAGCTCATGATGCCACTGTTGGGGAACGTTGCATGGGAGACAAAAAATTTTCTACGCACACGCAAGATCTATCCATGGTGATGAGCATCTACGAGAGGGAGAGTGGATCTACATACCCTTGTAGATCGCTAAGCGGGAAGCGTTAAGAAACGCGGTTGATGTAGTCGAACGTCTTCGCGATCCAACTCGCCGAGCGTCCCGCGATCTAATCACGATCCGTCCCGATCTAGCGCCTAACGGACGGCACCTCCGCGTTTAGTACACGTACACCTCGATGACGATCTCCGCCTTCTTGATCCAGCAAGAGGGAGCGGAGAGGTAGATGAGTTCTCCGGCAGCGCGACGGCGCGGCGGAGATGGTGGTGAAACTATTCCGGCAGGGCTTCGCCTAAGCACCGCCGAAATTAGACTAGAGGAGAAAACGATCTAGAGGAAGTAGAGGGAGCACGTGGCAATTAGGGTTGGCTCTCCCCTCTAAATCCTCTAGTATATATAGGAGGGAGGGAGGGGAGGAGGCAGCCTCAAAACCCTCATGGGTTCGGCCGAAATAGGAGGTGGAGGAGTCCTACTCCAATCCTACTAGGAGTAGGATTCCTCCTCTCCACTTGGAAACCCTTTCCACCTTTCCACCTTTGGGTTTTTCCCACCCCTAGCCACATGGGCCTTAGTGGGGGGCTTCGGCCAGCCCACTAGGGGCTGGTTTGACTCCTCCCACAGCCCATGAGGTCCTTTGGGTCGAGACACCCCTCCCGATGGCCCCCGGTACCCTCCCAGCACTCCCGGTACACTACCGAAGTACCCGAAACTTTTCCGGCGACGAAAACAGGACTTCCTATATATCAATCTTTATCTCCGGACCATTCCGGAGCTCATAGTGATGTCCAGGATCTCATCCGGGACTCCGAACAACCTTTGGTCACCACCATACATAACTCTACTATACCGAAACGTCATCGAACCTTAAGTGTGCAGACCCTGCGGGTTCGAGAACTATGTAGACATGACCGAGACACCTCTATGGTCAATAACCAATAGCGGGACCTGGATGCCCATATTGGTTCCTACATATTCTACGAAGATCTTTATCGGTTGAACCTCTATGTCAAGGATTCAGTTAATCTCGTATGCTGTTCCCTTTGTTCTTCGGTATGTTACTTGCCCGAGATTCGATCGTCGGTATCTCTATACCTAGTTCAATCTCGTTACCGGCAAGTCTCTTTACTCGTTCCGTAATACAAGATCCCGTGGCTAACACTTTAGTCACATTGCTTGCAAGGCTTATTGTGATGTTGTATTACCGAGTGGGCCCTGAGATACCTCTCCGTCATACGGAGTATCAAATCCCAGTCTTGATCCATGCCAGCTCAACAGTCACCTTCGGAGATACCTGTAGAGCATCTTTATAGTCACCCAGTTACGTTGTGACGTTTGATACACACAAGGTAGTCCTTCGGTGTCAGTGAGTTGCATGATCTCATGGTCATAGGAACAGATACTTGACATGCAGAAAACAATAGCAATAAACTGACACGATCATATGCTACGTTCATGGTTTGGGTCTTGTCCATCACATCATTCTCCTAATGATGTGATCCCGTTATCAAAAGACATCTTATGTCTATGGCCAGGAAACCTTGATCATCTTTAATCAACGAGCTAGTTAACTAGAGGCATACTAGGGAGACAGTGTTGTCTATGTACCCACACATGTATTTGAGTTTCCAATCAATACAATTATAGCATGGATAATAAACAATTATCACGAACAAGGAAATATAATAATAATCAATTTATTATTGCCTCTAGGGCATATTTCCAACACGATTCGCACCAACCCAACAGACACCCTTGGAGATACCTGTAGAGCATCTTTATGATCACCTAGTTACGAAGTGATGTTTGATAGCACACAAGGTATTCCTCTGGTGTGAGGGAGTTGCATTATCTCATGGTCTTAGGAACACATACTTGACATGAAGAAAGCAGTAGCAATAAACTTAGTGATACGATCAAATGTTATGCTTATGATTGGGTCTTGTCCATCAATCATTCTCCTAACGATGTGATCCTGTTATCAAATGACAACTCATCTCTATGGTTAGGAAACCTTAACCATCTTTGATCAATGAACTAGTCTAGTAGAGGCTCACTAGGGACACAATGTTGTTTATGTATCCACACATGTATCTGAGTTTCCGGTCAATACAATTATAGCATGGATAATAAACGATTATCATTAACAAGGAAATATGATAATAACCAATTTATTATTGCCTCTAGGGCATATTTCCAACATGTTAAGCACTACGGTGTTAAGTCAGGCAATTGGATCGTACTTTTTAACGCGCTTCAGCTTTTTATACCTCGCTTAATACATGAGCGTGAAACATGGACATAACATATAGGTGGAATATAATATGGTGGTAGATATCAAAAGGGTAAAAAGTGGAGAAGAAAGTCTTGATTCAACTAGGCGTATCAACGGGCTATGGAGATGCCCATCAATAGATATCAATGCGAGGAGTAGGGATTGCCATGCAACGAATGCACTAGAGCTATAAGTGTATGAAAGATCGAATAAAGCTAAGTGGGTGTGCATCCAACTTGCTTGCTCATGAAGACCTCGGGCATTTGAGGAAGCCCGTCATCAGAATATACAAACCAAGTTCTATAATGAAAAAATTCTCACTAGCATATGGAAGTGACTGTTGTGGGAACGATTCCGACAATAGAAATGGGTAGTGTAAAGGAGCATGATCTATCGAGATGCAAACGGGTGACACAAGTGTTTTAGCGAGTTCGGGCCTCTGTGCTGGAGATAACAGCCCTACGTCTCGTCCTCCGGAGAGGCTTTCTATGATCTCACATGAACACGGATTTACATGGTGTATTTGAGAGAGAGAGAGAGAGAGAGGAGAACGGATATCCAGGCTGAGTCTTGGGACTAGTGGGAGCCATAGCCCCGGGGGAGGAGTTGCTAGCCCGAGCTATGTGGTGGGGGTGGCTTATATAGAGTGCGCCACCCCCTCATCTCTTAGGTAACAAGATGGTGGGGTTAATGCCATAATGTCAGCCCACTACGAAACCTCCACTGTGAGGATGATGCTCCAACTGCCTTGTTGACTGTTGGTCTTCGCATATCCGAGTGAGTCATACAGCCGAGTGGCCGACTGTCATTCGAGTGGATGGGACGTTGCTTGTCTGAGTGAATAGTATGTATGTATTTATCTGGACCCATCTGATGTGTGGATCCCATGCTTTTATGATATTTCGACCCTTCATGGGCCTACCTATTATGTGTATCCCCAACATTAGCCCCTGAGACTCTGACTGATTGCTGGTAGTCGGTTGGAGTCTGTAGAATTTTGTTGGACTTGAATGTTGTTGCCGGACCTGACCAAGCAGAATGTTTCTTTTTGTATTTCTCTTCCAGTGGGGGCACGCTGAGTGCACCCACTGGGTGTAGTCCTCGAGCCTCTGTCGGACTAGATGAGTCTGGCAGAGGGTTTAAGTCTTCTAGTGTGGAACTGAACTGAACAGGTGAACTATTACGCGCTTGGCGTCATAAATTTCTGCAATCTGGAGCTGAATCAGTCGGACTGATCTTTGTGCGCTGGGCACGGTAAAAAAAATTAGCCTGGAGCTGGGTCAGTCAGGTAAACCTTCGCGTGCTCGGCATACTGAATGCTTGTTGAGTCTTCCTTATATGATTTCTGGATCAAGGCTGTGTCCCCGAGTGTATTTTTTAACTTAGGCGATTGCTGGACCGCATCTAAGCCCCCGAGTGTGGATGATGTCTTCACTCTAACTTAGACGATACGGGGTCGCAACTAAGCCCCCGAGTGTGGATGATGTCCTCACTCGGAGTAGTTTTTAACTTAAGCGATTGGGGGTCGCAGCTAAGCCCCCGAGTGTGGATGATGTCCTCACTCGGAGTAGTTTTTAACTTAGGCGATACAGGGTCTCAGCTAAGCCCCCGAGTGTGGATGATGTCCTCACTCGGATTAGTTTTTAACTTAGGCAATACGGGGTCGCAGCTAAGCCCCCAAGTGTGGATGATGTCCACACTCGGATTAGTTTTTAACTTAGGTGATACGAGGTCGCAACTAAGCTCCCGAGTGTGGATGATGTACTCACTCGGATTTGTTTTTAACTTAGGCGACGCGGGGTCGCAACTAAGTCCCCGAGCATGGATGATGTCCTCACTCGGAGTAGTTTTTAACTTAGGCGATGCGGGGTCGCAGCTAAGTCCCCGAGTGTGGATGATGTCCTCACTCAGAGTAGTTTTTAACTTAGGCGATACGAGGTCGCAGCTAAGCCCCCGAGTGTGGATGATGTCCTCAATCAGAGTAGTTTTTAACTTAGGCGATGCGGGGTCGCAGCTAAGCCCCTGAGTGTGGATGATGTCCCCACTCGGAGTAGTTTTTAACTTAGGCGATATGGGGTCGCAGCTAAGCCCGCGAGTGTGGATGATGTCCTCACTCGAATTAGTTTTTAACTTAGGCGATACAGGGTTGCAGCTAAGCCCCCGAGTGTGGATGATGTCCTCACTCGGATTTATTTTTAACTTAGGTGATACGGGGTCGCAGCTAAGTCCCCCAGTGTGGATGATGTCCTCACTCGGATTTGTTTTTAACTTAGGCGAAATCAGGTTCGCGGCTAAGTCGTTCACCCACTGGGGCGATATAGCTTCTGAGGTACAAATCACCGGAGTGAGTGGCGACGCGCGGGGCGACCGAGTGATGAAGACGTGCCTCACAGAGTGGCGACGCGCGAGGCGTCCGAGTGAAGTAGACGCGTCCAGCTGAGTGGCGACACGTGGGGCGTCCGAGTGATGAGCACATGCCTCATGGAGTGGCGATGCATGGGGCGTCCGAGTATAAAGACGTGCCGCTGGGAGTGGCGACGCACGGGGCATCCGAGTGAAGTAGACGAGCCTCACGGAGTGGCGACACGCTGGGCGTCCGAGTGAAGTAGACGCGTCCAGCTGAGTGGCGACGTGCGGGGCGATCGAGTGAAGTAGACGCGTCCAACTGAGTGGCAACGTGCGGGGCGGCCGAGTCATGAAGACGTGCTGCACAGAATGGTGACGCGCGGGGCGTCCGAGACGGTGTCAGTGCGCGAAAGTGCGGTCGGCTGCGTCGCGGATGAGGTAGGAGACGACGACGAGGTGGACAATGCCGGTTGCCATGCGTCGTGACCGACGCGGCCACTCAGTCTGAGTAGAGATGAAGATGGCGCGCAAAGGCACCGAGTGATCGTTTAACCTGTGTATGAAAAATATCACAAGCCAACATAGAACTTTCTCAAAGTAATTTGATGTTTGCTGAAAAGATTTGTGTAAATAACACCCATAGACACCCGTTGGGTGTGCTAGGTGCTTGCTGGTTCGGAATCAGCAAGAGTCTAAAGAGTGAAGGATCCGACTGAACTCGTTTGAGTACTGGACCCAAATGAAGCGGAAGTGTAATGTTCCGACATGAAAATAAACAACCGAGCGCAAAGGTACACTCAGTGGCGTGGCCTCCGAGTGACCGTCATGTGCGACTTACGTGACACTCGGTAATGCGGAAATAACTATTTAATTGAATGCAGCGCGTGAAGAATGACTTAGCTGTCTGACGGCGCACGAGCGGCAGAGTGGTGAAGACGTGTTCAACCGATGGCGATACGCACGGTGGCCGAGTGATGAAGAAGTGCCTCATGGAGTGGTGATGCGTGGGGCGTCCGAGTATAAAGACTGCCACTGGGAGTGGCGACGTGCGGGGCGTCCGAGTGAAGTAGACACGCCTCACGGAGAGGCCACGCGCTAGGCGTCCGAGTGAAGTAGACGCGTCCAGCTAAGTGGTGACGCGTGGGGCGACCGAGTAAAGTAGACGCGTCCAGCTGAGCGGCGACGCGCGGGGCGGCCGAGTGGTGAAGACGTGTCCGGCTGAGCGACGATGTGCGGGGCTGCCGAGTGATGACGACGCGTCCAGCTGAGCGACAGCGCGCGGGGCGGTCGAGTGATGAAGACGCGTACAGCTGAGCGACAGCGCGCGGGGCTGTCGAGTGATGACGACGCGTCCAGCTGAGCGACGGCGCGTGGGACGGCCGAGTGATGAAGACGCGTACAACTGAGCGACGGCGCTCGGGGCGACCGAATGATGAAGACGCGTACAGCTGAGCGACGGTGCGCGGGGCACCCGAATGGTGAAGACGCGTCCAGTTGAGTGGCGACACGCGGGGCATCCGAATGATGAAGACGTGCCTCATGGAGTTGCGACGCACGGGGCGTCCGATGACGAAGGGTCCAGCTGAGCGACGACGCGCGGGGCGACCGAGTGATGAAGATGCGTACAGCTGAGCGACGGGGCGCGGGGATGCCGAGTGATGACGACCCGTCCAGTTGAGCGATGGCGCGCGACACGGCCGAGTGATGAAGACGCATACAGCTGAGCGACGGCGCTCGGGGAGACCGAATGATGAAGGCGCATACAGCTGAGTGACGGCGCGCGGGGTAGCCGAATGGTGAACACGCGTCCAGCTGAGCGACGACGCGCGGGGTGGCCGAGTGATGAAGACACGTACAGCTGAGCGACGGTGCGCGGGGCTGCCGAGTGGTGAAGACGTGTCGGGCTGAGCGACAACGTGCGGGGATGCCGAGTGATGACACCGTCCAGCTGAGCGACGGCGTGCGGGGTGGCCGAGTGTTGAAGACGCGTACAGCTGAGCGACGGCGCGCGGGGCTGCCGAGTGATGACGACGCGTCCAGCTGAGCGACGGCACGTGGGAGGGCCTAGTGATGAAGACGCGTACAACTGAGCAACGGTGCTCGGGGCGACCGAATGATGAAGACGCGTACAGCTGAGCGATGGCGCGCGGGACAGCCGAATGTTGAAGACGCGTCCAGCTGAGCAACGACGTGCGGGGCTGCCGAGTGATGACGACACGTCCAGGTGAGCGACGGCGCATGGGGCTGCCAAGTGATGATGACGCGTCCAGCTGAGCGACGGCGCGCGGGACGTCTGAGTGATGAAGACGCGTACAGCTGAGCGGTGGCGCTCGTGGCGACCGAATGATGAAGACGCGTACAGCTGAGCGACGGCGCACGGGGCACCTGAATGGTGAAGACGCGTCCAGCTGAGTGGCGACACGCGGGGCATCCGAGTGAAGTAAACCCGCCTCGCATGAGACTCTCTATATGAAAAACATGGTGCTACATTGAGGCACAAGTGTGGAAAAATAGGTAGTAGCACTGTCCTTCTCTCTTTATCTCTCATTTATTTCTTTTTTCCTTTTATTTTTTTATTTTTCTTCCTTTCTTTTTTTCTTTTTTTCCCTATTTTATTTCTTTTATTTTTCGTTCAGAGTCTCATCCCGACTTGTGGGGGAATCTTTGTCTCCATCATCCTTTCCTCACTGAGACAGTGCCATAATAATGAAAACCATCACACTTTTATTTACTTACAACTCGATATGAAAAACTACTAAACAATATGACTCTATATGAATGCCTCTGGCAGTGTACCAGGATGTGCAATGACCTAGTGTAGCATGTAAACAATGGTGAACGGTGGTTGTGCCACAAATACTATGTCAGCTATATGATCATGCAAAGCAATATGACAATGAGTGTACTAGTCATATGATGTAACAGTGGAAGTTGCATGGAAATATATCTCAGAATGGCTATGGAAATGCCATCATAGGTAGGTATGGTGGCTATTTTGAGGAAGATATAATGAGGCTTACGTGCAACAGAGCGTATCATGTGGCGGGGTTTGGATGCACCGGCGAAGTTTGCACCAATCCTCGAGGTAAGAATGGGCAATGCACGGTACCGAAGAGGCTAGCAAATATGAAAAAGGTGAGAGTGCGTACATCCATGGATTCACATTAGTCATAAAGAACTCACATACTTATTGCCAAGCTTTATTAGCTCTCTTGAAATAAGGTACTACTCGCATGCCCCTAGGGAGGAGGTTGGGAGGAGTTAACCATCACGTGCCTCCGACCTAAATAGCACAAGGATTTCAATGAGGAATAAGAATGCTCACATATCATCACCATGCCATAACCAATGTTTAGATGAAGAACAAATTAACATCCTTTAACTATCGATATTCCTACTAACCGACAACCATGTAC
Source organism: Elymus sibiricus (assembly GCA_039707655.1). NCBI lineage: Eukaryota > Viridiplantae > Streptophyta > Magnoliopsida > Poales > Poaceae > Elymus > Elymus sibiricus. The sequence goes on from CM077667.1 coordinate 280,185,860, forward strand.
TCACGCTCTTTCATACTACCACATCAATATCATTAACCCACAATTTCTCTTTTATGTGCTACATGAAGGTTTTGATTATCCACTCCTTGAATAACTATTATTTTAGACTAGTCTTATAACCCATGCAAATTACCGTCACTATTTATTAGCTCTCAAACAAATTTAAGTGAAGAAGAAGAGTGCAATTATTTCTATAAAATCTATACGCCACCGTGCTCTAAAAGATATAAGTGAAATACTAGAGCAACTGCTTAGCTCAAAAATATAAGTGAAGCACAAAGAGTATTCTAACAAATCATGGTGAACATGTGTATCTCTCAAGTAAGTGTGTCCAACAAACAATGATTATGGAAAACTAAAACACACGACGCTCCAAGCAAAACTCATATCATGTGATGAATAAAAATGTAGCTCCAAGCGACATACCGATGGATTGAGACGAAAGAGGGGATGCCTTCCGGGGCATCCCCAAGATTAGACGCTTGAGTCTTCCTAGAATTCGACTTGGGGTGCCTTGGGCATCCCGAAGCTTAGGCTCTTGCCGCTCCTTATTCCTTCATCCATCGTGATTACACCCAAAACTTGAAAACTTCAGCACAGAAAACTCAACAGAAACCTTCGTGAGATCCATTAGTATAATAAACATATCAAATACTTTAGGTACTGTTATAACTTGATTCATATTTTATTATTGCAAAAGGTAATGTATTCTAACTTCTCCATGGCTTATACCCCCCGATACAATCCATAGCATCATCAAAACAAGCAAACTATGCAAGCAAAAAACATAATCTATCTAAAACAGAACAATATGTAATGATCTATAGAGAAACTATACTTATGTAACTCCAAAAATTCAGAAAAATTAGGACAACCTGTGGAATGTGTATACCAATACTGTGTAAAAATTCAGATCAGAAAGACGTTCCAATAAAATCAGAGAAATTCTGCACTGGATGCAAAAGTTTTTGTTTTTACACCATATCAATTCTACTTATCATGCAAGTCATCCCAAAGGCTTTAATTGGCACAAACAATAATTTAAACATAAAAACACAATCAAAACAATCATGTTATCTAAAACAAATAGAAATTAAAACAAGAAAATAAGATAACTATTGGGTTTCCTCCCAACTAGCGCTATTGTTTTACGCCCCTAGCTAGGCATAATGCATATGATCAAGTGTTGTCGTCCTTGACACTCAATCCTTGGGATGTGTGTTTATGAGGAAGTTTTTCAAATACAATAGGAAACACATCATCTAGTAATATCTTAGCATTCTCAATGTCACTTTCCTTAAAACCTTCAATATTCTCCCTTACTATCCAAGAATATTGTTTATTAATAGCATTGAAAACTTGTTGGATAATGTGAATAGGAGGAACTTCCTTCTTGGTATTCTCATCAAAGGTGTGGTTATCGTGAAACACATACCTCATCATATAGTCCTCGTTTTATAGAATTTCATCTATCATAGGATGTTCATGACTCATATTATAGTGATCGAAGATATCTCGAGCCTCTCGCACTATATAGTCAAATTCATGCATGAGGATAAGAGTGGCTATCTTTTTAACCTTGGGATTTTTTATAACCGGTAACTCATGGAAAATCCTTTGCAAAGTAGGGTGAGTGTGCATAAATCTTCTTTCAAGTTTGAGAACAAGAGCGGAAATAGCATCGACATAACTATGGGTTCTTTTAAGAATAGGTATATCCTTGCAAGCCAAGACACCCGTACAATTAAAGAATTCTTAGATAATGCTTTTCCCTATGATATTCCACTTCCCCGCAACAAAAATTACGTCTCTCTGTGGGGGAGTTTCCTCTCTTGGGTTTTTACCTCCATCATCCTTCTCAATGATAAAATCAGGCATGATAGCCACTTCAAGCAAACAAAGTAACAAGCGAAGCAAGTAAACTAGCAAGTAAAGCAAGGAAACAAGTAAACTAGCAAAGATAAATAGTTTTTGTATTTTTGATTTTTATATCAAGCCAAATATAACAACAAATAAAAATTAGAATGAGTGAATGATAATTTCTGAGAAGGTACTTGATTGTAAGTTGATGATACTCCCCGGCAACGGTGCCAGAAATCCTTCCTGATACTTGTGATATGCGTTGGGTTTTTCCCCGAAGAGGAGGGGATGATGCAGCACAATATACATAAGTATTTCCCTCAGTGAGAACCAAGGATATTCAACCAATAGGAGGATCACACAACTTCCCGTCTTCAGTGTCTACACAAAAATAGCACACACTTGCACCCAACGCGGGCAAGAGGGTTGTCAATCCCCTTGAACTCGTTACTTGCAAGCGATAAGTAGTGTAGATGATAGTTGGATAAATGTAAAATAGAAAATAAATAAAAGTTAAATAATGGCAGCAAGGAAATAAGAGCGTTTGTAAATATATTTGTGAATTGACCCGGGGGCCATAGTGTTTGCTAGAGGCTTCTCTCTCGAAGAAGGCATACGGTGGGTATACAGATTACCATTGGGGAATTGATAGAAAAGCGCATAGTTTTGCAATATTTATTCATGGCAATGATCATGCATATAGGAATCACGCCCATAAACAAGTAGACCGACTCCTGCCTACATCTACTACTATTACTCTACCCATCGACCGCTATCCAGCATGCATCTAGAGTATGAAGTGAAACAGAGTAATGCTTGGAGAACCGTCCAGCAAGCCTATGAAGGAATTACTCACTCCTGGTGGTGAGCATCATGGGGGGGGGGGCTTAATGAAGAAGGGTTGCTGATGATGACGACGATGGATCCCCCTCTCTGAAGCCCCAAACGGACTCCAGATCAGCCCTCCAGAGGAAGAACAGGAGGTGGCGGCGGCTCCATCTCGTATAACGCGATGAAAACTTCTCTCCTATTTTTTCTCCAGAAATAGGGATTTATAGGACTGGAATTAGGATCTGCGGAGCCATCAGGTGGCCCCAAGCCATTAGGGTAGCCCAGGGGGTGGCTGCTCCATGTTGGCTTGGCAGCCACAGGTGGCCCCCCTCCAGTGGATCTCGCTCCAATATTTTTTATATATTCCATAAAAATTCTCCAAAAAGTTTCATCCAATTCCAAGAACTTTATTTCTGCACAAAAACAACACCATAGTAGTTCTACTGAAAGCAACGTCAGTCCGGGTTAGTTTCATTCAAATCATGCAAATTAGAGTCCAAAACAAGAGCAAAAGTGTTTCGAAAAGTAGAAACGTCGGAGACGTATCAACTCCCCCAAGCTTAACTCATTGCTTGTCCTCAAGCAATTCAGTTGATAAATTGAAAGTGATAAAGAAAACTTTTACAAACTCTTTTGTTCTCGTTGCTGTATATATGCTTAGCTAGTGTTCAAGTTTTTAGCAAAGATCATAAACAACTATATCGAGGATAACACTTAGTTATTATATTCACTCATGGCAATAACATAACCAACTAGCAAGCAATAGTAAAATATCTCACATGCCAACAATTCAAAACAATCATGATGTGATATGATGATATGGTATCTCGCTATCCCTTTCTGAGACCGCAAAACATAAATGCATAGCACCTCTAAGATCGGAGCAGTGATAAACATCGTAATTCAGAGCAGGGAAGATCTAGTCATGCTCACATCCAATATTAAATAGACACAATGCATAAAAATGACAATAGTGCTCTCCGGTCTGGTGCTTTAGCAAGAAGGTGATGACTCAAGAATAAAAGTAAAATAACATAAAAGTAAATAGAAAGGCCCTTTGCAGAGGGAAGCTTTGACTTGCAGAGGTGCCCGAGCTCATGGTTTAAAACTAAGATGAAATTGTAATTTTGGGTGGTCTGCTTTTCCTGTCGACGTCACGACCGAGTTTTCAATATCTTCCATGCTAAACACATTATTGGTGGTTCCCAAGCAGTAATATAAAGTTTTCAAAGGAGAAGATAGTTTATACAAATGTGTCGTGGACTAAGTGTGCCATGGACTAAGCTGTACTAAGCTGGAATCTGTGAAACAGTTTATACAAAGGAGAAGACAAGGTAATATTGGCTCTTCGTTAGGTAAACAATAATGCATATGAGAGCCACTCAACATTTTCATCATGGTCTTGTCCTTTTAACGACTCAATAAAAAAGAAAAGAAATTCAGAGAAACACATTGAAATATTTTTGGAATTTTTGGTTTTCTCGAAGAAAGCAAATAAATGAAGGAAAACGAAAAGCGAGAAAAAGTATTTACATGGGAAAGCTCCCAACAAGTAAAAGAAATATTTTTGGGTTTTATTTTAGTACCGCAAACTAATTAAACAAGAAAGAAAAACTGAAAAGAAGCGAAAAATATTTTTGAGCTTTCAAAGTTTTTCAAACACACAAGAAGAAAACGGAAAAATAAAACTAACATGGATATATAATGAAAGAGGATGAACACCGACAGTTAATATAAAATGTGTGAACATGAATGTAATGTTGGTGACAAATATGTACACCCCCAAGCTTAGGCTTCACGCCTAGCTTGGTGATCACCACCACTGGCCTGGATAATAATCGAAGTGGTACCTCGTAGAGGCATGATACGTCCATTTTGCATCATGCATTCTTATTGATATTTATGTTATTATTGTCCATTATTCCTCATTATGATACAATTTTGATACTTGTGATCTGCTTTGGGTTTTCCGTGAAGATGAATGGGTAATCGCAGCACAATACTGATAAGTATTCCCCTCAGTTAAGAACCAAGGTTTATCGAACCAATAGGAATACCAATCAACAACCGTCTTCAGCGACTGCACACAAAAGAGAAAACACTTGCACCCAACGCGGCAAGAGGCTTGTCAACCCCCTTGATCTCATTATTTGCAAGCAAATGAATGTGTAGATGATAGTAGATAATTGTAAATTGCAAAATAAAATAAAAGCAAATAAATGGCAGCAAGGTATTGAAAGCGTTTGTAAATATATAAGTGAATGGACCCGGGGGGCATAGTTTTCCTTAGCGGCATCTCTCATGTAGGAAACATACGGCGGGAAAACAAATTACTATTGGGAAATTGATAGAAAAGAGCATAGTTATGTGATATTCACGGCAATGACCATGTATATATAGGCATCATGTCCATAAGCAAATAGGTCGACTCCTGCCTGCACCTATTACTATTACTCCACCCATCGACCACTATCTAGCATGCATCTAGAGTATTAAGTAAAATAGAGTAATGCTTGGAGAACAATGACATGATGTAGACAAAGAGAATTCAATTAATATGAACTAACCCCATCGTTTTATCCTTAGTGGCAACAATACAAAGACGTGTCTCGTCCCTTTCTGTCACTGGGATATAGAGCACCGCCAGATTGAACCCACTACAATGCACCCCTCTCACTGAAGAAATATCAATCTAGTTGGCAAACTATTTCAATAGATCAAAGAGATTTATGAAGCTATGATGATCGTGCAATAAGAATCATAATATATTTCAGAGATGACTCAAATACTTTTCATGAATAATCTGAACATAAACCCATAATTCATCGGATCCCAACAAACGCACCATACAAAAGAATTACATCGGATAGATCAAAGCGAAGATGCGATGATCATTGTATTGAAGATCAAAAGAGAGAGAGATAGCCATCTAGGTACTAACTACGAACCCGTAGGTCTGTGGTGGATTACTCACACATCAGCATGGGAGCAGCAAGGATGATGAAGAGGCCATCCGTGATCGATCCCCCCTCTGGCTGGGCACCGGAACGGAGCTCCAGATGGGATCGCGACGGAACAGAGACTTGCGGCGGCGGAAAAAGTGTTTCAGGATGCTCCCTAGGGTTTTTGGAATATATGTGAATGTATAGGCCAGTGAACGGGGGCAGGAGACCCACCAGGGAGGGACAAGCCATCAGGGCGCGCCGACCCCCCTGGGCACGCCCTGTTGGCTTGTGCCTCCCTCGTGCAGCCTCTGGTCTCCTTCCGAAGCTTCCAGGTCTTGTTTTGGTCCAGAAAAAAACATAAAAAAGTTTCAGGGCATCTGGACTTCGTTTGGTACTAAAACCTGAAAAGCCAAAAACACAGAGAAAACAACAACTGACACTGGGCACTGGGTCAATAGGTTAGTGCTCAAAATTAATATAAATTGGTAAATAAATACTCAAAAAGTATCCTAGAATGATAATATAATAGCACGGAACAATCAGAAATTATAGATACATTGGAGACGTATGAAATTCTTATGCCTTTTGTCTCTGAATATGCAAGGTCCATCGCAAAGAGGGAAATCACTGGAAACTGGAATTCTGGACCTGAAAACCAAGAAAATGGCAGAAAAATCACTGGACTCCAAATGACCTGAAACTTCACGGAGATTTTTTTGGAATATATAGGAATTATTGGGCCAAAAAACCCAGAGGGGGGACCACCTGCTGGCCACAAGCCAACAGGACGCGTCCACCCCCCTTGGGGGTGCTCTGTTGCCTTGTGGGGCCTCAACAGGTCTCTCGACCCCCCCTCTTCTCGTATATGGTGTGTTTACCCTAGAAAAAATCATAAGGATACTTTCGGGACGAAGGACCACCATTTCGAAGCGGAAACTAGGGCAGAGTCCCTTTTGATCTCCAGCAGAGAGATTCCGCCGGGGAAACTTCCCTTCGGTAGGGGGAGATCGAAGCCATCGTCATCACCAACACTTCCTGCTTCGTGGGAGGACCAATCTTCATTAATATCTTCACCAACACCATCTCATCTCAAACCCTAGTTTATCTCTTGTATTCAATCTTTGTCTCAAAACTTCATATTGCTACCTGTGGGTTACTAGTAGTGTCGATTACATCTCGTAGTTGATGCTTGTTGGTTTACTTGGTGGATGATATTATGTTCAGATCCTTGATCTCCATTATTACACCTCTAGTCTTGAACATGTAGATGATGTGTGAGTAGTTACTTTTGTTCCTGAGGACATGGGAGAAGTCTTGTTATAAGTAATCATGTGAAGTTGGTATTCGTTCGATATTTTGATGATGTGTATGTTGTTGCTTGTCTTAGTGGTGTCGTGTGAACGTCGACTACATGACACTTCATCATGCTATGGGCCTTGTGGAGTAACAAGTAGATGATGGATTGCGAGAGTGACAGAAGCTTAAACCCTAGTTTATGCGTTGCTTCATAAGGGGCTGATTTGGATCCACACGTTTCATGCTACGGTTAGATTTATCTTAATTCTTCTTTCGTAGTTGTGGATGCTTGCGAGAGGGGGTAATCATAAGTAGGTTGTTTGTTCAAGTAAGAACAACACCTTAGCACTGGTCCACCCACATATCAAATTATCAAAATAATGATCGTGAATCAACTCAACATAATGAACATGACTAGACAGAAATTCCCATGTGTCCTCGGGAGCGCTTGCTTAATATAAGAGTACTTTCAGGCCCGTCCTTTGCTACAAAAATGATTGGGCTACCTTGCTGCACCTTTGTTACTATTGCTACTTGTCACTTGTTATGAATTACCTTGCTACAAAACTATCGATCATTGTTATTTATATCACTTGCAGAGAGTACCTTAGTGAAAACTGCTTATCATTTCCTTCTGCTCCTCGTTGGGTTCGACACTCTTACTTATAGAAAGGACTACGATAGATCCCCTATACTTGTGGGTCATCAAGATTCTTTTCTGGAGCCGTTACCGGGGAGTGAAACGCCTCTGGTAAGTGGAACTTGGTAAGGAAACACTCTCGATTTGTGCTGATACGGTTGCTTGTTACTATGGACGGTCACCCTTTGAGTGGCTTGTTTGGGGCATCTTCGCCTCGAATGGAGGTTGAAAAATTTGCATCTCAACCTACTGAACCTACTGAAAATATATATTATGATATTCCTTTGGGTATGGTAGAGAAACTGCTAGGTAATCCTTATGCCGGTACAACTCATCCTTATTAGCACTTGATATATGTAGATGAAATTTGTGGATTGTTTAAGCTTGCAGGTTTATCTGGAGACAAAGTTAAGAAGAAGGTTTTCCCTTTATCTTTGGAGGGAAAGGCACTAATGTGGTACAGGCTATTGGATGATATCAGGTCATGGGATTGGAACCGCTTGAAGATGGAATTTCATCAGAAGTTTTATCCTATGCATCTAGTCCATCGTGATCGGAACTTTATATATAACTGCTGGCCTCGTGAAGGAGAAAGCATCGCTCAAGCTTGGGGAGGCTTAAATATATGATGCACAATTGCCCCAATTATGATCTCTCAAGGGAAATGATTATGCAAAATTATTATGTCTGGCTTTCTGATGATGATCAATTACTACTTGATTTGTCTTCTATTGGTTCCTACATGAAGAGAACTATTGAATTCAAATGGGATCTTTTGGAAAGAATTAAACGTAACTCTGAAGATTGGGAATTCGACAAAGGTAAAGAGTCAGGTATAAATCTTAAGTTTGATTGTGTTAAATCTTTTATGGAAACTGATACTTTTCATGAGTTTAGCAATCAATATGGGCTTGACTCCGAGATAGTAGCTTCTTTCTGTGAGTCATTTGCTAGTCATGATGATCTCCCTAAGGAGAAGTGGTTTAAATATCCTCCACCTATTGAAAAATCATTAGAGGAACCTGTTAAAGTTAAAGAGGAAAAAAACTTTATCATGTTGATCCAGTTATGCCTACTGCTTACATTGAGAAACCCCATTTTCCTGTTAGGATTTATCAACATGCTAAAGCTACAACTATGGTTAATAAAAGTTATATTAAAACACCTAAACCCTCTGAACAAATAAATGTTGAGCCTAATATTGGTAGAGTTAAGGATCTCCTAGCTGATTATATAGATAGACAGGTTATTTATTTCTATGATGAAGCTGCTAGAATTGCAAAACCTGTTAGAAACAAGCAGGATGAGCTAGATAAAAACAAACCTATTACCAGCATGCCTGTTGTTTCTGCTAAAATTGGAGATCCTTGTTATCATGGCTTATGTGACATATGTGCTAGTGTTAGTGCTATACATTTTACCTTATATCAAGAAATTATGAATGACATAGCACCCTCTGAGATCGAAGATATTGATGTCACCATTAAACTTGCAAACAGAGACACCATTGCACCACTTGGGATTGTTAGAGATGTTGAGGTATTGTGTGGAAAAGTAAAGTACCCTACGGATTTCCTAGTACTTGGTTCACAACAAGATAGTTTTTGTCCCATTATATTCGGTAGACCTTTCTTGAATACTGTTAATGCTGAACTTAATTGTCTTACTGAGAAGGTTAAGGTAAGCTTTGGTGATGAGTCTCATGAATTTAATTTCTCTAAGTTCGGCAGGAAACAATATGAAAAAGAATTACCAAGTAAGGATGAAATAATTGGTCTTGCTTCTATTGTCGTGCCTCCTACTGATCCACTAGAACAATATTTGCTAGACCACGAGAATGATATGCATACGAATGAAAGAAATGAGATAGATGATATATTTCTTAAACAAACACCTATGTAAGTGCATCTAGTGCCCCTTAGTGATTTTGGTGTATTGAAGACTTAAAGGTTAAGAGACTAATGTATTTGTGAGTGTACACATGTTCTATAAGTCGCTGAGGTGTTTGATGTATCCGACGAATGTCGACCCCTAAAAATGAATGTCTTCAACTGAAGACTTTGATGCTTTCTTGAAGACTTTGAAAATGAAGAAATAGGTGTGACCATGAAGATATTGATGCGAGGACTATGAAGTGTGAAGACTTTTGTTTTCCTAGTTTCATTTCCTTTCTATGAGTCATAGCAAACACCGTACTGTTAAAGGGGGTCAAGGTAATACTAAGAAAAAAATACCAAGTGATGCTCATCTCAAAGGCTACACATACCCAATCCTTCGAGTGAAGCCTTTGGAAATCTCTTGCAGTTCAGTGAAATTCTTCAGTGACAGAGACGAAGTTCTTCTGGTCTCTGAGGAAATTGGTCTGACCGAGGAGCTAGGATTTCGCCAGTGCGAATTGCCTACCGTGAGGAATATGATAGCCCTGAGGAATTTGGGAGCTCAAGTTTCCGACCGTTGTTGTGCTTCATGCCAGCTGTCAAAATATCTTATCCACATAACGGTCATATCATTAGGGGCATTTATGTCAAAACATGTCGGGCTGCACCCTGGCTATAAATAGCCGCTCCCCACAACCACTAGTTGGTTGGCTGCTCCGAGAGAGATTGGCTAGTGTCATTTATAGCAACACATCCTCTAGGACTTTGAGAGAAAATCATCAGTGAGGAAAAACCCAAAACCCCAAAAACCAAAAACCAAAGTGATTGAGCATCACTGAAGAGATTGTTCATGTGTGGAACCGACACTTGTTACCTTTGAGGCCCGTGCATCTTCTAGACGGTTAGGCGTCATGGCCTAGAGCATCAAAGAGGAAATTGTGGATTGTCGGGTGACCGAGTTTGTGAAGGTTTGGAAGTCTACCTTGAAGACTTACCACGAGTGTTGGGCGAGGTTTGTGTGACCTTAGATCAAGGAGAATATGGTAAGGACTGTGTGTCCTGGGACTATGTGTCCTTGGTTTAAATACCAAGCCGCTTCAAACCAGACGTACGACTGTCACAGCTGTTGGAACTCGGTCATCAAATCATTGTCTTCACCGAGCCCCTGGTTCTATTTCCTCAACCCTTTCGTTTCCTCGTTAACTTGTTGGTGAAATTGATCGTTACTGTTTGAAGACTTTGACTGAAGACTTTCTCAATTTTCTCATCTCAAATTCTTCAGTCTCCTAGTCTTGCGCCTGCTTATCATGTTTACACGCTACTTTTGCTCGGTGTATGTTTCATTTCATCATGATGACTATGCTATTGCTATGTTATGCATGCACTTGAGTACTTATTCCGCTTCTTGTATTTCGTCACTTAGCAAATCTATCTATTATCTATTATATATAAAAAGTAATTAACGGGATAACTGGTAAAAAGAGAAATAATCTAAAAAATCCCACAAAAATTAGAAATATCCAACCCTTAATTTTCTTAATTAAAAAATCAGAACCATCCGATTAACCTTAAAGATGAAAATTACCCACCAATGCCATAAACCATCATCAGGCCTTCTCTAACCTCCAGACTTATTTCCAGGAGGTCTAATTGTATAAGCAAAGCAGCCACAAATACATGCCAAAGGCAAAACAGTTTGATTCCCTGTCCAGGTGTATGGGCGTGTGTTTTCCTGGCGGCAAGAAATCATTCGATTTTGCTGGCCAATGTGTCCTGAGCTGAAGCCCTAAAGAAATCATCCAGGATAGGTGCAGTTTCCATATCAGATCGCCATGTGTGTGCGCGTCAGTTTTAAGATCGCCATGTGACGTACGTGTGTGCAAGAAATCAATCAGCTTCATAGGCAGTCGCACGTACGTGTTAATCCATCGAAGGTAGATCAGATAAACAACCAATGTGTGTGCGTCAGTTTTCCGGCCGACAATAAATTAATCAGCATCTTAGGCAGCTATACGTATGTGAATTGATCAAAGGCAGATCAGTTGATTACCCATGTGTGTACATCTGTTTTTCGGCTGGCAGGAAATCAATCAGCTTCATTGGTAGCCGTACGTACGTGCGAATCGATACAAGGATCTGCCAGTCGCGTCGTCCTCGACGCCGGTACCGACGACAAGGTAGATGATGCAGAGGTAGTCGCGGCCGGAGGCGGCTTTGGCCGAGGCCACGATGTCAAGTGCCGAGTCATTCCCTCGGGTGCCTAATACTCTGCGTGGAGCGACAGCCCCATCAAATCACTGTACAACAAGCACATAGTCATCGATTTCTTCATATGTTCTAGCATGTTGGTAATTGGTCTCTTCAAGTTACAGTTCCTTTGCTAACCTTGATGATTTTTCGACTGATGTCCCTAGAAGCAAATTAGTAGATCAACGAGGACGTTTCCTCACGCGGCTCATGCAGCAATCTACTAATTTGATAAAAACGTACTCTGACGACCGTGGTTGTTGTGTAATGGAAGAGAATTCTTTTCTTATTCATGTAGCCCATGTTCAATAAATTAATATCATTCGGGTTTTACAGGTACTATGTTTATGACTTGGGAAAACTCGAGACTAGCAAAGAAGCTAGCGGATCTTTGGAAGAAAACAAATCTAGAAGTAAGATATTGACCATTTATGCAGCACAACAGTGAGAATTAAATATCTTTATATACACCCCGCAAAAGAATGTCTTTATATACGCTACTCTTTAAGAATGCATATCCCATACATGTAAGAATAATTCCAAAGGTATTTTTTTTGTATTTCTTTTACATCGTCAAAGTTATATGTTACTATATTGGCTTCTTCTAAGTGCAGGTTTGTATTAATTCAAGCCTAATGAGTATTAAATCCTAAATTAAATATGTCGTACAAATGAAAAATGGTTGTTTGAATTTTCCTTTTCTAGATTGTGATTTCCTAACTCTTTCGTACGTACAACTGATTCTTATAAGCATCTTAATTTTTTTGATTCTTTATAAGGGCACATGTGGACAAGACCCCATCCATATATAGTTCGTCTTCATGTACAACTACCTTTTTGTAGCGGATGTATAGCTAGCTAGCTGATAGATAATTGAATACCATGTGCTTTATGTCCATGACTTCTATCATTTGTGAGGACGTGCATGACTTCCTTAGAAACATGTGTGCATAGTTCAGACTGTCTTCATACATGTATTAGGGATAGCTGCGATGTTCTCATGGCTTTTATCGCTGTGTAGTCTTCACGCAGGAGAAGCCACACACCATGCAAGACGATGCAACGTCGGTTGGTGAGGCTTTGTGCAGATCTAATTAAGGTAGGTTTAAGTAAAGTAATTAGGGCATGTCGAATGTCTGGGTGCTTGCATGGGCGCTCAAGGAAATAAAAAACAGGATAATTATGTAACAGCACCCGTTAGTGTCCTGTACTCCAAGGTAATGTCGCCCCGCGCGTTATATGGCACATTCTGAGTCTAGCGCGGAAGAAAAAAAAGGGCTATCGCCCTGCACGAGAGGTTGCATGGACGCAAGCATAAATCTCTTATACAACTATTCTTGATAAGCATTTCCGCATGTAACATGCACACATGCATATAATTATTCGAACGATATGGCATAATGGCCATGGCAATCCTCGAGATTACCTTGGGTTTTGAGCATGATCAATCACTCACACTATTGTAGGTCATATAAACATCCATTTTATAAAATCATATTGTATTGGACTAATCATTGATCAAATTTAAATATTGTAATGTTGTGGGCACTTACATTTTGGAACAAGGCAGTGCATGTGATGATGTCAAGGAGAACATTATGATCAACAGGGTCAATAATGAAGTAATAATGGGATAGTAAAGGGAGTAGAAAAGAATAATAATATTATGTTTTAAAACAAGAGGATGACTTCTTAAATAGTGAACTTCATCGCTTTTTTAGAGAGAAAATTATATACTTTTACAGTCAATATATAAAAAGATGTTCATACTGGTCAAAAGAAAGATAATACAACTTCATTTCGTTCAAAAGTATTTCATCATACGACAAAAATATATTGTCAGTTATATGCTCAAATAATAGTCAAATTTATTTCTTAGATATCAACGCATATCTAAAACATGTATTTTGGAACTAAATGACTAAATAAGGGCCAGGTAAATCTAGCTATGGTAAATTAGCCTGTCAATGAGGATGATTGTTTATTTTACACGTATAATATCGTATACAGACAACCAGGTCTATACCCCACGTACTAACGTAATGTCATGCAAAAAGTATCGCCTAGCTCAAGGGCTAAACTTTTATCACACATGAAGATACAACCAATATGATTATGAATGAAATCATAAAAAAACACTTTCCGCATGCTAAATACGATGTGATGTTGAATCTACTGTTTTAAGACCTTGAAGATGAAAAGCATAAATTAAGCAAACACCCAACCATTCACATGTTAGAACCCACTTCCAATATGTATTGTTCAGCTCGATCTTATAATACATTACCTCATGCTCACAGTTAATTTATTTTTTCCATAAGCATACATAGACATCATCAACTATTGATTTGATAATCACTTGATATAATGTGACAATCGTTATGGTGGACTCCTACTAATAAACCAAGATTTAACAATATGTATTTTAACTCTATATATCAATACAATATGGCATATATGTATCGTGTAGCTACATATGTAAAATTGATTTCTAAGTATCATTACAAAATCTGAAGAAAAGCAAAATGTTAGGATATTAGGTTGGTGATTTTACAAATTCAACTTAATATTTGTTCAAATTTAATTTTGGTTTTTGTGCGTATGATACTCTTTTATCATAAATTTGAGGTGGCTACATAATTGTGTCAGTTACTATTGCATAACAAGTTTGGTTTGACGGGAAATAGAAGGCCTACGTTGGTAACACCAAAAAGATACAAATATGTACACCTTAGGACAGAACACATAACGACTATATTTATTAAAAAACATAATTATTTTGCAACACTTTCGGTAGAACAAAAATGGCGCCCTCGCATTTGCGAGGGCCACTATGCTAGTTTCTCAAATAGTAATTCCTCAGTGACGAATTTCTAAAAATCGCCTATTCGCCCCCCCCCCCCCCCTCTAGTCGATATAACGCACTTTCAATTGGTATCAGAGCAAGGTACTCCCTTGTTCTGTGTGATTTTGCTTTAACCACCTAGATTTTTAGTTATGTTAACTGCAGGCATGATCAAGGTCTCAGCTGGGTGTCCTACCTTCGATGGGACGGACTACTCCTACTAGAAGAACAAGATGCACATGCATCTTGAGGCAATTGACAACGATCTCTGGTATGTTGTGGAAAATGGTGTTCCGTCCGTCACTCCCACTGTCATTGTCGTTGATGTGAAGAAATTCAATCAACTCGACTCTCAAGCGAAGAATATCATATGTGGCCATCTGAGCAAAGGACAGTATGGCAGAATGAGTGCTTTGGAAACTGCAAAACTTATCTGGGATAGGCTATCCAAGGTCAAGAAGGGGTTTCAACTCAACGCGACTCCCGAGTTGATGTTTTTGCAATCTCTTCAACCGCTTCAAAAGACTCGACAACAAAAATGTTCAGCAAACCTTCGATCACCTCATTGATATCTCCAATGAGCTCAAAGCTCTTGGTGCCACTGACATCACCGACCATGAGGTGGTGAAGAAACTGTTGAGATCTCTTGATTGCTCATTCGATACACTGGCTTTGATGATTCAAGAGCGTGGAGACTACTAGTCACTGGATCCTGCTGATATTCTTGAGAGACTCAATACTCATGAATTCCAACAAGCTGAAAAGAGAGACCTCTATGGACCAGGCTATGGAAGAACTCGTGCACTGAAGGCAAAAGCAATTTCCTCATCTGAATGCGAAGAATCAGAAAGTAGCCTTGGTGATCCTGAAGAACTGAGTCAGGAGCCTGCAATGCTCGTGAGGAAATTCTAGAAGTTCTCAAGAAGAGGCCGATTTGGAAAATCTTCAAGAAGTGATGACAAGAGGTCAGATTCTTCATCCCGTGACCACAAGAAAAGGACTTGCCACAAATGCAACAAATATGGTCACTACATTGCTGATTGTCCACTCTAGGAAAAGAAATCAAATAATAAAAAATACAAGGATGATAGTTCTGATGACTCGAAGAAAAAGAACTAATCTTCAAAGTCCTCATCGTCAAAGTCATCATCTCACAAAAAGAACAGTTCCAGAAAGGCTCAGGCATTTATTGGCAAGGAAATGGATTCTGAAGCTGAATCTGAGGAATATGAGGAAGAGGAGGAACCTGAGGAGGAGTCAGACTCTGGTGTGGCGACCCTAGATCTCGCTACTGCTTTCGTCAGCAAGTCCATCTTCAACACTGAGGAAACTGATAATGACTCTGACGTTAGCAATGACGACTTTGCTCCCGCCTATTGCTTCATGGCAAAAGGTGCCAAGGTACTCAAACATCGTTCCCCCTATGAATCTAGCGAAGGTGGATCTGATGAAAACATGAAACCTAGCTATTCCAAACTTCCTAATATTGTTACTAATCAACAAAATGCTTTGGAAAGGATTCAGAAGCTGCTAGACAAAAGCGATGACCTGTTGAATGAGGAAATGGATCGAAATCAAACTTTGACTAATGATCTTCATAGTCTTCAGTCTAAGTATGATAACCTTCAAAGTCGTCATGAAACTCTCTTAGTTGATCATGAGAAGCTTTCCTATGAATTTCTTCAAAGAAAGCACGATCTTGAGAAACTAAGGGTGTGTCATGAAGACCTTCAAAGGGATAATGATTCTTTGCTTGCCCAACAAATCAGTTTCGCTCAGGAAGATTTCGTTCCACCTTGTTTGAAATGCATCAAACGTGAAACTTCTAATTCTTCACCTGAAAGTTCAAATGCTTCTATTGCTGCAACTTCTTCAACTATTTCCGTTTTCACAAATTCCTCATCTAAGGATACCACAAGTGTCACTGACGAAAATGAAGGGTTGAAGGAATTGTATGTGACAGGCATATACAAAAGTCTCAAAGGGCATCAATCCCTTGGCGATGTGCTTAAAAAGCAGATTTTGAACAAGAACCCCAGGAAAGAGGATATTGCATTTGAGAGGAAACTCAATGTCGATGGATCCTACTGGAAACCTGAGCAGTATCCCAAAACCTCATGGGTTGCTGCAAAAGGACCTCTTGTAGATCCATCCACTTTATTTGGCTTTACTTGTGAATCTTCATATTCCTCTGATGAGTCATTTGACTCCAACTATAAACTGTTCAAAAATCAGAATGGTGAAGTATTTGCCAGATATGTTTTAACTAACTGTAGGAACGGTCCTTCGATGAAGAAAATATGGGTTGCCAGAAGGTACCTTGAAAGTCTTCAGGTGAATGTCGTCATGACACCACCGGTGAAGAATAGATACCCTAGATCAAATTCATATGGACCAAAGTCTTCACATGGATCAAATTCCTCATATGGTCAAAAGTCAAATCATTCTCGTGCTAATGCTTCTTTTTCACAGGTAAAATCTAAGGGTCGTGAATATGTTCATTATTCTTCAAATCATTATATTCATAAGTCCTCGAAGAATTTCTCTGCTTATTCATATGAGTACTCTAACCCCTCTCCTGTGAAACAAAGTGCACTTGCATCAATGCCACCTTTCTCATATGGAGCTCGCAGAATGATGAACTCTTTGCCACCCCTCCAGATGTGGGTGGTGAAGAAAATGAACTAATCTCTTATGCAGGGTCAGGTCTCCAGACAAACTTCAACGTCTGATGAATTTGCTGGAGACCTAAGGAAATGCTTGAAAGGACGCAAGCTAAACACGATGAAATGAATCATTCATTTCTCATGTCCTCACTTTATTTTGCTTACTATAATGTATGATGAAATTCTGTGTGACGAATTTGATGTCATATTCTTCACTCTGAAGTATATGAGTTCATAAGTTGCACTAATTCATCTGCAGGATGAACCACCTAAAGCTACCGAGTGGGTCCTTAATAGTGGATGCACTAATCACATGAACGGTGAAAAGAATATATTGATGGACACACCTCTTACTCCATCTCACCTGAAGCATATTGATAACCCACAAGTATAGGGGATCGCGACAGTCTTCACAGGTAGTATTTCACCCTAATTTATTGGTTCGACACAAGGGGAGCCAAAGAATATTTATTGGCCTTGATAGTTGAGTTGTCAATTCAACCGCGCCTGGGATATCTCTCTGCAACAAAGGTTTAGTAGCACGGCAAATAGTAGTAGCAAAAGTAACAGTAATAGTGACAGCAGCAATTTTGTAGCAGTTGTGACAGTAGTAGTAGCAATAGTAACTTAGCAAGATTCAGTATGTGTAAAGCGTAGGCACGTGGATCGGTGATGGATAATGATTTTGATGACATTGATCATATAACAGTTACACACTAGGGCGACACAGAACTAGATACAATTCATCAATATAATGTAGGCATGTATTCCGTATATAGTCATACGTGCTTGCGATAAGAACTTGCATGACATCTTTTGTCCTACCCTCTTGTGGCAGCGGAGTCCTATTGGAAACTAAGGGATATTAAGTCCTCCTTTTAATAGAGAACCGGAACAAAGCATTAACACATGGTGAATACATGAACTTCTCAAACTACGGCAATCACCGGAAAGAATCCCAATTATTGTCACCTTGGGGTATGCGGATCAAGACACGTAATAGGTGCATACAACTTGCAAGATAGGATGCAAATCACTCTTATATTCATGAAAACATAATAGGTTCACATCTGAAATCATGGCACTCGGGCCCTAGTGGCAAGCATTAAGCATAGCAAAGTCATAGCAACATTAATCTCAGAACATAGTGTATACTAGGGATCAAGCCCTATCAAACTTAACTCGATTACATGATCAATCTCATCCAATCCCACCACTGTCCAGCAAGCCTACAAAGGAATTACTCACTCCCGGTGGTGAGCATCATGGCGGTGTTGATGGAAAAGGGTTGGTGATGACGACGGCGACGATTTCCCCTCTCCGGAGCCCCAAACGGACTCCAGATCAGTCCTCCCGAGGAAGAACAGGAGGTGGCGGCGTCTCCGTCTCGTGAAACGCGATGAAAACTTCTCTCTGATTTTTTCTCCGAAGATGTGATTTTATAGGACTGGAATTTGGATCGGAGGAGCCTCGAAGGCCCCACAAGCCATCAGGGCGCGACCTAGGGGGGCGCGCCCTAATGTGTGGTGGCCCCCTGGCACGCCCCCTCCGGCAGGTATTTGCTCCATAATTCATCATAATTCTAAAAAATAACTCACAAAAAGTTTCGTCCAATTCTGAGAACTTTTATTTCTGCACAAAAATAACACCAAGGTAGTTCTGCTGAAAACAGTGTCAGTCCGGGTTAGTTTCATTCAAATCATGCAAATTAGAGGTCAAAACCACAGCAAAAGTGTTTGGAAAAGTAGATACGTTGGAGACGTATCAACTCCCCCAAACTTAACTCATTGCTTGTCCTCAAGGAATTCAATTGACAAACTGAAAGTGATAAAGAAAACTTTTACAAACTCTTTTGTTCTCGTCGTTATACACATGGTTAGCTAGTGTTCAAGTTTTCAGCATAAATTATAAATAACCACATCCATGATAGCAATTGGACATCATATCAACTCATGGCAATACATAACCAACTAGCAAGCAAATAATAAGATATCTCATATGCCAGCAAATTATCAAAACAATCATGATATAATATGGTGACATGGTATTTCGCTAGCCCTTTCTGAGACCGCAAAACATAAATGCAGAGCACCACTGAGGTTCAAGCAGCGACTAAACATTATAGTTCAGAATAGGAAAGATCCAATCATGCTCGTATCCAACATTAACTAGACTCAATGCATAAAAATGACAATAGTGCTCTCCGGTCTGGTGCTTTTAGTAGGAGGATGATGACTCAGCATAAAAATAAATAGATAGGACCTTCGTAGAAGGAACCATTGATTTGCAGAGGTGCCAGAGCTCATGTTTTAAAAAAGATTGGAATGTAGTTTTTAGGGTGATGCACTTTTCTTGTAAACGTTACGACAAAGGTTTTCAATATCTTCCATGCTAAACTCTTTATTGGCGGTTCCCAAACAGAGTAGTAAAGTTTACTCCTATCCACCATCCATACACAAACCATGGCTGACCGAATCCACGGATGCCTGGCACCATATCAACTGTCCCAAGGAGTTTTGTTTAATTAGTTTTTGATTATACAGGACTGGGCATCCTTTTTACCAGTCTCTCTCGTGCAATGACGACGAATAAACGACCGTCTTGAGAATAACTCATTTAGCATGGAAAATATTGACCGCCTCGTCGCTCCATGAGCGAGATGCGTGCACAAAATAGATGTTTATTTGAATGTTTAGAGATGGCACATGCAAATTTACTTGGAATGGTAGGGTAATACCGCTTATAGGTAGGTATGGTGGACTCATGTGGAATAACTTGGTTTAAAGGTTTTGGATGCACAAGCAGCATTTCCGCTTAGTACAGGTGAAGGCTAGCAATAGGTTGGGAAGCGACCAGCTAGAGAGCGAAAAAGGTCATGGGCATGCATTGCGAATAACTAACATTGGACATAGAATGAGTAGGATATGAACACTCTGAATTTAAACATCACGAAGGTTGCATTGGTTTTGAATCAACTACATATTTGCACATGGGCCAAGTCAAGCCGCTTGAATTTCTCAGAGGGAAATACCATACTACCATACCACATCATAACCACTTTAATGCATGTTGATCTATAAGATAAATCATTATTCACTACTAGCTGTTTAAGCATGGCATGAAAAGCTATAATCTCTAACTGTCATCATGAACATGTTCACTCATAATATACTGAATCGAGATCGAACGAGCTAAACATATTTACAAAAACAGAAAACAATGAGAGTTCATACCAGCTTCCCTTGCCACGATCACTTCGTCAAATATCGTCATTATTGCCTTTCACTTGCATGACCGAATGATGTGATAATAATAATAGTGCAAGAATACCGTGGACTAAGCTGGAATCTGCAAGGCAGTTTTGGACAAAGGAGAAGACAAGGTAATATTGGCTCTCTGTTAGATCAGCAGTAAAGCATATAGGAGCCACTCAACATTTTCATCATGGTCTTCTCCTTTCAAAGACTTGAAAAAAAAGAAATTTAGAGAAACACACTGAAATATTTTTGGAGTTTTTGTTTTTCTCAAGAAAGCAAATAAACTAAGGAAAAACAAGAACGAGAAAAATTATTTACACGGGAAAGCTCCCAACATGCAAAGGAAATCTTTTTGGGTTTTCTTTTTAGTACTAAGATAATTAAAACGGGAAAAGAAAACTAAAAAGAAGCGAGAAATATTTTTGGGTTTTCTAAAGTTTTTCAAATACACAAGAAGAAAGCGAAAAAATAAAATTAACATGGATATACAATGACAGAGGATGAACATCGACAATTTATATGAAGTGTGTGAACATGAATGTAATGTCGGTGAGAAATACGTACTCCCCAAGCTTAGGAGTTCCTGGCTGCCTCCTCCGCTAAATGAGTAGCCTCCACTGCAGCTTTGTATTCCCACACCTCCTCCTCAAGAACATAATAACGCTGTCGAGCCTGAAAATCAAAGAGGGCGGGTGGAGGCAAAGTGACAGGCATAGGCGTATATTTCCCAAATATTAAATTATACGCGGTTTACAATAAACTCATGATAACGCATAGCGTCAAAGTCTAAATATCTTTCAGGCAGGATAGGATCATTAGGTTGAGGCGACACTCCCAGTTTTGTAGCTACGTGGGAGGCATAAATCCCTCCACACAAATCACCATTGCTAGAGTTAGAATTCAACCTTCGGGCAACAATTGCACCAAGGTTATAGTGTTGTTCACCAGTTACAGCAGTGTGAATAAGGCTTAAATCAGGGCCACATAAGGCACTACAATCTTGTTTCCCTACTACGCATTTCCCATTAAACAGTGCAAAGTAACGAATAGAGGGAAATTGTATGCTTTTAACTCTTGCCTGTGTTACTCCCCTATCTTCTCCAACGCATAGACTCTCGAGAAACATATTATAATCTGTTTTTGAAGGTTCTCGGTCGAGCCCCAAAGTGGAAGTTTGCAAGCAATAGAGAAATCTTCTAGAGTCATGCTAAAGGATTTATCATAAAGTTTAAATAACACTCTAGCAGCATGTGACTGATAGCGAAATCCTTGCGTGAATGTACGAGTGAGGCCATAGTGTTGGACACACTTATCTGCGAGGAAATCGGTGAGGCCGGTATTATAAATGAATTATTCAAATTCATCCTTAATGCCTGCACCTATCATGAAATCTTCACTTGGCCATCGACATGATTTGGCGTCACCCATGACTATCTGGTTATCTCGAGGCTCGATGTAAGCTTGCCACACTGAGTTCCCACTAGATGACTCACCCGAGGTGAGTCTTCTTGAAGAGCTCCTCCTAAAGAAACTCATCTTCCTAAGCTCAAATTTCTGACAATTTTGAGTCACAAATTTATGTGAATAAAACTTTGCAAGATTGATAGCAACTACTCATATGGATGCCTAGAGGACATATCAAGCATTC
Organism: Elymus sibiricus; assembly: GCA_039707655.1. NCBI lineage: Eukaryota > Viridiplantae > Streptophyta > Magnoliopsida > Poales > Poaceae > Elymus > Elymus sibiricus. The sequence goes on from CM077667.1 coordinate 280,207,972, forward strand.
ATACTACTTGGAACTCAAAGAATTCAACATGCAAGCTCATTTTCTGTAGCACCAAGTGCAACACACTATGCAAAATATAAACCACTAAAACAAAAACTAATTAGAGGAGTGGACGAGTCACATACCAAGGAACAATTCCTCAAAACAGTTTCGGAAACGGAGTTCCGAGCAAAGAGATCGAAAATTTCACTTTCTGGGTGAAGAACACGGGAGAGAGATGGATAGGAAATTTTTGCTGGAGGTAGGTGAAGGGATCGATATAATAGACGTCTAGAGGGGGGTGAATAGACTACTTGCAAGAATTAAAACCTAGCCTTTTCCCAAGTTAATTGGTGGGCAGTTTTAGCAATTATAACAAGTCTAATGCACCCTACACATGCTAGTCAACAAGTATGGCAGCGGAAAGTAAGATAAGCACATGTAAGAGGGAGTAGATATAGGAGGATCAAACGCAATTTGGAGACGCAAGGATTTTTCCCGTGGTTCCGATAGGTGGCGCTATCGTACATCCACGTTTATGGAGTCTTCAACCCACGGAGGGTAACGGTCGCGAGAGTCCACAGAGGGCTCCACGCATAAGGGTCCACGAAGTAGCAACCTTGACTATTCCATAATGGCTTCCGTCCACGAAGGACTAGCCTCACTATGGGTAGATCTTCACGAAGTAGGCAATCTCCTTGCCCGTACAAACTTCTTGGTTCAACTCCCCAACACGAAGTAGGAAGCTCCCAAGCAACACCTAACCAATCAAGGAGGCACCACCCTCCAAAAGGTAATAGGCTTGATAGTGATGATGAACTCCTTGCTCTTGTGCTTCAAGATGATAGACTCCTCAACACTCAATCACTCTCTCACAGATTTGGCTTGATAGAAGAGATTGATTGGGTGGAAAGCAACTTGGGGAGGCTAGAAATCAAGATCCATATGGTTGGAGTGCATGATCTTGATCTCAACACATGGGTAGGTGGTTCTTTTGCAGAAAAATTGGATGGGACAAGTGTGGAATAGTTCTGAGTGCTTCTCTTCCGAGTGAAAGGTGATGGAGGGGTATATATAGGCATCTCCAAAAATCCAACCGTTACACCATTATTGAGCAACTCGGTGAAACCAGAGTGAAAACTCGGTGGCACAGAAATGTTCAAAATGTGACCACTTTAGGTATCTCGGTGAGACCGATATATGATTCTCGGTGGTACCGATATGAGTAGCCGAGGGTAGTTTCCAAACTCGGTGAGTGTCGGATTCGGGGCTCCGCAAAACCCAACAAGGTTCGAACACTGGGGCGTGTGTGAAGATCTCAACCGGCTCAAGGTCTCAACTTGTCACCCTACGGCCTAGCTACATCGAGTACGTTCTTGTGAGGAAGAAGATGGACACAGTGGTTTACCCAGGTTCGGGCCACCTTGCGGTGTAAAACCCTACTCCTGCTTTGTGGTGGATTGGCCTCTCGAGGAGGCTATGGATGAACTAGTACAGTGGTGGGAGGCCTTGCGAGGGCTCTTGGTGGTGATGAACTCAACTTGGCTCAGCCTTGTTCGACCTACCTTCTACGATGGGAGCTCGTCCCTACTTATAGGGGCCACGGTCCTCTTCCCGCGTCGCACCGGCGGGAAGGGATCCCACAACGGCCAAATTTGAAAGGGGACAAGAGGTACATCCTATCCTGACGAAAGGTGGTCTTCGCCTGCAAAGCTTCTGGGTGTGACATAGCGGTGGGCTCGGCGATGACATCCGTCCTGCCGAGCTCGTGGTCTTGGTCCTCTTGCACCGGGAAGGAAACCTTTGGGGGGTTCCTTGGGAACCCGCGTACGTCTTTGTCTCCTTTGCACTAAAGAGGAAACTGTCCTTCCTCTGCGCCCGCTGGCGCCCGCCTGTCTTGGTCGTCAGAACCCACGTCACCCCGGCGTCATGAGGCCGGGTACTTGCATAGGAATCTTCGCTCCTCGGGAGGCGTCCTAAAGGGGTGCCGCTCCTCCGGAGGCCTTGGTGTTGTCCTCCGCGCGAGGCGGGGGCTCTCGGGAGGGCCTTGACTTGGGGGTTCGTTGTAGAGCCGTACCGGGCCTTCGTGGTGGGCCACACGCCGGGTCGCAGGCAGGCAGGTCTGGGTACCCCCGGTCCCAGAACGCCGACAGTAGCCCCCGACCCCGAGGCATGCACGGGCTGACTTTAGGGTGAAGCTGGAGAAGGGGGGCCGAAGCGCCGCGGGCCCCAATCGCCTGCGGGCCGGTCTTTCCGCGTCGCACACGACGGGGCGCGGATGCCTCCACTTCCCCACGTCGCCTTGGTAACCGCCCCGGCAAGCAAGGGCTGGCGCGTGCTGTGAAGTCATTATCGCCCGGTATGTGGAGAGACGCAGGTTGGCCTCTGATCGGCTATAAATGGGCGAGGGGGCGGAGCCCCCTTAGCCCATCTTCATCTTCTTGCCACCTCACCTCAGTCCGCCGCTTCAACGACCATGACACCAGAGAGGAGGTTTTCTGCTGCCGAGAAGGGAAAAGGCCGCCTGGAGGGGCCGGGCTCGCCACCCCCCAGAGGGGTCGCGGCCGCCCCCGCAAGCACACCACGATGCCGGCGGTGGCCCCTCGAGGACGCGGGCGCACCCCGGCGCAGGCTGGCTCCGCCTCCGGCAGCCGTGGGAGGGCCCCCTCGCGCGCACGCGGCAGCGGTAGCCGTGGCGCTCGTGGTCGAGGTGGAAGGTATGCAGCCGATGCCCGGCCGCCTCGGTTGCAATCTCACTCGGCCGACGCGGTTCAGGAGTTCGTGGTGTGGGAGTAGAGGCTGACCGTCTCCTGGGTTCAGCTCCCACGCTTCTTCACGGGGGCATTGCCAGCCGGAGGGCCCACCGGCTTATGGCTGCAGGCCGACGGTTGCTGCAGTCGAGCCTCATGGGTGGGGGTTGAGGTCACCCCCGTGGGCTACGTATTCTTGACCCGTGGGTGGCAGGCATTCGCCCGCGCCCGCGGCCTGCAGGGGAGGTGTACCCTCCACTTCAAGTACGATCGGGCGGCGATGCTCTTCGTCAAGGTCTTCGGGGAGGATGGTAGGCACTTGGGGTGCTGTCCGGAGGGTGACGGCGATGACAACGAGCACCTCTCCGCCGCCGACGACCATCGCGGTGGTGTCATCCTCGGCGGTGAGCTTGCCCTTGGCGACAGGCGCGGTACCTCCAGCAGTAGCGACGCCTCCTCCGGGGAAAGCTCGAGCGACGACGACTACGACAAGCCACCATGCCGGCGTGCCCGGAGCAGGGAGGGCGGCGAGCCGCCGCGGCGCCGCGCTCCTGCCCCGGAGGCTGTCGAGCCGCCATGTCGCCACGCCAGCGTCAAGGAGGAGGAGGGCTCTGACTGAGCGGTGCCTGGGCCAGGCCTCAGGTGTGGCAGTCCTCAGGAGGCCGTCCTTTGCTTTTGTTTCCAGCGCGAAAAATCACGAAGGGCCCCGCGGGGGTGTAATGATCTGTGGCGCTCGCGCCCTTATGTTAGCATTTTTCTTCCTGCATCCCAGTTTTTACATCACTGCAAATTAGAATGTCACTGCCCGCTGCGATCAGGGTAACTTATGGTTGGGATAACTTAGCTTGACTCGCCCGCGGTGGCGGGCGCGTCCCTCCAGAGCTTCCTTCTTTAGCCGTAGAGCCCCCGATCCCCCTTGCGAGGGATGATAGCCGCCGGCGTGCCGGGCCACAACGCCTGACTAGGCCAGGAGGTAGGCGCTCCTGAGGCCGGGGTCTGGAGGTGATGTTGTGCGCCAGCTCGCCTCGAGAGTGTTGCGTGAGGATTAGGACGCCAAAGTTTTGGCGAGGTGCGTGTGCGGCCTGGAGCCTACACAATGTACCGTGCCCAGCCCCCGCTTGCGGGGCGCGCAAGGGAGAGCTGGAGGGTGCCGAACCCTTTTAGAAAGAACTCATAACAAGAAAATGTCACAAGAAAAAGGTTCCCACCCCATTTCCGAATAAGACGCGAAAAACTTCAAACTTCGTTCAAAAAGGCAGCAAATTTGGTTACAAAAGAGAGCAAATAACAGCCGCGTCCGGCGCCTAATCTACTTCCCCCAGCGCGGAGCATGGGGCATCCACTGGGCGTGGGCATAGTCGTTGAATGACAGTGTCGTCTGCCAGCGCGGAGCATGGGGCTTCCACTTGGGCGTGGGTGGGAACCCCTCCGCGTCCGCGGGGGGCTCCGGGCGTATACAACCCACTTATTATTACGTGAGAGTGTCACGGGTAGAACTTGCGGAGATGCTGGATGTTCCAGGCATTTTGGATGTGTATCCCGTCCTGAGTCTCCAGGCGCACGGCGCCAGGCCTGGAGACGCGGGCGACTCTGAACGGGCCCTCCCACATGGCCGAGAGCTTGTGCAAGCCCTCCCTGGAGAGGACCTGCCTCAGGACGAGGTCTCCGACTTCAAGGGTCCTGGAGTGGATGCTGCGGCAATGGTATCGCCGCAACGCTTGCTGGTACCTCGCTGCACGAAGTGAGGCCTGGCGGCGGGTCTCCTCCCCAAGCAAAAGGTCTGTTCCCCGCGTGGCATCCTGACGCTCCTCGTCGAATGCCAAGACCCGCGGGGAGCGATGCTTGACCTCGTGCGGGAGGACCGCCTCGGCTCCATAGACGAGGAAGAATGGGGTTTCGTCGGTGGGCTTTGTCGCAGTGGTGCGGATGGACCACAACACGGACTGAAGCTCACCGAGCCAACCCCTGCCGCAGGCCTCGAGTTTCTTGTGGAAGCTCCTCGCCTTGAGGCCCGTCAGGACCTCCGCGTTGGCGCGCTCGGCCTGGTCGTTGCTCCACAGGTGTGTTACCGAAGCGTAACATATCTGCGTCCCAAGGTTAGCACAATATTCCTTAAATAGGTTGCTTGTGAACTATGAGCCATTGTCAGTAATGATACGGTTGGGGACACCGAAGCGGCTCACGAGGCCCCAGATGAACTTGACTGCTGAGCCGGCGGGGATGGTGCGCACGGGCTCCACCTCCGCCCACTTGGTGAACTTGTCGATGGCGACGTAGAGGTAGCGGTAGCCTCCGGCCGCTCGAGGGAAAGGGCCCAGTATGTCCAGCCCCCAGAGCGAACGGCTAGGAGAGCGGGATGGTCTAGAGACCTTGCGCGGGTTGATGAATCTGCTTGGCATGGAACTGACAGGCTTCGCAAGATCAGACCAGCTCGGTGGCGTCGTTGAGTGCCATGGGCCAGTAGAAGCTGCTGCAGAATGCCTTCCCCACCAGGGTGCGAGACGAGGAATGGTGGCCGCAGTCGCCACCGTGAATGTCAGCCAGCAGTTCACGCCCCTGCTCTTCAGATATGCACCGCAGTGAGACATCGTTTGGGCGCCTGCGGTACAGCTCGTCGTCCTTCAGGTAGTAGGATGTGGCCTGGCGAACCACGCGCTCCGCATCCTCCTCCTTCTCCGGCAGGGCACCGCCGAGCAGGTACGCCTTGAACTCCTCTATCCAGTCGCCGGCTAATATGTCTCCATCATATCTACTTTTCCAAACTCTTTTGCCCTTGTTTTGGACTCTAATCTGCATGATTTGAATGGAACTAACCCGGACTGACGCTGTTTTCAGCAGAATTGCCTTGGTGTTATTTTTGTGCAGAAATAAAAGTTCTCGGATTGACCTGAAAATTTACGGAGAATATTTTTGGAATTAATAAAAAATACTGACGAAAGAATCAACCGGAGGGGCCCCACCCATTGGCCACAAGCCAATGGGCGCCCCCCCTAGGGCGCGCCCTGCAGGCTTGTGGGCCCCCTGGAGCTCCTCCGACCTCAATTTCAACTCTATATATTCCTATTCGGGGAGAAAAAAATCAGAGAGAAGAGTTCATCGCGTTTTACGATACGGAGCCGCCGCCACCTCCTGTTCTTCCTCGGGAGGGCAGATCTGGAGTCTGTTTTGGGCTCCGGAGAGGGGAAATCGACGCCGTCGTCGTCACCAACCATCCTTCATCACCAATTTCATGATGCTCTCCGCCGTTCGTGAGTAATTCCATCGTAGGCTTGCTGGACGGTGATGGGTTGGATGAGATTTACCATGTAATCGAGTTAGTTTTGTTAGGGTTTGATCCCTAGTATCCACTATGTTCTGAGATTGATGTTGCTATGACTTTGCTATGCTTAATGCTTGTCACTAGGGCCCGAGTGCCATGATTTCAGATCTGAACCTATTATGTTTTCATGAATATATATGTGTTCTTGATCCTATCTTGCAAGTTGTAGACACCTATTACGAGTTATGATCCGCATCCCCCAGGGTGACAATAACTGGGATTCTTTCCGGTGATTACCGTAGTTTGAGGAGTTCATGTATTCACTAAGTGCTAATGCTTTGGTCCGGTTCTCTATTAAAAGGAGGCCTTAATATCCCTTAGTTTCCATTAGGACCCCGCTGCCACGGGAGGGTAGGACAAAAGATGTCATGCAAGTTCTTTTCCATAAGAACGTATGACTATATATGGAATACATGCCTACATTATATTGATGAATTGGAGCTAGTTCTGTGTCACCCTATGTTATAACCATTGCATGATGAATGCCATCCGACATAATTATCCATCACTGATCCGTTGCCTATGAGCTTTTCACAAATTGATCTTTGCTAAGTTACTTTTCCGTTGCTACTGTTACAATCACTACAAAACTGCTACTGTCACTTTTGCCATCGTTACCGCTACTTCCATACTACTTTGCTACTAAATACTTTGCTGCAGATATTAAGTCTTTCAGGTGTGGTTGAATTGACAACTCAGCTGCTAATACTCGAGAATATTCTTTGGCTCCCCTTGTGTCGAATCAATAAATTTGGGTTGAATACTCTACCCTCGAAAACTGTTGCGATCCCCTATACTTGTGGGTTATCAAGACCTTTTTCTGGCGCCGTTGCCGGGGGGCATAGCTCTATTCTCTGAGTCACTTGGGATTTATATCTGTTGATCACTATGAAGAATCTGAAATACCCGAAAACCAAGATCTATCCCTCTACTACGAGGGGAGGTAAGGAACTGCCATCTAGCTTTGCACTTGATTCACCTTCTGTTATGAGTAAATTTGCGACACCACCACCTGCTAGTAATTCTGATATGTCGCAAGTAATTGATGATGCCACTTCTGCTATGCATGATGCTTATGATGATACTTTGCTTGATAATACTGTACCACTAGGTGAATTTCTTGATGAACAAATTGCTAGAGTCAATGCTGAAACTGATGATATTTCTGAAACTGATGAAATTATTGAAACTGAACACTATGAGACACCTGCTAGACCTGGCTCTCCTAGATATGAATTGCCTAATATACCTAAGGGTTATGTTATGGAAGGAGAGGTAGCTAGGGACTTTCTTGCTTGTAAGGATAGAGATGATCTTAAGAAATTGCTATGCAAGTGGAAAGAAAAATCTTTGAATGCTAGAATGCAATATAATCCTAAGTTTGCTACTTCACCTATCTTTGTTACTGATAAGGATTATGAATTCTTTGTCGATCCTGAGTTAATTACTTTGGATGAATCTGATCCTTTCCATGGTTATGAATCTGAAACTGTTGTGGCACATCTTACTAAATTGAATGATATAGCCACCCTATTTACTCATGAGGAAAAAATTCGTTATTACTATATTCTTAAGTTGTTTCCTTTCTCATTAAAGGGAGATGCTAAGATATGGTTTAATTCTCTTGCTCCTGGTTGTGTGTGTAGTCCCCAGGATATGATATATTACTTCTCTGAAAAATATTTTCCTGCCCATAAGAAACAAGCTGCCTTACAGGAAATATTTAACTTTGTGCAAATTGAAGAAGAGATTCTCCCACAAGCTTGGGGGAGGCTTCTCCAATTACTTAATGCTTTGCCTGATCATCCTCTCAAGAAAAACGAAATACTTGATATCTTTTATAATGGACTAACCGATGCTTCTAGGGACCACCTAGATAGTTGTGCTGGTTGTGTTTTCAGGGAACGAACTGTTGAACAAGCTGAACTACTATTGAATAATATATTGAGCAATGATAATGATTGGACTATTCCCGAACCACCTCCCAAGCCAACCCCGAAGAAAAGAGGTATTCTATTTCTCAGTCCTGAAGATATGCAAGAGGCAAAGAAATCTATGAAAGAAAAAGGTATTAAATCTGAACATGTTAATAATCCACCACCTATTGAAGAAATACATGGTCTTGATAACCCGACATAGGTAGTAGAGGTAAATTCTCTCCGTAGATTTGATGAAGGTGATATTCCTTATAATAAGTCTGCTAGCCAATGCTTGGATGAGTTTGATAACTTTATTGTTAAGCAAGAAAATTTTAATGCTTATGTTAGTAGACAATTGAAACACAATGCTTACATGCTTGATCGTTTAGGTGAATATATGAGTAGAACTGTTAATGATCTCAAGCTTATCAGTAAACATGCTTCTATGGTAACTACTCAAGTAGAACAAGTACTTAAGGCACAAAATGATTTGCTTAATGAGATGAATGGTAAGAACAATGATCATTCTGTTAGAGTTGTGACTAGAGGTGGTAAAATGACCCAGGAACCTTTGTATCCTGAGGGCCATCCTAAGAGAATTGAGCAAGATTCTCAGAGAATTAATACTGATGCACCTAGTCGTCCCAGTAATAAAAGGAAAAAGAATGATGATAGGACTTTGCATGCTGCTAGTGAACCTGTGATAGATACACATGAAAACCCAAATGATATTTCTATTTCTGATGCTGAGACACAATCTGGTAATGAACATGAGCCTAGTGATAATATTAATGATGATGTTCATGTTGATTCTCAACCTAGTAATGATAATGATGTGGAGATTGAACCTGCTATTAATCTTGATAACCCACAACCTAAGAATAAAAGATATGACAAAAGAGACTTTGTTGCTAGGAAGCACGGTAAAGAAAGAGAACCTTGGGTTCAGAAACCCATGCCCTTTAATCCTAAACCATCCAAGAAAAAAGGATGATGAGGATTTTGAGCGCTTTGTTGAAATGCTTAGACCTGTCTTTTTGCGTATGCGCTTGACTGATATTCTGAAAATGTCTCCTTATGCTAAGTATATGAAAGATATTGTGACAAATAAAAGAAAGATACCGGAAGCTGAGATTTCCACCATGCTTGCTAATTATACCTTTAAGGGTGGAGTACCAAAGAAATTAGGAGATCCCGGAGTACCTACTATACCATGCTCTATTAAAAGAAATTATGTTAAAACTGCTTTATGTGACCTTGGAGCTGGTGTTAGTGTTATGCCTTTCTCTTTGTATCGTAGACTTGATTTGAATAAGTTGACACCTACTGAAATCCCTTTGCAAATGGCTGATAAATCAACTGCTTTACCCATCGGTATTTGTGAGGATGTGCCTGTCGTAGTTACAAATGTTACTATCCTAACGGACTTTGTTATTCTTGATATTCCCGAGGACGACAGTATGTCGATCATCCTTGGTAGACCTTTTTTGAATACTGCAGGGGCTGTTATTGATTGCAACAAGGGCGATGTCACTTTTCATGTTAATGGTAATGAGCATACGGTACACTTTCCGAAGAAACAACCTCAAGTTCATAGTATCAACTCCATTGGGAAAATTTCAACGATTATTATTGGAGATTTTGAATTCCCTCTCCCTACTGCCAAAAAGAAATATGATATACTTATTGTTGGGGACATGCATATCCCCATTGAGGTAACCTAGTGTTATTCGAAAATTCTCCGATTACGTGTCACTCGAAAAAAGTTTGTCAATAAGACTTGATCAACCTTCTTGATGGATTCTTTTTGATGAGCATGAGATGGATGAATTTAGGAGGCACAACCTTCTGTACCCAACTTGCACTTTCTGTTATTTAGATTAAATAAAGTAAAAATACTATTATACTTCTGTTTTCTGATTTATCCGTGCAATAAAAAATGACCTGAAAATAAAAGTTCTCCAAATGCCCTGAAAATGTAGTATGATTTTTTCTGGAATATTTAAGAATTTCTGGCACTGAGAACACATCAGGGGGCTGCACCAGTGGGCCACAAGCCTACAGGGCGCGCCCACCCCCCCTGGGCGTGCCCCCTGGCTTGTGGGTCCCACGTGGGCCCCCCTCACTTATTCCAGCAACCATCCAATTCGTCTTCCTCCAGAAAAAATCCCACCATTGCTCAAACCCGTGTCCTAGCTCATTTTGCTGCCATTTTCGATCTCCTTGTGCAAAGCTCCATTTGCAAAACTGTTTTGGGGAATTGTTCTTCGGTATGTGACTCCTCCAATGGTCCAATTAGTTTTTGTTCTAGTGCTTTATATATTGAAAATTTTTGCTGCTGTGGTGACCTTGTTCTTGAGCTTGCATGTCAAATTTGTATTGTCCCAAGTAGTTTTGATGCATGATATAGCCTCTAGGCACATGTGGGAGTAGTTGCTATAAGTTTTGTTGAGTTTTGTTCACCTTTATTTTGAGTCACTAAAAATTTCAGAAATTTTTCAAAGAAAGAAATGATGAGGAGATTGTTAAGAGGCTCTTCAAGCCGGGGCTCTAAATAAGATGAAAATGAGGTGAAGAAGAAGTCCAAATACAATCTTCCTCGCGTCGCGGAAGTTCGGCCATGTGAATGGCCAAGTGATGAATTCTTGAGGGCGACCGGAATTTATGAAGATTTTTATTATTTGGCAGAGAATGCAGGCATCACCGACTTCCTCAACGATAAGTGTGACCAGTACCTCCTACTCACTAATATCTTCGTGCAAAACTTTCACTTTTATCCTAGGAAGAATCCTCCCATGGTAGAGTTTTACTTATATGATGCGCCTAAGGAGATGAAACTTTATGATTTTTGCAAAGTTTGCAAAATACCTTATGAGGGCAGCATCAGTGAACCACGTCCTAGAGACATGGAGGACTTTATTGCCGCAATCACTGTGGGGGAAGAGAGAGGGGTGTCAAAAGCAAGAGCGGCTAGTTTACATTTTCCTGTTCTACGCTATTATTCATTATTCGCGGGGAGATGTTTAGTTGGTCGTGGGAAGAGTGGAAGCCTTAGTGCTCCCGGCCTCGCCATTCTGCGCCACGCTTTACTTGTTGATAGAACTTTTAGTCTGGGAGCTATGGTGGCCCAACGGTTGAACTTAAACCGTTCGAAGGGCCCCATATTCGGAGGTATCTATGCATCTCGCCTAGCCAAACACTTTAAGATACCCATTAGGCTTGACGAGGAAGAGGAAATGCTGCTACCTACAAGATATTTAGACTATGACAGTATGGTAGCACATGATTTTATTAGGAAGGATAATGATAGGAGGCTGCTTTACAACTTAGTATTTAGTCAGGGTACTTGTGAGATTATTGCTCTGCCTGCTTCTTCTTTGTTGGATATCCATTCAGGCAGGTACACTATTATGCCCGAGGACATCTACCGATATTGGGGTCTGTCGCAACCCCCAGCACCTGAGCCGGCACCAACACTTGATCCGTATCAGGATCCACTTTTTCAGTGGGAGCCACAGGAGCTCCCCAACCAGTGGAACCCTCAGGACCCTCCGGAGTATCCAGGATATGGTTATTTTCAGCCATGGCACTAGACCAACTTAGGCCAAAAGCCTAAGCTTGGGGGAGTACGTATTTCTCACCGACATTACATTCATGTTCACACACTCATCTTAGTAGTCGGTGCTTATACTTTTTCATTGTATCATCCATGGTATTTTATTTCTTCTTTCCGCTTTCTTCTTGTGTGTTTAATTAACCTTGAGAAAAACAAAAAAAATTAGCTCTAGTTTTACCTTTAGTTTGTTTAGTTGTATCATTAAAAGAAAACCCAAAAAGATTTCTCGTTCTTCTTTTGCTTGTTGGGAGCTTTCCATTGTAAATAGTCTTTCTCGTTCTTGTTTTGAAATTTCTTTTCTTTGGGTCGTAAGGAGAAGACCACAATGAAAATGTTGAGTGGCTCTTATATGCATTATTGTTTATCTTACAGAAAGCCCATATTACCTTGCCTTCTCCTTTGAGTTATTGCTTGCAGATTCCAGCTTAGTCCAATGCACGTGCACTCTTATTATTATTCACACCGTTCGGTCGTGCAAGTGAAAGGCAATGATGACGATATATGATGAAGTGATTGAGATGGAGAAAAGCTGGTATGAACTCGACCTATTTTGTTTTTGTAAATATGATTAGCTCATCGTTCTGGATTCAGCTCATTATGGATGAAACATGTTTGCAATGACAATTAGAGATTATAGTTACTCGTTCCTTGCTTAATTAGCTAAGAGTGTATAATGGTTTGTCTTGAGTGCCAACATGCATTTTAAAACGGTTGTGATGTAGTATGATAGAATGGTATCCTCCTCTGAATGATTCAAGTGGCTTGACTTGGCACATGCTCACGCATGTAGTTGAAACAAAACCAACATAGCCTCCACGATGTTTATATTCATGGTGACTTATATCCTACTCATGCTTGCATTCAATGTTGGTTAATCTCAATGCATGTTTATGACTGTTGTCGCTCTCTAGTTGGTCGCTTCCCAGTCTCTTGCTAGCTTTCACCTGTACTAAGCGGGAATACTGCTTGTGCATCGACTTCCATAAACCCAAAGTTGTTCCATATGAGTCCACCATACCTATCTATATGCGGTATTTACCTGCCATTCCAAGTAAATTTGCATGTGCCAAACTCTAAACCTTCAAATAATATTCTGCTTTGTATGCCCGAATCGCTCATGTAGTGACTAGGGGCTGTCAGTATCTTCCATGCTAGGTGGGTTATTCTCACGATATGTGTTGATTCACTATCATTCACGAGAAAGTGGCTGGTATTCGGGATGCCCAGTTCCATGCTCAAAAATCAAATCAAAATATAATGAAACAAAACTCCCCCAGGATTGTTGTTTGTATGGACGGTACCCGTGGATTCGGCTCGTCGTGGAGTGTGATTGATTGGTGGAGGGGGAGTCAAAACTTTACTATTCTATTTGGGAACCGCCTATAATGTATCTAGCATGGAAGATACCGAGATCTCTTGGTTGTTATGTTGACAATGAAAGCATACCACTAAAAAATTATTATTCATCCCTGTTTTAAAAGCTCGAGCTCTGGCACCTCTGCAAATCAATGCTTCCCTCTGCGAAGGGCCTATCTATTTTACTTTACTGTTGAGTCATACTCCTCTTATAAAAAGCACCAGTTAGAGAGCACCACTGTCATTTGTATGCTTTGCTATTAATTGATATTGAGTATGATTGTGACTGGATCTCTTTTACCATGAATTACAATGTCTAGTCAGTCCTTGTTCTTCAGAAGTGCTCTGCATTTATGTTTTGCGGTCTTAGAAAGGGCTAGAGAGATACCATTATATCATATTGTATCATGATTGTTTTGATAAAATTGTTGTCATCTGAGATTTATTATTATTTCTCGTTAGTTGATTATGCCATTCATATGAGTAAATGTGAGACCTAAATGATATTGTGAATGTGGTTAGTCTATAATCTTTGCTGAAAATCTGAACATCAGTTAGACATATTTACAACAACAAGATCAAACAGAGTTTGTAAAAGTTTTTCTTTGTCACTTTCAGTTTGTCAACTGAATTGCTTGAGGACAAGCAATGGGTTAAGCTTGGGGGAGTTGATACGTCTCCATCGTATCTACTTTTCCGAACTCTTTTACCCTTGTTTTGGACTCTAATTTGCATGATTTGAATGGAACTAACCCGGACTGACGCTGTTTTCAGCAGAATTGCCTTGGTGTTATTTTTGTGCAGAAATAAAAGTTCTCTGATTGACCTGAAAATTTATGGAGAATATTTTTGGAATTAATAAAAACTACTGGCGAAAGAATCAACCGGAGGGGGCCCACCTATTGGCCACAAGCCAGGGGCGCCCCCCCCCCCCCTAGGGCGCGCCCTGCAGGCGTGTGGGCCCCCTGGAGCTCCTTCGACCTCAATTCCAACTCTATATATTCCTATTCGGGGAGAAAAAAATCAGAGAGAAGAGTTCATCGCGTTTTACGATACGGAGCCGCCGCCACCTCCTGTTCTTCCTCGGGAGGGCAGATCTAGAGTCTGTTTTGGGCTCCGGAGAGGGGAAATCGATGCCGTCGTCATCACCAACCATCCTTCATCACCAATTTCATGATGCTCTCCGCCGTTCGTGAGTAATTCCATCGTAGGCTTGCTGGACGGTGATGGGTTGGATGAGATTTACCATGTAATCGAGTTAGTTTTGTTAGGGTTTGATCCCTAGTATCCACTATGTTCTGAGATTGATGTTGCTATGACTTTGCTATGCTTAATGCTTGTCACTAGGGCCCGAGTGCCATGATTTCAGATCTGAACCTACTATGTTTTCATGAATATATATGTGTTCTTGATCCTATCTTGCAAGTTGTAGACACCTATTACGAGTTATGATCCGCATCCCCCAGGGTGACAATAACTGGGATTCTTTCCGGTGATTACCGTAGTTTGAGGAGTTCATGTATTCACTAAGTGCTAATGCTTTGGTCCGGTTCTCTATTAAAAGGAGGCCTTAATATCCCTTAGTTTCCATTAGGACCCCGCTGCCACGGGAGGGTAGGACAAAAGATGTCATGCAAGTTCTTTTCCATAAGAACGTATGACTATATATGGAATACATGCCTACATTATATTGATGAATTGGAGCTAGTTCTGTGTCACCCTATGTTATAACCATTGCATGATGAATGCCATCCGACATAATTATCCATCACTGATCCGTTGCCTACGAGCTTTTCACAAATTGATCTTTGCTAAGTTACTTTTCCGTTGCTACTGTTACAATCACTACAAAACTGCTACTGTCACTTTTGCCATCGTTACCGCTACTTCCATACTACTTTGCTACTAAATACTTTGCTGCAGATATTAAGTCTTTCAGGTGTGGTTGAATTGACAACTCAGCTGCTAATACTCGAGAATATTCTTTGGCTCCCCTTGTGTCGAATCAATAAATTTGGGTTGAATACTCTACGCTCGAAAACTGTTGCGATCCCCTATACTTGTGGGTTATCACCGGCCTGGGGTTCCCGCGCTAGGAGCAATCATGCTCCCAAGGCCGGTCCCCTGGCAGGGGCGCCCGAGAACGGGGCTGGCGGCAGTTCCTCCTGAGGTGGCGTCGGGCCCGCGGTTGGTGGGGATGCCGATGGTTTGAAGAGCCTTTCCTCGAAGACGCCAGGCTCCTGAGGCTCGCAGCGCGATGCCCTCTTGGCGATGTCGTCCGCCTCCTTGTTTGCGCCGCGCTGCTACTTCTTGAGCTTGCGTTAGGTTTCCCTTGAAGAGGAAAGGGTGATGCAGCAAAGTAGATAAGTATTTCCCTTAGTTGTTGAGAACCAAGGTATCAATCCAGTAGGAGATACAAGCAAGTCCCCAATAGATGTACCTACACAAATAATCAAACACTTGCACCCAACGCTATAAAGGGGCTTTCAATCCCTTCACGGTTACTTGCAAGGATGAGATCTGATAGAGATAGATATAGAAGATCACTAAAACGAAAAGTAAAACAAAAGTAAAAAGATTGCATCAAAGTATTTTTGGTATTTTTGGTTTATAGATCTGAAAATATAATATGGAAAATAGACCCGGGGGCCATAGGTTTCACTAGAGGCTTCTCTCTTGAAGGAAAATAATACGGTGGGTGAACAAATTACTGTCGAGCAATTGATAGAAAAGCGCATAGTTATGACGATATCCAAGGCAATGATTATGCATATAGGCATCACGTCCGTGTCAAGTAGACCGAAACGATTCTGCATCAACTACTATTACTCCACACATCGACCGACTCCTGCCTGCATCTAGAGTATTAAGTTTATGAAGAACAGAGTAACGCATTAAGTAAGATGACATGATGTAGAGGGATAAACTCAAGCAATATGATGAAAACCCCATCTTTTTATCCTCGATGGCAACAATACAAATACGTGCCTCGCTACCCCTACTTTGTCACTGGGTGAGGACACTTCAAGATTGAACCCAAAACCAAGCACTTCTCCCATTGCAAGAATTACCAATCTAGTTGGCCAAACCAAACCAATAACTCGAAGAGACTTGCAAAGATATGAAATCATGCATATAAGAATTCAGAGAAGATTCAAATAATATTCATAGATAATCTGATCATAAACCCACAATTCATCGAATCTCGACAAACACACCGCAAAAGAGTGTTACATTGGATAGATCTCCATGAAGATCATGAAGAACATGGTATTGAAGAACAAAGAGAGAGAAGAAGCCATCTAGCTACTAGCTATGGACCCGAAGGTTTGTGGTGGACTACTCACGCATCATCGGAAGGGCAATGGAGTTGATGTAGATGCCCTCCGTGAACGAATCCCCTTCCGGCAGATTACCGGAAAAGGCTCCAAGATGGGATCTCACGGGAATAGAGGGTTCCGGCGGCGGAAAAGTATTTTCGTTGCTCTTTCTGGTATTGGGGGAATATTTGGGAATTTATAGGCCAAAGAATAGGGTTAGGAGATTTGTCGTGGGGCCACAAGCCAGGGCCCCCCCCTAGGGCGCGCCCTGCAGGCTTGTGACCTCACGGCAGGTCTCCTGCCTTCGTCTCCAAGTCTGGCAGGTTTCTTCTGGTCCAAGAAAAATCATTCAGAAGATTTTATTCCGTTTGGACTCCGTTTAATATTCCTTATCTACAATACTCAAAAACAAGGAAAAAACAGAAACTGGCACTAGGCACTAGGTTAATAGGTTAGTCCCAAGAATAATATAAAATAGCATATTAATGCATATAAAACATCCAAAACAGATAATATATTAGCATGGAACAATAAAAAATTATAGATACGTTGGAGACCTATCAAGCATCCCCAAGCTTAATTCCTGCTCGTCCTCGAGTAGGTAAATGATAAAAACAGAATTTTTGATGTGGAATGCTACCTAACATATTTATCCATGTAATAATCTTTATTGTGGCATGAATATTCAGATCCATAAGATTCAAAACAAAAGCTCAATATTGACATAAAAACAGTAATACTTCAAGCATACTAACAAACAATTACGTCCTTTCAAAATAACATGGCCTTAGAAAGTTTATCCCTAAAAAATCATATAGTCTGGCTATGCTCCATCTTCCCCACACAAAGTATCTAAATCATGCACACCCCCGATGACAAGTCAAGCAATTGTTTCACCCCTTTAATGTTCTGAAACCTTTTCAACTTTCACGCAATACATGAGCATGAGCCATGGATATAGCACTATGGGTGGAATGGAATATGGTGGAGGTTGTGTGGAAAAAGGAGAAGATAGTCTCACATCAACTAGGCGTATCAACAGGCTATGGAGATGCCCATCAATAGATATCAATGTGAGTGAGTAAGGATTGCCATGCAACGGATGCACTAGAGCTATAAGTATATGAAAGCTCAAAAAGAAACTAAGTGGGTGTGCATCCAACTTGCTTGCTCACGAAGACCTAGGGCAATTTGAGGAAGCCCATCATTGGAATATACAAGCCAAGTTATATAATGAAAAATTCCCAATGGTATATGAAAGTGACAAAATAGGAGACTCTCTATTATGAAGATCAAGGTGCTACTTTGAAGCACAAGTGTGGAAAAAAGATAGTAACATTGTCCCTTCTCTCTTTTCTCTCATTTTTTATTTTTTATTTTGGTGGGCATCTTTGGCCTCTCTTTTTTTATTTGGGCTTCATTGGCCTCTTTTATTATTTGTAAAGTCCGGAGACTCATCCCTACTTGTGAGGGAATCATAGCTTCCATCATCCTTTCCTCACATGGGACAATGCTCTAATAATGATGATCATCACACTTTTATTTACTTACAACTCGATACCTACAATAAGATATGACTCTATATGAATGCTTCCGGTGGTAAACCGGGATGTGCACTGATCTAGCATAGCAAATGACATCAAAAAACGGACAAGCCATGAAAACATCATGCTAGCTGTCTTACGATCATGCAAAGCAATATGACAATGATGGTGCGTGTCATAAAAAACGAAACGGTGGAAGTTGCATGGCAATATATCTCGAAATGGCTATGGAAATGCCATAATAGGAAGGTATGGTGGCTGTTTTGAGGAAGGGTATATGGTGTCTGTTTTGAGGAATGTAGGTTAATGCACCGGCGAAAGTTGCGCGGTACTAGAGAGGCTAGCAAAGGTGGAAGGGTGAGAGTGCGTATAATCCATGGACTCACATTAGTCATAAAGAACTCACATACTTATTGCAAAAATCTATTATTTATCGAAGCAAAGTGTTAGACGCATGCTCCTAGGGGAGAGGTTGGTAGGAGTAAACCATCGCGCGCTCCCGACCCTCACACAAAGGATGACAATCATTAAACAAATCATGCTCCGACTTCGTTACATAACGGTTCACCATGCGTGCATGCTACGGGAGTCACAAACTTTAACACAAGTATTTTTACCATTCCACAATTACTCACTAGCATGACTCTAACATCACCATCTTTATATCTCAAAACTATATGCAAGGAATCCAACTTCTCATAGTATTCAATGCACTTTATATGAAAGTTTTTATTATATCCCTCTTGGATGCCCATTATATTAGGACTAAATTCATAGCCTAAACCAATTACCATGCTGTTTAAAGACTCTCAAAATAATATAAGTGAGGTACGAGAGTTCAATTATTTCTATAAAATAAAACACCGCCGTGCTCTAAAAAGATATAAGTGAAGCACTAAAGCAACATTGCCTAGCTCAAAAGATATAAGTGAAGCACATAGAGTATTCTAATAAATTCACGATTAGTGCATGTCCTTCTCAAAAGATGTGTGCAGAAAGGATGATTGTGGCAAACTAAAAAGCAAAGACTCATATCATACAAGACGCTCCAAGCAAAACACATATCATGTGGTGAATAAAAATATAGCCTCAAGTAAATTTACCGATGGATTGAAGACGAAAGAGGGGATGCCTTCCGGGGCATCCCCAAGCTTAGGCTCTTTGGTATCCTTGAATATGGCTTGGGGTGCCTTGGGCATTCCGAAGCTTAGGCTCTTGCCACTCCTTATTCCATAGTCCATCAAATCTTTACCCAAAACTTGAAAACTTCACAACACAAAACTCAACAGAAAACTCATGAGATCCGTTAGTATAAGAAAAATAAATCACCACTTAGGTACTGTTGTGAACTCATTATTTATTTATATTGGTGTAATATCTACTGTATTCTAACTTCTCCATGGTTCATACCCCCCGATACAACCCATAGATACATCAAAATAAGCAAACAACACAAAGAAAACAGAATCTGTCAAAAACAGAACAGTCTGTAGCAATCTGTAGACTTCGAATACTTCTGAAACTCCAAAAATTCTGAAAAATTAGTAAAATCAGGGAAATTTGTATATACATCTTGTGTAAAAAAATCACATCCAATTGACCCTCTGGTGAATTTATAAAATTCCTGGACCGAGCGCAAAAGTTTCTGTTTTTCAGCAAAACCAAATCAACAATCACCATAAACCATTCCAAAGGTCTTACTTGGCACAAACACTAATTAAAACAATAAAACAAAATTACTACAGAGGTAATAATGTGCAAAACACTCAAGAACAGAAGCAAAAAACAGAAACATAAAATAAAATTGGGTTGCCTCCCAACAAGCGCTATTGTTTAACGCCCCTAGCTAGGCATAACGCAATAGGTCTAGGTATTGTCATCTTTGGTATGCAATCCATAAGTAGCTCTCATAATAGATCCATAAGGTAATTTAATTTTCTTTCTAGGAAAGTGTTCCATGCTTTTCCTTAACGGAAATTGGAATCTAATGTTTCCTTCTTTCATATCAATAATTGCACCAATCGTTACAAGGAAAGGTCTACCAAGAACAATAGGACATGTAGGATTGCAATCTATATCAAGAACAATGAAATCTACGGGCACATAATTCCTATTTGCAACAATAAGAACATCATTAATCCTTCCCATAGGTTTCTTAATAGTGGAATCCGCTAGATGCAAATTTAAAGAGCAGTCATCAAGATCATGGAAACCTAGCACATCACATAAAGTTTTCGGAATCGTGGAAACGCTTGCACCCAAATCACACAAAGCATGGCACTCATAATCTTTAATTTTAATCTTAATAGTAGGTTCCCACTCATCATAAAGCTTTCTAGGTATAGAAACTTCCAACTCAAGTTTTTCTTCAAAAGATTTCATCATAGCATCAACGATATGTTTAGTAAAAGCCTTATTTTGATTATAAGCATGCGGAGAATTCAACATGGATTGCAACAAGGAAATACAATCAATCAAAGAACAACTATCATAATTAAAGTCCTTGAAATCCAAAAGAGTGGGTTCATTGCTATTTAAAGTTTTGACCTCTTCAATCCCACTTTTATCAATCTTAGCATTAAGATCTATAAACTCCGAATCATTGGGACGCCTTTTAACTAAAGTTGACTTATCTCGAGTCCCATCTTTATCAAGATCTGTATTAGAAAACAAGGATTCAATAGGAGTCACATCAATCACTTTAAGATCTTCATCATTATTCAAAGATTCTGGCTTCGCGACCATTTTATTGACTAAAGTAGCTTGTTTATCAGAAATTTGGCCAACTAAATTTTCAAGATAAGCAAACTGAGATTTCAAACCATAAAATTCCTTAGACATATCATCAAGTTCTTTATTCATGTATTCCAGCATAGTCTTTTGTTCTTTAAGCTCGTTTCTAAAGAAACTATTATGGTCAAATTGGAGCGACATGAAACCTTTAGCACTATTCTCAATATCTTCTAACTTCCTAAGATAAGGATCAAAGCTTTTGGGTTGAGCCATAAAGACGAGCAAACGATCTAACACACAAGCAAGCAAAACGCAAACGAAAAGACGGACAGAAGAAGGGCGAATAAAAAGGCAAATCTTTTCTGAAAATCGTTTTAGAAGTGGGGGAGAGGAAAACAAGAGGCAAATGGCAAATAATGTAAATGCAAGAGATGAGTTTGTGATGGGTACTTGGTAGGCCTGATGTAGATCTCCCCGGCAACGGCGCCAGAAATCCTTCTTGCTACTTCTTGAGCTTGCGTTGGTTTTCCCTTGAAGAGGAAAGGGTGATGCAGCAAAGTAGATAAGTATTTCCCTCAGTTGTTGAGAACCAAGGTATCAATCCAGTAGGAGATACAAGCAAGTCCCCAATAGATGTAGCTACACAAATAATCAAACACTTGCACCCAACGCTATAAAGGGGTTGTCAATCCCTTCACGGTTACTTGCAAGGATGAGATCTGATAGAGATAGATATAGAAGATCACTAAAACGAAAAGTAAAACAAAAGTAAAAAAGATTGCAGAAAAGTATTTTTGGTATTTTTGGTTTATAGATCTGAAAATATAATATGGAAAATAGACCCGGGGGCCATAGGTTTCACTAGAGGCTTCTCTCTTGAAGGAAAATAATACGGTGGGTGAACAAATTACTGTCGAGCAATTGATAGAAAAGCGCATAGTTATGACGATATCCAAGGCAATGATTATGCATATAGGCATCCCGTCCGTGTCAAGTAGACCGAAACAATTCTGCATCTACTACTATTACTCCACACATCGACTGACTCCTGCCTGCATCTAGAGTATTAAGTTCATGAAGAACAGAGTAACGCATTAAGTAAGATGACATGATGTAGAGGGATAAACTCAAGCAATATGATGAAAACCCCATCTTTTTATCCTCGATGGCAACAATACAAATACGTGCCTCGCTACCCCTACTTTGTCACTGGGTGAGGACACCGCAAGATTGAACCCAAAACCAAGCACTTCTCCCATTGCAAGAATTACCAATCTAGTTGGCCAAACCAAACCAATAACTCGAAGAGACTTGCAAAGATATGAAATCATACATATAAGAATTCAGAGAAGATTCAAATAATATTCATAGATAATCTGATCATAAACCCACAATTCATCGGATCTCGACAAACACACCGCAAAAGAGTATTACATCGGATAGATCTCCATGAAGATCATGAAGAACATGGTATTGAAGAACAAAGAGAGAGAAGAAGCCATCTAGCTACTAGCTATGGACCCGAAGGTCTGTGGTGGACTACTCACGCATCCTCGGAAGGGCAATGGAGTTGATGTAGATGCCCTCCATGATCGAATCCCCCTCCGGCAGATTACCGGAAAAGGCTCCAAGATGGGATCTCACGGGAACAGAGGGTTCCGGCGGCGGAAAAGTATTTTCGTGGCTCTTTCTGGTATTGGGGGAATATTTGGGAATTTATAGGCCGAAGAATAGGGTTAGGAGATTTGTCGTGGGGCCACAAGCCAGGGGGGCGCGCCCCCCCTAGGGCGCGCCCTGCAGGCTTGTGACCTCACGGCAGGTCTCCTGCCTTCGTCTCCAAGTATAGCAGGTTTCTTCTGGTCCAAGAAAAATCATTCTAAAGATTTTATTCCGTTTGGACTCCGTTTAATATTCCTTATCTGCAATACTCAAAAACAAGGAAAAAACAGAAACTGGCACTAGGCACTAGGTTAATAGGTTAGTCCCAAAAATAATATAAAATAGCATATTAATGCATATAAAACATCCAAAACAGATAATATAATAGCATGGAACTATCAAAAATTATAGATACGTTGGAGACGTATCACGCGCGGGACGTGCTGCAATTCCAAGCCCTGAAAGCGCTTTTCAATTTTGCATACCTCCTCCAAGTACGCCTCCATGTGCTTGTCCTTCGGCTTGTACTCCTTGTTGGAGAAGTTGACGAGGAGCTGGGAGTCGCCCTTGATGGTGAGGTGCTTGACCCCCATGGCCGCGGCGGCCTTGAGGCCCGCGATCAAGCCCTCGTACTCTGCGATGTTGTTGGAGACCTTCTCGCCGTGCTAGAAGCAGAGCTGCACGGCGTAGTAGAGCTTGTCCTGGGTCGGCGAGATGAGTACGACCCCAGCCCCCGCGCCCTGTCGGGCGAAGGCGCCGTCGAAGTGCATGACCCACCCGTCCGACGCCTAATCACCCGGCGCGAGGGACTGGCTCTCATCCAGCCCCCGGTCGAGGGCATCTGTCCATTCCGCCACGAAGTCAGCGAGAGCCGTGCCCTTGATGACCCTGGTCGTGCTGAACTCCAGATGGAAGGCCTGCAGCTCGATGTTCCACTCCGCCATCCTTCCGGCAGCATTGGGGTTGCGCTGCACCTTCTCCAGTGGGTACGCAGAGACGACCTTGATGGGGTGTCCTTGGGAGTAATGGCGTAGCTTCCTTGAGGCAACGAGGAGCGCGAGCAAGAGCTTCTGCTTCATAGGGTAACGCGAGCGTGCATCCCGTAGCACAGTGCTGACGTAGTACACCGGGTGCTCGACGAGGCGCGAAGCGTCGGCGCCGCCCTGCTCCTCAGGGGCCGTGCATGACTTTGATGCCTCATGAGCCGCTAAGGCGACAAGGGCCTCAGGAGTGCCATCCTGAGGTGGCGACTGCAGTGTGGCCCCTTGCGGACCGCCTTTCTTCGTGCGTGAGCCGGCACGCTCCTCCCGGATCGCCACGAGCGCCACGCTGGCCGAGTGGAGGGTTGCTGCTAGGTAGAGCACCAAAGGCTCGTGAACGCGCGGCACCACCATGACGGGAGGGTCCGTGAGGTACTGCTTGAGTTCTTGGAAGGTTGCCTCAGCTTCTGGGGTCCACTCGAAAGGGCCCTTCCTCTTCATGAGCTTGAAGAAGGGGAGGGCTCGCTCACTGAGCCTGGAGATGAAGCGCCCCAAGGCGGTCACACAGCCCGCCAGCTTCTGCATTTCCTTGAGGGTCTGAGGCGGACTCATCTTCTCAATTTCCTTGATCTTTTCCGGGTTCGCCTCGATCCCTTGGTGCGACACCAGGAAACCGAGCAGCTTGCCGGAGGGAACCCCGAAGACACACTTCTCCGGGTTGAGCCTCAGGTTCACCCGACGTAGGATGGCGAACGTCTCTTCCAGGTCTTCGATCAAGGTCTTCGCCTCCCGCGATTTGACCAAGATGTCGTCGACGTATGCCTCGGCATTCCTCCCGAGCTGTTGCCCCAGGGCGATGTGCATCAACCGCTGGAAGGTTGCCCCTGCGTTGCGCAGCCCGAAGGGCATGCATGTGTAGCAATACACACCGCACGGGGATAGGAACGCAGTCTTCTCGATGTCTTCCACTGCCATCTTGATTTGATGGTATCCTCAGAAAGCATCCAAGAAGCACAGCATATCGCACTCGACGGTGGAGTCCACGATCTGGTCGATGCGCAGGAGCGGGAAAGGGTCCCGCGGATAGGCCTTGTTGAGACTCGTGAAGTCGACGCACATGCGCTCCTTCCCGCCCTTCTTGGGGACAACCACGAGGTTGGCCAGCCAGTCAGGGTACCGCACTTCCCGAATGACGCCGGCTTCCTGCAGCTTGTGAACCTCTTGGACGATGAAAGCTTGCTTTTCTTGCGCCTGCTGACGTGCCTTCTGCTTTACCGGGCGTGCATGAGGGCACACCATCAGGTGGTGCTCGATCATGTCCCTCGGGACACCCACAAGGTCAGTCGGCTCCCACGCAAACACGTCCTTATTCGCGCGGAGAAAGTCGACCAATGCCTTCTCTTGCTCCGGGGGAAGGCCAGTGCCGATGGTGAAGGTGGGGCCTGAGCTTCCGGCGTTAACAAACACCTGCTTCGTCTCAGCTCGGTCCTGAGAGAACAGCTGCTTCTTCTTCATGGGCGCGGCCTCCAGAGCCAGCACCGCTCCCTCGGCATCTGGGCTCAGGGCCGCTGCGGCCTCAGGAGCGGAGGTGTCGCCCTCGTCGTCGAGGCGTGGGGCCGCCCCAGCCCCTGGGCCTGGGCGGCGTCCCCGGCACCTGAGCGTGTGGCCGCCGCCACTTTGTAGGCGAGCCTAAGGGCCTGAACCGCATCCTTAGTGTCCCCGGCCATTGAGATGATGCCGCTGCTCCCCGGCATCTTGACGATGTTGTAGCCTAGGTGCATCGTCGCCATGAACTTGGCGAGGGCCGGGTACCCCAGGATGGCGTTGTATGGGAGGCCGATGTGGGCCACGTCGAAGTCGATCATCTCTGTGCGGTAGTTGTCACGAGTGCCGAAAGTGACCGGGAGGCGCACCTGTCCCAAAGGGGTGGTTGAGCCTCGAGCCACCCCCGAGAAGGGCCTGGTGGGCGCAAGCTGGTCATAGGGCACCTGCAGCGTGTCGAAGGTTTCCACTAAGAGGACGTTGAGGCCGGCGCCACCGTCGATGAGTGTCTTGGTAACCGCGACGTTGCTGATGGTGGGGGTGCACAGCATGGGGATTGCACCGGTGGCCACTGCAGCCCTGGGGTGGTCCTCGGAGTCGAAGGTGATGTCGGTCGCCGGCCTCGCCTTGCCCCCACGGGGCCTCAGGTCGCGGCTGAGCTGCACCCACCTGGCGGAGGAGCTGCTTGACGTGGCGACCGGACACGGGCGCCTGCGATCCACCGAGGATGCAAGCGACCGTGCGAGCCTCAGGGGCAGCGAGACACGCGATGAGACAACCGCAAGGCCTTCTCCGCACTCTGAGCAGCACGGCCTGTGCGCTCGCCGGCCCGGGGCGAGCGTGGGGGGTCGGCGCCATGGCGGAAGCAGGAGTCGGGGGAGCAGTGAGGCCGCCACGCTGCCCGGGGTGAGACAGCGACAAGTTTTGCTGCCCTAGAGAAGCTCGACCGGTGGCAGCGTCGGTTGCCGGAGGGTTGGAGCGGCGCGGGGTGCCATGGCCCACGGGCGCCACCTGGGAGACGCGAGCGGCCGGACACCCGGCGCGAACCCTGTGAGCATCAGCCATGGGAGCGACGGAGCTGAGACAGGGTGGAACCGGAGAAGGATTTCGACACGCCCCTACCTGGCGCGCCAAATGTCGGATTCGGGGCTCCGCAAAACCCAACAAGGTTCGAACACTGGGGCGTGTGCGAAGATCTCAACCAGCTCAAGGTCTCAACTTGTCCCCCTACGGCCTAGCTACGTCCAGTACGTTCTTGCGAGGAAGAAGATGGACACATTGGTTTACCCAGGTTCGGGCCACCTTGCGGTGTAAAACCCTACTCCTGCTTTGTGGTGGATTGACCTCTCGAGGAGGCTGTGGATGAACTAGTACAGTGGTGGGAGGCCTCGCGAGGGCTCTTTGTGGTGATGAACTCGACTTGGCTCAGCCTTGTTCGACCTGCCTTCTACGATGGGAGCTCGTCCCTATTTATAGGGGCCACGGTCCTCTTCCCGCGTCGCACCGGCAGGAAGGGATCCCACAACGGCCAAATTTGAAAGGGGACAGGAGGTACATCCTATCCTGACGAAAGGTGGTCTTCGCCTGCAAAGCTTCTGGGTATGACGCAGCGGTGGGCTCGGCGATGACATCCGTCCTGCGGAGCTCGTGGTCTTGGTCCTCTTGCACCGGGAAGGAAACCTTTGGGGGGTTCCTTGGGAACCCGCATACGTCTTTGTCTCCTTTGCACCAAAGAGGAAACTGTCCTCCCTCTACGCCCACTGGCACCCGCCTGTCTTGGTCGTCAGAACCCACATCACCCTGGCCCCACGAGGCCGGGTACTTGCATAGGAATCTCCGCTCCTCGGGAGGCGGCCTAAAGGGGTGCTGCTCCTCCGGAGGCCTTGGCGTTATCCTCCTCGCGAGCCGGGGGCTCTCGCGAGGGCCTTGACTTGGGGGTTCGTTGTAGGGCCGTACCGGACCTTCATAGTGGGCCACATGCCGGGCCGCACGCAGGCAGGTCTGGGTACCCCCGGTCCCAGAACGCCGACAGTGAGACCGATTCACAATTTTTGGAATTCCGATTCTTGTGAAACAGCTAACAGAAGGTTGGTCACTGGAACTCGGTGGCACCGATGCAAAACTTGGTACTACCAAGAAGGGTTTGTGGCTAGGGTTTCTGTCTAGGGTTTAAACTCGGTGTAGCCGATATGGAAATGTTGGTGGCACCTATTTTGAGTGGTAGGCTCTATGATAGAATATTTGTGGGCTTGTGAGTGTATTTGGTGACTAGCACTTGTGCACGTGGAGCAATTTGTTCACCAACAATACCTTACCCCCTTTTAATAGTATTGGCTTTCCTATGGACTCAAAGTGATTTCTCACAAAGTAAAATGTAGAGTCTTCTAGCTTGAAGCTTTTCCAATCCTATTCCTTGTATCTTGGGGTCTCTAATCATAATCCTTTTGCCAACACTCTCTGTGGACTAAACCTGAAATGAACTAGGTAGAAATATTAGTCCAAGAGACAATGTATGTTGTCATGAATTATCAAAACCACCAAGGGAGCATATGTGCTTTCAATCTCCCCGTTTTTGGTAATTGATGACAACATACAATCAAAGCTTCGAATTAAGATATGCAGGAACATGTGATAGCTTTGAAGGATACATGACTACTACAAGCTCCCATTAAATGTGTGCAAGCTATTTTAATGGATAGTTGCTTTGGCATGGATGAACACACAGATAGTAGAAGGGATATGAGACATCATGTATATCTTGGCTATATGCATCAAATATATGTGAATGAGTTGTATCCTTGTTCGAGACTTCACTCTTGCAAACAGTATGTGCAAGAAGCAGGAGATCATCTTGATCAAGGGTATGATGCATATACTTACCTTGAGTTCTTGAGCATCCTAATAGTAGAAACACACTTGAGAAAACAATGTTAGGGAACACAAGAGTGTTTTACATACCAAAAATGCAATCGAACTCAATAGTACCAAGATGTGGAGAACATATAGAAGATAGTATTCCTTAAGATTGATATGTCTCCAAGATCATTTAGAACTCTCTCCCCTAGATGTCAAATAGTAGGTCACCCTTTCCCCCTGAATCTTAACATGTAGATATTGGGATTGGATAGGGTGAGACAAGTCTAACATGTGAATAACAGATAAGAGTATCAAATTAGAATAAGATTAGGCATGCTCTCTCCTCTTTGGGAAACAACAAAACTTCTCCCCCTACTTTGGTATTCTCCCCTTGTTTATGTGAGCATAAGCTTTGATATTCTCCCCCTTGATTGTATCTCCCCCTTTGCACTGAAGCATGTATCTCCCCCTTTAGCATTTTGAAGCTTTGGTATTTCCCCCCCTTTGGCATTAATTTCCACAAAGGTCCATACACAGGGTCAGACACAGGGATCATGGAGTCAGAAGGGATCCTTGAGAACACGGGTCATAGAATGTAGGGTTCGCAGAAAAGAATGAGGATCATAGAGAGTATTAAGAACTGAGGGAACATGAAGAATAATTTCTCCTTCTTTCATTGATCTGAGAACTTGTGAGACTTCTCCTCCTCTGACTAGGGATCCTAGAATAAAGTCCCCCCCTTTTTTTATATCAAAGGAATCGGTGAAGAAATAAATATTTGCTAATATGAACACAACCATAGAAGAAATCAAAATCGGTGGCTCCGAGACAGACGAGTCGGTGGAACCAAATTGTGGTCATGCAGCTTATCTGCTAAATCGGTGAAACCGAGTGGTTTGAGTCGGAGACTCCGAGGAGTAAACAGAAACTTGGCAAATTTATAGAAACTTGCAAATGAGTTTGGAAAACTTGTAACAAAATATCAAAAGGATCTTCAAAGGAAATGCAAAATAATTTACAAAGAAATATCAACCAGAAAAGATTTGAGTGGTTCTAAGAAATCTTGCAAATAATGAATGAACCAAACTAGAAGCTTCATCTAGATGATGGTCGATGACTAGGTCACCTATATTAGAGTATATTGACTTAAGGAGTCAAGCAAGAATACTTAATCATAGGTCATACTCATAGTTAAGCTCAAAATGGGGTTACCATTTTTCGATTAAGCATTTTAATGTTTTCATATCACTTGAGTTGCTTTATCTCATGACTTGGAGTAAAGCCTTTTCAAGGATATGAGTACATACCTTTGAGTGATGTTGATGACGTAGCATGTAGAAGAACTTGTTGTGGATGCTCGATGTTGATGAAGATCATCTTGAGTTGGGAGCAATCCTTGTTTGTTTTGGTTCTCTTTTCACCTACATGGGTTAGTCATGCAAGGAAGAACAAGATATATCCATTTGACATGATATCAATTGAGAATTAGCAAATGTGATCACATCAAATATATGTCAAGGATATGGTTGAGTTGTCTTCTTCCTTCCATCAACGAGAAGGGTTGTGGATACTGTCATGACAAGATTGCTTATGATTTGAGTTGTTGGCAATATTGTGGAATGAAGTTCTTCCAAGTACCTACAAAAGATTAGTTGCAATACAAGGGAGCATATATTTCCATGGTATAAGATAACCTGTCAAGTGTATCATGGAAGTATCATGTAAGATCATGCCCTTGCATGCAACCGAGTGAGTCTAGCTGAAGTTTGAAGCATCAAGGATGTTCAACTCACAACTCAAGTGACAAAACACTTTCTCATCAAGTGGCTTAGTAAAGATATCGGCCAATTGTTTCTCAGTATGAACATGCTTGAGATTGATATCTCCTTTGGCAACATGATCACGAATGAAATGATGTCGAACTTGAATATGCTTAGTTCGAGAATGTTGCAAGGGATTATAAGCAATTTTAATAGCACTCTCATTGTCACACAACAATGGAACATGTCTCACATGTATGCCATAGTCCTTAAGAGTTTGAGTCATCCATAGCAATTGAGCACAGCATGATCCAGCGGCAATGTATTCTGCTTCGGCAGTAGATAGAGATACCGAGTTTTGTTTCTTGGAGGACCAAGACACAAGAGATCTACCAAGAAATTGACAAGTACTCGAGGTGGATTTTCTATCAACCTTGTCTCCGGCATAGTCCGAGTCGGAATAGCCAACAAGGTTAAAAGAAGATCCCTTGGGATACCATATGCCAAAGTTTGGTGTATGTATCAAGTATCTCACAATTCTTTTCGCGGCCTTAAGATGACACTCTTTAGGAGCAGCTTGATATCTAGCGCACATGCATACACTAAGCATAATGTCGGGACAGGAGTCACATAGATATAATAATGAACCAATCATAGATCAATAAACCTTTTGATCAACCGGTTTGTCCTCCTTGGTAAGATCAACATGTCCACTAGTAGGCATAGGAGTTTTCATACCTTTACACTCTTGCATGTTGAACTTCTTGATCAAGTCCTTCGTATACTTGGTTTGAGAGATGAAAGTTCCTTCTCTCATTTGCTTGATTTGCAAACCAAGGAAAAATTTCAGCTCACACATCATGGACATCTCATACTTCTCGCACATCAACCTTCCAAATCTTTCACTAAATTGTGGGTTAGTAGATCCAAAGATAATATCATCCACGTAGATTTGGCACACAAATAATTCGCCATTAACTCTCTTAGTGAATACGGTTGCGTCAATTTTACCAATTTCAAAACCCTTTTCAATGAGAAACTTCGTTAAGCATTTATACCAAGCACGTGGGGCTTGCTTAAGACCATAAAGAGCTTTACGAAGCTTGTAGACATGATTAGGTTTCTTGGGATTCACAAAACCAGGGGGTTGCTTAACATAGACCTCTTCTTCAATCTCACCATTTAAGAATGCACTTTTAATATCCATTTGATAAAGCGTGATATCATGGTGATTAGCATAAGCAAGAAGAATGCGGATAGCTTCAAGTCTAGCAACGGGTGCATAGGTCTCACCGTAGTCCATACCTTCGACTTGGGTGTAGCCTTGAGCCATGAGACGCGCCTTGTTGCGTACAACTTGACCGTCTTCATCTTGTTTGTTCCGAAACACCCATTTGGTTCCGATGATGTTTTGCTCATCCTTGGGCTTCTCCACAAGTTTCCACACTTTGTTCCTCTCGAAGTTGTGTAGCTCCTCGTGCATAGCGTTCACCCAATCCGGGTCCTGAAGAGCTTTTTCTACCTTCAAGGGCTCAATGCTAGATATGAATGAATAATGCTCACAAAAGTTAGCTAGTCGAGTTTTAGAGCGAGTTATCCTCCCGGTTTGTATGTCACCGAAGATTTGATTTAGAGGATGGTTTTTGTCCACTCTTGCTTGAACTCGGGGTAGCTTTTACTTGTTGGGTGGTGGAGCTTCTTCATCATCATCTTATTCTTCATCGTTGTTGAAGGTGTTGTTGCCTTGAGGTGGTGGTGAAGGTGGTTGTGGTGGATCATCATGATGAGCTTCTTCCTCCTCTTCATCTTGTCGTGTACCGCTTGTGGATGCCTCCATGTCATGTTGAGGTTCACCTTGACGTGAAGTAGGGGCTTCCACTTGAGTTGATGAGGTACTTTCCTTCACCTCCATGGGACGAATCTTGCCGATCGACAAGTCTTGGATAGCTTCCGAAGGTTCCTTATCTCCTACATCATTTGGCAATTGTTCAACTTGCGAACCATTAGATTCATCAAACTTCACATCTACTGTCTCTTCAACTTTTCGAGTGAAGTTGTTGTAGACACGGTAAGTGTGAGAGTTTGATCTGTAACCAAGTAGGAAACTTTCATGAGATTTTGGAGCAAATTTAGACTATAGTACTCCCCATCGAGAATGGGCACTCTACAACTAATACTCAACAAACTAGACACATCCATCTTCCTCCATGGTGATGAAACCGAAGCTATGGAGACCAAAGCTCTGATACCAATTGAAGGGATCCATAGAAGAGAAGTCTAGAGGGGGGTGAATAGACTACTTGCAAGAATTAAAAGCTAGCCTTTTCCCAAGTTAATTGGTGGACAGTTTTAGCAATTATAACAAGTCTAATGCACCCTACACATGCTAGTCAACAAGTATGGAAGCGGAAAGTAAGATAAGCACATGTATGAGGGAGTAGAGATAGGAGGATCAAACGCAATTTGAAGACGCAAGGATTTTTCCCGTGGTTCCGATAGGTTGCGCTATCGTACATCCACGTTTATGGAGTCTTCAACCCATGGAGGGTAACGATCGCGAGAGTCCATGGAGGGCTCCACCCATAAGGGTCCACGAAGTAGCAACCTTGACTATTCCATAACGGCTTCCGTCCACGAAGGACTAGCCTCACTATGGGTAGATCTTTCACGAAGTAGGCGATCTCCTTGCCCATACAAACTTCTTGGTTCAAATCCACAACACGAAGTAGGAGGCTCCCAAGCAACACCTAACCAATCTAGGAGGCACCACCCTCCAAAAGGTAATAGGCTTGATAGTGTGATGAACTCCTTGCTCTTGTGCTTCAAGATGATAGACTCCTCAACACTCAATCACTCTCTCATAGATTTGGCTTGGTAGAAGAGATTGATTGGGTGGAAAGCAACTTGGGGAGGCTAGAAATCAAGATCCATATGGTTGGAGTGGATGATCTTGATCTCAACACAAGGGTAGGTGGTTCTTTCTCAGAAAAACCGGATGGGACAAGTGTGGAATAGTTCTGAGTGCTTCTCTTCTGAGTGAAAGGTGGTGAAGGGGTATATATAGGCATCTCCAAAAATCTAACTGTTACACCATTATTGAGCAACTCGGTGAAACCGAAGTGAAAACTCGATGGCACCGAAGTGTTCAAAATTAATGTGGCAACTTTAGGAATCTCGGTGAGACCGATATATGATTCTCGGTGGTAGCGATATGAGTAGCCGAGGGCAGTTTCCAAACTCGGTGAGACTGTCGGGGCATGGATGCTCACGATCACCTATGGGACCAGAGGTCCCTTGTGGTTCGGCAAGGGGGGTCACGTTGCACGAAGAGAGGAGAGCATGAGACGGCGCGACGATCAGAACACAAGCATTTTACCCAGGTTCGGGCTGCTGCTAAGCGTAAAACCCTACTCCTGCTTTTTGGTGGATTGATTGGAGGAATACGAAGAACGCACAGCGCCTAACCCCGGCAAGGACTGCTGTCGGGGAAAGAGCTGCTATGCGAGTACAAGTGTTCGGGGGTACGAAAATGCTAGCCCTGAGCTAGGTTGCCTTGGGCCTCCTTTTATAGTGCAAGGGGTTACCACATTGGCAAAACAGTCATTATCTATTGATTAGATAGCTAAGTAGAGCTATCATACCTAACTCTGGCATTTAGGACAAAATGCCATGATTACCTGCTTAGGTGGCACTCGGGGGTGCATCCCCGGCAAGCTCTTGCCACCGCTTGGCCGGTGGTTGCTTATGGTCTTGACACGCTGCAGGGCGGGTGTCAACCGAGCGTAACTTGCATTCTGATGTGTCGCCACGTGCTTAGCGAGAGCTGATTAGCCGCCTGAGGGCTCGACAATGCATCGATAGGTGACAGGCGTAGCGATGCGGTGGAGAGGTGGCCGGTTGGCTCGCGCCTGCCGGGGAGTGGCTTGCCGGGTCTTCTGGGAGGTGTGCATGTCTTGGTCCTCGGCAAGCGTCGGGGACGCGCCTGGTGCGCTGCAGCTCGGGCTTGGGCTGCCGCGTTGAGCTTGTTGAAGTCTGGTCTTGATCATTCGCCGGGTTTTTCCTTCTACCACCTGTGCATAAGTCAGGGGCACTGGGTACCCCTGTACTAGTGCACCGACAGGAGCCCCCGGGACTGGCCCACACGTGCTCGCCAAGTGTCGTTGGGTCAGGCCCAAATTTCATGCACAGGCGCGCAATGTGAGGGAGTAACTGCCAATTTATAGGTCAGCACTGACCCACCATCTCAGGCCGTTTCCGCCACGCGCGTCGCATGCATAGCGGGGAGTTAGCGACAGGCGCGCGTGACTTAAAGTCCTGATCGTGGTAGAAACCGCAGCGCCATGGATTGGAGCAATGGGGCGGTTACCTGTTCGCCCGTGATCGTGGGCGATGGAATTGGTGGAGATGGGCGGCGACCCTTGGAGTGGAGGAGAGCCAACCCCGCGCCCTCCCCTATAAATTGGGGGTCGCGAGGGGCGATGCTCATCCATCCTTTCTTCCTCCTTGAGTGCAAACCCATAGAGCTCGCCCTTCTGCTTCTTTGCCTTGAGCCACGCTCGCTCTCCCGATGCTCAAGGGGAGGGGCCGAGCGAGCGTGTTTGCAGAGCCTTCCTTCCGGACCCCTGCTCAGTTCCCATCATGGACAGACGGTTCTAAACTAAAGGCTGGTCGGGGAAGCCTCGGATGGGGGAGCGGGCAGCGTGGTGGCCGTATCGGGGACGGCTGCGGTGGTATGCCTGCCGTCACACTGCCCGCTTCTTTAGTCTTGACGGAGCTCCATGCGGTTGACATCGCACCGGGATCTATGTTGGAGGTGCAGTGTCGTGGTGGTCCACGGTTCTCCCATTCCTTCTTCAAGGTGATGGAGAAAAAACGCCCACACGGCCACCACGGGCGTGCGTGTGGTTGCAGCCGCGCGTCGTCATTTATCGCGGTGAAGCTCTCCTCCTGCAGCACTTTGGATGGAGTGTATGGGAGGGAGCTCTTCATCTTCGCGTGCTCTTCTAAGGCGGGGGATGGAATTCCCCGCCTTTGTCCACCGGGGACGACCATGCTCTCTGTGGGGTCCCCGGGTCGCCATGCTTGGAGCTTGGGCGATGGCGGGGGCGTCTCCTCAGGCGGTGGCGATGAGGAAGACGATGGCGGTGGGGGATCTACGACGCCTCAGGAGCACGGATGAGGTCTCCGACGCGTCGCGTTCCCCAGTAGCACCATCATCACCAGCTGGGGCCCCGGCATTGCCACCATTTGCACCTTCCCTCTGCCTTCTTTCCCCTTGTCGGTCTTGTCCGCTCCGTCGGCTTCGTCCACCCTGCCTGGGGGTAGGGCCCTTCTGCTCGCCGGTCGTGTCCCTCTGGTCCTGGCTGGGAAGCGTCGAATCCTGGCCAGGCGCTCCTTTTGCCCTCTGTTCCTTCTCTACCTAATCCCTAAGAGGAGAGGGACAACAAAGGGGTTACGGGGCACTTATTTTTTTTATGTCAAAAGATGTAGGCACTTGCCAAGTTTTAATTAATCATAATGTAATCTCTACCCATTTTGTATCAAAAATGAATGAGAATAAAGTGCCATTTTCTTCCTGCAAGTACTATCCTTTTCCTTTCCTTATTTATACTGCATTAGTATGTTTTGTCTTTGCTGCACGGAGCCACTTGCCGGGTCATCATTCAAACCACGAGTGCCAAAGTGGGGGAACGAGCCCCAGGCAACAGGTTGGCGTTGTTCCCCGGCAGAGCTCCTTGTCGGTATCGGCGCTGCCACCCTTATAAACAGAGACAGGGGGATGGCTCGTCCCGACAAGGGTTTTCACCACGTGGATGACTCCACAACCCGCAGTAAGGAAGATACTAAGGGTTTCCTTGAGGAATCGAGAAGAACTGAACTGGAAATATATGATATACTTATATTTTCCAAGCAGTATCTTCTTTTTGAGCGTGATGGGCCGCCATCCTTGTTTTTTTGTTCCCCTTCCCTGTTTTCTCGATGGTAAAACATGTAGGGT
The DNA here is from genome assembly GCA_039707655.1 of Elymus sibiricus. Classification (NCBI taxonomy): domain Eukaryota; kingdom Viridiplantae; phylum Streptophyta; class Magnoliopsida; order Poales; family Poaceae; genus Elymus; species Elymus sibiricus. The sequence goes on from CM077667.1 coordinate 280,243,303, forward strand.
GAGAACAGTAACAAAGATTACGGTTTCATCAAGTATTCTAGCAAATCTTTATAACTTAAAAGCGCTAACATTGCAGTCATAAAAAAATGCGTAATGAGCATGTAAGGATGATGATATGATGCAATGCCTAGCTTTATTATTGTTGCACAGGGTCTGCGCCTGGCTTTGTACAAAGGGTTACATGCAACATCGGCAAGGCTTGTACAAAGGGTGGCTGCCGGGGACTGAGCCCGGCAGCCGCGCCTTACGGGTAGAACTTACATTGACAAAGGAAAAAAGAAAGGTATTGGGTCTAGGTAGGGTTGCAATCACGAAGGATCAACACATGGATAAAGTGATGCTTGTCGAATCCCTCGGATTCAACCTCATGTCAGTCTTAATGCTTTGTGATCTTGATATGGTTGTCGTCTTTGGCAAACATCATTGTGTTGTCGTCATGGAATCTGTCAATTCCAAAGTCTTCGAAAGCTTTGGGAGAGGAGACTTATATATTGTTGACTTCTCTACAGGTCTACAGCCGGCCACATGTCTACTTGCAAAAGCTTTAGAATGCTGGCTATGGCATCGACGACTTGGACATGCTGGCATGAGGAACTTGCACACACTCGCGAATAAGAAGCACATCATTGGCATTGAGGGTGTCAAATTCCTCAAGGATCGCTTGTGTGGGGCTTGTGAGTCTGGAAAGATGACCAGATCCAAGCATCCCTCCAAGACTATCATGACTACCACTCGTCCCTTTGAATTGCTTTGCATGGATCTCTTTGGCCCACTCATTATGCCACTCTAACCAATGGTGCATCATTATATGGCTTTGTCATTGTTGATGATTTCTCTCGTTACACTTGGGTGCATATTATCTGGTTCAAAACTAAAGTGTAGGAAGTCTTCTCAGGATTTTCCTCAAGGGTCGCGACGAATTTCGGTGTCAAGATCAAGCACATCAGGAGTATTAATGGGACCGAGTTCAAGAACACTGGTCTTGATGACTATCTTGATGAACTTGGTATTACTCATGAGCTATCTGCCCCATATACTCCTCAGCAGAATGGCGTCGTGGAGCGCAAGAACATGACTCTTGTTGAGATGGCTCGCACCATGCTTGAAGAATGCAAGACCCCTCGTTGCTTTTGGCCTGAGGCAATCAATACTGCCTGCACATCATCAACAAGGTATATCTTCACAAATTCCTCAAGAAGACTTCTTATCAACTCCTCATTGACAAGAAACCCAATGTGAGTTATTTCAAAGTCTTCGGTGCTAAATGTTGGATTAGAAATCCTCACCACATTTCCGAATTTGCACCGAAAGCACATGAAGGTTTTATGCTTGGTTACGGAAAGGACTCGCACACCTACAGAGTCTTCAACACCTATCACAACAAGGTTCTTGAAACTGTAGATGTGCGGTTCGATGAAACTAACGGCTCGCAAAGAGAGCACCTACCTCATGTGCTAGATGAAATGCCTCCTAAGGAATCCATTAGGTTCAAGGCTACTGAAGACGTTATACCCACTGAAGAACCTCTACAAGCTGATGAAGTCATCCTGAACAATGAAGACATTCATGCTGGTGCACCTGAGGAAAATGGCGTTGAAGAAAATGATCAGCCCCAACAAAGTTGTCAACCTGCTCATCCAAGAGTATCAAATGAAGTGCAGATTGACAAAATCCTCGATGACATCAATGCACCAGGTCCCCTCACTCGCTCAAGAGCTTCACATTTGTCTAACTTTTGTGGGCACTTTGCTTTTGTCTCTATCTCAGAGCCCACCAAAGTTGATGAAGCATTTATGGAGCCTGAGTGGATTCAAGCTATGCAAGAGGAATTACATCAATTCAATCTCAACAACGTGTGGGAACTTGTCAAGCGACCAGATCCTCGCAAACACAACATCATGGGTACCAAGTGGATATACCACAACAAACAAGACGAACTTGGTCAAGTGGTGAGGAATAAGGCCCGTCTTGTAACACAGGGCTACACACAGGTTGAGGGAATTTAATTTGATGAAACTTTTGCACCTGTTGCTAGACTTGAAGCTATTCGCATATTGCTTGCTTATGCTAACCATCACAATATCATCTTATATCAAATGGATGTGAAAAGTGCATTCCTCGATGGTAAGCTTGAGGAAGAAGTATATGTTGCTCAGCCCTTAGGTTTTGAAGATCCTAAGCATCCTGACAAAGTCTTCAGACTCAACAATGCCCTCTATGGCCTCAAGTAAGCCCCTCGGGCGTGGTATGACACTCTAAAGGAATTCCTCATGAAAAAAGGCTTCAAACCCGGTTCACTTGACCCAACTCTTTTCACTAAATCTTATGATGATGAATTATTTGTGTGCCAAATATATGTGGATGATATTATCTTTGGTTGTACTAACAAATGTTACAGTGACGAATTTGCTTATATGATGAGTGAAGAATATCAAATGTCTATGAAGGGAGAGCTGAAATTCTTCTTAGGCCTTCAAATTCGTCAACAATGCGATGGCATCTTCATCTCTCAAGAGAAATACCTCAAGGATGTCCTGAAGAAATTTGGTATGCAAGATTGCAAAGGCGTCAAGATTCCTATGCCCACAAACAGCCACCTCTGCACTGACGAAAATGGTAAAGATTTCGATTAGAAGATATATCGCTCCACGATTGGCTCTTTATTGTACCTATGTGCATCTAGGCCATATATTATGCTTAGTGTTTGCATGTGTGCCCGTTTCCAAGCAACACCGAAGGAATCACACCCTAAGGCTATGAAGCATATTCTTTGATATCTAGCTCACACACCAACACCTGAATTATGGTACCTCATGGGCTCAGATCTAGACCTTATTGGAAATTCTGACTTTGACTATGCTGGTGATCGTGTGGATCGCAAGTCAACATCAGGCACATGCCATTTCCTCGGAAGATCCCTAGTCTGTTGGTCCTCAAAGAAGCAGAACTGTGTGTCACTATCTACTGCTAAAGCTGAGTACATTGTTGCTGGTTCCTGTTGTCCTCAATTGTTGTGGATGAAGCAAACCCTCACGGACTATGGCATCAACGTGAAGATTTTCCTCTCTACTGCGACAATGAGAGTTCCATCAAGATTGCTCACAACCCAGTTCAGCACTCGAAGACTAAGCACATTCAGATTCGTCATCATTTTCTTCGTGACCATGTGTTAAAGGGCAACATCTTCATCGAACACTTGAAGACTGAAGAACAACTGGCTGATATCTTCACAAAGCCCTTGGATGAAAAGAGATTTTGCAAGTTGCGGTGTGAGCTAAATATCTTAGAATCTTCGAATGTTCTTTGAAAGGACATACATCCTAACACTTATGCAAAACTGATGACTTTGATGTGCAACACATGAAGTAACGTTTTTCTTCAATCAATGAAGACTAACTCTCTAAGTATGAAGAAATTGATGAAGAATTTGATTCTCAGAACCCTACGACAATTGTACGCGATGTCTAAAACCATCATAATTCTTATACGGTGGGTCACACCACCAACCGTACGGTGGGTCACACCACCAACCATAGTTGAAATTCTTCGAAATTGGGTCTTCATCATTTTTGCAAATTCTTCAATTTTTCAAATTCTTCAAGTTTGCAAATTCCTCAAATTCTTCAAACTTTACAATTAGTGTTCTTCATTTGAGTTTTTCTCTTCATTGAATATATATATATATATATATATGTATTTGATTTTTCAATGTCCTCAACAGCATTCACATATTGCTAATTCTTCAAGTTGATTTTCTTCTAAGTGAATGTGATCGGACCCGTTCCCCCTCTGTGCTAAACTCAACCCATTATGTTCACAAATTCTTCATATGCGTTCTATTTGAAACCCGTTCAAAGTCTTCACTGTGTCCTTGTCAGCTGAAGAATTTGCGAACGAAATATTAAAAATTTCATATCAAATTTTTGGCGGTTGCCGCTCAAACCTATCCCACTTCCCATGACTAGATTAAACTAATCACCCACGATCTCAACTACTCATTACGTGGGTGCCACATGTCGATAGGATAGCAAGGGTCAGTGGTATGGATGTCCAAATTCTTCGGGCGTTCAGTTTTTCACTCCCTTTATAAATACCCCTCCCCCTTTCACTCCCGAGCTCTGACCTATCACCGCCGCTAAGCTTCATCGCCGTCGGATAGGAAGGGCTTCACTGCCTCGACCTCCTCGCCGTCGTACTCGCGCCGACCGCGGAAATCTTCACTCTGCCGTCGCCGTAGCTGTCTTCTACTGCCAAGTTAGGGCGCAGGAGATCTGGGCCGACGAACTTCCTTGATCTAACTCCCATTTTGTCGTGTTCTTCATAAAGGGTAATTAAAATATGATTTTATTACCTTATTTGATCTTTATGATTGCCACAAAATCCTCAAAAGATGTTTATTCTTCCACAATCCACCCAGTAAACACCTTAAAGCTTCTTTCCCTTGATTTATTTCTCTAAGCTATGATTTTCTTCAAGATTCCTCAATTGTGTGGATGTCAAATATGCACAACTCTAGAATCTAAGTCAAGAACGCCTAGTGAAATTCTTCAGGACACCTATGGTCAAATTCCTGAGCTTGATATATTTTTGAAAAGTTCTGAGAACGCATATGACCTCTTCAAATTCTTCTCACTATACTATGTTCACACGTACAAATGTCTGCTGATGAATCTCTAGGTTCTCATCAACTTAACTCATTTGCAGCATTCCTCGAAGAAAAATTGCATACTTCATTAGAATCTTCAAAAGCTCAATATCCTCAGGTGAAGAAAATGTCAGGAGGGAAAATACCTTAGAAGGGAGGGAAGAAGCCTGAAGCAAATACTGCCTTTGAAATTCCTGAGGAAATATATGATGAATATTGCACTCTTGATGAGGAAATCTATGGAAAAGAAACAAAAGAGAAGCGCAAAACGTGCGTTCAGAAAATTGAGAGGAGATGGGCTAAGGAACTGAAGGAGTAAACATGTGTCACTCCAAAGTACAAGAAGAAATTCATTGTCAATCCTCCTTGCCCAAGACCTCTTCCTGCTGCTGATCAAAGAGTTGATCCCACTAGCGTCAGGCATGGTGAGGAATTTCCCAAGGAGTGGACCAAGCGCCAATCAAAACTGAAGAAAATTGCATCTGATGTTGTGAGGAAATTCAATGAAGACTCTGCTGCTGCTGATGCTGGGGCCTCTGCTAGTGGAACTGCTTCAAAGAAGGCCGTGCCAAACAAATCGGCTGTGAAGCCAAAGTCTTCAAGCTCAATTCTCTCACGGCCAAGTTCCTCGACTACAAAGTCCTCACTGCAGATTCCTCAAGCAACCTCCTCAAAGGCTGCAGCAAAGCCCTCAGTGGCTGCACAATCCTCAGCCGCTGCCGCAAAATCCTCAACACCTATGTATCCTGCCACGTGTCAATGGGCTGCTGGATTCTCCATTGCCTCAGGGGCATCTGCAACTTCCTCAGCTCACCCACATTCCTCAAGCGGTCCAACACTGCTAAAAGTGAAGGCCACTGCTGGGTGTGGCAAGAGACGAGTCCTCACAAGAAGCAAGTGGTTTTCCACGTTCCCTCAGAATCTGAGGATGATGAAGCCGATGATGATGAACTTGCTGAAATCATCAGGAACAAGAAACAAAGAGTTTCTCAAGGAAAGGGCACTCAAATTCCTCTTCTACTGGATCCGAGGACTGTGCTCGACTTCATTGACAGCTTTCACAAAGTTCCTCATACCACAAGTGATGACTTGAAGCTGCCTCCTGATCCAAGTCATGTGCTGACAGCCTTCATAGCTGAAGAAAAGTGGAAATTTGAGAAGGCCAGAAAGGCCAAGAAGGATCAGTACAAGAAGGAGCGATTCTTGAGGAACAATATTCTAAACCTCACTCCTGACCAACTTGTCTCTGTTCAAGCTCAAATCAAAAGGTTCAGTGACCGCTATTATGCCGATTGGCAAGGCACCAAGGTCAGATTCATCAAAGTGGCAAACAAAATCATCAAGGACCATAACTCAAGGGTTGCAGCTCCATCGCAACCACAAATTCCTCAGGTCGGAACATCTGCTCAACCTGCTGAAGAAACTGCCAGGGCTGCTGAAGAAATTCCAGCTCCTGAAGAAATTGCCAGGGCAACCCCCAATGTTGTGCCTGAAGAAATTGCCAGGCCAGCTGAATTTGCTGTGCCTGAAGAACCTGAAACTGTCAGGGAGACTGCATCAATCGTGCCTGAAGAAACTGCACCAACTTCATCCTCTGTCCCTCCTGCAAAATCTTCAAGGGTGAGGAAAGACACACTACCTTCTGCATCAGAAGTGAACAAAACCAAGGCTACGGAGAAGGAAGCCGCAAAGAAAAGAAAGGCACCATCTACTGTAGAACCCTCAGCTGCCAAGAAAATGAGGACTTTGCCAAGTTCCTCAGATAAGCCAATCAATGCAACACCAATCTCTGCAGTGCCATCATATGAAATTGTCCCATTTGGTGAAGAATATGTCATTCTAGATGACGATGATGATGAAAAAACTCATTCTGCTACTTCCTCAAAGCAGATTGATGAAGAAATTGAGGTGGAAGCAAATGCTTCACCCCTGCAGGTATCATCGCCCCAGCCTCAGCTCATAGCTGAAGAGGCTGGAGCAGAAGAAATTGAAGAGGACGTGGACATTGGATCTACAACTCCTATTATCAATGATGAACATTGGGAAGTAGCTCACCCAAATTCCCCAATGACCACTCCCCTTCCTCAAATTCTTCAGTCCCCTACACAGACTGAAGAAATACTGACTGGAACTAAAGGACGCCCAACTCCTCTCACATCCATCCCTGAAGAAATTCCAGCTGCATCCGCTGAAGAAATCAACATCCAGACTACCATTGAGGAACCTGTTGTTCAAATTCCTCAATCTAAAGAAACTGAAGTTGTGCCAAGAGAGATTGTGGGGCGCTTCAAACCAAATCTTCAGCCCAAGTCCTCAGCATCATACTCAGGCTCAAAGAGGCCAAAATTCAACAAGGCCAATTTCTTCCTTGAGCATCATTTCTTCACCGATAAAAATCCTTATGACTCAACAAGTATTAGGCGGAACAGGCTCTGGACTTCAACACATGCAAACTTCTATGGCTCTGTTCTGTTTGAGAAGAACAAAGTCTTCCAGCGCCATCAAATTCCTCATGTGGATATGGAGTCCATCCCTTGCTTCACACCAGTACTGAATGTTCTTCATGAAGCTAGACTCCTTCCATTCTGTTCTGATATATGTGACTGGAATGAAGAGCTAATTCTTCAATTCTATGCAACCCCGCACATTTCTAGAAATTCCTCAGACATCAACACATGGGTTCTGGATTGGATGACTGAGAATACTCACTATAAAGCTCTAGCCTCTGAATTGCTTCATGTTGTCCCAATAAGTCCTCCATTAGAAGGTGCAAGGCTCATATATGAGGAATCTGAACTTTCAAATCATATCAAGCAAGTGCTGATGAAGCCTTTGCCACAAGGCCAAGCTCCAAGAACAACCTTCCTTGTGAAGGATTTGCTTTATGTGCCCAGAACATTCTACCGCATTCCAACCAAAACCCTCAGTCCTATCAAGGGTCACAACTATTAAGAAGAAGAAGTTGTTGGCATCATGAAGAATCTGCTATTCAACATCATTCATGGGATTCCCATCAACTTTCACGATTTCTTCATGAAGACTTTGGCTAATGTTCACTGTCACCTTTTGACTTGAAGCCTTATGCTCCCTCAATTATTAGTTTCATCAGATCAAGGTCTTCAATTCCATACAAGGCAGACTTTCAGAATCACTTCAGCTTTTTGCCTCCGATTGAAGTCCTCAAAAGGACATTTTCCCCAGAAGGAAAAGGCAAAACTATTGTTGAAGAAGGCACTCGTCCATTGGATGACCAATTTCGTAAGGCTACATCTTACTCCACCAATGATGACTCTGCCACATAGGACTCTGCAGCCAAAGCCACAGGTCAAAATCCTCAAGCCTCTACCCCGTGTGTGATGACCGATCGCGAACTTCTTCTAAGTCTTCATCAAAAAGTCGATCACAATCACAAGTGGGTCAAGCAACAGTTTGGTTCAATTCTTCAAAACATGACTGTGACGCAAAATTCCGTGAGGAAGAACCACTATTATATGCATGAAATCTTCAACCGCAATTGGGACATCCTCTCTCACTTCAAGACTCCTGAAGAACTCAAGGAGATGGATTTTTAGCAGAACTTTGATTGGTCTCACCATCCTCAGAAGAAGTTCTAGAAGGTTCAAGTTCCTCTACTTGTCACAAGTTCATATTCTTCATCACCCGCGACGGATGAAGTTGAGGATCTTGACGACACTACTATGGGCCCTACACCAACGAACAACCCTGACAACAACGCTAGCGCTCCTCCACCAGCCTCAGGATGAAAATCTTCAGGGGCGTTGGTCCTCAATTTTCGTCCCTTTTGGTCACTTGATGACAAAGGGGGAGAATTTGAGTTAGTCTTCAAGCGGGTCTCTATATATGGGTTGTTTTAGTTTAAGTTACAACTCTTGCTCTTCTGAAGTGTTTGTTTGTGAGTTGTAAACTTAAGTCCGATGGTGGTATGACGCTTTTGAACTATTTCCCGCATGCTTATTTCCTCAAGTTCCTTAATGCATGCATGCTGAATTTTGCCAGACACCATTTTCCATCATGCATTTCAATTTCCTCATGATATATGTTAAATGCGTGTATGGATTACAAGATATAGGGGGAGATCTCCATGATTTTATCCTGCCATGTGCATTTGCAGTCCAAAGCAAATTCCTCAAATATGCACATCTTCAGGGGGAGTTCCTCTATATCTTGCAATCAAATTCCTCAAACTCAGTACTTACACTTCATATGTTTATCCCCATTGAAAACTTAACATGTTTGTCATCAATCAGCAAAAAGGGGGAGATTGTAAGTGCATCTAGTGCCCCTTAGTGATTTTGGTGTATTGAAGACTTATAGGTTAAGAGACTAATGTGTTTGTGAGTGTACACATGTTCTATAAGTTGCTAAGGAGTTTGATGTATCCGACGAATGTCGACCCCTAAAAATGAATGTCTTCAACTGAAGACTTTGATGCTTTCTTGAAGACTTGAAAATGAAGAAATAGGTGTGACCTTGAAGATATTGATGCGAGGACTATGAAGCGTGAAGACTTTGTTTTCCTAGTTTCATTTCCTTTCTTTGAGTCATAGGAAACACCGTACTGTTAAAGGGGGGCGAGGTAATACTAAGGAAAATTTTCCAAGTGATGCTCATCTCAATCCTACTCATACCCAATCCTTCGAGTGAAGCCTTTGGAAATCTCTTGCAGTTCGGTCAAATTCTTCAGTGACACAGATGAAGTTCTTCTGGTCTCTGAGGAAATTCGTCTGACTAAGGAGTTAGGATTTCGCCAGTGCGAATTGCCTACCGTGAGGAATATGATAGCCCTGAGGAATTTGAGAGCTCAAGTTCCCGACCGTTGTTGTGCTTCGCGCCAGCTGTCCAAATATCTTATCCACATAACGGTCATATCATTAGGGGCATTTATGTCAAATCATGTCGGGTTGCAACCTGGCTATAAATAGCCGCCCCCACAACCACTAGTTGGTTGGCTGCTCCAAGAGATATTGACTAGTGTCATTTAGAGCAACCCATCCTCTGAGGACTTTGAGAGAAAATCATGAGTGGGGAAAACCCAAAATCCCAAAAACCAAAACCCAAAGTGATTGAGCATCACTGAAGAGATTGTTCCTGTGTGGAACCAACGCTTGTTACCTTTGAAGACTTTGCATCTGCCAGACAGTTAGGCGTCATGGTCTAGAACATACAAGAGGAAATTGTGGATTATCGGGTGACCGAGTTTGGAAAGGTTTGGAAGTCTACCTTGAAGACTTACCACGAGTGTTGGGCGAGGTCTGCGTGACCTTAGCTCAAGGAGAATACGGTAAGGACCGTGTGTCCTGGGATTGTGTGTCCTTTGGTTTAAATACCAAGCCACTCCAAACTAGATGTACGACTGTCACAACAGTTGGAACTGGGTCATCAAATCCATGTCTTCACCGAGCCACTGGTTCTATTTCCTCAACCCTTTCATTTCCTCGTTAACTTGTTGATGAAATTGATTGTTACTGTTTGAAGACTTTGACTGAAGACTTTCTCAGTTTCCTCATCTCAAATTCTTTAGTCTCCTAGTCTTGCGCCTTCTTATCCTATTTACACGCTACTTGTGTTTGGTGTATGTTTCATTTCATCATGATGGCTATGCTATTGCTATGTTATGCATGCACTTGAGTACTTATTCGGCTGCTTGTATTTCGTCACTTAGCAAATTTCACAAGTAGTAATTCCTGAGTGACGAATTTGTAAAAATCACCTATTCACCCCCCCCCTCTAGTCGATATAACGCACTTTAAACCTATTCTTAAACACAACCTGCATGTTGATATTTTGGGCGATCCTCCTCCACCCAAGGTAGATCCCGTTTTGAACTAATGACATTACCTGATACTTTGAAATATGCTTATCTTGATGAAAATAAGATATATCCTGTTATTATTAGTGCTAACCTTCCAGAGCATGAAGAGAAGAGATTACTTAAATCTCTGAAGAAGCACAGGGCTGCTATTGGATATACTCTTGATGATCTTAAGGGCATTAGTCCCACTCTATGTCAACACAAGATTAATATGGAACCGGATGCTAAACCTTTCGTTGATCATCAATTCCGCTTAAATCCTAAGATGAAGAAAGTGGTAAGAACTGAAATACAAAAGCTTCTCGAGGCAGTATAATTTATCCTATTGCTGATAGTAGATGGGTAAGTCCTATTCATTGTGTTCCTAAGAAAGGAGGTATAATTGTTGTTCCAAATGATAAAAATTCACTTATTCCCCAAAGAATTGTAACTGGTTATAGGATGGTAATTCATTTCAGGAAATTAAACAAAGCTACTAGAAAGGATCATTACCCCTTGCCTTTTATCGATCAAATGTTAGAAAGGCTATCTAAGCACACACATTTTTGTTTTCATGATGGATACTCTGGTTTCTCTCAAATACCTGTGTCAAAAGAAGATCAAGAGAAAACTACTTTCACTTGCCCTTTTGGAACTTATGCTTCTAGACGTATGCCTTTAGGTTTATGCAATGCAGTTGCTACTTTTCAAAGATGTATGACTGCTATATTCTTTGATTTTTGTGAAAAGATTGTTGAGGCTTTCATGGATGACTTCTCTGTTTACAGGACTTCTTTTGATGATTGCCTGAGCAACCTTGATCGAGTTTTGCAGAGATGTGAAGAAACAAATCTTGTCTTGAATTGGGAGAAGTGCCACTTTATGGTGAATGAAGGTATAGTACTTGCACATAAGATATCTGAACGAGGCATTGAGGTACACAAAGATAAAGTTGATGCAATAGAGAAAATGCCATGTCCTAAGGATATTAAAGGTATAAGAAGTTTTCTTGGTCATGCTAGTTTTTATAGGCGTTTTATTAAAGATTTCTCGAATATTTCCAGGCCACTAACTAATCTTCTTCAAAAAGATATTTCTTTTGTTTTTTATGATGATTGTGTACAAGCCTTTGAAATACTTAAGAAAGCCTTGATCTCTGCACCTATTGTTCAACCACCTGATTGGAACTTACCATTTGAAATTATGTGTGATTCTAGTGATTATGTTGTGGGTGTTGTTCTAGGGCAAAGAGTAGACAAGAAATTGAATGTTATTTATTATGCTAGTAAGACCCTGGACAATGCTCAAAGAAATTACGCTATGATACGTCTCCAACGTATCTATAATTTTTGATTGTTCCATGCTATTATATTATCTGTTTTGTATGTTTTATATGCATTAATATGCTATTTTATATTATTTTTGGGACTAACCTATTAACCTAGAGCCCAGTGCCAGTTTCTGTTTTTTCCCTGTTTTTGAGTTTTACAGAAAAGGAATATCAAACGGAGTCCAAACGGAATAAAACTTTCGCGATGATTTTTCTTGGACCAGAAGACATCTAGAAGATATGGAGAGGAGGTCAGAAGACCTGGCAGCAGACGACAAGCCGCCAGGGCGCGCCCTAGGGGGGGCGCGCCCCCCTGGCTTGTCGTCGCCTCGTGGCCCCCCTTGACTTGATTCCAACGCCAAGTACCCCTATATATCCAGAAACCCCCAGAAAGAAACCTAGATCGGGAGTTCCGCTGCCGCAAGCCTCTGTAGCCATGAAAAACCAATCGGGAGCCCGTTCCGGCACCCTGCCGGAGGGTGAAACCATCACCGGAGGCCATCTTCATCATCCTGGCGGTCTCCATGACGAGGAGGGAGTAGTTCACCCTCGGGGCTGAGGGTATGTACCAGCAGCTATGTGTTTGATCTCTCTCTCTCTCTCTCTCGTGTTCTTGAGATGACACGATCTTGATGCACCGCGAGCTTTATTAATATAGATGAATCATATGGAGTTTTCCCCTCTCTATCTTCTTGTGATGAATTGAGTTTTCCCTTTGAAGTTTTCTTATTGGATTGAGTCTTTAAAGGATTTGAGAACACTTGATGTATGTCTTGCGATGGGATATCCGTGGTGACAATGGGATGTTCTATTGATCCACTTGATGTATGTTTTGGTGATCAACTTGCGGGTTCCGTGACCTTGGGAATCTATGCATAGGGGTTGGCACACGTTTTCGTCTTGACTCTCCGGTAGAAACTTTGGGGCACTCTTTGAAGTTCTTTGTGTTGGATTGACCATGATGAATCTGAAATTGTGTGATGCATATCGTATAATCAAGCCCATGGGTACTCGTGGTGACATTGGAGTATCTAGGTGACATTAGGGTTTTGGTTGATGTGTATCTTAAGGTGTTATTTTAGTACGAACTCTAGGGCTGTTCGTGACACTTATAGGGATAGCTCATACGATTGATTGGAAAAGATAACTTTGAGGTGGTTTCGTACCCTACAATAATTTATTCGTTTGTTCTCCGCTATTTGTGACTTTGGAGTGAACTCTTTGTCGCACGTGTGGGATTTACATATGATTCAACTATGTCAGTATTGTTGAGAGAACTTGCACTAGTGAAAGTATGAACCCTAGGCCTTGTTTTCAAGCATTGCAATACCGTTTTTGCTCACTTTTGTTACTTGTTACCTTGCTGTTTTTATATTTTCAGATTACAAAAATCTATATCTACTATCCATATTACACTTGTATCACCATCTCTTCGCCGAACTAGTGCACCTATACAATTTACCATTGTATTGGGTGTGTTGGGGACACAAGAGACTCTTTGTTATTTGGTTGCAGGGTTGTTTGAGAGAGACCATCTTCATCCTACGCCTCCCACGGATTGATAAACCTTAGGTCATCCACTTGAGGGAAATTTGCTACTGTCCTACAAAACTCTGCGCTTGGAGGCCCAACACGAGTCTACAAGAAGAAGGTTGCGTAGTAGACATCACGCTACTACTGAAAAGGAATTTTTAGCAGTTGTCTTTTCATGTGATAAGTTTAGACCTTATATTGTTAATTCCAAAGTTACTATTCACACTAATCATGCTGCTATTAAATACCTTACGGAAAAGAAAGATGCTAAGCCTGGACTGATTAGGTGGGTGATTTTACTTTAAGAATTTGATCTGCACATTGTTGATAGGAAGCGAGCTAAAAATCCCGTAGCAGATAATTTTTCTAGGATGGAAAATGTTCTTGATGACACACTTCGGATTGATGATAATTTTCCTCATGAGCAACTTGCTGTTATAAATGCTTCCCATAATACTCCTTGGTATGTCGATTATGCTAATTACATTGTTGCTAAATATATATCACCTAGTTTTACATATCAACAAAAGAAAAGGTTTTTCTATGATTTAAGACTTTACTTTTGGGATGAACACATCTTTATAAAGAAGGAGTATATGGTGTTATTAGACGTTGTGTACCTGAGCATGAACAGGGACAGAACCTATGGAAGTGTCACTCCGAAGCCTATAGAGGGCACCATGCTGGTGACAGAACTGCACACAAGGTATTACAATCTGGTTTATATTGGCCTACTCTTTTCAAAGATGCTCGTAAGTATGTCCTTTCTTGTGATGAATGTCAAAGAGTTGGTAACATTAGTAGACGTCAGGAAATGCCTATGAATTATTCACTTGCTATTGAACCATTTGATGTCTGGGGCTTTGATTTTATGGGACATTTTCCTTCCTCTAATGGGTATACTCATATTTTAGTTGATGTTGATTACGTTACTAAGTGGGTAGAAGCTATTCCAACTAGTAGTGTTGATCATAACACTTCTATTAAAATGCTTAAAGATGTTATTTTCCCGAGATTTGGAGTCCCTAGATACTTAATGACTGATGGTGGTTCACATTTTATTCATGGTGCTTTCCGTAAAGTTCTAGCTAAATACGATGTTAACCATAGGATTGCATCACCTTATCATCATCAATCTAGTGTTCAAGTTGAGTTAAGCAACCGAGAAATAAAATTGATCATTGCAAAAGACTCTTAATAGAACTAGAAAGAATTGGTCTAAGAAACTCGATGATGCTTTATGGGCTTATAGAACTGCTTATAAAAAACCCTATGGGAATGTCTCCATATAAAATGGTCTCTGAAAAAGCATGCCATTTACCTCTTGAGTTAGAACATAAAGCTTATTGGGCAATTAAAGAACTTAACTATGATTTCAAACTTGTCGGTGAAAAAAAGTTATTTGATATTAGCTCGTTAGATGAATGGAGGACACAGGCTTATGAAAATGCCAAGTTATTTAAAAAAAAGTTAAAATATGGCATGACAAGAGAATCCAAAAACGGGAATTCAATGTGCGAGACCTAGTTCTTTTGTACAATTCCCGTTTCAGATTTTTTGCAGGAAAACTTCTCTCCAAATGGGAAGGCCCCTATGTTGTCGAGGAGGTGTATCGCTCCGGTGCTATCAAGATCTAGAAAAAATCATTATATATACTCCCGTATGTTTTTACCACCGCATTGCAAGTTTCTCCTCTATTCTTGTTTCGGACTGTTTTTTTTTGATAGATCTAGATTGCCATGACGCCATCAAGTTCGTCCAAGGACAAGTTCTTCGAGAGGGTCATCAACCCCTACTTGTCGGAGGTGATGAAGCACCCTCAAGCCATCGAGATGCGTGAGGGGGTGCTCCACATCCGGGATGTTCAAGGCCCAAAGCAGGAGGGGAGCGAGGAGGCTACGCTTGCAGCGATGGAGCAGGGGATCTTCAAGTGCCAAGGGATGGTTGAACGTGGTTTGAGTGCTAACCACTCTATGATCACGGAATTCATTCGGGAGAACAAGCTGGACACTACGAGCGTGGGAGAGGCTCTCTTCAAGCCTCAAGATCGGATTGATCATCTCCAAGCCCAAATCCTTGATCTGCAAAACCAAAACGGTGAGTATGAATCTAGGTTTAAAAGGATGAGTGTCGGTGTCAAAACCGGCAGATCTCGGGTAGGGGGTCCCGAGCTGTGGATCGTGGATCGATGGGGAACAGGATGATGGAGGAACATCGTTTACCCAGGTTCGGGCCCTCTCGAGGAGGTAAACCCCTACGTCCTGCTTGATTGTATTGATGTATGTATGGCAATTACAGAGTCAATCTACCACGAGATCAGATGAACTAAACACTAGATGAGTATGATGATGGTTCTGCCCCTATGGACTAAAACCCTTTGGTTTATATAGACACCAGGGATACCTAGGGTTACACATTGTCAGTTACCATCAGGGAACGAATATGCCGAATCTTCTATCTTTACTTGGAGGACACACCAAGGCACCGGAGATTTCCTTCATGAACACGAAGACGCCTCATAGCTCGGGCTTCTGATAAGGGCCATAGAGCGGCCCATCAATCTGGTCTATGAGAGATAGACCGGCAGCCCGAGGACCCCTTAGTCCCGGACTCCCTCAGTACCCCCCGAACTAGCCTCCAACGCCGAGGTCCATGACCCCTAGTAGCTTTGACGTGCCCAAAGTCTTCGGCTTGCAGGGCAAGTTCCCCTTTCCTTCTATGTTCGGCCAGTGATAGTCCGACCACCGATAGGTTCCCGACTGTCGAAGCGTCGTCGGGCCCACCACATTGATTTTCCTGCTAAAAGTCAAAGGCGCCCCTCGATTCCTGTGCGCCGATAGGAGGCAAATGGTCGGTAGCTTTTTTACAAAAATGCCCTCTGTGGGTCAAAGGAAGAATGCCCATTAAATAGACAAGGCGCATCATGAGTAATGCATCCTGTTCATCATCCCTCAAAAAGCCAAAAGCCAGGGAGCCCAGAGTTATGGTGAGTGCCCCTGGTTCCTCCTCACGCCCTCACGGCCCTCTCCCGGGCGACTGGGCAAGCTGCTTGGTCTCTCGCCTCCAATTCAGCAGCCTCGAAACGCAAGGATACCTTCCTGCCTCAGATCTAGCGCGCATTCGTGCTGGATTAACTTCCGTGAACGGAGAGGCTTTTGCGGAGAACTGTAGGGATCGAAAGTATGTCTAGAGGGGGGTGATTAGACTACTTGACCGAATAAAAAACTAACCTTTTACCAAGTTTATTGGTTGGCAGATTTTAGCAATTCTAGCATATCAAGTTCACCCTACACATGCATGTCTACGAGTATTGCAGCAGAAAGTAAAGACAAACATATGTAAGAGGATAAGGGTAGGAAGATCAAATGCAATTTGGAGACACGAAGATTTTTCCCACAGTTCCGATAGGTGGTGCTATCGTACGTCCACGTTTATGGAGTCTTCAACCAACAGAGGGTATCTGTCGCGAGAGTCCACGGAGGGCTTCACCCACGAAGGGTTCCACGAAGTAGCAACCTCGACTATTCCATAACGGCTTCCGTCCATGAAGGACTAGCCTCACTATGGGTAGATCTTCACGAAATAGGTGATCTCCTTGCCCGTACAAACTTCTTGGTTAAACTCCACAACACGAAGTAGGAGGCTCCCAAGCAACACCTAACCAATCTAGGAGGCACCACCCTCCAAAAGGTAATAGATGCAATAGTAACGATGGACTCCTTGCTCTTGTGTTTCAAGTGATAGTCTCCTCAACACTCAATCACTCTCTCGCAGATTTGGCATGGGTAGAAGAGATTGATTGGATGGAAAGCAACTTAGGGAGGCTAGAAATCAAGATCCATATGGTTGGAGTGGATGATCTTGATCTCAACACAAGGGTAGGTGGTTCTCTCTCAGAAATTTGGATATGGGAAGTGTGGGTCTGTTCTGAGTGCTTCTCTTTTGAGTGGGATGTGGTGGAGGGGTATATATAGGCATCTCCGAAAATCCAACCATTACAACATTATTTCCCAACTCGGTGAAACCGAAGTAGAAACTTGGTGGCACCGTGTCGGTGTCAAAACCGGCGGATCTCCGGTAGGGGGTCCCGAGCTATGGATTTGGGATCGATGGTTAACAGAGGATGAAGGAGACAATGTTTACCTAGGTTTGGGGCCTCTTGAGGAGGTAAAACCCTATGTCGTGTTTGATCGTATTGATGAGTATGATGGTTACAGAGTCGATCTACCTCGAGATCAAATGAGCTAAAACCCTAGATGAGTTGACTTGGCCTCTACGAACTAAGCCCCCTGGTTTATATAGACACCAGGGGTACCTAGGGTTGCATGTAGTCGGTTGCTACCGAGGGTTTAAACACACCCATCCGTGACTTGACGGACGCACCATGGCACCTGAGGTTTCCTTCCTGACCACGGAGCATCTTATAGTTCGGTCTCCCCACAGTGGCCACCGAGTACCTCATTAGTTTGGCCTACTCGAGATAGGTCAGGATCCCGAGGACCCCTTAGTCCCGGACTCCCTCGGAAGCCCCCGAACTTGCCTCCAACGCCGAGGTACTCCGTCTTCTGCAGCTTCACTCGCCCAAGGTCTTCGGCTTGCGAGGCGAGTTCTCTTCTTCTCTGGTTTGTTGGACAATAACCTGGCCACCGATAAACATTCATCTGTCGAAAACATCATGGGCCCACAGTATTAATTTCTCTATCCAAGGATCAATGAAACCCCGCGATTCCTCCGCACCAATAGAGGGCAGGCATCCCAACAGTCTTTTACAAGATTGCCCTTAACAGGCTGAGGGAGAAAACGCCTATTTTAAGCAAGTTTAACTTGCCGCAAGCAACACTTCCCTCCCCCTCGCCACCAAGAGGCCCTAGAATCAACGAACTTGGAGATATGGCGAGTGTCCCAGGTTCCTCCTCGCACCCTCATGGTCCCCTTCCAGATGACTCGGCAAGTTGTTCTATCTCCCTTCTTCAGCTGCGCAATCTTGACGTAGAGGGATATCTCCCTGCTTCGGATCTGGCACCCACTCGCGCTGGATTGACCTCCGTGAATGGCGAGGCCTTTGCGAAGAACTTCCCTGCTCCACGCCAGGACGAGAGGGTATGCTTCATCTCCTTCCTCTTACGAGGCCTAGGCTTCCCCATTCACCCCTTCTTAAGGGGTTTACTGGAGTTCTACGGGATCCAACTCCATAACCTCACCCCCGGGTCCATCCTGCACATCTCGGGATTCGTTGCCCTCTGCGAGATGTTTCTAGGTTGCGAGCCCCACTTTGATCTATGGATAAAGTATTTCTGATTCGTCCCCCGCACTCGGGGAGGGTCAATTCGGGAAATGGGTTGAGCCGAAGTGTGGCGTATAGCCGGGACGGGGTATCCCATC
This sequence comes from Elymus sibiricus, assembly GCA_039707655.1. Taxonomy (NCBI): domain Eukaryota; kingdom Viridiplantae; phylum Streptophyta; class Magnoliopsida; order Poales; family Poaceae; genus Elymus; species Elymus sibiricus. Next base: position 280,262,005 of record CM077667.1, read on the forward strand.
GGGACCCCAAAGAAGGAATCCGAAGACTGGACTTTAGAGTGGTTTTATATTGAGGACGTCCCCTTATTCGACCCAGCTCGAAGGGGTTTGCCCGAATACTCTGACGCTCCTTTCAAGAAATGATTCAATTGGCGTCCGAAGAGCTCCTCCCAAGAGGAGAGCGCTGAGGTAAAGTGTCTAGCCACCCACGTGAAGCTGCTAGCTCATAGCAAGCTAACCATCGTCAACGTGAAGGCCGCTGCCATTACCCGTTGTGTTCAACCTCTGCAACAAAGGATTCACCCCCTATGGCGCTACAACGAGACAAGCGACACAACCCGCTCCCGACGGCAAGGGCCCACCGATCAGGCAGCGTTGCCTCTCGGACTCCGTTTTCTTCCTGGACACGTATTCTGATCTAGAAAAAATCATTATATATACTCCCGTATGTTTTGACCACCGCATAGCAAGTTTCTCCTCTATTCTTGTTTCGGACTGTTTTTTTTTTGACAGATCTAGATTGCCATGACGCCATCAAGTTCTTCCAAGGACAAATTCTTCGAGAGGGTCATCAACCCCTACTTGCCGCAGGTGATGAAGCACCCTCAAGCCATCGAGATGCGTGAGGGGGTGCTCCACATCCGGGATGTTCAAGGCCCAAAGCAGGAGGGGAGCGAGGAGGCTAGGCTTGCAGCGATGGAGCAGGGGATCTTCAAGTGCCAAAGGATGGTTGAACGTGGTTTGAGTGCTAACCACTCTATGATCACGGAATTCATCCGGGAGAACAAGCTGGACACTACGAGCGTGGGAGAGGCTCTCTTCAAGCCTCAAGATCGGATTGATCATCTCCAAGCCCAAATCCTTGATCTGCAAAACCAAAATAGTGAGTACGAATCTAGGTTTAAAAGGATGAGTGTCGGTGTCAAAACCGGCAGATCTCGGGTAGGGGGTCCCGAGCTGTGGATCGTGGATCGATGGGGAATAGGATGACAGAGGAACATCGTTTACCCAGGTTCGGTCCCTCTCGAGGAGGTAAACCCCTACGTCCTGCTTGATTGTATTGATGTATGTATGGCAATTACAGAATCAATCTACCACGAGATCAGATGAACTAAACACTAGATGAGTATGATGATGGTTCTTGCCCTATGGACTAAAACCCTTTGGTTTATATAGACACCAGGGGTACCTAGGGTTACACATGGTCGGTTACCATCAGGGAACGAATATGCCGAATCTTCTATCTTGACTTGGAGGACACACCAAGGCAGCGGAGATTTCCTTCATGAACACGAAGACGCCTCATAGCTCGGGCTTCTGATAAGGGCCATAGAGCGGCCCATCAATCTGGTCTATGAGAGATAGACCGGCAGCCCGAGGACCCCTTAGTCCTGGACTCCCTCAGTAGCCCCCGAACTAGCCTCCAACGCCGAGGTCCCTGACCCCCGGTAGCTTTGACCCGCCCAAAGTCTTCGGCTTGCGGGGCAAGTTCCCCTTTCCTTCTATGTTCGGCCAGTGATAGTCCGACCACCGATAGGTTCCCGACTGCCGAAGCATTACCGGGCCCACCACAATGATTTTCCTGCTTAAAGTCAAGGGCTCCCCTCGATCCCCGTGCGCCGATAGGAGGCAAACGGTCGGTAGCTTTTTTTACAAAAATGCCCTCTGCGGGTCAAAGGAAGAACGCCCATTAAATAGACAAGGCGCATCATGAGTAACGCATCATGTTCATCATCCCTCAAGAAGCCAAAAGCCAGGGAGCCCAGAGTCATGGCGAGTGCCCCTAGTTCCTCCTCACGCCCTCACGACCCTCTCCCGGGCGACTGGGCAAGCTGCTTGGTCTCTCGCCTCCAATTGAGCAGCCTCGAAACGCAAGGATATCTTCCTGCCTCAGATCTAGCGCCCATTCGTGCTAGATTAACTTCCGCGAACGGAGAGGCTTTTGTGGAGAACTTTAGGGATCGAAAGTATGTCTAGAGGGGGGTTATTAGACTACTTGACCAAATAAAAACCTAACCTTTTACCAAGTTTATTGGTTGGCAGATTGTAGCAATTCTAGCATATGAAGTTCACCCTACACATGCATGTCTACGAGTATTGCAGCAGAAAGTAAAGACAAACATATGTAAGAGGATAAGGGTAGGAAGATCAAACGCAATTTGGAGACACGAAGATTTTTCTCGTGGTTTCGATAGGTGGTTCTATCGTACGTCCACGTTTATGGAGTCTTCAACCCACGGAGGGTAATGGTCGCGAGAGTCCACGGAGGGTTGCACCCACGAAGGGTTCCACGAAGTAGCAACCTCGACTATTCCATAACGGCTTCCGTCCACGAAGGACTAGCCTCACTATGGGTAGATATTCACGAAGTAGGTGATCTCCTTGCCCGTACAAACTTCTTGGTTAAACTCCACAACATGAAGTAGGAGGCTCCCAAGCAACACCTAACCAATCTAGGAGTCACCACCCTCCAAAAGGTAATAGATGCAATAGTTACAATGAACTCCTTGCTCTTGTGTTTCAAGTGATAGTCTCCTCAACAGTCAATCACTATCTCAAAGATTTGGCATGGGTAGAAGAGATTGATTGGATGGAAAGCAACTTGGGGAGGCTAGAAATCAAGATCCATATGGTTGGAGTGGATGATCTTGATCTTAACACAAGGGTAGGTGGTTCTCTCTCAGAAATTTGGATATGGGAAGTGTGGGTCTGGTCTAAGTGCTTCTCTTTCGAGTGGGACGTGGTGGAGGGGTATATATAGGCATCTCCAAAAATCCAACCATTACAACATTATTTCCCAGCTCGGTGAAACCGAAGTAGAAACACGGTGGCACCGTGTCGGTGTCAAAACCGGCGGATCTCGGGTAGGGGGTCCCAAGCTATGGATCTGGGATCGATGGTTAACAGAGGATGAAGGAGACAATGTTTACCTAGGTTTGGGGCCTCTTGAGGAGGTAAAACCCTATGTCGTGTTTGATCGTATTGATGAGTATGATGGTTACAGAGTCGATCTACCTCGAGATCAAATGAGCTAAAACCCTAGATGAGTTGACTTGGCCTCTACGAACTAAGCCCCCTGGTTTATATAGACACACGGGGTACCTAGGGTTACATGTAGTCGGTTGCTACCGAGGGTTTAAACACACCCATCCATAACTTGACGGACGCACCATGGCACCTGAGGTTTCCTTCCTGACCACGGAGCATCTTATAGTTCGGTCTCCCCACAGCGGCCACCGAGTACCTCATTAGTTTGGCCTACTCGAGATAGGTCAGCATCCTGAGGACCCCTTAGTCCCGGACTCCCTCAGTAGCCCCCGAACTTGCCTCCAACGCCGAGGTACTCCATCTTCTGCAGCTTCACTCACCCAAGGTCTTCGGCTTGCGAGGCGAGTTCTCTTCTTCTCTGGTCTGTTGGACAATAACCTGGCCACCGATAAACATTCATCTGTCGAAAACGTCATGGGCCCACAATATTAATTTCTCTCTCCAAGGATCAATGAAACCCCTCGATTCCTGCGCACCAATAGAGGGCAGGCATCCCAACAGTCTTTTACAGGATTGCCCTTAGCAGGATGAGGGTGAAAATGCCTATTTTAAGCAAGTTCAACTTGCCGCAGGCAACACTTCCCCCCCCCCTCGCCACCAAGAGGCCCTAGAATCAACGAACTTGGAGATATGGCGAGCGTCCCAGGTTCCTCCTCGCGCCCTCATGGTCCCCTTCCAGGTGACTGGGCAAGCTGTTCTGTCTCCCTTCTTTAGCTGCGCAATCTGGACGTACAGGGATATCTCCCTGCTTCGGATTTGGCACCCACTCGCGCTAGATTGACCTCCGTGAACGGCGAGGCCTTTTCGGAGAACTTCCCTGCTCCATGCCAGGACGAGAGGGTATGCTTCATCTCCTTCCTCTTACGAGGCCTAGGCTTCCCCATTCACCCCTTCTTAAGGGGTTTACTGGAGTTCTACGGGATCCAAAGACATAACCTCACCCCCGGGTCTATCCTGCACAGCTCGGGCTTCGTTGCCCTCTTCGAGATGTTTCTAGGCTGCGAGCCCCACTTTGATCTATGGAGAAAGTATTTCTGCCTCGTCCCCCGCACTCGGGGAGGGTCAATCCGGGAAGTGGGTGGAGCCGAAGTGTGGCATATAGCCAGGACGGGGTATCCCATCGGGATCCCAAAGAAGGAATCCGAAGAGTGGACTTCAGAGTGGTTTTATATTGAGGATGTCCCCTTATTCGACCCATCTCGAAGGGGTTTGCCCGAAAACTCCGACGCTCCTTTAAAGAAACGATTCAATTGGCGTCCGAAGAGCTCGTCCCAAGAGGAGAGCGCTGAGGTAAAGTGTCTAGCCGCCCAGGTGAAGCTGCTAGCTCATAGCAAGCTAACCATCGTCGACGTAATGGCCGCTGCCATTACCCGTTGTGTTCAACCTCTGCAACAAAGGATTCACCCCCTGTGGCGCTACAATGGGACAAGCGACACAACCCGCTCCCGACGGCAAGGGCCCGTCGATCAGGCAGCGTTGGCGGCCATATTGGCCGATCTCTTTAAAGGAGAAAAGGAAGATTTTGCTCGCTGGAAGATCAGAGAAGGCTACTCAACTCATAACCCCATTGAATGGGTAAGTTCATTCACACGTCCATAGCTCGGACCACTTATTTTTTGATTTTACTGATCAGAACTCCGTGTCTTTCTAAATAGCAATGGAGGCGTTGGATCGAGACAGTTAACTGCCCTGCCCCGCAACCAGAGGATTATTCCCGTAGCGATGACCCCGGATTGCATGACGATCCGGAGATTTCGATTGATTTTGAGGACGGGACCTTTTACCAGAGGAGTATCGATGAATCTAAGGTGGCTCTTTAGGCCGATCACCCCGGATCACTCCCTTCCTTCCTAGTAAGTAAAAAGAAAGCTTCTTCTCGGAAAGGACGCGCGCCTCCTGTCATTCCGTACATACCGACTTCTACCCCCAAGGGTCGCCGGACTACGCGCTGAACACCTTTGAGGGATACCCCAGCAAGGTACGCATCAAATAGCGGCAAGACTCCCGAGCGAGGGACGACGGTGGGAATCACATCGACCGCTCCCCCCACCAAGAGGTGTCAGATTTCGGGCTCCGCAAAACCCAAAGAGGTTCGAACACAGGGGCGTGTGCGAAGATCCCCACCAGCTTCGACCTCAAACTCGTAGCTCGACAGCCTAGCCTGACGAACTCACTCGATTGCGGGGGAGAAGATTAGCACACGAGGATTTACCCAGGTTCGGGCCGCTGCAAAGCGTAAAACCCTACTCCTACCTTTTGGTAGATTGCCTCACGAGGAGGTTGATGGATGAACTCGTACAGTGGTGAGTAACCTCGTGAGGGTGCTCGAGTGGTGTTCCCCTTTCTCCTCTCTCTACGGAGCAGCCTCTCCTCTATTTATAGCGACCCGGGTCCTCTTCCCTTATCGCAATGGTGGGAAGGGATCCCACAACGGCCAAATTCAAAAGGGGATAGGAGGTACATCTTATCCTGATGAAAGGTGGTCTTCGCCTGCAAAGTAGCCGGTGGTGATGCAGAGGTGGGCTCGGCGATGACGTCTGTCCTACGGGGCTTGTGGTCTTTGTCTCGTTGCGCCGGAATGGAAACCTTTGGGGGGTGCTTTGGGAACCTGCGTACGCCTTTGCCTCCTTTGCACCAAAGAGGAAACTGTCTCTGCTGTGCGCGCTGGTGCCCGCCTGGCCCGGCTTGCGTCATCCTCGACCTCCCGAGGTCGAGTGTCGCATAGAGATCTCCGCCACTCAGAAGGGGGCCTGTGGAGGCCTCCTCCTTCCGGGGGTCTTGGCGTCGCCCTCCTCGCGAGGGTAGGGCTCTTGCGAGGGCCTTGTCTTGAGTGAGGCCGCACTGGGCCGCGCTTGGCTATTGAAGTGGGCCACCCCCTGGGCCGCAGGCTGGCAGGTCTGGGTACCCCAATTCCAAGAACGCCGACAGCAGCCCCCGGGCCCAAGGCGTGCTTGGGTTGGCTTCAGTGCAAAGCCGAAGAAGATGGCCCGAAGTGCCGCGGGCCCCAATCACCTGCGAACCCAGCGTGTCGCATGGCAAATAACGAGGCGCGGATGCCTCCACTTCCCCATGGCGCCTCGACAACCTCCCCGGCTGACCAGCAACTGGAGCACGTCGCAGGGCCATCATTGCCCTGGACGAGGGGGGTGCCAGTTGGCCTCCACCCGGCTATAAATGGGCGGAGGGGACGGAGCCCCCAGCCCATTCCTACTTCTTTCTCCCCCGCCTTCATCCTCCGCCTTCTCGATCATGACGCCGGTGAGGAGGTTTTCTGCTGCCGAGAAGGGGAAAGCCTGCCAGGAGGGGCTGGACCAATAGCCTCCCAAGAGGAGCCAGGGCCGGCCTTGCAAGTATACCGAGGCGTCGGCGGCGGCGCCCCGTGGGCGCGGTCGTGCCTCCACGAGGGTTGGTGCCTCCGCTGGCGCAGGCGGAGGCGGCGGGCACGGCAGCCATGGCCGAGGAGGGAGACCCGCAGTAGGTGCTCGGCCATCGCGCCCGCGGGCCCACACGGCCGATGCGGGCCAGGAGTTCTTGGTGCTGGTGGAGAGGTCGGCGATCACCTGGTTGCAGCTCCCGTGCTTCTTCGCGGAGACGCTGCTGGCCGACGAACCCGCAGGTCTGTGGCTACAAGCCGATGGTTGTTGTAGCGGCGCGTTGTGGGTGGAGGTCGAGCTTACCCCCGCAGGCTACGCCTTCTTGAGTCGCGGGTGGCAGACCTTCGCCCGCGCCCACGTCCTGGAGGGGAGGCTCGCTCTCCACTTCAAGCACGACGGCCCGCGGCGCTTTTCGTCAAGATCTTCGGGGAGGACGGCAGGCGCTTGGGGTGCTGCCCGGAGGGCGTCGGCAGTGGCGATCTTGGAGGTGAGCTTGCCCTTGGCGACGGCCACCATGCTTCCAGCAGCAGCGAGACCTCCTCCGAGGAGAGTCCGAGCGACGACAGCTACGACGCACCACCGCGTCGGTGCGCCCGGACTTCGGAGGGTAGCCAGCCACGATGGCACCGTTCCCCCGCCTAGGAAGCGGCTACGCCGGCGCGCCGCCAGGGGTCCATCAAGGAGGAGGAGGACTCCGACTGAGCGCTGGCGCGCCATAGCCAGGGCCTCAGGAGTGGCTGCCCCCGAGGGGGGCTCGTTCGCCTTCTTCTTCCTTTCCTTTCCCTGTAATAAAAAAATCATGAAGGGCCCCTCTGGGCGTGTGTAATGAATTCCTGGTGCTCGCGCCCTTACTTTAGCGCTCTCATCATGCATCCCGATCCCTGTGTTACTGTTAATTGAGACTTCCTGTTGGTCGTGATTAGGGTACTTAGCTTGATGCGTCTGCGGTGGGCCTCTGCGTCGTGAGGTCTGGCAGTGGTGCCTGAGGAGCTTGGGGGTCTTGGGGGTTCCTCTTTCCTGCGAGTGAGGTGGTTTGGGAGCCTTTCGGCACTCTGCGTCGGCGGGGCCTAATCCCGTGCATACCTCGACCGCCGTTGGGGCATCCGGATCACCCGGACGAGACCAAGGAGCGAGGAGCTACGCGATCAGTGAGGCTCCCGAGGCGCGTTGCTCAGGAGTCCCCCTTGACGCTCAAGCAGCGCTCTACGTCGGCGGGGCCCAATCCCGCGCATACCTCGACTGCCGTTGGGGCGTCCGGATCACCAGGATGAGACCAAGGGGCGAGGGGTTACGTGACCAGTGAGGCCCCTGAGGCGCATTGCTCAGGAGTCCCCTTGATGCTCAAGTGGCTCCCATACCTTTTTTGCCGGTTCCTGCCCCGAGAGGTGTGAGCCTCCAGAGGTTCCAAGATAACGCGCCGGGCCGCGGCGGAGCCCCCGAGCGAGGGTGAGGCGGCGCACGCCTGCTAGCTCACTCGAGAGCGCCACGCGAGGACCAGGACGCCATGGCCTTGGCGAGGTGTACGCACCGTGCCCGTAGCCCCCCTCGCGGGGCGCGAGAGGGAGAGGATGGCAGGTGTTAACCCGAAGAAAGAAACTTCAAGATAGAAAACTACAAGGAGAAAAATCCCCGCCCCTTTTTCTTTAAATATAGTTGAAAAGCCTCGAGTTTCATTCCAGAAAAATGGCAAATTTGAATACAAGAAAAGCAAAGAATAGCCGCGTCCGGCACCTAGGCTAGTCTTCGTCTTCCCCCAGCGCAGAGCATAGGGCATCCACGTTGCGTGGGCATAGTCATTGGAGGACAGTGTTGTCCGCCAGCGCGGAGCATGGGGCTTCCACTTGGGCATGGGATGGAACCCCTCCGCGTCCTCGGGGGGCTCCGGGCGTATACAGCCCACTCATTATTACGTGAGAGTGTCACGGGTTGAGCCTGGGGGCGCGCAGGGAGCTCCATGCCTCCTGGACATGGAGCCCACTTCCAGCCCCCAAGCATGATGCGGCGAAGTGGGGTTGGCTCCGGACGGGCCCTCGAGCACGGGGGGAGCCCCCCACGCTCTCCGCAGGGAGGGCCCGCCTCGGAACAGGGCCTCGGGCACTCCAAAGCCCGGGGACGGATGCCGTCGTTGTAGTAGCGCCGTAGCCCCCTACGCTGCGAGCGGGGCTCGGTGTAGGGCCCTTCCGTCACGCGCGAGGCTGACGCCCAAGGCGGTGCCCCAGCGCGCCTCGCTGGGGTGCCCGGGAGCCTCGCACGGGTACCCAATCCCCCGTCCCCAGGCGAACCGAGCTAGACCCGGAGACATGGGCGAGTATGTGATCCCCTGCCGCTGGTCGAGCGTGGCCTGGCCCGGAGACATGGGCGTGTGTTCCACCCTCCGTCTCTGGGTAGGCAACGCCCGTCCTGGAGACATGGGCGTGTGCTCCACCCTCCGTCTCCAGGCTGGGAGCGCCTGACCCGGGGACATGGGCGTGTGTTCCACCCTCCGTCTCCATGTTGGAAGCGCCTGACCTGGGGACATGGGTGTGTGTTCCACCCTCCATCTTGAGGCTGGGGGCGCCTGGCCTGGGGACATGGGCGTGTGTTCCACCCTCCGTCTCTAGGCAGGTGACCCCCGGTCCGCGGACCCAGGCGCCTGCTCAAGGTAGCTCCCTACCAGCGGGCGCGCCTCACGAGGCTGCCGGTGCCAGGCACCCTCGCGAGACTGACCCCGCCAGCCGCCCTCGTGAGGCTGCGCACACCAGCCTCGACGAAAGCCGCTCGTGAGGCCACGTATGCTCCTCCTGTTGTCGTTGTGGCCGGCGCTGCTCCCTTCACGGTCCAGGCGCTCGTCAACATGGTCGTTGTGGAGTTGCTCGAGCCCCCGGGCGCGGGCGTAGACGAGTCGCCGAACGTCCGCTACGTATGCGACGGGCATGCTGGGGGGCGCGAGGCGGCGGCCACCCCGCGCGGCCAGCATCTCCCACCGGTCTTCCTCCGCGCCAGGGGTTAACTCCTGTGTGCCCGACGCCCTGGGCCGCACCCCCAACGGGTACATGTCACAACGCGTTTCCCAAGGGCATCCGCGTGCCCTCAGCGCCGCACCGGTCAGTTGAGTGACTCTATGGACGCGAGTGCCCAGGCCCGTCCCGTAGGAAAGCGCCCGGACCTCGCCGGCTGTGGTGGTGCACCTGGCTGTGCGACATACCCAGTCGTTGTAGTGACCGCGAGCGGCGTGGAAACGCTGCAGTTTGCGGGCCACGAGGAGTGCGACTCACCCGCGCGTCAGGTCGCGGCGGACTCGGGAGGACGATGCCGCGATGCGGACGCGGGGGAGGTCGGGGCGAAGAGAATGCGCTGCGCGGTTGATGAGGGCGGCAGCCCCCAGCGTATGTCGGAGGCCGGGCTGGCGACGGCATCCGCCAACGGGGGGGCAAGGCGACCCAGGATGCCGTGGTCTGCAGGCGTCGCCCGAGCGACACGAGCAGCCCATCGTTCGGCACGGGCTCGGTGTCCCTTGGCCATGGGAACGGCGAGCGGAGGCGAGGTGAAGCTTGTGTAAGGATTTTGACACGCCCCCTACCTGGCGCGCCAAATGTCGGATTTGGGGCTCCGCAAAACCCAAAGAGGTTCGAACCCAGGGGCGTGTGCGAAGATCCCCACCAGCTTCGACCTCAAACTCGCAGCTCGACAGCCTAGCCCGACGAACTCACTTGATTGCGGGGGAGAAGATTAGCGCACGAGGATTTACCCAGGTTCGGGCCGCTACGAAGCGTAAAACCCTACTCCTGCCTTTTGGTGGATTGCCTCACGAGGAGGTTGATGGATGAACTCGTATAGTGGTGAGTAACCTCGCGAGGGTGCTCGAGTGGTGTTCCCCTTTCTCCTCTCTCTACGGAGCAGCCTCTCCTCTATTTATAGCGACCCTGGTCCTCTTCCCTTATCGCAATGGCAGGAAGGGATCCCACAACGGCCAAATTCGAAAGGGGACAGGAGGTACATCTTATCCTGACTAAAGGTGGTCTTCACTTGCAAAGTAGCCAGTGGTGATGCAGAGGTGGGCTCGGCGATGACGTCCGTCCTGCGGGGCTCGTGGTCTTTGTCTCGTTGCGCCAGAATGGAAACCTTTGGGGGGTGCTTTGGGAACCTGCGTACGCCTTTGCCTCCTTTGCACCAAAGAGGAAATTGTCTCTGCTGTGCGCGCTAGTGCCCGCCTGGCCCGGCTTGCGTCATCCTCGACCTCCCGAGGCCGAGTGTCGCATAGAGATCTCCGCCACTCAGGAGGGGGCCTGGGGAGGCCTCCTCCTTCCGGGGGTCTTGGCGTCGCCCTCCTCGCGAGGGTAGGGCTCTCGTGAGGGCCTTGTCTTGAGTGAGGCCACACTGGGCTGCACTTGGATATTGAAGTGGGCCACGCCCTGGGTCGCAGGCTGGCAGGTCTGGGTACCCCCGTTCCCAGAACGCCGACAAGAGGTGCTTTAAATTAATCTTGCCATATATTCTTTGTTTTATCCGTTTTAAACACTCATGGTTTCTGACCGAAGTACTCAGGAGGGGAGTACAGCCTCCTCCATCCGAAGACGTTAAGAAGGCGTCAGGCGGTCCTCATGAACCGAGGTCTTCGGCATGTGCCGAAGTGGATGCAAGAGTCCCTGTTGCTGGCCAACCTCCCGAGGACTTGGGGGATGTCTCGGTTACTAATTCCGAGGTTGAAAGCACGACGGCGGAAGGAGTCATTGTGTCACCCAATATTTTCTGACCAAGAGTTTAATGCTCTTAATTCAGTGGACTCATACCTCGGAGCCGCTCGAGCAGGAATCGATGGAGCCGCTAGACTAATGTCCACCAGCCTACAGGTGAGTGGTCGGTTTTGACAACCGAGCACAATTCCTAACCTAGTAGCCCCCGAGCCTTAATTTGGACGGGACGGCCGAATTTAAGGGTCTAAATATTGTTTTTGTGTATATGTAGGCTTCAAATCAACAAAACGAGAAGTTTTCGGCAGACCTCGAGTCGAGTCAAGCGGAGCTGCGAGACATTAAGGCCGAACTTGAGCAGGTGAAAAAGTTCACCAGAGAGGCGCACGGTGAGTAAAAAGTATTGTTTATATGCGGAAGTTGTTAGGACATCTTTTCTGACGAAAGATTGTCTCGTAGTAGCCAAGTCCATAGGGCAGCTGCAGAAGGATTTGGATGCTTCCCGAAAATCTCAAAGGTATGCTGAGTCTCGACTGGAGGCTGGACATCGTGTATTGACTCAAAGTCTGGAAGATAAGAACCAACTCAAGGCGGAAAATCAGTGACAAGCCGAAGAAATTGAGAGTTTAAAAACTCAATTGACGCAAGCCTGTGAAGAGAACCAAAGATTAAAGGGTGGCATGTTCTGTAAGCAAAATTCTAACCTAGAACTCCATAAAGCACTTTTATCGTGTCGAGTGTAAGGAGCATCTCTTATTTCCTGCCTAGATCTCCTGACCGGGCGTCCTGAGGAAGAAACCAGCTCATTCGGAGGGGACCTGTTAAAGGAACTGTCCGTTGTGCACGAGCGGGCTTGGAAAGCTATGAAGAGCATGATCAAGGCACTCTGGCCAGCTCAGACGCCTCCGAAAGGGATGGCCGAGCTGGCCGATCAATTTAGAGGAGCTCAAAGTCGTTTTGAGCTATGGAATACCTCGGCTTGTCGAGAGGGAGCGCGAGAGGTATGGGCCATGGTGAAGACCCGCTTTACCAAACTCAACCCAGAGCACTTGGCTCGGGTTGGGCCGGTAGGGCCAGATGGTCGAGAGGTACCTCTGCACTTGGTTTATGACCAAGTGATGCCCGCCGCCCGTATGTCGCAAGAGGATTGCGCCCTGGACACCATAATAGATCATCTCAACTGACAGCCTAGTGTTTGATTCTATGTAACTATGTACTTTATATCAAACCGACTCCATCCATGCTGTAAACGTTGTCTTAATCGGCCATCGGCTTCTGCCTCCGTCGCTAATAGCTAGGGAGTGTTCCATACTATGCATCCCGCGATAACAGGGAATCATTTCGGAGAACTAGGCAATCCTGCCCTCTGGTGTGAACATACGAAATGCGCATAAGGAGGTATGTTATATTACTATTTAACGTAAGAAACATCTTCCGAAGAAAATAGTGCCTCTATGGGTTCCTTTCTTCAGGTTACTACGTATGTCGTAGACGCCATAGCCATGTACTCGTAGTATGCGGATAGTTTGCTACTTTGGGGGGAATGATCCCTGTTTGTGGCGAAGAGCACCAACTATATTTTCTTCCTCTGTGGCCGACCAATTTGCTTCTTAAGAACGCTAGCCTTCGGCTTCACCCGTTTGAGGTACGTATCCGGGCAATCTGGTCGTAACAATCGCAGAGGTGCTCCCTTTACCCCCTAGCCGAACAATCGGGAACGTAGGGGGTAAGCAAAGGAGCAAGGCAACCCGGCTTGGCTAAATCTTAAGCCCAATTGGTGCATAAGATGGCGCAAAACGATGCTGGAAGGGTGCATACAAGACAAATAGTTGCAGAAAACAATATAGCTTTGCTTCATTAAGAAGCCCCCAGGCGTTACCGGGTAAAACATTTGAGAATGTATGCCAATGAAATCTTAACATAGTTCGGTTTAACCGAACATAGCCTGAGAAAATCTAACCAATCCTGTAGAAGTAAACAAGGAAGGGGAGGGAAATACAAGGGTTTTAGAGAAGGTGACGACACCGGTCTAGCCGTAGAAGCGCCGAAGGCAAGCTGCGTTCCATGGGTTCGGTACGAGGCGATTGTCCTGCGGGTTGCGAAGGCGATAAGCTCCTCCTGTCAGTACTTCATCAATTATGAAAGGGCCCTCCCACTTGGGGTTGAGTTTATGCTTCAGTTTCTCTAGGAGGCGTAAGACCAACTCGCCCACATTATATGCTTTTGCTCTAACCTCCCTGCTTTGGTAGCGCTGAGCCTGCTGTTGATAAAAAGTAGATCGAGCCCGAGCTATATCGCGCTCTCCTTCCAAGGCGTCTAGGTCGTGCTGCCGATCTAGCTCGGCCTCTTTTTCTTCGTACATGCGCACCCTAGGTGCGTTGTGGATGATATCACAGGGGAGGACCGCTTCGGCCCCGTACACCATAAAGAACGGCGTGTACCCCGTTGATCGATTTGGGGTGGTACGCAAACCCCACAGGACGAAATCAAGTTCCTCCACCCAATGACAGTCAGATTCTTGAAGGGATCGAACCAGACGAGGTTTAATACCACTCATAATGAGGCCGTTGGCCCGTTCGACTTGTCCATTGGTCTGCGAATGATACACCGAGGCATAGTCGAGTTTGATGCCCAAGTTAGCGCACCAGTCCTTTACATCCTGGGCGGTGAAGTTGGATCCATTGTCTGTTATTATACTGTGTGGGACACTGTAACGGTGCACCACGCCAGATATGAAGTCGATGACCGGCCCCAACTTAGCTGAACTTACTGGTTTTGCTTCGATCCATTTAGTGAACTTGTCGACCATGACTAGTAGGTATTTCTTTTTCTTGGTACCCCCTTTAAGTGGTCCGACCATGTCTAAGCCCCAGACCGCGAAAGGCCATGTAATGGGTATCGTCCGAAGAGCCGTACGAGGCATGTGGCTTTGATTTGCAAAGAGCTGACAGCCGACACAATGTTGGACGAGTGTGTGGGCGTTTGCTCGAGCGGTGGGCCAGAAGAACCCGGCTCGAAAGGCCTTGCTTACCAGGGCCCGCGCTGCTGCATGATGGCCACCCATGCCTGCATGTATCTCTGCCAAGAGCTTCCTTCCTTCTTCTTCGGATATGCACCGTTGGAGGACCCCAGTAGTGCTTTTTTGTATAATTCTCCTTCATGGACCTTGTAGGCTTTTGATCGCCGGATTATGCATCTTGCATCCATCTGGTCGTCGGGGAGTTCTTTGCGTAGAAGGTAGGCAAGGAAGGGCTCGATCCATGGTGCGATTACTGCCATGACCTCGTGAGCCGAAGGTGTTTCTTGGATCCGTCGATGATTTGCTCATCTGGTTCGACTATAGGGGGGATGACCTGTTCTCCTCCATTAGCTATAGCGTCCTTGTCGTCGTCCTGCCATACCACGGATGGCTTGAAGAGCTTCTCTAGGAAGGTGTTATTAGGGTCGGGGTCGCGTTTGGCGCCCATGCGGGCGAGGACGTCAGCAGCTTGATTGCTGTCTCTGGAGACGTGGTGGAATTCTAGCCTTTCAAACCGTGCGGATATCTTGAGGACGACATTTCTGTAAGCTGCCATTTTTGGGTTTTTAGCATCGAATTCGCCATCGATTTGCAAGATGGCGAGATTAGAGTCTCCCCGTACTTCGAGCCGTTGTACACCCATGGATGTTGCCATCCGAAGTCCGTGCAACAGTGCCTCGTACTCCGCCGCATTGTTTGAGTCGGCGTACATGATCTGTAGTACATACCGGAGTTGTCTCCGGTGGGGGATGTGATGATAACTCCAGCCCCCAGTCCGGCAAGTGTCTTGGATCCGTCGAAGTACATTGTCTAGTGTGAGTATGTGTTGTATTCTCTGGGGAGCTCGGCCTCCGTCCATTCGGCAAGAAAATCGGCCAACACCTGAGATTTAATAGCTCGGCGTGGCTTGTAATTGATTTCGAATGGAAGGAGTTCTATGGCCCATTTGGCTATGCGGCCGGTAGCGTCCCTGTTGTTGATTATATCATTCAGGGGTGCCTCGGAGGCCACCACGACCGAACACTCTTGAAAATGGTGTCTGAGCTTGCGTGATGCCATAAACACTGTGTAGGCTATCTTCTGATAATGTGGGTACCTGGAGTTGCACGGAGTAAGCACTTCCGAAACGTAGTAGACTGGCTTATGTACCCGGAATTTGTGGCCCTCGGCCTCCCGTTCTACCACGAGGACCGCACTGACGACCTGGTTGGTGGCTGAGATGTATAGCACCATCGGTTCACCAGTACCAAGGGCTGCTAGTATGGGGTTACTGGCCAGCGGTGTCTTGATTTCCTCCAGTGCAGCTGCTACTTCATCGGTCCACTCGAAGTTTTTGGTTCGATTCAGCAACCTATAGAGTGGCAGAGCCTTTTCACCAAGGCGGGAGATAAAGCGGCTTAACGCCGCCACGCAGCCTGCTAGTCTTTGAACGTGCTTTAGCTCCGTGGGGACCGCTAGTTGGGATAGAGCTCGGATCTTGGCCGGATTGGCCTCTATTCCCCTTTGGGAGACAATGAATCCGAGTAGTTTACCGGCGGGGGCTCCGAAGACACACTTGTCCGGGTTGACTAGCGAAGGTTTGACCAAGGTCCTCCACCAACTAGTTGACGTGTTTAGTCTTGATGACCACGTCATCTACGTACGCTTCGACTGTTTTGCCGATTTGTTTTTCCACACATGTTTGAATCATGCGCTGGTATGTGGCGCCTGCGTTTTTTAACCTGAAACGCATTGTGTTAAAGCAGAATGGCCCATAGGGGTGATGAAGGCGATTGCGGCTTGATTGGACTCCTTCATCTTGATCTGATGGTATCCAGAATAGGCATCGAGGAAGCAAAGTGAGTCGTGTACGGCAGTGGCGTCGATGATCTGGTCAATGCGGGGTAAAGGGAAAGGATCCTTAGGGCAGGCTTTGTTGAGGTCCTTGAAATCGACGCAAAACCGCCAGGATTTATCTTTCTTCGGTACCATGACCAGATTTGCCAACCACTTGGGGTGTTTGATTTCTCTGATGAATCCGGCTTCAAGTAGTTTGGCAAGTTCTTCGCCCATAGCTTGACGCTTGGGTTCGGAAAATCGGCATAGCACCTGTTTGACCGGCTTGAAGCCGGCGATTATGTTCAGACCATGTTCTGCCAGCCTTCGTGGGACTCCTGGCATATCTGAGAGGTGCCAGGCGAATATGTCCCAATTTTCGCGCAAAAATGTGTGCAGTGCTTCATCAACCGTGGGGTCCAGCTGAGCTCCGATGGACGCCATTTTGTTGGGGTCCGTTGGGTGTACCTGAAATTTTATGATTTCATCTTCAGGTTTGAACGATGTGGATTTTGGTCTTTTGCCGAGGATTATGTTGTCCTTATCCACAATAGAACGGAGTGTGGTCAGTTCTTCTGCAGCGAGGGTCTCAGCTAGTGCCTCGAGGGCAAGTGATGCTATTTTATTTTCAGTCCGAAGGGCTCTATCCGGGTCACTTATAATTGTGATCACACCATTGGGCCCTGGCATTTTGAGCTTCATATAGCCGTAATGCGGTATAGCCTAAAATCTTGTGAAGGCATCGCACCCTAAAAGGGCATGATAGCCACTGTGAAAGGGCACGATATGAAAAAGAAGTTCCTTGGATCTATAGTTATCGGGAGTACCAAATACTACATCGATGGCGACTCGTCCTGTACAACGTGCCTCTTTCCCGGGGATGATTACTCGAAAAGTTGTGGTGCTTCGTTCGATTCGAGATCTATCGAACTGCATCTTGTCTAATGTATCCTCGTAGATGAGGTTTAGAACACTGCCACCGTCCATTAGCACCTTGTGCAACCTGAAGCCATCGACGATTGGGTTGAGGACCAGGGCGGTTGGTGCTCATTCTGTGCGGGTTATCGGTTGGTCATCCTCGTCGAAAGTTATCGTTGTATCTGTCCATGACTTCCTCACTGTCACCTGATGTATCTGATCGAGTTCTCAAAGAGCTTTCTTCCTCTGACCTTTGGAGGAAAATGTCTCGTAGATCGTTAGGACCTCGGCGTTGTTGTCGGGTGGCGTTGCTGAACGTCTGCCAGAGGGTGAAGCCGCGAGGATGGCCTCTCCGCTCTTCGCGACTTGCCTGGCGACCCAGCAAGCTCGAAGGCTATGAGTCTGGCTCGTGTTTAGCGAGGTGGGGTGTATGGGGCATGGCTTGTCCAGTAGTCCATCAAGGACGTTTTTCCCTTTTGTAGGAAATTTGTTCCTTTTTTCGGCAGGCTCATGTCTGGCCGGCCGTTGCGGGGGTACAAGCCACTTCCGAACTCCTCTAGGTTGTTCGGCGTGGACTGGCTCCGTGCATAATTGTTGTGCTTTCCACGTGCTTTCCATGGCGCAATACTTTCGCACCAGGTCCGACAACTCGGAGAAATTTTGGATGCGGCGACGGGCGAGGGCGTTGAGAATTCCTTCATCATGGCAATTACGCCAGAAGGTTGCAATCATCTCCTGGCTGCTATGTCCCTTCATCTTGTCTTTGTTGAGGAGGAATCTGGCCCAAAAATGATGGACCGATTCTCCTGGCTGTTGTTTGACCTCCCGTAAGCCCATTGTGCGGGGCTCTCCTGCGCTTGGAAAATGCTCGATTTGGGTGGTGGGTGGGAAAAAATTCGTGCCCTAGTAGGGTGCGAGTCCGAAATCCTGACGGCCGTCTCTAGTGCAATTGCGGGGTTTGGCTCGACAGGTTTCGAGTACGTAGCATTGGCAGGGCCCTGCTGCCCGGACTCCAGGTAGTGCGCTAGACCGGCCACTGGTTTCGAATCGTTACCCGGGGGAAGTCCGGATTCCGAACCGTGAGGAGGATCCAGGTGATCAGAGACCGGGATGTAAACCGTTCTTAACGCCGGCGGTTGAGGGAACATACTTCCGGCCGGGCCCTCGACGGTGGCGACCAAGTGTGTCAACGGTGGCACATGAATTTCCCTGTCGTTGGGCCTAAGCCCAATCTGGTCGTAGACCGAGGGTTAGTTGTCAGTCATGCCTAGGGCTTGGATCCGGCCGAGCAACTCATTCAGCGACGAGGCTTCGGCGGAGTCCGTGTTACACGCGTGCCAGGGGTCGGTTTGCGGCGCCATCGCCCCGGGGTCGTTCGAGGGCGGCCCCGGGGTATGTGCGGCCAGGGCTGATTCAGGCACGTCAGCCAGGCTAGGCTTTAAGGTCGAACTAGAGACAGAGGCCGCCCTAGTGGCGGGGTCTCCTGCTCCCGAGGTCAAGGCATCAGGGCTTGTGGGCTCTTTGCGGAGAGCAGACAGCTTTGTTAAAACAAGATCTCCCTGGAAGTCGGCGATGAACTCTAGGTTCCCAAACCTGACCTTCTGATCGGAGGTAAAACTTCCGACCTAGCCGAGGTGGCCGGCGGGATTGGCATGCAGCACGATGCTCCCGAAAGAGAAGATCTGACCAGGGACGAAGATGTCCCCGTTGCGGAATTCATCGCTTAGAGCCATCGATCTTTCGGTGATTCACAATGGAACTCTCAATGAAAGCACCAATGTCGGTGTCAAAACCGGCGGATCTCGGGTAGGGGGTCCCGAGCTATGGATCTGGGATAGATGGTTAACACAGGACGAAGGAGACGATGTTTACCCAGGCCCGGGCCCTCTTGAGGAGGTAAAACCCTACGTCCTACTTGATTGTATTGATGAGTATGATGGTTACAGAGTCGATCTACCTCGAGATAAAATGAGCTAAAACCATAGATGAGTTGACTTGGCCTCTACGAACTAAGCCCCCAGGTTTATATAGACACCAGGGGTACCTAGGGTTACATGTAGTCGGTTGCTACCGAGGGTTTAAACACACCCATCCGTGACTTGACGGACGCACCACGGCACCTGAGGTTTCCTTCCTGACCACGGAGCATCTTATAGTTCGGTGTCCCCACAGCGGTCACTGAGTACCTCATTAGTTCGGCCTACTCGAGATAGGTCGGCATCCCGAGGACCCCTTAGTCCCGGACTCCCTCACACTGACTAGTGCAAAATGTGGCAACTTTGGCATTTTCGGATGAGACCGATATAGAATTCTCGGTGGTACCGATATGAGTAACCGAGGGTAGTTACACAACTCGGTGAGACTGATTCACAATTCTCGGAAGTTCCGATTCTTGTGAATTAGGCAACAGAAAGTTGGTCACTGAAACTCGGTTGCACCAATATGAAACTTGGTAGTACCGAGAGGTAGGTTTTGGCTAGGGTTTTTGTCTAGGGTTTTGACTCGGTGTAGCCGATAGGATATTGTTGGTGGCACCGATTTTGAGTGGTAGGGTCTAAGACAGAATATTTGTGGGAGAGCTTGTGAGTGTTTTTGGTGGCTAACACTTGATCATTTTGAGCAGTTTATTCACCATTATTACCTCACCCCCTTTTGATAGTATTGGCTTTCCTATGGACTCAAAGTGATTTCTCACAAAGTAAAATGTAGAGTCTTCATACCCGTAGCTTGGCCAATCCTATTCCTTGCATCTTGGGGTCTCCTCACAATCCTTTACCAAATAAACATTGAACTTTTTCCTGAAATATACTTAGTGGAAACATTAGTCCAATGAAATATATGTTGTTATTAATTACCAAAACCACCTAGGGAGAAGTTGTGCTTTCAATCTCCCCCTTTTTGGTAAATGATGACAACATATAGATCAAAGCTTCGATAGAGATATAATCAATGAATAGCATCGTCGCTTTGAGAGGTATGTGAGAAGCAAGAGCTCCCCCTAAATTTGTGCATTATTTTAAATTTGCGTTTGAATGCAAATGCACAATCGATTAGGATCATGGGTCACTCTTCCATGTCACATATAACTTGGTGGTGCGCAAAAATTAATAAGGGTGAATTACATAAAGCACATCACACCAAACAAGTGAATGATCATCATATGGACATCTCAAAGATAGGCAATAGTAGCATCACACAAGAGTGTATGATCAAACACCGACAAAGTTTGCAACACCAAATGATAAACCAAATGTTTGTTTTTGAAAGGCAGAGAGATAAAAAAGCAACACTCTCTCGAAGTGCTATGATCTATAACCTCTCCCACTTTGGCAACAAGTTACCAAAAAGTTCAAAGTTATAGAGCTAATCGTTGCTCTAGGCATGATCTCCTCCATGAGACAATGAAGCTGCTCCGGTGGTTGTCGATGGAGTCGAGAGAAGAGCATCCACGAAGGCTTTAGCTGAAGTCCTCTGAGGTGGTGGAGTAGACACTGGAGCTGATGGAGGTGATGGAGCTGTGGCAGGTGCTGAAGAAGATGGCCTCAACTCTGGAGCAAACACAGTAGGAGTTCTGGCTTGAGTCTTGAACTGAGTGCTGGTCCTGAGAGGTGGACTATCATCATCATCAGAATCTGAAGAGTGGGGAATGGGAGATTCAATCACTTCCTTCTTAAGTTCATCCACAGTCTTAGTCAGCCCATCCACTTTGTTCTTCAGCGTGGAAAGCTTATCCTCCATGATCCTCACAAGACTCTGCTGATTCAGCAATATGTTCTTGATGTCCTTCTGCATGCCCTGAACTGTGCTAAGTAGAAGTATCCATTTTCTCACTCCTGGATCTAGGAGCCTGAGTACTAGTGGCTCTAGCTGCCTCAGCCTCTGCCTGTGCAGTAGATGAAGTGGGATGACTGGGATCCATCACCATGACATTATCCTCGAAATCTGGCTGGAGTGGCAAATGTGGGTGATCAAGTGCATATACATTCTTCTCTAACTTAGAGTTGATGAGCATCTGAATGTATGGTGCATATCCTCAAGATCTCTTCTGATCTGCAACTGTCCTCTTCACTGTCTCAACTATCAGATCCATCCCCCTAAACCTGGTGTGGTTGTCAATGTGGTGCAGCATGTTGATAGAGTAGCCTCGGATCATCTTGTCATCTCCTGACTTGGGCATCAAGGTGTACCTCATGATGGTGTTGGTAGTAGGCAGTCCTGCTTGCAGATAATAAACTGAACCAAACTTATGTGAATGCACATAATCAACAGGGATTTCCTTGTACATATTTGCCATGGAATTGTGATTCATTTTGGCCTCAGTGTACACATCCAAGTCACCTTCTTGTACCTGTGAGGCTCCTAAGATGGTAGCCCACTCATCAACAGTGGATTGGTACCTAATACCTTCAGTCATCCAAATGATCCTGCCATCAGGATAGAAGTGAGCAGTAGAGTAGAACTGCATGATCATTTCATCGTTCCAGGCTGTGAACTCTCTCCCAACAAAATTTGCAATATCAATACACTTGAAGTTGTCTTGCACACATGGAAAGAAATCTTCATTCTCCTTGATATATGCCCAGTCAACATATCTCATGTCACTGACTGCTGGGCTCTTGTCCAATAAGACAGTCTCATAAAAGTCATGTTGTTCCTTGGTGTGAAATCTGGCATCCACAACAGTCCTTCTCCTGGAGGCATAGGGGTCATTTTCTCTCCACAACCTCAGCCCTGAGTCCTTCCTCTTCTTCATATCCTCAGCTATAGGATGAGCTTAAACATGAGCTGGTAGATGGGGCCTGAGTTTCCTCAACACAGTCAAATCTTCCTCAGCATCTCTAGAAGTTGGAGTTTTGTTCTTGGAAGCAAGAGGGATGTCCCTAGTACTCTTCTTGGACTTTGGAGCAACTGGCTTCTTTGGTGCAGATTTCTTGCTTGGAGAAGCTTGCTTTGGCATAACATCAGCAAGGAGCTTCTTCTTCTTTGCAGGAGGAGCTTGGGCAGCTGGCTCTTCCTCCTATTCCTCTTCAGCATCAGCTGGGTCTTCATACATGGAAGTGGGACTTCCAATGACTTTGACTATCCTCTTTCTGGCTCCTTTCTTATCACCTTCCTTCTTAGGCATGGAACTCTTTGCTGGCTCAACAGAAACAGATGTGTTGGCCTTGGCAGTCTCAGGTGCCCTCATAGCATCAGCACTGGCATAGACTTTCTTGATTGGCTTCTTGGAAGAAGTAGTCTCTGTAGATGTGCTCTTGGCAGCCTTCTCTTTCTACCTTGTGGCTATCTCTTACTCTGGCACAAAATTAGAATCCTCTTCATCAGAATTCAGCTTCTTCCTTGCCCTGGTGGCAGCCTTGGGCAAATCAAGTGAACTAGGGTTGGCATCTGAAGAAGATGAGCTAGCTTCAGGGCTAGTGCCTGAACTCATCTCCACATTTTTCTATTTGAAGTTGTTCTTGCTGTCATCAGATCCTGACATGTTGACCCTGTGAATAGAGCATAGAAGAGCAGATAGGTTGAGCATCACAAAACACAGAAGGTTTTTCAAAAAATTGAACTCAGAATCTTAGTTTTGAACTTCTGCAAAAAGGATTTCAGTTGCACCAAGTTGATATTTTTGGAGCCACCGAGACTGACCACTTGCCTTAACACAGACTTGGCAATCTTTTCGGTTTCATCTAAAAGAACAGGTCGGTCTCACCAAAGTTGTTCTCAGTAACCCTAAAAGCAAAATCGGTAGAACCGACTTTTTTAACTCGGTATCACCGAGATGCGATTTGCGGAAGGTCAGACCTAAAAATTCTTCGTTCTCTAATCAATGGAGGTTTCTCGTGGGATAGATTGATCTCAAACAGTGGCAAGATAATGAAACAACCTTAATGCGCTAGAATTAGACATCGGGGCGCAAGAAGGGATCGAATCCATACCCTAACTCGGTGATGGCTCGGCTACGGCGGTGACGGTGGTGAAGATTACCGTCGACGGCGAGGATCCCAGCGGCGAGGGCACATGGGGAGGCAAGGGCGACGACCAGGGGTCCAGGTGCGGCAGCTTAGGGTTGGAGGAACGGACATTTGAAGATCTAATTTAAAAAGTTGAGTCCGTCGAGATAATATACCCTTCGATGTCGGTGACACCGGTTCAAAAATATCGGTGCCACCTAGTTCCTCAACTGTCAGCTGACAGGGAAACTCGGTGAAGCCAAGATTATGGAATCGGTGTTACCGAGATGGGAAAACCAGATCAACCCTAGGCATCAGTGAAACCGAGATTTTGGAGTTGGTTGCACCGAGTTGCACTGGGGAGGTTTTGGTGGTCAGCTCTTGACGCAACGGAACTCCGAGTGCTCCTCACACAGAGGGTTCGAGAAGTGCTTGTTCAAGTTTTGTGATGTAGCATGAATAGAATTTGAGACGAGAAAGCATAGATAGCTAGAGAGGGGTCCTAGGCATTCTTGTATATCCAATTGGCCAGATAAAAATGAAACCAAATAACAACAATTGGATATCCTCAAATGAGTAAAATCATGCAGACCAACATGCTCACACAATAATATGTCAAATGAAATATGGCAAACATGCAAAACCACTCTAGTATCTACCAAGCGCTTTGGCGATGACGGAGTCATCTATATATGAGTATATTGACTTAAGAGCCAAGTAAGAATACTTGATCATAGGTCATACTCATCGTTTAAGCACAAGTGGGGTTACCACTTTTACATAAAGCATTTAATGTGTTCACATCTTTAAGAGATGCTTTAACTCAAGTCTTAGAGTAAAGCTCCCCCTTGATGTGACATCCCCCCTAAGAGGGATAAACTAACCTTGGGTTTGTCGTAGAAGACTTCATGTGGGTGATGTAGTGGTGGATGATCATAGTTGATGAAGCTCATCTTGAGTTGGGAGCAATCCTCGTTGTTTTCTTACTCTTTTCACCTACATGGGTTAGTCACGCACAAAAGACAAATACAAGGATATCTATGGACATGGAGTGCAATGCATACATGATGATGTCCATAGATTCTTTCATTACCTTGTCCCTTGCTTACCTTTGAGGGAATGTGTGACTCCTTGAAATATTGCATAAGGTTGGAGTTGATTGCAAATAGTCCTTGCCAATGATGAATGTGAGTGAATTTTATTGGTGGAGTCACCCCTCAAGAACTTCTCTAGTTCTTCTTCTTTGGGATCCACATCAACTTGATGGGAATCCTTGGAGTTGAAGTAGCACTTGTAGAAGTTGAGCTTATGGTAGTCTTGGGAACCCACTTGACCAAAGCTTGGAATTCATCTTCAAATGTGTCAATCTCCTCTACAAGCTTGTCCTTGCCCTTGAGCTTGTGGTCTTGTGGTGGAAGGTCATCTTGAGCTTTTGTTCTCTTGGGGAGAGTATGTTCATACTTCTCCTTTTGAGGAATAAACTTGGGCTTGGGGTATTGACCTTCTTCCCATTCAACTCCATTGGCGTTGAAGTAGTCAATGCCATGGTTCTTCCGGTATCCTTCATGCTTGCGTACAATTTCCTCAAATTGCTTACATCCGGCAAGACTTTTGTAGATACCCTTTTCTATAATCCCTTTCAATAGATCATTTTCTTGCTCAAGTGTAACTTGGCTAAGAGAATCATTAGTGTAATCAATAGAACTTCTAGAAGCAATATCATTAGATTTATCAGTTTTATTGCTACTAGTTGAAGAACCTGTCTTGCCTTTGTTACTAGACTCCTTAGTCTTAACTTATGGAATAAATGTAGACAAGAGTAGTCGTTTGGCTAGATAACAAGAAGTCTTCTTTCGAAGATCGTCATTGATTGCTTTAAGAAACTCATGTTCTTGCTCCAAATTGAGCTTCTCGAAGCGTAGCGTCCCATGACTTCTTACAAGCTCTCTATGATCTTCTAAAGTAGATTCATGGGCTAACTTAAGAGTGTGCAATTCTTTAGTTAGTCGTTCTATTTCCTTCTTATCATCATCACATGACTTATCTTGACTAGCATGATCATTATCTAGCTCATTTTGACTAATATCACTAGTTTTATCAAATAGCAAGTCATCATCTCCATGTAAGTCATCCTCATCACTATTGAAGTCAATGTATTCGGGGTGTGATACCTTGGGGCCTTTATCCATGAAGCAACTTCCACTCCCTTCATTTGGTGAATCAAATATGTCGTAGGAGTTGGAGGAAACGAGTGCAAGTCCGGTAACACCTTCATCTTGACTATAGTCGGAGTCGGAGTGATAGCTTCTCTCGGAGTGGTTGTCGGATTCGGAGCCGGAAACCCATTCACCAACGTGAGCTTGATGTCTTCTTCTTGAGTAGCTCTTGGTGTACTTGTCCTTCTTCTCCGAGTCCTTACTTCTCCTTGAGGATCTTCGTTTATAACGATCATCTCTACTCATCCTCTCTCTTCGAGGTGACTCCTCTCTTGAGCTCTTTCTTTTAGGTGACTCTTTTTTTTTTTTGTGTGTGTGGGGGGGGGGGGGCGTGCACTTATTGGAGTAGTGTCCGGGCCTTCCACAATTGTAACAATTCCGGTCACGACTAGATGAACGCTTCTCTTCATATCTTGAGTTGGAGTTTCTCTCTTTGCCCCTACTCTTGTAGAACTTGTTGAATTTCTTGACCATGAGGCTTATCTCTTCATTGGTTACAAGGTTGTCACTTGATGTAGCGGGAGTGTCACTTGTAGCTTTGTAAGCACCGCTTGACTTGGTGTGAAGTTCTTCCTTGTTTATGAGTGACATCTAATGAGCAACAATCCTTCCAATCACTTCTGTAGGCTTGAGATCTTTATAGTTTGGCATCATTTTGATCAATGTGCAAACGGTGTCATACTTTCCATCCAAGGCTCTAAGGATCTTCTTGATGATGAATTTGTCGGTCATTTCTTCGCTTTCTAAGCCGACAATCTCATTGGTGATGAGAGAAAGCCTAGAGTACACTTCCGCAACTCCTTCACCATCCTTCATCTTGAACTTGTCAAGTTGACTTTGTAGGACATCCAACTTAGATTCCCTGACGGATTCGGTATCTTCGTACATATCAACCAAAGTATCCCAAATTTCCTTTGCATTCTCAAGACGGCTGATTTTGTTGAATTCTTCGAAGCATAGGCAGTTGACATTACTGGAATCAGAGAATTTGCCATCTGCCTGATCTTTGCCGTCTGCTGGCAGATGGCAAAGAAACTCTTTGCCGTCAGCTGCAAAAAAAACAGACGATAAAGAACTGGCTGATGGCAAATATACTGTTTGCCATCAGTGCGTTCTTTGCCATCTGCTGGCAGATGGCAAAGATGGACCATGCAGATGGCAAAGAAACCAGGCGAGCCCCACTGCACCGTGGGTTAAGTGGGTGGCATGGTTGCCGTCAGCAGCTTCTTTGCCCTCTGCCTCCTTCATCTTTGCCATCTGAATATACGCGCGTAGCGAAAATCGACCGCGAAAGGAATTTTCTCCCAAAACCGAGCCGCGCCCCTGTTTCTTCCCCGCAGCTTCGCGCCGGCCCCATCTCCTCCCCGCGCCGCCCCCTCCTCCCCGAGCCGCCCTCTCCTCCCCGCGCCGCGCCGCCCCCTCCTCCCCGCGCCGCGCCGCCCTCGAACGAACCAAACCCCATCGATTTTTCCCCATTCGCATTCCCTCGTCGCCTCCCCCCTTCCCCGACCCGCGCGGCGACGCACGCACGCAGGCAGATCGCGGCGGGGGCTCCCGCGGCGGCGCGTCCGACGGCTCGACTGCCAGGTGAGTCCATCGCCTCCTCCCTCTCCCTCTCCGCATAGGGCCGGCGACGCGGGCAGACGGCCGGCCGGCGCGGGCAGGTCAGAGCAAGCAAGCTGCTTGCCGGCGGGCCCTAGCGGACCAGCTTCTTGCCGGCGCACGCGCGCGCGGGGGAGGCAGGCGGGGGCGGCGGCGCGGCTGCGGTGGTGGTGGCGGGGGCGGCAGGTCCTTGGCGCTAGGCATTTCCCTAGGCTTGCGGTCGAGGGGCAGCAGCAGCAGCGTGACATTTCCGTTGGTTTCCTGCCGCAGGGGCTCCGAGGACGGACGCGAGCTTGACGGCAGAAAGGAGTCCCTTTTGTCACCCAACTAGTTTCTATAATAGATAAATGCAAGTTGGCAGAGAAGCAGTTGTTTCTCTACTGTCCCAGCTAGGGCCGTGTTAATTTGGGAGTGCATGTATAATACTGCAAATACACTAAAAAACAGTAGACAGAAACAATGCTTCAGGCCTAGTTTGGTAGCACAGTTTTTTAAAAACCATAGCATTCAAAAACTGAGGTATTCCAATGCGCAGGCAAGGAATACTTTGGTTTCTCAAAACCGTCATTTTTCACAGTTTTGGCAATACTACCGCAGTGTTTGGTCGGCACTGTCTTGCCGTAGTTTTGACCGATAAATACCCACGGATAACAGCTAAACCTAACTCAGCTACACTTAACGAGCTACATGAGCGGATTAATTAGCATGTGCTAACAGCTGCCAACCGCATGCAGCATCGCCATGTCAACACATCCTCTTCTACCTCCAGCACTTGTATGAAGGATGTGTACACAATGCGCTGGTCAAGGGGTCGGAAACCCGGCAGCGCCATACGGTTAGCTATCGCCGACCTGAAAAGTTGCGGAAGCAATCGATCGTACCTGATAATTCTGCATACTAATCGGTACCCCGCTCGAAATCTATGTATTTGTACCTCACTCGAAAACATACTAGGCAACAGAAAAGATGGGGAATCGCAGTTGACAGGGAGGCTGGTAGAAGATGGAGATGTGAGAAAAAATAGCAGGGGAGCAGCAATGAGATGCTCATGTTTCTCAGTTTAGAAAAAAGAGGTCGGCACCTCTTTTTCAAATACTGTAGAAAAACCACGGTTTCAGCAATACTATGGTTTATAAAACTTCATTTTTTACGGGCACCAAACGCATCAAAGTATTTAAAACAGTGGTTTCTAAAAATACCATGGTATTATCTAAAAACCCCAAAAATACTGTGCTGCCAAACGCAGCCTCAGTCTCTGAAAATTCAGCATGCAATGCAATGACATTGAAAGACAGTAGATATTAATTGTGTTTCCGCGAAAGAACAAGCAAAGAGAAACTTGCATTGGAAATTAACTAAACTGGCAACGGCTGTGATGCAAGTCTCAGCTGCGCAAGGTTGTCATAAGACATGGACTCAATTGTTCCTCTGTTTGAGTTGTCAGTTTCAGGGGATGCTAGTTAGTATGTCAAGGAAACCTCACATCTGCTATGAACTCTTCCGTGTTCTCTTGTTGGCATCTATCTGCGAATCGTTTAGCTTCTGAGGCCGGTGATGAACAGCCCAGCCTACTGACCTATGTCGCCACACCACCTCCATGGATTAATGACTCTTAGCACTGGCTTCCTCTTGCCCTGGAATACCTCGTGTGCAGGCTTGCTTTGTGCACATTTACCATTTAAAAGATAGAATCTTATTCAAAGGTGCAAGCTTGGCGGATTAGGCCGCGATCCTTGCAAATTATTTGCTTCACTGAGTTTGTTCACTAACTGAAACTGGGTGGCAACTTATCCACCACTTGTGTAGCTGGGCCAGTAGGTTAACACAGTTTCGTCCATAGCCTACAAGTCTATAACTAGCGGTTGAATGTCATCCCTAGTAGTTGGGAGTTTATTACTTGGTTTGTGGCAGGGCGGCTCTATATAGGAGGTTGCAACATTGTTATCCTTGCTTACGGATGCAAGCTGGGCATGTTGGGCTGATCCATTCCACACACAAATTACTTGCTTCACTAATTTATAAGAGATTTGTGCCCATAGTGAAGTTATTAGGATATAGAGAACAATTTTTTGGAGCAATGAGGGCTTTATAAATTAATGATCATCTATCCATTTACATTCATATAGATTATACATCATCTTTAACTCGCTCTGTTTTCAAGCTTAACTTGTTAAATGTACATGGTCATTTTCTTAAGCGATAAAGCCATCAACATTAGTCATGCTTTAGCTCATCGGAAGTTTCTGTTTGCTACCTGGTGGCCACTGGATTATATTCTGAGAAATCGCCTGCCATTAAGCTATTGCATGTCGCATTGTCAGTATTATTGTGCATTTCATAGTTGAATGAAAGCTGCCTTGGTAGGCCCTGTACAAACAATATATTTGGATTATATGTTATATTTGAGTCCCAGTTCTAGTGCGTGCTAGAGTGCTCTTTTTGAATGGCCGAATTTATATTGTTTGTTTGTAATCTCCGAGCAGAATTTATATTGTTTGTTCCTTAAACCATATCTGTGATTTGGTTACCCATACTAGCTTCTGGATGGTTTGGGAGTACACCATATCTTGCTAGTGCTTGGACTCATACAGGAAGTCTGATTTGATTTGATTTTTATTCTTTAGCACTATACTAGTTGCCGTCGTCACTGCCGTTACCATATGAGTTAGGTCATATATTTTTCGATTTTGTTATAAAAACATCATATTTGTGTTGATTGGGTGGATTTAAATGTGCAGTTGTTTCGTTGCTGCGAGGGTCTGGTGTTCGACGACCTCCTCGTGCGTTCGACGAGCTCCGCCCCTGCGTTCGTGGGTGAGCACAAATGACATCTCCTCCTCCCCCCTTCATTTGCTCTGTTCCGGTCTTCGTGCCGATGAAACTTGCTAGCTATAGGTAGATTAAATCATTAGTATGCGTGACCAGTATGCGTCTCCCGTTCGAAAGGGTTACAATTATAAATATGCATGCATTTGCATATTTATAACCGTGATTCTTTCGAATTGTCCAACGTTATCCATGGACAGCCCGAGTATGTGTAGATTGGGTTCGTTTCCCATATACTCTGCTCCGGATCCGATGCATAATTTCGTGTGTGCCTCCCTGTTGTTCTCCGGGTACACACCCTCTCTGTTTATTGCCGAGACGTGTATCAGGAAAACAGCAGGGAGGTGCTGCCAAAATTTTGCGTCGGATCCGGAGCAGAGCATGGGAAAACGAACCCAATCTACACATACTCGGGTGGGATTAGGACCTATCTTTACCTATTAGCGTGTAGGTTGCATGGACGTAATAAAACTGACAAACTTGATTAACCGATGAATATATATATTTCTTGTGTGTTTAGTAGGTAGGCAAGATGAGTGATCGTGCGTGGATGTACACCGGTCACACTAGTCAGAAAGACATGACCAACGAATGGTTAACAAAAACCAAGGTGTTTGTGAAAGCCGCATTTGCAAATGGCCAGAGAAAAAACTGGTGCCTCTGTCCTAGGTGCGATAACTTTAAACAGCAAACAGAGAATGAAATGGGTAAACATCTGCAGAGGATGGGTTTTACGCCTAATTATACGGTGTGGACATTTCATGGTGAGTCTGCCCAACGTACCAGAGCTGAGGTGGTTCGTCGTCGCACCGACGAGCATGGTACTGGGATCGAAGACATGGTGCAAGATTTTGATGATGCTCGGGATTCAGACGATGAGATGGAGGAATCTGCAAAGGCCTTCTATGAAATGTTGGAGTCTTCAAAACGTCCTCTCCACGAGCACACTGACCTTTGTCAGTTGGATGCCATCGCGCAAGTAATGGCTCTGAAAGCTCAGTTCAACTTGGGCAGAGAATGCTACGACGCGATGATAACACTATTTGGACGCTTTCTACCCAAAGGTCATGTCATGCCTGCAAACCTGTACCAGTCGGACAAA
Organism: Elymus sibiricus; assembly: GCA_039707655.1. NCBI lineage: Eukaryota > Viridiplantae > Streptophyta > Magnoliopsida > Poales > Poaceae > Elymus > Elymus sibiricus. The sequence continues at coordinate 280,292,519 of CM077667.1, forward strand.
ATCCCACGTGTACTTAAGATGCCCTATGAGAAGATAGATGCCTGTGAGAACGGATGTGCCTTATTTAGGCTTGAGTATGTGAGCTTAGACTATTGTCCCATTTGCAAGTCTTCTAGGTATGTTGTGGTAGACAACGGTATGGGTGAGAAGAGGCTGACCAAAATTCCAGTTAATGTTCTTCGGTACATGCCAATCATACCAAGACTTCAACGTCTTTTCATGGTCGAAGAGACGGCCAGGCAGATGACATGGCACAAATTGGGCAAACGAACTGAAGTAGATGCAGATGGGAATCAGATGTTGGTACACACATTGGATGCTTTTGCGTGGAAGCACTTCGATGCATTACATGAGGATAAAGCGGCAGATCCAAGGCATCCTCGAGTCGCCATCAGCACGGATGGGTTCAATGTGTTTGGTATGATGGCAACCCAATACAGTTGTTGGCCTGTATTTGTCATTCCACTCAATCTCCCCCCCCGGACAGATTATGAGAAGAAAGAACATTTTCCTGACGTTGATAATTTCAGGGCCCAACTATCCGGGGAAGAATATGAATGTGTATATGCAGCCGCTTAAGGATGAATTGCAAGAAGCTTGGGATAATGGGTTCAAGACATACGACGCCGCTAGAAAAGAAAACTTCAAAATGCATGCCTGGTACATGTACTCGATGCATGACTTGCCGGCGTATGCGCTATTCGCTGGCTTGAGTACGCATGGAAGGTTCCCGTGCCCCACATGCAAGGCAGCTCTTCAGTTTCATTGGCTGCAGGCGGGTCGGAAGTATTGTTGCTTCGACTTGCATAGACAGTTCCTGGATCTTCGTCATGAGTTCAGAAAAGACAAGAAGAACTTCATCAAAGGTACATTTGTCAAAAACTCTGCACCACCTGCGTTGACAGGCCAACAGATCCTGGATCAGTTGAACGCTCTCGAGCCTGATCCAGAGCGTCTAGGTTATTTCAAGGGGTATAATTCGGTACACGCCTGGACTCACAAGACATGCTTTTGGGATCTGCCTTACTTCAAAGACCTTCTTCTTCCACACAACATCGACGTGATGCACACTGAAAAGAATATCGGAGAGGCCATTTTTGGTACATTGTTCGGCATAGAGGGGAAGTCAAAGGATAATCCTAAGGCTAGAGTCGATCAACAAACTCTATGTGATAGACCGTCACAAAACATGCGACAACCGAAAGGAAAGAAAAATTGGTCGAAGCCAAAGGCCTGGTTCAATCTTTCAAGGGGAGCTATGAGGGAAATTCTCTTGTGGGTGAAAATTCAATTGATGTTTCCCGATGGGTATGCAGCGAATCTAAAGAGGGGAGCGAGTCTTGAAAAATTGAAAATATTTGGTCTCAAGAGTCATGATTGGCACATATGGCTTGAGCGGGTAATGCCGGTGATGTTGCGTGGCTTTATCCCTGAGGATGAATGGCTAGTGCTGGCAGAGCTGAGCTATTTCTTCCGTGTTGTTTGTGCGAAAGAAATATCGCCTGACGTGCTAGATGACATGGAAAAGTTGGCGCCGGAGTTGCTCTGCAAGTTAGAGACGATCTTTCCACCGGGCTTCTTTAATCCAATGCAGCATTTGATTTTACATCTCCCGACCGAGGCAAGATTGGGGGGGCCCATGCAAAATCGTTGGTGCTATGGAACTGAGAGGATGCAGAAGACGCTTCGAGCAAAATGTAAAAATAAACGTAGAATTGAAGCATCGATGGCCGAGGCATTCATTACTGAGGAGGCGGCAAACTTCGTGACAGCACACTACGAAGCCAAAAATCGTCATTTGCATAATCCGAAGCCTCGGTACAATGCTGAAGACCCTCGAAAAGGTGGATCCAACCTCAGCCTATTCAAAGGGAAGCTCGCACCAGCCGGTGCTTGGAAACCATTAGTGTTGGATGTCGAAGAATGGCAGACAATTTCGTTGTATATCTTCAACAACCTAGCAGAAGTGCAGCCGTATATCGAGTAAGTTCTCGGTACATTGTTTCGCAACTTCTAATTCCTTTGAACTACTCTTATTCTCGGATATTTGATACAGTCGATGCGTCGCCAAATTCTCGGATGGAGCGGTGATCCAAAAGGATTCCATCGAAGAGTATGAGCTTCTGGCAAAGCATGGAGGCGGCTATCCCGGTTTCATCTCTTGGTTCAAACAAACGGTAATTACCATTAATAGACCATTTCATTTCTTGGTCTAATTTGCGGCTAATACAATTATCATTTCATATTAAACTTGTAGGCTAATTCAGAGCCTATGGACGCTGAATTGAGACAAGCCGCTAATGGTTTTGACTATAAGGTCCGCTCATTTGAGAAATACACCATCAATGGGTATCGCTTTTGTACCTTTGGCAAAGAGCAATCTATGGCCGACCGAAAAACTACAAATTGTGGTGTCTCCGCTATCGGCGAAGGAGGTACCGAGTATTATGGAAGAGTTGAAGCAATTTATGAACTTCTATTCTATGGTGAAAATCCACCGAACGTCGTAGTCTTCAAATGTTATTGGTTCCAGCCGAAGGAGACTAGAAGGACTCATGAACATATATAGGGCTAGTAGAAATCAATCAAAGCACCCATTTAGATGTTCCCGATGTTTATATTACGGCTCAACAGGCGACCCAAGTTTTCTATCTACCGTGGGCCTGCCAAACTGATAAAAATCTGAATGGTTGGGATGTCGTGTATGAAGTGCCGCCACATGCTATACCAACTCCCCCCAATGAAGAGGATTATGAACCTCACATTAACCCATACACATATGAAGGAGAATTCTTTCAAGAAACACGTCTTTCCAAAAAACGTTTCAAGAACCGCTCTACTTTACCCCAGAACATGGAAGTAGACATCGACAGTGAATCCGATTTCAACTCTGAGCCGGAACAAGAAGAGCCGGAAGAAGAAGAGGTTACTGTTGCGGATGACCTGTCAATGCTTGACCGATTGCAGAAAGGCCTTTCACATGTTGATGCCGCCGAACCCGATGAGCACGAGATTCATGACGACACGCGTGATAGTGATGATGATGATGCATTTATTGATGACGACGATCCAGACTATTATTAGTTCGTATGCATCTCAACTATAATTATGTACATATTATTATTCATGTCCGGTATTCATTTTTTTAATGTTGTACTAATTTTGTTTACTCTTTGTCATGGCAGGTGTTGAAAGATGGTGGGCGCAGGTCCAGAGGGGGCAACGACCCGCGCGAGGGGTACTTCCATTCCACCCCTATCTCTCCGGAGAACTTTGATAGACATTATTGGGACACCGGCGGGCTCTTCTTCGTCGGCGACGTTGTCGGCCACCGGGAGAGGAGGTCGGGGAAAGAAGAAGAGAGGTACAGGACGTGGCCACAGGAGAGGTAGGCGGACTGATATGCCTTCCTCGCCGCCACCCCCAGCTCATTCACCTGAGCACATGACTGCTAGGGTGGACCCGTCTGAGGTGGAGGCTACGAGGACTCCGGACCACGAGCCTCGGGTCGACTGGAGTTCGGCCCATGAGACTCCGGTCCCAGGGGCTACGTCCCAGGCGACTCCGGTCCCAGGGGTTACATCCCACGCAACTCCGGTCCCAGAGGCTTCGGCACACGAGACTCCAGATACAGGGGCTACGTACCAGGAGACGTCCGGATGGGATACCTGGCCGGATCCGTCTGAGGGGCCGGGTGGCCATGCTGATGGTGGCGTGGCTGAGTCTACTGATAGTGAGAGCGAGGAAGTTGAGGGGGTGAAAGTGTACCAGCATGGTGGTACACGGCTCCCGCCCCTGCCGGGGACCCGCGATCAGAGGCCGATGATTAGGCCTGATGGGTTGACGTAAGTGCATTTACTCTTTTTGTACCTTTTGCCTTCACATTTCTTCAAATATCTAATGTGTTGGCCTTGTCATACTGCAGGGGTTGGCATCACGTCGATGGAGTCCGCAAGCCCAACACCGTCCTTGGTGTGCTTTGCCGGCAAAATTTCCCGGGGTTTGTCAAGTTGCCCGGTGAGGGACAGCTTCCAGAGGTAGGATTGAGCTGGGACCACTACAAGGCTGCCCAGGCCCCACCGGGGGAGGTGATCGACGATGTCTTGTGCCACACGAGGGCCGACATGGTGATCAATAGCTTTTGGGTAATTTCTCCTTTACGCAATTAAAAATTAAAAATAGCTAGTTATTGTACTACTAAGTGTTGTCTCGGTTGATTGCAGACCTTCTACAGGTGTGAGGAGGGATACGAGGAGGCCGCTGCAACTGTTATCGATACCGAGTGCAAGCGCCTATTAACGAACTTACGCCATGAGGTTCGGGTGCAGGCTGTTCGAGACTACTACGCCACGCGTGGTATTAACAAGGACAAGAGGTCGTGCCGCGATAAGTATCTGAAGAAGCATCAGTACATGAAGGTAATTACCTATTCTTAAGGCCTTGTACTTAGTTTTCTTGATTTGACTTGTAGGCGTGGCGTTCAAATTTAACTTTACTAACTTAGGTGCCCCCGAGATGGTGTGCGGATAAGATGGATTGTTGGGAGGCCTTGGTGGATGAGTGGTGCACAGGCCATTGGCGAGCCGTCCACGACAATGCGAAGGACCGGCGTGGCCAAATGGTTGGTGTGCCACACCATCAAGGCAGCGCCAACTTATTTCAGTTCGGGCGTCACTGGGTGTGTGTTTTGTTTCATTTTTCATGCAATTCATTCTTCATGCTAGATTGAGCCCTTTATTAATATTTTGTTCCTCTTTTCTAGGCGAAGCACAATAACACGGAGGTGCCAGAGGTGTATGACCTCTATGCCATGGCCCATACTGCCTCGTACAAGAAAGCCAAGGCATTCTCTGAGTCTGACCTTGATCATCCGAAAAACTTCACCAACATCTCCTCCCACCACAAGCTCGTGAGGTACAATAAGGAGGGGAAGGCGAGGAAAGGGGAGGACTTTAACCCGAGCCAGCAACCTTTCGATCCAGAGCTGGTGATGATATCTGGTGGCGGGAGATCCCATGGCTCGCTAGCCATTGGAGATGGACTGATACGTTGTCCTCTCACTCTCCGGGAGATCAAGGAGCGTCAAACGAGCTCCTGTCCTGAGATAAGGCCTCGTCCACGGCCAGTCGATATCGCCATCGAGGTTAGTTATACGGACTCAGCTATCTTTCCTCCATTACATTGTGTGTGTGGCCATCGATGACTACAATGCTAACAAGGAGTGCTGTTGAAGGCTGCTATTCAGAGCGAGAGGGCGAAAATCCAGGCGCTTCTGGAAGAGAGGGACCGGTTGGCGGCGGAGTAGCAACTGGCCACGGAGCAGAAGATGGCTTGGTTGTTGGAGGAGGAGAGGGAACGGAACGAGGCGTCTCACCGGGCCATTTACGAGCTCTTCGTGGTAAGTATCTTCTTCATATTAGCCAAATCATGCATGTAATGTTTGTTTTATTACTAACTAATATGACTGACTTGTCAAAACCAAATGTGTAGTCTATGTGCGAGAAGACCGGTCAGACCCCTCCGCCGATGCCAGTCATTACCGCGACGGGAACGGTGAGTTTCATTTGAATGGTCATTAGTTACTAGTCTTAACATTTGAGTGTCATCATGCTAATGAGACATTGCAAATGATCTTTGGTGCAGCATAACTCCCGAGCCGCATCGCACAACCCTTCTCCAAGGCATCCTTCTGAAGGTGAAATCGGCCAGAGCAACCCCGGTGCTTCACCTCCTTGATGACGAGGACGGTAAGTTCTCTCTAGTGTTTTGCTTAACAAATGCATACTTATCTTCGTACGTGCTAGTTAGCCCTAATATGCCACTTACATGGCTCGTTTTTCCAAAGAAAGACATACTTAGCTAATTATCCTCCAAAATGACATAATTAGCTTATTTACTTCATTTATGACATAATTAGCTTAGTTAGGTCAAAAATAGCATAATAACCTTGGTTAGCTCATAAATGTCATATACTTAGCTTGTTTTCCTCCAAATTGAGATAATAAGCTTAGTTAGCTCAAAAATGGCATAATTACCTAAGTTAGCTCTAAAATGACACAAATAAGGAATAAGAAGAAGAAAAACAAGGAAGAGGAGAAAAAGAAAGAATAGAAGAAGAAAGAATAAAAGAAGAAGAATGAGAAGGAAAAGGATAAAAAGAGAGAAGAGAGAAGAAGGAGGAAATATATTCTTATTCTTCCTTTTTCTCTTCTTTCCTTTTCTCCATCTTCTACTCCTTATTCTTCTTCCTCTTTTTCTTCTTATTCTTCTTCCTCTTTTTCTTCTTATTCTTCTTCTTATTCTTCTTCTTCTAGTCTTCTTCTTCTTCTTCTACTTCTTCTTATTCTTTTAGTCTTCTTCTTCTTCTTCTAACTTTCTTAATTACTCCCATTTTTGCAGATTTGATTCACTTCATGGAAGCTGGGATTGATGGACTGCTAGTGTTCATTTTTTTTTCATTTGTATTGACGAACAATGTGAAACTTATATATGTATATATGGATGAACTATGCAAAACTATGTATTGTGCTAGCCTATGTGTTCTCTAGCTTGTTAAATATTTTCACGATGATGTTGGAAATATATGTGTTGTGAAATATATGTGCCGAAGATGTCTGAAACTATATATATATATATATATATATATATATATATATATATATATATATATATATATATATATATATATATATATATATATATGTGTGTGTGTGTGTGTGTTGTGAAAATAAAAGAAAACAAGCAAAAAAGGGGCAATACAGGGTCTTTGCCATCTGCCAGCAGATGGCAAAGCCCTTTGCCATCAGCCAGCAGATGGCAAAGATACCACGTGGCAGCAACCTGCTCAACCTGGGAGCACCAGGTTTGAACCATTTGGTCACTTTGCCATCTGTTGGTAGATGGCAAAGGCTTGGGGTAGGCAGATGGCAAAGGGCTGGGGGGCCAGGCAGATGGCAAAGGGCTGGGGGCCAGGCAGATGGCAAAGGGCTGGGGCAGGCAGATGGCAAAGGTCTTGGGCAGGCGGATGGCAAAGGTCTTGCGACGGCAAAGTATGCCGTTAGCCACCTAACGGGGCTAACAGCCATACGTTGTCGTCAGCGTCCTTTGCCGTCAGCCAGCTGATGGCAAAGATTCTTTGCCATTCGCTGTGTGTTGGCAGATGGCAAACAACCGCTTTGCCGGCGCTGGCGTTGCCGAAACGTTTGCCGTCTGCCGGCTGATGGCAAAGACCTTTGCCATCCGTGGACTGGTCCTTTGCCGTTTGCCATGGCAGATGGCAAAGAACCCGATTCCTGTAGTGTGAATAGAATGTCACGTGCTTGAGCGTTGTATTGCAACATCTTCAATTCTTCCGCGGCCGCTTCACGATCCAGTTCCTTTCCATCACCAAAGAATTCACCTTGCAAGCCAACACGAACAACATCCCATACGGCGGGGTTATGACCAAGAATATGCATTTTCATCTTATGCTTCCAACTAGCAAAGTTTGTACCATCAAAGTATGGACCTCTACGGTGATAGTTTCCCTCACTAGACGCCATACTCTCCTTGGTTATAGACCATTGCAATGGAGACCAAAGCTCTGATACCACTTGTAGGGATCGAAAGTATGTCTAGAGGGGCTGATTAGACTACTTGACCGAATAAAAACCTAACCTTTTCCCAAGTTAATTGGTTCGCAGATTTTAGCAATTCTAGCATATCAAGTTCACCCTACACATGCATGTCTGCGAGTATTGCAGCGGAAAGTAAAGACAAACGTATGTAAGAGGATAAGGGTAGGAAGATCAAACGCAATTTGGAAACACGAAGATTTTTCCCATGGTTCCGATAGGTGGTGCTATCATACGTTCACGTTTATGGAGTCTTCAACCCACGGAGGGTAACGGTCGCGAGAGTCCACGAAGGGCTCCACCCACGAAGGGTTCCACGAAGTAGCAACCTCGACTATTCCATAACAGCTTCCGTCCACGAAGGACTAGCCTCACTATGGGTAGATCTTCACGAAGTAGGCGATCTCCTTGCCCGTACAAACTTCTTTGTTCAACTCCACAACACAAAGTAGGAGGCTCCCAAGTGACACCTAACCAATCTAGGAGGCACCACCCTCCAAAAGGTAATAGATGTGATAGTAACGATGAACTCCTTGCTCTTGTGTTTCAAGTGATAGTCTCCTCAACACTCAATCACTCTCTCATAGATTTGGCATGGGTAGAAGAGATTGATTGGATGGAAAGCAACTTGGGAAGGCTAGAAATCAAGATCTGTATGGTTGGAGTGTATGATCTTGATCTCAACACAAGGGTAGGTGGTTCTCTCTCAGAAATTTGGATATGGGGAGTGTGGGTCTGTTTTGAGTGCTTCTCTTTCGAGTGGGATGTGGTGGAGGGGTATATATAGGCATCTCCAAAAATCCAACCGTTACAACATTATTGCCCAACTCGGTGAAACCGAAGTAGAAACTCGGTGACACTGACTAGTGCAAAATGTGGCAACTTTGGCGTTTTCGGTGAGACCGATATAGAATTCTCGGTGGTACCAATATGAGTAACCGAGGGCAGTTACACAACTCGGTGAGACCGATTCACAATTCTCGGAAGTTCTGATTCTTCTGAATTAGGCAACAGAAAGTTGGTCACTGAAACTCGGTTGCACCGATATGAAACTTGGTAGTACCGAGAGGTAGGTTTTGGCTAGGATTTTTGTCTAGCGTTTTGACTCGGTGTAGCCGATAGGATATTGTTGGTGGCACCGATTTTGAGTGGTAGGGTCTAAGATAGAATATTTGTGGGAGAGCTTGTGAGTGTTTTTGGTGGCTAACACTTGATCATTTTGAGCATTTCATTCACCATTATTACCTCACCCCCTTTTGATAGTATTGGCTTTCCTATGGACTCAAAATGATTTCTCACAAAGTAAAATGTAGAGTCTTCATACTTGTAGCTTGGCCAATCCTATTCCTTGCATCTTGGGGTCTCCTCACAATCCTTTGCCAAATAAACATTGAACTTTTTCCTGAAATATACTTAGTGGAAACATTAGTCCAATGAAATATATGTTCTTATTAATTACCAAAACCACCTAGGGAGAAGTTGTGTTTTCAAGAACTTCCATGCTCCGTGCAAGGAAGAGAGGGTATGCTTCGTGCCCTTCCTCTTACGAGGCTTGGGCTTCCCCATTCACCCCTTCTTGAGGGGTTTGCTAGAGTTCTACGGGATCCAGCTCCATCATCTTACCCCCGGATCCATTCTGCATATTTCGGGCTTTGTTGCCCTCTGTGAGATGTTCCTAGGCTGCGAGGCCCATTTTGAATTGTGGAGGAAATATTTCTGCCTCGTTCCCTGCTCCCGGGGAGGGACCATCATAGAGGTCGGCAGAGCCAAAGTATGGCGCATAGCCGGGACAGGATATCCCGTGGGGACCCCAAAGAAGGATTCCGAGGAGTGGACCTCATAGTTGTTTTATATCGAGGACGTCTCCTTATTTGATCCAGTTTGGAGGGGCATGCCCCAATACTCAAACGTTCCTTTAAAGAAAAGGTTCAACTCGCGATCGAAGAGCCCCTCCCAAGAGGAGAGCATCGAAGTGAAGCGTCTAGCCGCTCAGGTGAGGCTGTTAGCCCACAACAAGCTAACCATCATTGATGTGATGGCCACTGCCATTACTTGATTTGTCCAACCTCTCCAACAAAGGATGCACCCCTTATGGTGCTACAATGGGACAAACGATGCGACCCGCTACAAACGGCAGGGGCCTGCCAACCAGGCAGCACTGGCAGCCATTTTGGCCGATCTCTTTAAAGGAGAAAAGGAAGAGTTTGCCCGCCTGAGGATTCGGGATGGGTACTCGAGCCATAATCCCATTGAATGGGTAAGTTTAGTTTTGTTTCCATAGTCCGGATGTTATGTACGCCTTTGTTGATCAATCCTTTTATTTTTTCGAACAGAGTTGGAGGACCTGGATCGAGTCCATTAACTGCCCCTCTCCTCAACCGGGGAATTACTCCCGCGATGATGACCCAGGATTCCATAATGATCCAGATACGACGATCGACTTTCAGGACGGGTTTTTTTATCAGGAGAGCCTTGACCGCTCCAAGGTTTCCCTTTAAGCCGATCACCCTGGGCCGCTCCCTTCCTCCGCTGTAAGTAACAAGAAGGCTTCTTCCCAAAAAAGGCACTCACCTCCCATTGTTCCGAGTACGCTGACTACTACTCCCAAGGGCCGTCGCACCACGCACCGGACATCGGTGAGAACGGCGCTAGCCCTGTCCGTACTGAACAGCAGTAGAGTTCCCCAGCGTGTGGCAGCCATAGGGGCTTCCTCGACCGCGCCCCCGACAAAGAGTTAATATACTAAACCCATGGTTCGGTTATGGCTATGGCCACCTGATACTTGTGATCTGCGTTGGGTTTTCCGTGAAGAGGAACGGGTGATTGCAGCACAAAATGGGTAAGTATTTCCCTCAATTATGAAACCAAGGTTTATCGAACCAATAGGAATATCAATCCTCAACCGTCTTCAGTGGCTGCACACAAATGAACAAACAACTTGCACCCAACGAGGGCAAGAGGGTTGTCAATCCCCTTGATCTCGTTATTTGCAAGCAAATGAGGTGTGTAGATAATTGTAAATTGCAAAATAAAATAAAAAGTAAATAAAGGCAGCAAGGTAATAGTAGCGTTTGTAAATATATAAGTGAATAGACCCGGGGGACATAGTTTTCCCTAGCGGCATCTCTCCTGTAGGCAGCATACGGTGGGTAACAAATTACTGTTGGGCAATATAGAGAAAACCGGATAGTTATGTGATTTTCACGGCAATGATCATGTGTATATAGGCATCATGTCCATAAACAAATAGGCCGACTCCTGCCTGCACCTATTACTATCACTCCACTCATTGACCGCTATCCAGCATGCATCTAGAGTATTAAGTAAAACAGAGTAATGCATGGAGAACGATGACATGATGTAGACAAAGTAAACTCAAGCAATATGAATGAACCCCGTCGTGTTATCCTTAGTAGCAACAACACAAAGACGCATCTTGTCCCCTACTTTGTAAGTGGGATATAGAAACTCGTCGGGTTGAACCTACCACACCGCACCACTCCCACTGAAGATAGATCAATCTACTTGGCCAAAGCACATCGATAAATCGGAGAGCATTGCGAAGCTATAATGATCATGCAAATAAGAATCTTAATATTCAGAGATGACTCAAATACTTTTCATGAATAATCTGAACATAAATCCACAATTCATCGAATCCCAACAAACACACCGCACAATAGGATTACATCGGATAGATCAAAGCAAAGATGCGATGATCATTGTATTGAAGATCAAGAGATAGAGAGATTGCCATCTAGGTACTAGCTATGGACCCGTAGGTCTGTGGTGAACTACTCACACATCATCATGAGGGCAGCAAGGTTGATGTAGACGCCCTCCGTGATTGATCCCCCCTCTGGCAGGGTGTCGGAACGGAGCTCCAAATGGCCTTGCGACGGAACAGAGACTTGCGGCGGCGGAAAAAGGGTTTCGGGACTGCCTCTAGGGTTTTTGGGATAAATGAGAATTTATAAGCCAGAGAGGGGCGTCAGGAGACACCCGAGGGAGGCACAAGCCATCAGGGCGCCCCCCAGGGCGTGCCCTGTTGGCTTGTGCGTCCCTCGTGCGGCCCCCGACCTCCTTCTGAAGCTTCCAGGTCTTCTTTTGGTCCAGAAAATCACATCAAAAAGTTTCATGGCAATTGGACTTCGTTTGGTACTGTAAACCTGAAAAGTGAAAACATGCAGAAAACAGCAACTGGCACTGGGCAGTGGGTCAATAGGTTAGTGCTCAAAAATATTATAAATTGGTACATAAAGACCCAAAAAGTATCCTAGAATGGTAATATATCAACATGGAACAATAAAAAATTATAGATACGTTGGAGACGTATCACCGCCGTATTTGCTTATGATACTTGGCGTGGTCGCTAGGAGGTGTGTACAGCCACCTTCATCCGAGGACATCAGAGACGGGTCAGGCAGTAATCCTGGTCCAAGGTCATCGGTGAGGGCCGGAGTAAATGCGGAGGCCCCTGCCGCAGAACAGCTTCCCGAGGATCCCGAGGAGGTCTCGATTACCAATTCTGAAGTCGAAAGTGTGATGAATCACCGACGATGGAAAGAGTCACTGCGACACTCCACATTTTTTGAACAGGAGTTTAATGCCCTTAATTTGGTGGACGCATATCTTGGAGCCGTGCGAGCAGGACTCAAAGGAGCCGCCGACATTATGTTAACCAGCCTGTACGTGAGTGAATGGTTTTGACAACCCAAATCCTAACCTAGTAGCCCTCGAGCCTTATTTGGCCAGGAAGGCCGAATTAAGGGTCTAAACATTGCTGTGACATGATGCAGGCCTCAAGAGAACAAAACAAAAACTGTCCGAGGACCTAGAGTCAAATCGAACGCAGTTAGCGGCTGCGAAGGCCGAATTGGAGGAGGTTAAAAACTTCACCAGGGAGGCCCATGGTGATTGAAGAAGGTTTAACATGCCATATTGTTTGAGGCATCTTTTCTAATGAAAGATTTGCCTTATAGCAGCCCAATCCATTAGCGAACTACAAAGAGATCTGGATGTGGCCAGAGAAGCTCAAAGGTATGTCGAGTCGCAGCATGAAGCTGGCCACCGGGTACTGACCCGGAGTATTGAGGAAAAGAACAAGCTCAAAGCAGAAAACCAAAGCCAGGCCGAAGAAATTGAGAGGTTAAAAACTCAACTGGCCCAAGCTCAGGAGGAGAACCAGAGGTTAAAATGCGACATGTTCAGTGAGTGAACGTTTATTTTGCAACTTCAATGAGGTGTAATTATTACTCCAATGTAAAAGATACGCTGTATTTCTTGTTAGGTCTCCTAACCGGACGCCCCGAGGAAGAGGTCAGCTCATTCAAAGGGAACCTGCTAAAGGAGCTATCCATCATGCATGAGCGAGCCCGGAAAGCTATGAAGAGCATGGTCAAGGCACTATGGCCGACCGAGACGCCGTCGGAAGGGATGGCCGAGCTGGCTGATCTATTTAAAGGAGCTCGGCGGTGCTTCGAGCTATGGAAGACATCAGCCTGTCGAGAAGGAGCACGGGAAACATGGGCGATGGCGAAGACCCGTTTTACCAAACTCGACCCCGAGCATCTAGCCTGAGTCAGGCCGGTAGGACCGGATGGTCAAGAGGTGCCACTTCATTTGGTGTATGACCAAGTGATGCCCGTTGCTCGTATCTCGCAAGAAGACTGCGTGCTGGAGTCCATAATAGATGGTCTTGACCGGCATCCAGGTGTTTGATTCTATGTAGCTATGTACTATACATCAAGCATGCTCCTTTCGTGCTGTAAAACATTGTCTTTAACCGGCCATCGGCTACTCCCCTGCCATTGGTCAGGGGAGTGTTCCATACTATGTGACTTAGAAAATCACGTCGGAGAACCAGGCAATTCGTCCATTTGGTGTGAACAGACAGAACGCGCACGAGGAGTTATGTTATATTACTTTTTAACGTAAGAAACATCTTCCAAAGAAAATAGTTCCTCCAGGGGTTCCTTTCTTCGGGTTGCGACGTTAACCGAAGACGTTATAACCGGAAACCCGTGATATGCGGGTGATAGTCTCTTCGAGAAAATAACCCCAGGCTTTGGCGATGATCACCAACTATTTTCACTTCCTTCGTGGCTGACCAATTGTTTTCTTAAGAACGATAGCTTTCGGCTTCACCCGTCTGAGGTACGTACCCGGATGACCAGGTCGTAACAATCACAGAGGTGCTCCCTTTACCCCCTAGCCAAACAATCGGGAACATAGAGGGTAAGCATAGGAGCAAGGCAACCCAGCTTGGCCAAATCTTAAGTCAAATTTGGTGCATATAGTGGCTTAAAAACGATACTGGAAGGATGCACACACGACAAAGACGAAGAGGTGCATGGAAATTTTATTGAGCGGCTTCGTTAAGAAGCCCCCATGTGTAACCGGGTAGTACATTTGAAGATGTATGCCAAGGAAAACATAGCTCGGTTTATTCGAACATAACCTGGGAAGTGCTAGTCGATCCAAAAAGAGTAAAAAGGGAGGAAAATAAAGGGAAAGACTAGTGAGGGTGACGACACCAGTCTAGCCGTAGAAGCGCCAAAGATGAGCTGCATTCCATGGGTTCGGTTCGAGACGATTGTGTGATGGGTTGCAGAGGTGATATGCTCCTCCTGCGAGTACTTCATCGATTATGAAAGGACCCTCCCACTTGAGCGAGAGTTTATTCTTCTTCTTCTCCGGGAGGCGTAAAACGAGCTCGCCCACATTGTATGCCTTCGCCCGAACTTCCCTACTCTGGTAGCGCCGGGCCTGCTGTTGATAAAAGGTAGAGCGAGCCCGAGCTATGTTGCGCTTTTCTTCCAGGGCGTCTAGGTCTTCCTGCCGATCCAGCTCGGCCTCCTTCTCTTCGTACATGCGCACTCTAGGCGCGTCATGGATGAGGTCGCAGGGGAGGACTACTTCTGCCCCGTACACCATGAAAAATGGTGTGTATCTCGTTGATTGGTTCGGGGTGGTGCGCAGGCCCCACAGCACGGAGTCGAGCTCCTCCACCCAATGGCAGTCAGATTCTTTTAACGAACGGGCCAGTCGTGGTTTGATACCACTCATAATAAGACCATTGGCCCGTTCGACTTGTCCATTGGTCTATGGGTGATATACCGAGGCATAATTGAGCTTAATGCCTATGTTGGCGCACCAGTCCTTTACTTCCTGGGCCGTGAAATTGGATCCATTGTCCGTTATTATACTATTGGGGATGCCATAGCAGTGGACGACACCAAATATAAAGTCGATGACCGGTCCGAACTTAGCTGAGGCTACTGGTTTTGCTTCAATCCACTTGGTGAATTTGTCGACCATGACCAATAGATATTTCTTTTTCTTGGTCCCCCCTTTAAGTGATCAGACCATGTCTAGCCCCCAGACCACAAAGGCCAGGTGATCGGTATCGTCCGAAGAGCCGTTGGGGCATGTGGCTTTGATTTGCAAAAAGCTGACAGCCAACACAATGTTGAACAAGCGTTTGGGCATCTGCGCGAGCAGTGGGCCAGAAGAACCTAGCTCAAAAGGCCTTGCTTACCAGGGCCCGAGCTGCTGTGCGGTGGCCGCCCATGCCTGTGTGAATCTCGGCCAGGAGCTGCTTTCCTTCCTTTCGGATATGCACCGTTGAAGGACTCCGGTGGTGCTTTTCTTGTATAGTTCGCCCTCATGGGCCTTGTAGGCCTTGGACCGCCGAATTATGTGTCTTGCCTCGGTCTGTTCATCGGGGAGTTCTCGACAGAGATGGTAGGCGAGGAAGGGCTCGGTCCATGGTGCGATTATTGCCATGATTTCATGAGCTGAAGGCGTTTCTTCCGGTGCCGAGCCGCCGATGACTTGTTCGTCTGGTTCGATGACGGGAGGGATTATATGCTCCGGGCCGTTGGCCCTAGCGTCCTTGTCCTTGTCCTGCCATACCACAGAAGGCTTGAAGAGCCGTTCCAAAAAGGTGTTCATAGGGACGAGGTCGCGTTTGGCGCCCATGCGGGCAAGGATGTCAGCAGCTTGATTGCTGTCTCTAGAGACGTGGTGGAATTCCAGTCCTTCGAACCATGCGGAAATTTTAAGTGCGGCATTTCTATATGCTGCCATTTTTGGGTTCTTGGCGTCAATTCGCCATTGATTTGAGAGATGGCGAGGTTAGAGTCTCCCCGTACCTCATTCCATTGTACTCCCATTGAAGTTGCCATCCATAGTCCGTGCAACAGAGCCTCGTATTTGGCCGCATTATTGGAATCCGTGTACATGATCTACAATACATATCGGATGGTATCGCCAGTGGGGGATGTAAGTACGACTCAAGCCCCCAGTCCGGCGAGCGTCTTGGATCCGTCGAAGTACATCGTCCAATGGGAGTATGTACTGTATTCCCTGGGGAGCTCGGCCTCCGTCCATTCGGCGAGAAAATCGGGCAACACCTAAGATTTAATAGCTTCGCGTGGTTTGTATGCGATTTTGAAGGGGAGGAGCTCAATGGCCCATTTGGCTATGCGGCCGGTGACGTCCCTGTTGTTGATTATGTCGTTCAGTGGTACTTCAGATGCCACTGTGACCGAACACTCTTGAAAGTAGTGTCGGAGCTTTGGGGATGCCATGAAAATTGTATAGGCTATCCTCTGGTAATGCGGATACCTAGATTTGCATGGGGTGAGGACTTCTGACACGTAATAGACTAGCTTCTGTACCCGGAACTTGTGGCCCTCTGCCTCTCGTTCGACAACGAGAACCGCACTGACCACTTGGTTTGTGGCCGAGATGTACAGCATCATTGGTTCACCTATGCCTGGCGCTGCTAGTATGGGGTTACTAGCCAACAACATTTTGATTTCTTCCAATGCGGTCGTTGCTTCGTCGGTCCATTCAAAGTTTTTGGTCCGTTTGAGCAGTCTGTAGAGTGGCAGTGCCTTTTCGCCGAGGCGGGAGATAAGGTGGCTTAAAGCCGCTATGCAGCCCGCCAGCTTTTGAACGTGCTTGAGCTCTGTAGGGATCTCTAGTTGGGACAAGGCTCGGATTTTAGCCGGATTGGCCTCTATTCCTCTATGGGTGACAATGAATCCGAGCAGTTTTCAGGAGGGGACTCCGAACACACATTTGTCCGGATTGAGCCGTATATCGTAGGTCGTCCACCAGCCGACTAACGTGTTTGGTATTGATGACCACATCATCCATGTATGCCTCGACCGTCTTGTCGATTTGATTTTCAAGGCATGTTTGAATCATGCGTTGGTATGTAGCGCCTGCGTTTTTTAACCCAAAGGGGGTGATGAAGCAGAATGGCCCGTAGGGGGTGATGAAGGCGGTTGCGGCCTGGTCGGACTCCTTCATTTTGATTTGATGATATCCGGAATATGCATCGAGGAAGCACAGCGAATCATGTCCGACAGTGGCGTCGATGATATGGTCTATGCGAGGTAAGGGAAAGGGATCCTTGGAGAAGGCTTTATTTAGGTATTTGAAATCGACACACAGCCGCTAGGATTTATCTTTCTTTGGCACCATGACCATATTTGCCAACCATTCAGGATGTCTGATTTCTCGGATGAATCCGGCTTCAAGTAGTTTTGCTAGTTCTTCACCCATAGCTTGACGCTTGGGTTCGGAAAATCGGAGTAATGCCTCTTCGACTGGCTTGAAGCCTGCGATGATGTTCAGGCCGTGCTCAGCTAGTCTTCGTGGGATTCCTGGCATATTTGAGGGGTTCCAGGCAAATAATTCCCAATTTTCATGCAAGAATGCCCGTACTGCTTCGTCAACCGCGGGGTCCAGCTGAGCTCCAATGGACGATGTTTTGATGGGGTCCGTTGGATGCACCTGAAATTTGACGATTTCATCTGCTGGTTTGAAGGATGTGGATTTAGGCCTCTTACTGAGGCTTACATCATCCCTATCCACCATTGAGTGGAGTGTGGTTAATTCTTTGTCCGCAAGGGTCCCGGATAGTGCCTCGAGAGCGAGCGATGTTGTTTTGTTTTCGGCCCGAAGGGTTCTAGCCGGGTCACTTGTAATTGTGAGCACGCCATTGGGCCCTGGCATCTTGAGCTTCATGTACCCGTAATGTGGTATGGCTTGGAATCTTGTGAAAGCATCATGCCCTAATATGGCGTGATAACCGTTGTGAAAGGGCACAACATGGAAGAGAAGTTCTTCGGATTTGTAGTTCTCCGGAGTGTCGAATACCACATTGAGAGTCACTCGTCCAGTGCAACGTGCCTCTTTTCCGGGGATGATGCCCCGAAAAGTGGTGTGGCTTTACTCGATGCGAGATCTATCCAATTGCATTTTGTCTAGGGTACCCTCATAAATGGGGTTTAACCCGATGCCGCCGTCCATTAGTACCTTGTGGAGTCTGAAGCCATCTATTATGGGATCAAGGACCAGGGCGGTGGGTGTTCGGACGGGGAGTGTTCTCGGCTGGTCTGCCTCATCGAAGGTAATGGGTGTGTTCGTCCGAGAGTTCATCACTATCACCTAATGTATGTTATCGAGTTCTCGAAGAGCTCTCTTCCTCTGGTTATTTGAGGAGAACGTCTCATAGATCGTGAGGATCTCGGTGTTGTGATCCCGTGGTGTTGCGAAACGTCTGCTTGAGGGTGAGACCCTGAGGATAGCCTCTCCACTCTTTGCGACCGGCCTAACGACCCAGCAAGCTCGAAGGCCGTGAGTCGGGTTTGTGTTTAGCAGGACGGAGTGTATGGGGCACGGTTTATCCAGTAGTTCATCAAGGACAGATCTGGATCCTACGAGGGGTTTGTTCTTTTTCTCGGTGGGCCCGTGTTCGGCCGACCAGCGAGGGGGGGGGGGCGCTTTCCCCAAGCTCTTACGGGTTCTCCGGCATGGAGTGACTCCATGCGCATCTGCGGAGCCTGCCATGTGCTTTCCATGGCGCAATATTTACGTACTAACTCCATAGCTTGGTGAAGTTTTGAACGTGGTGACGGGTGAGAGCGTTTAGGAAGCCTTCATCGCGGCAGTTATGTCGGAAGGTTGCTATGATTTCCTGGTTGTTGCAGTCCATTGTCCTGTTTTTGGCAAGCAGGAATCTAGCCCAGAAGTGCCGGAACGTTTCCCCTGGCAGTTGTTTTACGTACAAAAGGTCCCATATGTCGAGCTTTCCCGAATTTACTGGGGAATACTCGACGTGGTGGGTGGGTGGGATAAAACTTTGTATCCCAAGGTGATCCGAAGCCTTGGTGGCGGCGTTTTGCGACATCTTGGAATCTGGCATGCCGGGTTCGGGGTCCGGATTAGCAACCGGGCACCGCCGCACGGATTCAAGGTCATGTGTTGAATCGGGGTTCGGTCCCGAATTCCTTCCGGGGTAGAATCCAGATTCCAAACTGGAGGAACGACCTAGACAATCGGAGGTCCGAGCATAGGCCACTGTTGGCTTCGGTGGTTGAGAGGGCGAACCTTCGGCCAAGTCCTCAATGGTAGCGATCAAGGGTCTGATAGGTGGGACATAAATCTCCCTATCACCAGGTTTAAGCCCGACCTGATCATAAACCGAGGGTTGGCCATCGGTTATTCCCATGGCTTGGATCCGGCCGAGCAATTTGTTTATGAACAAGATATTAGTGGAATCTAGGCTCTGGGAGCGCATGGGGTCGATCCGCAGTGCCATTGCTCGAGGGGCGTTTAAAGCCGCGCCCGAGCTGTATTCGGCCGAAGCTGAACCGAGCACGCCGACTAGATCGAGCTTTAAGGCAGGATCCGGGGTGGGCGTCACCCCGGTGGCGGGGTTTACCACTCCCGAGGTTAAGGCATTGGGATTTGCGAGATCCTTGAGGGGAGCTGAAAGCTTAGTAAGAACAAGATCCCCCCGGGAGTCGGCGACAAACTCTAGGTTCCCAAACCTGATCTCCTGATCGGGGGCGAAACTTCCGACCTGGCCAAGGTGACCGGTCGGGTTAGCGTGCAGCACGATGCTACCGAATGCGAAGATCTGTCCAACGTCCCTGTTACAGACGTCGCTGCCGATGATTAGGCGAGCCATCAATCCTTCGGCGATTCCCCAATGGAACTCTCAATGAAAGCACCAATGTCGGTGTCAAAATCAGCAGATCTCGGGTAGGGGGTCCCGAGCTGTGGATCTTGGATCGATGGGGAACAAGATGACGGAGGAACAATGTTTACCCAGATTCGGGACCTCTCGAGGAGGTAAAACCCTATGTCCTGCTTGATTGTATTGATGTATGTATGGCAATTACATAGTCGATCTACCACGAGATCATATGAACTAAACCCTAGATGAGTATGATGACGGTTCTGCCCCTATGGACTAAAACCCTCTGGTTTATATAGACACCAGGGGTACCTAGGGTTACACATGGTCGGTTACCATCAGGGAACGAATATGCTGAATCTTTTATCTTGACTTGGAGGACACACCAAGGCACCGAAGATTTCCTTCCTGAACACGGAGACGCCTCATAGCTCGGGCTTCCGATAAGGGCCATAGAGTGGCCCATCAATCCGGTCTATGAGAGATAGACCGGCAGCCCGAGGACCCCTTAGTCCCGGACTCCCTCAATGAGCATAGCTGCAGATTTCAGGATTCCAGAAACAAGATCCTCTTTCTATGACGGGGAGCCTATGCCCTGGAAGGTGGAGTACAAGCTTACCACTTCATCACCATCATCACCCAAGAAGGACGCTCGAGTACACGTGTATGGGCACCACCCTTAGCTTGTTCCAAGCTTGGGGAGGTGCCCCGATATCGTACCATCACCACTTTTGCCATTATCATCTATTTTAGTTCGATCGTTAGTTATGTCATGCTTTAGAGAAATAAAATTTCAGATTTGCTTTGCTTAGAGTTTTTGCTTTGAGTTCTACCTATCATTGTAATCGAGTGTGAGAGTTATATAATGAAGATTAGTTTGAGTTTGCTTGCTTTACTCTCAAGCATCAATCATAGCAATGAAATAAAAAAATAGAAAGATCATATGCTAATCCCATGGGGAGTAATGACTTCACATAAAAGATGTATGCTAGATAAAAGTTGTTGGGAATAAACAAACATAGCATTAGTCATTGATATAATCTATGCAACATTATGATAGAGGAGAGGAGATTCACATACAAATACACTATCTTGGACATCTTTTATGATTGTGAGCCCCCACCAAATATTATATAATGATCGAGTGTTGATGTTGGACATGGAAGACAACGTAACGATTATGTTTGTTTACATCCACATAGAAGTTATATTGTCATGGATCATTTAACATGTGGTGCTTGCTTTAGATCCTTTGCTTGCCAAAACTTTTCCGCACCAAGTAGAGATACTACTTGTGCATCCATAATCCCTTAAACCCAGTTTCTTTCCATGAGAGTCCACCATACCTACCTATGGATTGAATAAGATCCCTCAAGTAAGTTGTCATCGGTGCATTAAGCAATAAAAAATCTCTTAAATATGTATGATATTTTATAGAAAAGGAAAATAAACTATGTACGATCTTGTGATGGCAAAGAAATAAAAGCGACAAACTGCATAATAAAGTTTGTCATCATAAGGGGCAATATAAAGTGATGTTCCTTTTCATTAAGAGTTTGCACATCCAAAACTAAAAAGTGCATGACAACCTCTACTTCCCTCTGTGAAGGGCATATCTTTTACTTTCATGTATTTACTTCTATATAGAAGTCAATGATATCTATTCTTTTTCCCGCCTATTAACTCTATAGTTGGCAAGCATTATGTGTTGAGGAAAGATCCATATATATATATATATATATATATATATATATATATATATATATATATATATATATATATATATATATATATAGACACACACACACACACACACACACACCCAGGCTATTCTGTTTCGCGAAACAGAATATTATTCTGTTACTCTTAGTTCAACCGCTCGGAGTCATCACTACAACTGCTCGAAGCCATCAGTACAATTGTTACTAGTAACAGAATAATATTCTTTTACTAGTAACAGAATAGTCCTGTCCTATATATATCCAGTTGGATGTAGGTGATCATGACTCATTATTGTTGACATTATCCTTGAGGTAATTAAGTTGGGTGGCAAATACAATAAAGCCCCCATCTTTCTATGTGTCCAATGGAAACATTAGCTCAAAAAATATGCAATGAGTGTCAGCAATCATAGAAGACTAAATTATAGTTGAGTATGTGAACTTGCTAGAATAAAAGCTCTTACATAGACTCTTCTCTGGAATATGATGAATTGTGATTGTCTCAGTGACTAAGAACATAGTTTGTATATTGCCAATAAAGTTTATGCTTCATACTTCAATAATTGTGGATAGATTGTTACTTGTTCATGAGAAGTTATATGATGAAAAACTTGCTACTATGTTAATATTCATAATGCTCTCATGTTTGTATTTTGTTTTTATCGACACCTCTCTCTTTAATTATGTGGTCATTATTATCGAGATCGGCTTTCGTTTGAGGACAAGCGAGGTCTAAGCTTGGGGGAGTTGATACGTCCATTTTGCATCATGAATTCTTATTGATATTTATTTTATTATTGTCCAGTATTCCTCATTATGATACAATTCTTATGCCTTTTCTCTCTGAATATGCAAGGTACATCACAAAGAGGGAAATCACTGGAAACTGGAATTCTGGACCTAAAAACCAAGAAAACGGCGGAAAATTCACTTGACTCCAAATGACCAGAAACTTCACGGAGATTTTTTTGGAATATATAGAAATATTGGGCCAAAAATATACCAAAGGGGGGCCACCTGCTGGCCACAAGCCAACAGGGCGCGCCCACCCCCTGGGCGCGCCCTGTTACCTTGTGGGGCCCCAGTAGGTCTCCCAAACCCCCTCTTCTCCTATATGGTGTGTATTACCCAAGAAAATATCATAAGGATACTTTCGAGATGAAGCGCCACCATCTTGAGGCGGAAACCAGTGCAGAGGCCCTTTTGATCTCCGACAAAGAGATTCTGCCGGGAAAACTTCCCTCCGGGAGGGGGAGATCGAAGCCATCGTCATCACCAACGCTTCCTCCTTCGTGGGAGGACCAATCTTCATCAACATCTTCACCAGCACCATCTCATCTCAAACCCTAGTTCATCTCTTGTATTCAATCTTTGTCTCAAAACCTCAGATTGGTACTTGTGGGTTACTAGTAGTGTCGATTACATCTCGTAGTTGATGCTTGGTGGTTTACTTGGTGGATGATATCATGTTCAGATCCTTGATCTACATTATTACACCTCTGATCTTGAACATGTTGATGATGTGTGAGTAGTTACTTTTGTTCCCGAGGACGTGGGAGAAGTCTTGTTATAAGTAATCATGTGAAGTTGGTATTCGTTCGATATTTTGTGATGTGTATATTGTTGCTTCTCTTAGTGGTGTCGTGTGAACAACGACTACACGACACTTCACCATGCTATGGGACCCAGGGAAGGCATTGTGGAGTAACAAGTAGATGATGGGTTGCGAGAGTGACAGAAGCTTAAACCCCAGTTTTTGTGTTGCTTCATAAGAGGCTGATTTGGATCCACACGTTTCATGCTATGGTTAGATTTATCTTAATTCTTATTTCATAGTTGCGAATGCTTCCGAGAGGGGGTAATCATAAGTAGGTTGTTTGTTCCAGTAAGAACAACAACTTAGCACCGGTCCACCCACATACCAAATTATCAAAGTAACAAACGCGAATCAACTCAACATGATGAACATGACTAGACAAAAATTCCCATGTGTCCTCGGGAGCGCTTGCTTAATATAAGAATACTTTCATGCATGTCCTTTGCTACAAAAAGGATTGGTCTACCTTGCTGCACCTTTGTTACTATTGCTACTTTTCACTTGTTACGAATTACCTTGCTACAAACTATCCATCACTGTTATTTATAGCACTTGCAGAGAGTACCTTACTGAAAACTGCTTATCATTTCCTTCCGCTCCTCGTTGGGTTCGACATTCTTACTTATCAAAAGGACTACGATTTATCCCCTATACTTATGGGTCATCAAGGCGTTCCGTGCTGCCTCCTCCGCCAAGCGAGGGACCTCCACTGCTATGATGTACTCATGCGTTTCGTTCTCATAAATGAAATATCTTTGTTTGTTCTGAAAATCAAAGAGATCAGGCGCAGGCAACATAACACAGACAATACGATATTTGTTAAATGTTAAGTTGTAGTCATAATCCTGAGCCCTGTCTTTAATAAAGTCGTGGTGCTGCATCGCCTCAAAGTCTAAGTATCTATCAGGTAAAATAGGATCATTGGGTCGAGGCGAGACCCTTAGCCTTGCGGCCATGCGGGAGGCATAAATTCCCCCATACAGGTCACCATTCCCCGCGTTAAGATGCAACCTACGAGCAATAATTGCCCCAGATTATATTGTTTATCACCAGTTAAAGCGGTGTGAATAATGCTCAGGTCTGGAGCACATTGTGCACTACAATCTTGCTTGCCCACAATATATTTCACATTAAACAATACAAAGTAGCGAGGAGAGGGAGATTGAATAATTCTTCTTCTAGCCTACGTAACTCCTCTATCCTCACTACCGCATAAGCTCTCGAGGAATAAATTATAATCAGATTTTTGTGGTTTGCTAAGTGAGCCCCAAAATGGAAGTTTGCATGCATCACAGAATTCTTCTAAAGTCATACTATAGGATTTATCATAGAGATGAAACACAACTCTAGAAGTATGAGAGTGATACTCAAACCTTTGTGTGAATGAATTGGTAAGATTATAATGCTGGGCGCACTTATCTGCGAGGAACTCGGTGAGGTCGGTGTTATAAATATATTGATCAAATTCTTCTATAATACTGGCACCCATCATGAACTCATTACATGGCCAGCGACATGATTTAGCGTCGGCCATGCCCCCAAGCTTGCCCTTAGTTCGGCGTAAGCTTGCTGTACCGAACTTTCACTTGACGATTCTCCAGAGAAGAGCTCCTCCTAAAGAGGTTCATTTTCCTAAGAGTAAATTTCTGAAGTTTTTGGACCCCAAAATTATGTGAACAAAACTTTGTAAGATTGATAGCAACTACTCATATAGATGCCTAGAGGCCATATCAAGCATTCAAACTACATGGAACTCAAATAATTCAACATGCAAGCTCATTTTTAGTAGCACCAAGTGCAACAAAATATAAACCACTAAAGCAAAACCTAATTGGAGAAACGGTAGAGTCACATACCAAGGAGCAATCCCTCAAAACAGTTTTGGAAACGGAGTTCCGAGCAAAGAGATCGAAAATCTCAGGTTTGGGAGCTAGAACATGAGAGAGAGAGAGCAACCAGAATATTTTTCTATAGGAGGAATAAGGAGTGAGCCGAAGGGATAAGTGAGGGGGTCCTGTGGGGCCCCCAAGCCATCAGGGCGCGCCCAGGGGGTAGCCGCGCCCTGTTGGCTTGGCACCAACAGGTGCACCCCCCTGGGGTGTTTTCAGCTCCAATTTTTTTAAATATTTTAGAAAAATTCCTCCAGAATTTTTGTGGCAATCTGAGAACTTTTGTTTTGCGGTCATTTTAATTGCACAGGTAATTCAGAAAAGAGGATAACCATGGCAATTTTATTTTATTAAACTAAAAATAATAGAGAGTAAACTATAAGTACACAAGTTTGTGCTTACTAAATTCATCGACCACATGCCTCTCAAAAAGGATCCATCAATAAGGTTGATCAAGCCTTATTAACAAACCGTTTCTGATTGACATGAAACCGAAGAATCTTCGTATAACACTAGTTACCTTAATGGGGATTTGCATCTCCCCCACAATAAGATCATATTTCGTCTTGGTAGTAGGAAGAGGAAATTTAACCCCAAAAGTGATTGTGGCAATGATACGTCTCCAACGTATCTATAATTTCTTATTGTTCCATGCTGATATATTATCATTCTAGGATACTTTTTGAGTATTTATTTACCAATTTATATTATTTTTGAGCACTAACCTATTGACCCAGTGCCCACTGCCAGTTGCTGTTTTCTGCGTGTTTCTGTCTTTTCAGGTTTACAATACCAAACGAAGTCCAATTGCCCTGAAACTTTTTTATGATATTTTCTGGACCAAAAGAAGACCCGAAAGCTTCGGGAGAAGACTAGAGGCCGCACGAGGGAGGTCCCTCCCTGGTGGACCTCCTGGACCTGTTCTCTGGCCTATAAATCCACATACATTCCAAAAACCTTAGAGGGCACCCCGAAATACTTTTTCCGCCGCCGCAAGTCTCTGTTCCATCGTGATCCCATCTGGAGCTCCGTTCTGGCACCCTGCCGGAGGGGGCATCGATCATGGAGGGCTTCTTCATCAACCTTGCTGCCCTCATGATGATGTGTTAGTAGTTCACCACAGACCTACGGGTCCGTAGTTAGTACCTAGATGGCTCTCTCTCTCTCTTTCGATCTTCAATACAATGATCATCACATGTTCGCTTTGATCTATCCGATGTAATTCTTTTGTACGGTGCATTTGTTGGGATCCGATGAATTGTGGGTTTATGTTCAGATTATTCATGAAAAGATATTGAATACTTGCTAGTATTTTATTTGCATGATTGTTATAGCTTCGTAATCCTCTCCAATTTATTGAAATAGTTTGGCCAACTAGATTGATACTTCTTCGGTGAGAGGGATGCGTTGTAGTGGGTTCAATCTGGCGGTGCTCTATATCCCAGTGACAAAGTAGGGGACAAGACACGTCTTTGTATTTTTTCCACTAAGGATAAAACGATGGGGTTAGTTCATATTAATGGAATTCTCTTTGTCTACATCATGTCATTCTTCTCCAAGCATTACTCTGTTTTACTTAATACTCTAGATGCATGCTGGATAGCGGTCGATGGGTGGAGTAATAGTAACAGGTGCAGGCAGGAGTCGTATTATTTGCTTATGGACGTGATGCCTATATACATGATCATTTCCGTGAATATCACATAACTATGCGCTTTTCTATCAATTGGCCAACAGTAATTTGTTTACCCGTCGTATGTTGCCTACACGAGAGATGCCACTAGAGAAAACTATGGCCCCCGGGTCTATTCACTTATATATTTACAAATCCTATCATTACCTTGCTGCCATTATTCACTTTTTATTTTATTTTGCAATTTACAATTATCTACTATTATTTACACACTTCACTTTCTTGCAAATAACGAGTCCAAGGGGACTGACAACCCTCTTGCCCGTGTTGGGTGCAAGTGTTTGTTCTTTTGTGTGCAACCACTGAAAATGGTTGTTGATTGATATTCCTATTGGTTCGATAAACCTTGGTTCTTAACTGAGGGAAATACTTATCCGTATTGTGCTGCAATTACCCATTCCTCTTCACGAAAAACCCAACGCAGATCACAAGTATCAGGCAACTTGCTCAATGGCATTAATATTATTCACCGAAGCTTGTTTCTTCGGGAAGTGCACTGTATGTTGTTTGCCATTGACATGAAAAGTAACTTGCTTTTGTTGCAATCAAGAACAACCCCTGCAGTATTTAGAAAAGGTCTATCAAGGATAATCGACATGTTGTCGTCCTTGGGCATCTCAAGAATAACAAAGTCCGTTAAGATAGTAACATTTGCAACGACAACAGAAACATCCTCACAAATTTCAATATGTATAGCAGTGGATTTATCAGCCATTTGCAAAGATATTTCAGTAGGTGTGAGCTTATTCAAATCAAGTCTTTTATATAAGGAACACCGGCTCCTAGATCACATAAAGCAGTTTTAACATAGCTTCGTTTAATGGAGCAAGGTATTGTGCGTATACCCGGATCTCCCAACTTCTTAGGCTCTCCACCGTCAAAGGAATAATTAGCAAGCATGGTGGAAATCTCAGTTTCAGGTATCTTTCTTTTAGTAGTGATAATATCTTTCATGTATTTAGCATACAGAGGCATTTTCAAGATATCATTCAAGCGAGTGCGCAAAAAGATAGGTCTAATCATTTCAGCAAAGCGCTCAAAATTCTCCCCATCCTTACTCTAGAAGGCTTACGAAGGAAAGGCATGGGTTTTTGGACCCATGGTTCTCTTTCTTTACCATGTTTTCTAGCAACAAAGTCTCTCTTATCATAACTTTTATTCTTAGGAGATGGGTTATCAAGATCAACAACAGGTTCTATTTCCACAACATTATCATTTTCCTTATCATTACCTGGTGGAGCATCATCATGAGCATTATCATTATCGTTATCACTAGGTGAATGTTCATCACCAGATTGTGTCTCAGCATCAGAAATAGAAACATCATTATGACTCTTAGTAGGTTTTACTATAACAGGTTCACTAGAAGTATGCAAAGTCCTATCATCTTTCTTTTTCTTTTTCTTTTTAGTTGGACTAGGTGCATCATTATTAATTCTCTGAGAATCTCGTTCAATTCTTTTAGGATGACCTTCAGGAAAAAGAGGTCCCTGAGTCATTCTACCTCCTCTAGTCATTACTCTAACAGCATGATCATTCATTTCAGCAAGCAAATCATTTTGTGACTTAGAAACTTGGTCTAGTTGAGTGTGAACCATGGAAGCATGTTTACCTAGACCTTTGACATCATTAGCAATTCTAAACATCAAGTCACTCAGGCGATCAATCATCATAGCATTGCGTTGTAACTGATCCTTGACATAATTATTAAAATGTTCTTGCTTAACAATGTAATTATCAAATTCATCCATGCATTGACTAGGAGTCTTAGTATAAGGTATATCACTTTCCTCAAATCTACGAAGAGAAATTACCTCTATTACCTATGTAGGGATATCGAGTCCATGTATTTCTTCAATCGGTGGTAAATTCTTGACATCTTCAGGTTTAATACCTTTTTCCTTCATAGTTCTCTTGGCTTCTTGCATATCTTCTGGACTGAGGAATAGAATACCTCTCTTTTTTTGAATGGTTTCCGGCGGTGGTCAGGAAGTGTCCAATCATTAGCATTCTTCAGAATATTATTCAATAGTTCTTCAGCCCGTCCAATAGTTCGTTTCCTGAAAACACAACCAGCACAACTATCTAGGTACTCCCTAGAAGCATCAGTTAGTCCATTATAGAAGATATCAAGTATTTAATTTTTCTTAAGAGGATGATCAGGCAAAGCTTTAAGTAGCTGGAGAAGCCCCCCCCCCCCAAGCTTGAGGTAGATTCTCTTCTTCAGTTTGCACAAAGTTAAATATTTCATGTAAAGCAGCTTGTTTCTTATGAGCAGGAAAATATTTTTCAGTAAAGTAATAGATCATATCCTGGGTGCTACAAACACAACCAGGAGCAAGAGAAAGGAATCGATTCTTAGCATCACCTTTTAGTGAAAAAGGAAAAAGCTTAAGAATGTAAAAGTAGTGAATATTTTCCTCACGAGCAAACAAGGTGGCAATATCATGCAATTTAATAAGGTGTGCCAGAACACTTTCAGTTTCATAACCATGGAAAGGATCACATTCTACTATAGTAATTAACTCAAGATCAACAGAGAATTCATAATCCTTATCAGTAACACATATAGGGGAAGTAGCAAATTTAGGATCATGTTTCATTTTCTCCATCATAGATTTTTCTTTCAGTTTGCATAGCAGTTTCTTCAAATCATCTCTATCATTACAAGCAAGAAAGTCTCTAGCTATCTCCCCGTCCATAACATAACCATCAGGTACCTCGGGCATACCATATCTCTTAGAAGAGCTAGGCGTAATAGGTGAATCAAAGTGTTCATCAATTTCAGTACTCTCAAGTTCTCCAGCCTTAGCAATATGAGCATCAAGTAATTCATTCAGTGGCACAATTTCAGTTTCATCAAGCATAGTAGTAGCATCATCATTAATATCATCCATAGTAGAAGTAGTAGCATACTGAATAACATGTGGAGGTGTCATAAGCTAATTCAAAATAGTAGGTGAGTCAAATGCAGAGCTAGATGGCAGTTCCTTACCTTCCCTCGTCTTAGAGGGTACAATCTTAGTTCTGGTATCTTTCAGATTCTTCATAGTGACAATTAAGTATCCTTGGTGAACACAATAAATAGAGCTATGCTCCCCGGCAACGGCGCCAGAAAATTGTCTTGATAACCCACAAGTGTAGGGGATCGCAATAGTCTTCGAGGGAAGTATTTTAACCAAATTTGTTGATTCAACACAAGGGGAGCCAAAGAATATTTATCGGTCTTAGCAGTTGAGTTGTCAATTCAACCACACCAAGTGATTCTCTGTCACATAGATTTAGTAGCACGACAATATAGTAATAGGAACAATAATAGTAACAACATCAGTTTTGTAGCGATGGTAACAGTAGTAGCAGCAATACTAACAAGATTCAGTATGCAAAAGTGTAGGCCATGGATTGGTGATGGATAATGATTTCGATGACATTCATCATGTAAAATTTACACACCAGAGTGACACAAAACTAGCTCCAATTCATCAATGTAATGTAGGCATGTATTCCGTATATAGTCATACGTGCTTATAATAAGAACTTGCATGACATATTTTGTCCTACCCTCCAGTGGCAGCGGGGTCCATAAGGAAACTAAGGGATATTAAGGCCTCCTTTTAATAGAGAATCGGAACAAAGCATTAACACATGGTGAATGCATGAACTCCTCAAACTATGGCAATCATCGGAAAGAATCCCAATTATTGTCACCTTGGGGTATGCGGATCATGACACGTAATAGGTCCATACAACTTGCAAGATAGGATCTAAAACACTCTCATATTCATGGAAACATAATAGGTTCAAATCTGAAATCATGGCACTCGGGCCCTAGTAACAAGCATTAAGCATAGCAAAGTCATAGCAACATCAATCTCAGAACATAGTGGATACTAGGGATCAAGCCCTATCAAAATAACTCGATTACATGATCAATCTCATCAAATGCCATCACCGTTCAGCAAGCCTACGAAGGAATTACTCACTCCCGATGGTGAGCATCATGGGGGTGTTGATGAAGAAGAGTTGGTGATGACGACGACGACGAATCCGCCTCTCCGGAGCCCCAAACGGACTCCAGATCAGCCCTCCTGAGGAAGAACATGAGGTGGCGGCGGCTCCGTCTCGTAAAACGCGATGAAAACGTCTTTCCTATTTTTTCTCCGAAAATAGGAATTTATAGGACTGGAACTAGGGTCTGCGGAGCCACCAGGTGGCCCCAAGCCATCAGAGCGTGCCCAGGGGGGGGTGGCCGTGCCCTCTTGTCTTGGCAGCCATAGGTGGCCCCCCTTCGGTGGATCTTCGCTATAATATTTTTTATATATTCCAGAAAAATTCTCCAAAAAGTTTCGTCCAATTCCGAGAACTTTTATTTCTGCACAAAAACAACACCATAGTAGTTCTGCTGAAAACAACGTTAGTCAGGCTTAGTTTCATCCAAATCATGCAAATTAGAGTCCAAAACAAGAGCAAAAGTGTTTGGAAAAGTAGATACGTTGGAGACGTATCGATCGTTGATTTTTGTTTCTGCATGGGAAGGACCCACTCATGTGACATTGCTCCGCATGCGTTCAAGCTCCTTCTTAAGGCTTCAGATCTCCCCTTTGACGCTACCAAATGTAGACTTTGACCACTCACCCAGGTTGCTTGCTAGGGCATCAAGTTTGGCCCGAGCCTCGGTAGCCGACGGACTGTGACCGTCGGGTTGCCATGAATTTTGAACTGTAGCCTTGAGATCTTAGTGTGTATCCCACATAACCTCGTAACGAAATAAATTCTCATGCCTCTTCCCAACTGGTGGATGAGTGAGCTGTAGTAAGAGAGGAGAATGATCTGAGGTTGCCACTGTGAGGTGCTCAACCATAACAGCGGGGAATTGTGCACACCATTCGGGGGTGCCGAGGGCTCTGTCTAGGCGGACGGGGTGAACGTGCCTCCTGCGACTTTCCTCTCAAAGATCCATCTCGCCCCCTTGAAGCCAAGGTCAACCAGTCCACACACATCAACATCATCCCTAAACCCTTGAATCCGAGCTTGACTTCTATTGCCAACTCCATCATGTTCATCATGCCTCAAAATTTCATTGAAGTCTCCCATGCATACCCATGGAAGGTTTTGTAACATGGAAAGGTTTTTCATTGTATCCCAAGTATGGTGACGAAGGTGGGTCTGTGCATCACTATAGAAGTAAGAGAGCCTCCACGGTTCACCACCTAAATCACTGATTTTTGTATCTATGTGATACTTTGAGTAACCCAAAATCTCGACCTTTATATCATTATTCTAGAACAAAGCTAAACCTCCACTTCTACTAGAGGAACCAACAGCAAAAGCATTATCAAAACCTAAAGTACTCTTTAAATTTTTTAGGTCTTTCTCCGCTAATCCGAGTTTCAACAATGCCGAGTACTCTAGGGGCAAACTTTTTCGCGAGTTCGCGCAACTCTTTAATTGTCGGGGCGTTGTCAATCCCACGACAATGCGGTCCTCCGCCGAGGAGGCCGCCGATCTCGCATCAAAGTTCTTGCTCCCTGCTGGGGTCTTCTTGGATCCACCATTGCTATTTTTCTCATTTTGCAGAGCAGTTCTAGACCTCTTGGGGCCTCGTTTTGATGGAGGGCTTGGAGGTATAGCTCCTTCACCTGACCTGGGCACGAGGGCGAGCTCCTTCCCTACAGTAGCTATATGTTCGGACGCCCAACCACCTGATCCGAAGACCGTTTGCGGTTGGCGTCCGCTGCATCCATATGAACATGTTCCATCTCGCGGGTTGCCTGATCATCAGCCCCCGATCCCATATCATCTCCCTCCTCGCCAGCATGCATCTCTTGCTTCTTGGCCTTTTGGTTGTTGTAACGACGACAAGTACCCCAAGCAGTAGTAGCCGGTGCATGCAGATTTTTGAAAGTTAGAGTAGTTGGCGGGCGAACCCCGCCCCCATGCTCTTTGAACTCATGACCCATCATATCGCAAACTTGGCACTAGTTTGGCAGCCGCTCATATTTCACCGCGAAGATTTCCCTCTCTCCTCCATGGATCAATGAGGTAGTTTTTTTCAAAGGATTACGCAGATCCAGGCGCACCCTAACTCTGTAGAAATTACCTTCGATATCAAAGGAAGATGGCTCCGAGTCCACAAACTCGCCCACTTTTGAAGCCAAAGCTTTCACGTGATATGCTATGGGGAGATCGATGATGCGTGCCCATATCTCAAATTTGTACAACTCAATTGATGATGGCTTGGAGTATCCATCCTATGGCGAAATGATCACGGGATTGCCCCTAAAATGCCACGGACCACCCTGAGTAACCCTCTCCCAGTCACCAAGACAATTGAATTGCATCATGAACATATTTTCCTCCAATGTCTTGATCTTGACCTCCCTAGCCCGATCCCACACAGTCTTCATATTGCGAAAGAACTAGTAGGATCCGAATCCTTTGTCCATGTGAACACGAACAAGGATCATCCACCGGATATCCTCCTCCGACAGGGTGTCCGATTCCTCAAAGACCACATCATCGAGGTCGTCTTCCTATAAGGCGAGTTCCTTCATGAGATCCTCCACTTTGCTCTTCCCTTTAGCTCCTGACGCCGATGATTCCTCGTGGCGTGCCATGATCGCGATCAGTACAAGATCAATCTCTCGGTGGACCAAAAGAAAGACCACAAAACCCTAACCCCTCCCTAACTCACGGACCTTACCAAGGCCGGGCAGCAGTCCAAGACTACCCCCTTAATCAGCCCGAGTAAGGATAACCGGAATCTGGATATGAGAAGGACCAAACTATCTCAACGTTGTAGGCGGCAACGAGAGGAGCAAACCCTAACGAGAGGGAAAAAAGTTAGACATGGGGCTAGATGAGCCGAAGAAAGAAGGGTGATCAGCCCCAAAGTAAGCCTGTTAACTCCAGGTGAGCATTACCCAAGCCCAAGCCCAAGCGAAACGCCACAGGTCGTATGGCCGCAGCAAGTCTGGATGCCCCGCAGTAGCGGCAGCCTTTCCAGCGACTCACGCATCGCCGTTGCCATCTCCACCGACCCCCCCCCCCCCACCGACCCCCCCCGCCACCGCAATGGCCGCCGGCGGCAGCGGAGGTGGCGGAGACATCGGGGCTGATTCCGAGCGGCGCCTCAAGAAGGCCATGGACAAGCTATACCACTTCCCCAAGCCCAAGCCTAACCCCAGCCCCGGCTCCAAACCCTCCTCCTCGTCCACTCCCAGGTTAGCTCCAGGCTCCCAGCTTCTCCTCTCGCTTTAGTCCCTTTGTGTGGCTGTGAAGTGATTTTGATCTGATCTGGTGTGGCAGCTCATGGAGGGCGGGGAAGGCGGCGGATGCCGGGAGGAGGTTCGGGGTTGTGCGGGGGTCGCGGCTCCCGCCGCAGATGGCCGCCATGTCAGCGATGTCTCCCCCTCCGCCGTGCCGCCCGTGGGATCGCCGTGACCTTGTGCGGCGGCTCTCCTCATTCAAGGCCATGACATGGTTCGCAAAGCCCAAGGTACACCCAGTTTAACCCTTCGTGTTCATTGCACTGCGTACCTTCTCTGCATTGGTTGGTGAATTTGGTGACTTGAGGGTGTCGCTTCCCACTGCTTTAGGAAATCTCTTGCTCGCAGCGAAGATGGTAATGAAGATGATTTTGCTTGCTATCTAAGAGATTGATGGTTCATAAGTGGAAACTTCTAGAACAAAACGGATGTTTGCTGTGATTTCTCTTGATAGACTGGTTAGAAATATGACTGGAGGCTTGTATGTCCTGCGCTTGCATAAACCCTGTTTGTGGCGGTGCCTATGTATTATCGTCCAATTATGGATGCACTCGGTTCACTAATCTTCCAATTATGGAGGAATTCAGTTCACGAATGGATATTTGTTCACTTCGATTGACAAAATCGGAAGGAGCTACATTTCAGCTGAAGCATGCCATTCTTTTTCGTTGAGGGCTGATAGCAGTTACCTTTTTCAGGTTGTTAGTCCTGTTAATTGTGCTAGGAGAGGGTGGACTAATGTTGAACCGGACATTATAACGTGCGAGGCATGTGGGGCACGTCTCCTCTTTTCCTCTCCTTCCGCGTGGACACCACAGCAAGGTGCGTGCATTATTTTGTTTACCCCTGGGCTTTGTCTCAAGCTATGAGTGGATAAGGCAATTCTCTTATTCTTCTCTCGAAACAATTAAATGAAACATGCACATGCTTTTTTGTGGACTTAATATCGAGCAATTTAGTGTTTTAAGATTCAAGAGATGCTGATTTATTTGATTAACATTGCTTGTGTTCCAATTTTCTCTTGTGAGAGACTTGCATGCGGGCATCGCTGACTTCCTAGATTTGATCACACCATTTATATTCATTTTTTTACATTGAGATTTTTCTTTCCTTGCAGTTGAAAAGGCTGCTTCTGTTTTCAGCTTGAAGCTGGACACTGGACACAAACTACTCTGTCCATGGATTGACAACATATGTGATGACTCACTTGCCTTATTTCCACCCACGCCTCCTCCTGTTTTAGTTGAGAACTACTACGAGTGCTTCTCATCTCTGCTGCGGCATTCATCACTTCCAAGAATTTCACTCTCTTCTCTGGATATCATGAGGAAGTGGAGTCCACAGCTAGAACAGTTCCTATTGGAGCCGTTCTCTTCATCAGTTGTCCTTAAAGGGGGATTTATGCTTACTGAAGACTCAACTATTAGGGATCTAGATGGCACTTTTCAAGATGCTGGCATATATTATGAGGTCAGATTTTGACACGTAATTACTCATCTCTTTGTGGAGTTTATTGCCTTGGGATTTGTCTTTGCCATGTCATAATTCTTGTATTTATTACTTTGTTTTTGTTAGTTTTTTCTAAGTGATCAATTCAGACATCTAGGTGACACATATGTAACTGAATAAATTCTGCTTAGCCCTTGATTTGCGCTCACTGTATAGCATGTTCAACAGTTCATACCTAATCTCCAGTTGCACAATGCACTGAAAAAGATTGTTGTCTTTCTAACAACAATAACAACAACAACAACAACAAAGCCTTTAGTCCCAAACAAGTTGGGGTAGTCTAGAGGTGAAACCCATAAGATCTCGCGACTAACTCATGGTTCTGGCACATGGATAGCAAGCTTTCACGCACCCCTATCCATGGCTAGTTCTTTGGTGATGCTCCAATCCTTCAGATCTCTCTTTACGAACTCTTCCCATGTCAAGTTCGGTCTACCCCGACCTCTTTTGACATTATCAGCACGCTTTAGCCGTCTGCTATGCACTGGGGCTTCTGGAGGCCTGTGCTGAATATGCCCAAACCATCTCAGACGATGTTGGACAAGCTTCTCTTCAATCGGTGCTACCCCAACTCTTATCTCGTATATCATCATTCCGGATTCGGTCCTTCCTTGTGTGGCCACACATCCATCTCAACATGCGCATCTTCGCCACACCTAACTGTTGCACATGTCGCCTTTTAGTCGGCCAACACTCAGCGCAATACAACATTGTGGGTCGAACCGCCATCCTATAGAACTTGCCTTTTAGCTTTTGTGGCACTCTCTTGTCACAGAGAATGCCAGAAGCTTGGCGCCACTTCATCCATCCGGCTTTAATTCGATGGTTCACATCTTCATCGATATCCCCATCCTTCTGCAACATTGACCCCAAATATCGAAAGGTGTCCTTCCGAGGCACCACCTGCCCATCAAGGCTAACATCCTCCTCCTCCTCATGCCTAGTAGTACTGAAAGTGCACCTCATGTACTCGGTTTTAGTTCTACTAAGTCTAAAACCTTTCGATTCCAAGGTTTGTCTCCATAACTCCAACTTCCTGTTGACCCCCGTCCGACTATCATCGACTAGCACCACATCATCCGCAAAGAGCATACACCATGGGATATCTCCTTGTATATCCCTTGTGACCTCATCCATCACCAAGGCAAAAAGATAAGGGCTCAAGGCTGACCCCTGGTGCAGTCCTATTTTAATCGGGAAATCATCGGTGTCACCATCACTTGTTCAAACACTTGTCACAACATTATCGTACATGTCCTTGATGAGGGAAATGTACTTTGCTGGGACTTTGTGTTTCTCCAAGGCCCACCACATGACATTCCACGGTATCTTATCATAGGCCTTCTCCAAGTCAATGAACACCATATGCAAGTCCTTCTTTTGCTCCCTGTATCTCTCCATAAGTTGTCGTACCAAGAAAATGGCTTCCATGGTCGACCTCCCAGGCATGAAACCAAACTGATTTTTGGTCACGCTTGTCATTCTTCTTAAGCGGTGCTCAATGACTCTCTCCCATATCTTCATTGTGTGGCTCATCAGCTTAATTCCACGGTAATTAGTACAACTCTGAACATCCCCCTTGTTCTTGAAGATTGGTACTAATATACTCCGTCTCCATTCTTCTGGCATCCCGTTTGCCCGAAAAATGAGGTTGGAAAGCTTGGTGAGCCATACTATCGCTATGTCCCCGAGGCCTCTCCACACCTCAATGGGGATACAATCAAGGCCCATCGCCTTGCCTCCTTTCATCCTCTTTAAAGCCTCCTTGACCTCCGACTCCTGAATTCGCCGCACAAAACGCCTGCTAGTATCATCAAAGGAGTCGTCCAGTTCAATGGTAGAGCTCTCACTCTCCCCATTGAACAGCTTGTCAAAGTACTCCCGCCATCTATGCTTAATCTCCTCGTTCTTCACCAGGAGTTGATCTGCTCCGTCCTTGATGCACTTGATTTGGTCAACATCCCTCGTCTTCCTCTCTCGGATCTTGGCCATCTTATAGATGTCCCTTTCGCCTTCCTTCCTGTCTAACCGCTGGTTGAGGTCCTCATACGCTCGACCCCTTGCTTCACTCACGGCTCGCTTTGCAGCCTTCTTTGCCATCTTATACTTCTCTATGTTGTCTGCACTCCTATCTAGATATAGGCTCTGAAACAATCTTTCTTCTCCTTAATTGCCTTCTGGACATTATCGTTCCACCCAGTGGCGGAGGACGAAAAAAAATTGAGGTGTGGCGGACTAGCACCAAAAAATGAGACTCAAAACCGAAGCAGAACACTCTATCAATGCACACTGATACTCCTATTTTTATGTGATTCTAAGCATAATAACCTAATACTCCTGGAACGGAGAGAGTACATGAAAGTGTAAATTTAGCTAGAAACAAAGTAAAAACATACCGCTAATAAAGCTTTAACAGCGTCCAGAACACAGTGCACTGCCCTTCTTTAAAAAATTCTGAAATTATACAAATCCCCTTCGCCTTTGCTAGTTCTTTCCCCTCCATCTTCTCTTTTTCCCCTCGATAATACTAGAGCAACGGACGATTACAGGCATTTTACTTGCTCCTTCCAAACTAATTAACCTCCCCCCCCCCCCCCCCCCCCTGATTTTCAGGGGGGTGGGGCTCTTCCTCTCCCTAATCCCAATCAAAGGATGCCACATGTACCTGTCCGTTGAACCTGTCAAAATCTGTCCGTGTGTCTAGCATCGCTCTTTTTCCCTTGACCGGCAAGTTGGCAGCACGCCCCGCCACCTGCCAATGCTTGCTCCCTGCCGACCGCCGTCCGTCCGCTTGTCCACCGATGCTGCACTTTAGCCGCTAGCGCTAGACGTGTGTCGCATATTGTGACTTGTGAGCGCCGTCCGCCGGCCCCGCCGCTCCTGCTGGCCTCTGCAAGCTGCTAGGGTTGGTGTCGTGCGCGTGGTGCTGTGTACGAATAAAGCCGTCGAACAACGAACTGGCTGGCTGGTGGAAACGCTCCTGCCTTCGTGCGTTGGAGGAGAAGGATTGGTGCGTACGACCCAAATATGGTGGCTGCTCACGGCCAGCAATACACCAGGCCTTTGCCTTTTCTTTTCCAGCGATTTTTGCACGTACTAGCGATCGATCTAAGCACCATGCATGCGTATATACCTACAGGTAATTTTTTTTGGCAGGAAATCAAGGTAGGGCGGGTGCCCCACCTCGCCCTACTGGGAGCTCCGCCTGTGGTTCCACCACCAGGTATCTTTCGCTTCGCTTCTAGTTCCCCTGGACACTCCAAACTCCTCAGAGGCCACCTTACGAATGCAAGTCGCTATCTTCATCCACATGTCTGCATCACCTCCTTCCTCCCAAGGGCCCTCCTTAATGACCCTCTCCTTGAACGCCTGAGCTACCCCTCCTTAAGCTTCCACGACTTTGTTCTAGCGACTTTGGCACGCTTGTCCCGCTGGACACGAATCCGAAAGCGGAAGTCAGCAACGACAAGCTTATGCGGAGGGACAACACTCTCTCCAGGTGTCACCTTACAGTCTAGGCATGCACGCCTGTCTTCTCTTCTCGAGAGGACGAAATCAATCTGGCTAGTGTTGACCACTACTGAAAAGTCACTAGATGTGATTCTCTCTTCTTAAAGAGGGTGTCGGCTACGATCATGTCGTAGGCTAACGCAAAGCTTAAGACATCTTCTCCTTCTTGATTCCTGATGCCATAGCCAAAGCTCCCATGCACCCCTTCAAAACCTGTGTTAGATGTGCCCACGTGGCCATTGAGATCTCCTCCTATGAAGAGCCTCTTGCCAATCGGTACACTCCTAACCATGTCCTCCAGGCCTTCCCAGAACTCCCTCTTGGTGTTCTCGTTGTGGCCTACTTGCGGGGCATACACGCTGATAACGTTGAGAACTAAGTCCCCAACTACCAGCTTGACCAGGATAATCCGGTCCCCATGTCTCTTGACGTCTACCACTCCATACTTGAGGCTCTTGCTGATCAAGATGCCTACTCCATTTCTGTTTGCAACCGTCCCCGTGTACCACAACTTGAAGCCGGTACCCTCCACCTCCTTCGCCTTCTGTCCCCTCCATTTGGTCTCTTGGACGCAAAGGATATCAACACCTCTCCTCACCGCTGTATCAACTACCTCCCAAAGCTTACCTGTCAGAGACCCTACGTTCCAGCTACCTAAGCAGATCCTCCTAGGCTCGGCTAGCTTCCTTACCCTTCGCACTCATCGAGTCAAATGTGAAGACCCTTGCTCATTTTCCACTACACCCAGGCGCTGATGTAGCGCGCCACTAAGGATGCGACAACCCGATCCTCGCTCACTTGCCACCGTATCCAGATCACGATACGGCGCGCCACCTGGGGGGTGACGGTCCAGCCCTTGCCCATTTTCCACCACACCCGGGTTCCGATGTGGCGCGTCGCTGAGAGGGTTACGACCCAACGAAAATCTTTTGGCGCGTCGACTGAGATTGTTGTCTTTCTAAAAAAAGAGAAAAAGATCTGTGTCCCTCCTCCCTTAGTCCTGTCATAACTTTCTAAAGGAATGCCTATTGCTATTAGGAAAACTTGGATATGTACCTTTGTTGGCGAAAGCCTATACCTAGAAGTGTTGTCATGTGATATTGAAAACCCTTTGTGTAGTCTTGGTAAAATTAACCACAAAAGACATTTAGTTTCCAACTTGATAACTGGTTAGTAACTTAATTTCTTCTTCTTACAATTTGATTTGCCTGATCTCTGTTGGCAACATATCCTCGTGTTTAGCTAGGTGTTTCAAATTGCTTTCAGTAGATATCTTGAATAGTTGGATTGCTGATAAATATTGTGTATTTTCAGTTTACATTTTCGATGCACATATTCTTCTGCATCAAATTATAAGTATCTGCGGTTGAACTTAATGCATAACTGGCTACCAGGCACTCAAGATAATAAGCTTATGTGGATGGGAACCACGCCTACTTCACTATGCTGTTGATTGTGCAACCAAATCTCACCCAGATGCAAGCTCTACCTCCATAATTGCCCAACCAGAGCAAATGAACAACAAACTGGAAGATCGGGTCGTAATTTACTCACACAAGGAAGTCGATGATTCTCCAGCAATCCCAGATGCTAATCAGGGAGATCAACATTATGATCCATCATCTGTTGTTTTAGATTGTCAGTTTTGTGGAGCCTGTGTTGCCTTGTGGCGTTTTTCACTTGTAGAACGACCTCTTCAACTCTTTAAACTTGTATCAGATTCGAATACACAAGATGAGCAAAATAATGGGCATGCCAACCTAGTCAGTGGAGTGGAACCTTCAAAGTCTGCAAATGTTGGTTTTAATTTCACCATTGCTGGTGGTCCTCCGCCTACTAGACAAAGTTTTCGACCAAGAGTTTCATTTCCTGTTGTCAGTCGACACTTGAAAGCTGACTTGAACTCCTGTGGAAAATCGTTTTCATCCGGAAGTGATAGAGACATTGTTTCTGTTGCTTTGCATGCTTCAGGGCCCATGAAGCGCAAACGAAGCATGGATAAGCTTCATATGCTGGAAGGCATAAACACAATCTCCAATGATGTTGATACATCGGCCAAAGGGGTGCATCAGGATCATGAAGGTGATAATTCTGAAAAGCAGATTGCAAACTTGGGAGTAAGCACGGATCAAATTCAAGGGTGTTCACTTTCAGATACAACTAAGGAGACCAATATGGAAGAAGTTTCCAATGGAGAACCAG
This sequence comes from Elymus sibiricus, assembly GCA_039707655.1. Classification (NCBI taxonomy): domain Eukaryota; kingdom Viridiplantae; phylum Streptophyta; class Magnoliopsida; order Poales; family Poaceae; genus Elymus; species Elymus sibiricus. Next base: position 280,333,522 of record CM077667.1, read on the forward strand.
AATCAGGTGTTGCCACAAGCAGAAGTATAACGAGCACAAACTTGAAACTTGATCAACATGGAATAGATCCTAAGTTTTCACCTGTTGAGGGTACGAGAGAAGAACCTACTAATGACCGGAACTCTGTGCAGACACATAGAAACATGTCCAAGCCAGTTGAGGTTGGCACAATCAAAAAATCGTCCACCAACATGGAAAAAGGTGTACAGCCAGCAGGTAAGGAATTCATTTATGTTTCTTTTTCTTTAATAGTTACTTAATTAACAATAGGTTGGTTGCTAAGTATTCTGAGTTGCTGGTACAATTTGAGGAATATAAGGGAATAAGGAAGTACTTAAACATAAAGTTGAAGGGAACGAAAATGTAGGGGAGTAGGAGTAACTTGTTGTCAGAGTTGGGAACTTCTAACAACAGTTAGCATATTGAATGACTGCTTTCGTAGGAGAGCTGCTTAACAGAACAGTTAAACACATACTGATGTACGACGATTGTTTTGTTCTTGCCCCCTTTTGTGGAGGTGAAAATTAGTTATTAATTGCTACTACCTCTGTCCCTTAATATAAGACGTTTTTGCAGTTCAGAGGGAGTACTTTATTAGGATATTGCCTGAGACAGACTACACACACATAATGTTTTGAAATTTCTATTGACTGCTCTCATAACAGGAAAAAAACAAGGCCTGTATGACCAAATGAATGAGTTTGATCCTATCAAGCAGCACCGGACATTCTGCCCTTGGATATCCCCTGATGACAGTGATGCCTTGCCGGGATGGAGGCTGACTCTTTCGGCTTTACTTGCTCAGGATAAAAGAGGAGATGGAGATTCACAATTGGAGACTAAGCTCAGCCTTCTCAATGAGGTAATGTACTTTTCTTGAGTCTTGTCTAGTTTCTTTTGAACCGTGACCTCAGAGTTGGTTTCTGTAATTTCAGGAGGATGATCCCGTTACATCTGTTAGAAAGCTTTTCATGACACCGCCTTCCAAGAAGCCGAGGATACATCAAGGAGAGAAGAGCTGAGAACCGTATTGGTTTATGCCGAAATTCGAGTTGGTTCCCATTCCCGGTGCCATGTCAATGTCTGCAACTAGAGTATCAGATCGACAGAAGCATTTGTGCCTAAAACCGTTGGGCGCTGTACGAAGTGTTGGGGATGGGAACAAGAAAAAGGGAAACAGGAGTTGTGTTTGGGAGAACTGTTCAGGACAATATGGCACCGGGAATTTCCTACAAGACAATTCATTGGTCATCTGTTCATGTTATGGTGATTAAAGAAATCTGGAGGGCATTGCGCATTCATCTCCTCTACCCCGTCTGTTGCACATGGCCGTATCCTACAGAATTTTGTACTAGCTTAGTAGTGGTGTCATTTGCTGTTCAGCACCTGTAAACTGTAGATTCTGAATGTATTTTTTGAGCTGCATAACTGTTAGTTTGACCGCTTACCTGCGTCGAATGGAAATGTAAGAACTGAATGTCCAAACGCCTGTATCAGCTTGATTAATTCCCCGAACTAGAATCCGATTCGCTGGGCCTTGGCACCAGAATTGCAGTTATGTCTTCCTGTTGAAGATAACGAACAACATGTTGCATGGGCTCTTCATGCGAGTTACATGCTGTATTACGTAGAACAAGTAGCTTAGAACAACAACGCCGATTGCATCGTTTGTATCAGTGCTCATGAACTCATGTCGAATCAAAATGGTTGACCCAGTCAAGATTAGTTGATCCAATTCTAAATTGAAGACCTCAATTAATTGCGGGGCTTTAAAAATTAGTGAGCATAGTATATTTACTAGAAGGGTTGGACGCGCTTTGCTACGTCGTTGGTGTTGTTGGGCTTTTTAAAGAAACACTCTGTTTTTTGACACTCCGTTTCAAAAATAAGATGTATTACTTTTTTGAAAAGTCGAACCTTTTAAATTTGATCAAATTTGTAGAGAGATTTATTAAAATCCATAATATTGAATTGGAATGATTTGATTCATCATGAAATGGATTTTCATACTTTTTTGTTTAATATTATGGATGTCGGTATTTTTACTCTGAATTGATCAAAGTTAAAGAAATTTGACTTTCCAAAAATAATACCCGTTATATTTTGGAGGGGTGGGGGAGATGATGGAATGTGTTTTCTTTTTATTTATATAATGTGTTGATTTGATGGGCCTTTCGTGGTGTGATTCCGCGTTATCCGCTACCAAGCTATATTTACGTGATTCTTAAAAAAAAGCTATATTTACATGGATAATTTCTGCATCGGTGACTACATGTACTATATTGATGCTACAATATCACATGCTGACTCTTCTTTTTTAGATGGTGGGAAGGTATGCGAGATTCATATGTTTTTATAGGCCGGTTGCTGCTGATAGGCCGGTTGCTGCTGATTGATTTGAAAAATCGTTAGCCCGGTCAAAATTGTAAACCAAATCCAAAATTGAATAACTCAAGTGAATGAAAGAAATTCAAAATTAGTAGAGATAGTGAACTAAAAGAATTGAATGGAAGAGCTTGAGAAATTGTTGACCGGTCAAAATCGAGTGATCCAATTGTAAATTGAATACCTCGATTAATTGCGAGGCCTTAAAAGTTAGTAAGCATAGTGTATAGTATAAAACAATTGAATGATAAAGCTTTGCGAAAATGTTGATCCGGTAAAAAATTGGGTGACCCAATTCTAATTGGAGACCCCAATTCAACGTGGGCTCTTTAAAACTAGGGAGCTTAGTGTTATAGAGGATAGATAGATAGATAGATTATTTGGTTTGGCCCATGAGGAAGATGGTGTTTTCTTCTTTCTATAATGTGGTGTTTTGTTGGGCTTTCTTAACAGTGTGATTATGTGTTATCTACTAATCAACTCATACTTATGATGGAAACTTTCTTGCGTTGGTGGCTGAATGTATTATATTGATGCTACAATGTCACATGTTAACGATTCTTTTTTCAAGATGGTGAGAGGATGTGCAGGTCTGATGTGTTTTTAGGCTGGTTGCTCCTGATTAATTCGAGAAATCATTGACCCAGTTAAAATCGTGATTAAATCCAAAATTACTTACCTTAACTGAATGAGAGAGCTACTTGAGGAATCATTGAAACGGTCAAAATCGTAAATCAAATCCAAATGTAACACCTCAATTGAATATGAGTGCTCTAAAATTAAGTAGCATAGCGTATTAGATATTGTTGAATTGGTCAAAATCGGGTGACCGAGTGGGACCTTACATAGTGAAGTAAAATTGATTGTAAAGCCTTAAAAATTAGGTAACGTAGTGTATTTACTAGAAGGTTTGGGCGCTCCTTGCTGCAGCGATGAATTTTAATAATTTTTTTTACATTCTCTGTTTCAATATATAAGGGTATTAGTTTTTTGAAGTGTCTTAAGTTTGACCAAATATGTAGAGAAATATATCAATATATATAATATAAAATTGGTATTATTAGATTCGTCATGAAATGAATTTTCATATTTTATTTATCTAGTATTGTGGATGTCAATATTTTGGAGTTGAGGGAGTATTTTTTTTTATCATAGATCTGATCCTTTTAGGGGAATATAAAAAACTTCAGGTTACACGACTGATGCAAGTTGCAGGTTTATCGGCCTATATGGCCCAACTCAAACGTTCAACATCAGGAAGGCCTGCTGTCAACAAAGAAAAAAAAAGAAAAAAACATCAGGAAGGCCTCTTGTGGCCAAATCCCTAACCTTCCTAACGCGTGGAGCCCGACGCGGCGACGACCGGCGGCGGCGTGCAGCCGGCGGGACACATCTTGTTCCTCGTGACGGTGATTCGCGGCGAGCGTCCTGCGCAAGGAAGGGGATAGCGGCAAGTTCGCGACCTCAGACCTTGTAACTTCACAGCGGCTGGCAGCCAGCGCCAGGTCCTCCGGTCTCCGGCAGCATGCGACCTGTAATCCCAGGAGTGGCACCGGCTCTCAAGTGAGAGCATCAAGCGAGCACTCCAGCATCCTCCTATTCAAGCTTGAGTGCCCGACCTGATCACCGTGAGTTTTATTTGAACCCCCTTTCGGTTTTGTTTTCATACCTGCAACCCAGATGTCACAGTTTATAGATTACTGATGGATTTGGCATGTTCAAAACCGGAAGAATACCAAATTGAGAGACAACTTAAAACCGAACTTCTTAGAAAACCTCTGTCCCAAACCTCTATATTTGATGTATAACTTCAAGTCTTCAACCTTGCCATGTTTGGCGTCAATCCTACAGGAAATCGAAAAGGAAAACATTGCCAGGTGAGAGCAGATAGAGGGGCATACCGTTCAGATCAGGCTCTGTATTTCCCCCCTCATGCTTCTGAATTGTTTGTAGAAAATTGTAAGAAACTTTAAATATATATGTGTTTCCACCTCTGCAGTACTGTACAACCTCTAAGCATGTGGTGTTTCGGCGTAATTACAATTTAGCCTTCTACCTTTGTTGCATGGTCGCTAGTTTTCTTTTTCATGCGAATACTCAAGAATCTAGACGTGCATTGTTGTTTAATCTGTCAAGACTATGTAGATGCAGAAACTTTGCCTTTCCCAATTAGTGTCTATGACAACTGGTTATGTTAGTGGCATCAGCAATCACCCAAGAATTTTAAGTATGCAGAAACATTCTAGGATAATGATCTAGTTCCTGATGGCTGCATCAATGCTGGCTCTGTTGGACTGTGTTTGTCTTTACTTAATTTATTTTCTTTTAATACCAGTGTCTAGCTGCTGTGAAATGGACATTTTGTATCAATGCAAGGAGATCTTAAAGATTCAGAAGTTTAGGCGCTTGGCGTCTTATGCTGGATTCTATTCCTTCACTACCCTGGTTACCTATGCTTACACAAGCAATACATATGTCATTGCTGAATTACCCTTCTTTCCACAGTTGCAAAATCTTGTGACTTGTTCTTTACCGCCGAAATTCTTCTCTCTCTGAGCTTACTGCAGGACAAGAGCTGGCATTTCGAGGGCCGATCAGTATTATGCTTCCTACCCTTCTGGCACTGAACTACTAACTGACACTGCAAAGGTATGTAAATAAATTTTCATTTCGTGTACCGTGTCAGTTGCCCACGTGTTCCAGAGAGGTAATATCTGATATTTTTGGGGTCGTTTGCAGCTTTACAAAGCCGCATTAGGTAATTGTTTTGAGATAGACGACTGGGGTCCAATAGAATTCTCCATCATGGCAAAACATTTTGACCGGCAAGGCAAACCACCATATGCTTACCATCCTGTAAGTGTCTTAATATTTTCAAATATGCATTGGAAAACAAATACTCTTCTTTGCTTGGATTAATTTCTCCCGCATGGTTTGCAAGTTTTATATTGGCTTTGTTCTTTGTTTTTCAGCAATACATGTCGCACCTTCTATTCCATGGCCAACTCGATGGAAGTGGTTAACTGTCGGATGTGTTTCAGTTGACTCTTGTGAGGCCTTGGTCTGCCAACTATAAGCACCATATCAGGTCTTGTAAAAAATGATGTTTTGATTGGAATCCTGGATTTTGATGGCCCGTGGTCACGGATGGCAGACTTCAAAAAATATAGGTACTGAGTAGTAGGGCATGAAGTCATGAGCCACTTCAGTATCAGCTTATTATCAGTAGAAATTGTGCGGAATTTTCAAAAAAATCATGATGGTATCTTATTGAAGCATGGATGTAGTCATTTTTGTTATCGAATGTAACTCCGTGAATGCCTATTTTAGGTCGTGTGCTCTTATAATACTGTTCCCTTCGATTCAACAAATATCAGGGACCTTTATTTTGCACTTGGGAGTTTTTGTTCCCAAATAACCACACAAGGGTTGGTTTAGCGATTGCGTTCAGTATAGTCAGGTCGTCAAAGTCTCATCCAACACAAATCGATTTCATCTCACTAGGTGTACTATTGCATTATACTAGTATGTTAATAAAAGTCTGGTACTTGCATGCACCTACTCCATCCGTCCCATAATGTAGGACGTTTTACGTTATGGGACAGAGGGAGTACATTTAGTCATTGGACTACAGTTTTAAAGATCTTGATATACATCAAAAGAAAAGTTGATCTTGGATTAGCACTCAGAAAATCACCTTCTCATTTGTTTGGTGGCTTTTCTGGTGTAGATAGGGAAGGTTGATCGGGCAATAGAAGTTCAACAAGAGGTTTCACAATTTTCTTAGGATCAAACTTACTATCACGGAGGGCAAGAAAGCAATCACAAAACCTAGTATCGAAGCAGAATGGAAGTCACATGCAAATACAGGATAATGGCTAACATAATTTGGGTACAACCTATGTTCAAGGAACTTGGAGCAACATGCAAGAGTTTCATGCTTATGGTGTGATAATTTGGGCGTCACATATCTCTCAACAAATCCAATGATTCATGATGGCAAGCACATTGTAATTGATTTTGATTTTACAGTAGAAATAGCCGCGCAGAAACTTCTTGAGATTTTGTTCATCCTTAAGGGGATCAGATTGCCCATGGGTTCACCGAAACACTTCCTTGCATGGTTTTTGAAGACTTCAAGCACAATCTCAACCTTTACATGGTGTGACTTAGAGGAGTTGTTCGATGAAGTCATCTAGAACTAGGATCCTTTCGTTTGCAGAGATGTTTTCTCGCAGGCCTGAGATTCTATAAGGTAAACGATTCAATCCGGGCAACCAATCAAGGTTTGTGCCGTTCACGCGCGGGCCATCCGATCAAACTTGATTGAACAGACATGTGTGACATGCGACCACGTGAGGATGCTTCCCCACGGGAGAGCTATGCGATGGCCTTATCATTCTTCCCTTTCCCCATTATGTGTGTGCTCTCTCGCATCCCATCACCTCCAGCGAGCTCGTGCACCTGTGTCATGATCACGTCACACCCAGACGCGAATTGGGAGGTGGGGGTGCTACAAACGGCGCTGTGAGTTGTTGGGGCCAAGGGTCGATGGAACTGGAAATGTACGACTCCAAGCCGGAGGTGTTGGAATTGGTTGCCTGGGAAGCTGCAACCAGCGGGCGACGAAGCTGCGACCCTGGTGACCGCATGATGTAACTAGTGTCGTGATGTGCTGGAACCGCCGATGTAGGAAGCTGCAACGATGGGCTGGAGTTGCGTCGATGCTACAAGCAATACTGGCTAATGCTGGAATCGGCTATGCGGGAAGTTGTGGCGGCTGCCACCGTGGATGCTGAGAGCTGCAACCAAATGACGGTGGAGCTGCGACCATGGATGGTGGGAGGTACAACTAGTGACAACGAAGTTGTGACCTTTTTTTCAACGAAGTTGTAACCGCTGACCGATGAAGCTGTGACCGTGGATGCCGGGACCGGCAACCAGCTGACGGGGGAGTTGTGCGTGATGGAGGGTGATGCGGCAGATGGACGACCATGGCTGATGAAATGATCGGTATGGTCGACTAGGGGGGGGGGGATGATTAGGGACTAACAATTTTTAACTCCTTTTGCAAATTTTAGGATCAATAATAAAATAGGTTGTCTAGATATGCAACTAGGTGGACAACCTATATGACAAGGTCAACAACAACAAGTGCAAGCTAAAAAGTAAACACAATAAAACAAGCTTGCGCACGAAAGTAAATGATAGAAGTAACTGCAAGTGGACACATGGATGTGTTGCCGAAGTTCCCTACTTTGACGTAGGTACGTTTTCGTTGGAGGGGTACGCACTCAAGATGCTCCCCAAGTTCCACAATGGCTCACCTTATTCTCCTCACGCCCTCCCACGATGCAAGGTGCCCGTGAATCCACTAGCGGTGCCCTTGAAGGCATCAACCGAAACCTTTACAAACAAGGTTGGGGCTCTCTCCACAACTTAATTTGAGGCTCCGAACACCACCATTGAGCTTCACCACAGTGGAATGTGTCTCCGAGGTCTCTTCCGTCTAGGGTGCCCAAACACCGAAGAGTAACAAGATCCTCCCTAGAGTATAGGGGGATCAAATTTCCTTTGGTAGAAGTGTAGATCTAGGTCTCGTCCCTCAATCCCTAGCAAAGCAACAAGTTTGGTTGGCTAGAGAAGGAGATCGAACAAGATAGAGTTTATGGCTCTAATGGAGGAGAGAGGGAGACAAGAGGTAGGTGGGAGGAAGAAGAACCCCCTCCATAAATAGTCCCTCCTCCAAATCCAACTGTTATGTGCAAAAATTGACCGGAGTGGTACAACCGCTCCAGGCAGTATACAATGTATGTAGAGGCTCGAGCGGTACAATCATTGCGTCCTCCAGTTGTACCAATTACTAGAAAATAACTGAAACTACCATGCAACCACCACCCTACCACCGCACCCAAACCCGGGGGAATCACCCCTTAGGTGGTTGATGGGGCGGTGTAAGGGCCGGTACAACTGCCTAAAGCACGCATGGCTGAGGTTGCCAGGGCGGTACAACCGCCCGATCGCCCGATTATTAAAGAAATAACTAGAACAACCGCCCAGCCACCGCCCGTGTACCACTACCAAACCTGAGGGAATCACCCCACATGCGTTAGTTGGACATGTAGTACCGGCCATAGAGGGAGCAGTACAAAATCACTAAGTAGCGGTACAACCGCCTAGCCAGGCACATCGGTATCTACTCCAGAGAGGAGCGGTACAACCACACCCCTGTGCAGTACAACCGCTTGGGTGGTTTTAGCACTTGGTTAAATCCGAAGTTTCTGCTCGAAACATATAGGAAGGTTAATGTGGGGGAAATATGTATTTTATGTATGTGATTTGATTCCGACCGTACCTTCCGATGCGGACACCCTCTTAATAGTACGACTTCCTTACGACGAAAGAAATACAAGTGTCGGAAATACCGTCTTGTGCGTAAAATGCCCTGTGTAGCTCAAGCACATGATTAGTTCACAATTTTCATTGTCATCAACACCAAAACATTTAAGGTGGGAAATAGCTTTTTCAGCCGGAGATGTGAGCCTGGCGGCGCGTGCAGGCTACATGCAGGGTGCCTTCTACTTTTTTATTCCAGAGGTGAGCGCGTGTGGGGAAAAGAAGAACTTCGCGCGATCGAGAGAGAGAGAGAGATAGAGAGAGAGAGAGAGAGAGGGAGGGAGGGAGGGAGAGAGAGCGGGCGAGCGAGCGAGAGAGAGAGAGAGAGAGAGAGAGAGAGAGAGAGAGAGAGAGAGAGAGAGAGAGAGAGAGAGAGATGACATGTTCATGGGTGGGGGGGGGACGAGATCCAAATCTAGTGGCTACGGTTGGTCCACTCGGACGACTCGGGGGGTGACCGTCCAGGATGTCGTCGGTCGACCGATGCCTACCGCTGACATTCTATAATGGGTAGTGTAGGGCCATGTCTTGTACCCGAATCTTGTAATATCCTAGTTGTTGTGCTCCCAATCAATATAAACTAACGTGACACATATGGGGTTATATACTCTTTCAAAGAAACATATAATTGGTGGTACATTTTGTTGAATTTATCTGCTTTGAAGGCTTGCCTTTGCCGTTTTGTGTGGCCTAGGAAGACGTCTTCTCTAAATTCTATTCTCTTCGCTCATGTGTTTTGTGGATGGAAATCCAACATGAGCGACGATCCTTGTTCATCGATCGATACCACGTTCAACGATTCCCATGGGCCTACCCAACACGTAGCCCTATCCGATGGGCCAATATCCTCGCACTCATCACGGAGGTTCGTTGTATATTTTTTGGGCAAACTGTAGCCCCCAAAGTAGGATACCTGTTATTCATTAACATCCCATATAGAGTGCAAAAAATAGTTTCCCTAAGAGAAAGGAGATGGCTTGAAAAGCCATGTTGAAGTTAGATTTAGACACCTTGCTACACAGGAAATAGGAGGTGATTTGCTTGTCAAAGCTCTCTTAGCTAGAAAATGAGCAAGGGGATTGTGGTATCCAGAAATGCGGAATACTTTGCAGGAACTGAGACAGGAAGTAGCATTGAAACAATCTGCAAGCATCGGCCTAATCTTCCAATGTCTTGGCTTAAACATAAGATTCCTTACTTCCACAACTTCTACTAAAGAATTGCAATCAGAATAGAGTGAAGCAGATCTCCATCTCAAAGCCTTGATTGTCGAGGTAGCAAAAGTAAAGTTGTAAGGACCGAGAGTATATCGACTAGAGGGGGGGGGGGGGTGAATGGGAGATTCAAAATTTCTTTTGTTTGAATAAACCCTTATCACTGCAACGGAAATAACAGAGCGAGTAGATCATTGAAGAAGAAACATAATGCAGCACAAGGGAAGGTAAACTTAGATGGGGTACTGAGCAATATTCTTGAGGAAATGATTGACAATTATCTTCCCGTAGTAGCTGATGGCATTCACACATATAATGGTAGCATAACAATATAACACATCAACCAACTTGGCATAGCAATTGGGAAAGACGAGAAGAGCGAAAGCGAGCCTAAATGTAATACAAAAAGATAAAGACAACTCACGACTGAGAGATTTTCACCAGGTCAAGGTTCAACCGAATAACAAGGTATGACTAGATGAGAATCACACAAACATACATGCATACACTCTTAAGTATCGCAAATGCAATTATGCAACACAACACTAAAACAGAACAAAAAGAGACGATCGAAGGGTATCTTGTCAGGATGCACAAATCAAATGGTATAGCAGGATAATGAATAGAAGTTAAGTGCATAAGAACAAGTTAAGTATCACAAAGCACGAGTATAAGGTGAGTTGAGAAAGTGGACCAGTGGTGCTCGATGGCGACAGTTGATTTGGTATACCGGTTCACTCTTCTGCAAAAGAGCTACGTCTGGTTGGAGGGACATGTGATTAAACACAGGAGCAAATCTCTGTCCATCCTATTCTCCTTCAACTCGAAGCTGATCAGACTCTAGTTGATTTCACTCGTGGTAGATGCTTGTCGGTGATCTCCAAACCTTCAACAGACTTAGTCTTCGGTGACCACAACTACTCTTGGTCACAAAGCGAACCACGAACACTCTTGGTTGCTGAAGACTGACTCGGAGATGACAATTACTCTTTGTCGCTCGAGCCAACACCTATCCGTTTAGAGTGTGTGCAGCTCTCAAGAGTAATAGGCACAAGAACTCTAACTCAGATCTATTGTGATGCTGGTGAATCTTAAACTCAAATCTCTCTCAAGAGGATGCTCAATCAATCTTCTCAGAAATCTTAAGCGAAGCAGCCAACGAACAACATTGATGCCAGGTGGCTATTTATAGCCGCAACCTTCCCGGATGGGAAATGACTAATTTGGACACGCGGATCAGCCAATGACCGAAAGACATGTTTCCAACGATCGGATTTTGAGCACAATGGTAACATTTCTTGTGGAGCAAGAAATGCTAACTCCTCGGTCCGAAAGATATCTCCTGCTGCACTGAAGAACAACATCTTCTGCTGTCAGGTAATCATTTGGAGCACAAATATATTTCTCTCGGTCTTTCATAGGTTTCGGCTAAGCATCACAGCGGATCTAAGCTTCGAGAACATATACCCCTATTAATAGTTTGGAAGTCCTATGGCTCAAATAAGAGAAAGAAGAACAACGACAAGAATGCTACGCCTTTAATTCACCTTCAATCCTCTCGACTGCAGCCATTTTTCCTCGGACGATCCGAACGAATATTGCTTCACGCCAACAATAATTTTATGTGGTCAAGTCCTTCGATACAATATTCTCGCTCACATGTCTTCTCGAAATGTAGCTCATCCTTCTCTGGTTCGCAGATAAACTTCGGTGAAGTTTATCGAACTTTACCTCGAAAACAACATTCTCCTCGGGCTTGAATGGACTATTTCTCTGTGTGTGCACTAGCAAGCAAATCAGTTCATGCCTACAATCTCCAAAACACAAGGGGGACAACTCATTGCACCAACAATCTCCCCCTTTTTGGACGATTGTTGACAAAACAGAGCACATCGAAAGATAGATGAAGGGTAACTGAAAGTAAAGCGAAGGTAATAAATCGACAAGAGATAAACCCAAGATGAATCACGCTCCCCTTGAAAGTATGTATATTACTCAAGATATTGATACTGAAATCTATGCATAAATGGTGTACGAAAGGGAGGGGCGAAATAAATCTTCGAATGAGTGGCATTGAGAAATCATACGACTTGAGTTCGATCAATGCACTCGGTGACGCCTAAGATATTTCCTACAACACACAATTTTTGAAGATGATTTGTTATGAAGTATGAATACTTTGAAATGATTTGTCGTAGAGTTAAGCCATGAAGATTTTCATAGAACACGGTTTCAGATTCAGTCAAGACATATGAATTCCCTGCAAGTTAGATTCTTGAATAACAGGGAATACGAAATATTTTTGCTCGGGATAGATATGATTCAGAAGATATTTTCCTCCATGTTGGATATGGAATAAAACAAACCAGAGAGAAATGATGAAAAACCATATAAATCAAATTCTCTTCCAGAGAACCGAGGGTTTTCAACTTCTCCTTTAAGAGATTTTCTCTTCTCCTGTAGATAAGACAAATGATGATAATCATAGTACAAGAAAATATTTTCGATAAAACCTGCAAGCATAGATACGAAATCAAATGAAACTGCAGGGGTTATTAACAGTGCATGACGACGAAGTTCACCAACATCACAAGCGGTGCCATTAAGTTCACGACCATTTGAAAGCAAAGAGTTCAACTGCGAGAAACCAAACTGTTTGAGGAAAAGAAAATTGCGAAAGGAAATCCTCTGCAAATGACCCGCAAAACTAACTTCTCGATGTTCTTCTCCCCCTTTTGTCAACAAGTGGAAAAGAGAGAGGAAAATACACGAGGAACTACTCGTCTGAATAATCCTTAGAACTCAAACTGTTCGTCGAACGAGAACAAGCGATGGTGGAGGATGAGGCTTGAGCAGCAGCAGGGCTTCCATCTTTTGCTTTGGAGGTGGCTTTAGGATCTTTAGAGCGAGGAGCTTCAGACTTGTAAACTAGTGTGCAAGCAGTGTCTTCGATCTCATCATCAGGCTCAACAAACTACAGATCAGTAGAACCAGACCTCTAGGGCAGCACACGTGTTTGCCTTCGGGCACGAGGAACTTCAAAAAGTTCAATATAATCATAATCCTTCTCGACGCCTTTGGCTTTTAGTTGACTCCTTGTGTAATGCTTTCACAGAAGTGTCCATGAGCGTTTCTTCTGTTCAATTGCGTGAACCAAAGCTTGGCAAGCATAATTGTGAAGCAGATTGATTTCAATCATCATATGCACCTTCTCTTTTCTATCAAGTTTGATGTGACTCTCGAGAGCCTGCTGAGTGCGGAGACAAATCTCATAGTTTGAAGGATTTTCCTTTCTGGGAATTTCAACAGTGGCCTTCTTAACTTTCGGTGCTTGTGCCGAAGCAGATTCAGTAGCATTAACATGTGTCTTTCCTTTACCGATGTCTTTGACAGTCCGAAGAGTGTCGCAAATAGGTGGAGGGAAAACCTTCAGAACATTCAGGCAAAAGTACTTCTTCCTGTGATTTGCATGATGGCATGCATTCTCCATGGAGCATATGGCTTCAAAACCTGAGCATTATCAGCTGCGTATGCCATGTTCCGAATGAATAGGTCAGGCAAATCAAATTGAATGCCAAGTGATATAGAATGAAGGGTGTTTGCCACAATACCATCAATAGTTTTTGGTATGTTCGTTGGGGTTAATGAATTGCATAGGATATAGAATAACACCTTGTTTTCATAGGCCAAATGCTTCGGATTTATCTCGATGCATGCATCTCCAACAATCTCTGGGTCCATCAGCAAATGAATCTGAGCCTCAGTGACCTCCTAGAAATGCAGTCGGTGTTCACGAGCTTAATCAAAATCAAAACGAGGGAAATTCAGCAATGCGGTCAACAAGTCGGAAGTACAAGTAATCTTTTCTTCCTCAGCCATCCATTCGAGGACCCAAGTGAGGGAGTCCTGGACTAGGGGGTCCCAGCCGAGCTGGTCTAGCACATGGGCCAGGCTGGAGGCCCATTCTCGAGGAAGGACTTTGGAGGCCCTATGAAGGGGTGTGAGCATATCGGATTCTACCGAAGACTTGGCATGCACTCCAGGAAGAGGATGATTCGTTCGGCAGGTGATCCATAGATGGTAACCTACATTTATGTAACCCTAGATACCCTCGGTGCCTATATAAACCGTAGGGTTTATCCTGTAGGGGATACCCATACACAACATCATCACCCCTAGGGTTTAGAACACAAACATACTATCTCGAGGTAGATCAACTCTATACTCATTACATCATCAATATAACAAGAGTAGGACGTAGAGTTTTACCTCCATCATGAGGGCCTGAACCTAGGTAAAAGCCTCATGTTCCTTGTCTCCTGTTACCATCGATCCGATCACACAGCTCGATCCCCCCTACCCAAGGTCTGCCGGTTTTGACACCGACATTGGTGCTTTCATGGAGAGCTCGCTGTGTGATCATCAGGATTGATGGCTCGTCTGCAGTTTGATAGCAGCATCGGCTGTGGGGACATCTTCATCCCTGGCCAACTCTTCGCTTTCGGTAGTGTGGTACTGCACGCCGATCCCGTCGGCCATCTAGGCCGCATTGATACCTTCACTCCGAACCAGGTCATCATGTTTGGAAGTTTGGAGTATGTCGCCGACCCCCGAGGCAATTTAGTTCTATCGGAATAGACCGCAATCCAATCTAAAGACCCTTCGGGCACAGACGCTCCAGACCAAGTTCGTGACTGATCTTCGGATCCGACCCCCTGTCGGAGCCGACCCCAGAGATGGATCTGGGAGTGGCCACGTCCGACCTAACTCATGCCTCCTCGGGTGACAGCTCGAAGCCGAAATCTTCTTCAGATCTAACGGCAGTCCAGGAGGAAGCCGCTCCAATCCTCGAACTCGAGCCGACCCAGAGGGGCCCAGAAAATAGACCTGCCTCAAGCGGTCCAAGCAACCCCTTTCATATCAACCCGGCTTATCGCCAGGCTCTCGACGCAGAGGAGCTCTCACAGATAAACGAGATGCTGGACCGAATCCAGAACCTAGCGATCTCATCTGCAGTTTATGACCAGATTAGATGTAAAGCCGATGATCGGGAAATTTTCATCCCACCCACCACCCACCTAGTCACCACGGTCGAAGATTTGACCGATACACTTGACTACAGATCCGATGAGGCCATCAACATGGACGATGACCACAACAATTCCGGATCAAACTCACCCGCGACCATTCCCCGAACTGGAAAGTGGGCCGTAACATCAACTTATGATGTTTACATGGTAGATACCCCTAATGACTATCCCGAGGAGAAACCTAAGGGGAGTGCCAAGCGCCGCCGCCCCAAGAGAAGACCAAGGGGCAACAGCGGAAACATAAATGAATCTACCCCTGCGGATAACACGGCTAGCCCTGTCGCGTACGAAAACGGACAGGCCGAGCCTGCACAGTGACGTGGCTTGAGACTGCGTCGGTATTTCCCCAAAGAGGAAGGGATGATGCAGCACAGCGACGGTAAGTATTTCCCTCAGTTACGAAACCAAGGTATCGAACCAGTAGGAGGATCACTACCACTACGTAAACATCACCTGCACACAAAGAACAAATACTTGCAACCCGACGCGAAAGAGAGGTTGTCAATCTCTCTATGGTAAAAAGATATACCAGGTAGTGATAGATTGGAGAGATAGATCTCTCAAGAACACAAAATAAAAAGGGCAAATAAAAAATGCAGCAAGGTATTTTTGGGTTTTTGGAATAATAGATCTGAAAACAAAAGCGGCAAAAAGATAGATCGGAAAGCAATATGTCGGAAAAGTAGACCCGGGGGCCGTAGGTTTCACTAGTGGCTTCTCTCATGAGTATAGCACACGGTGGGTGAACAAATTACTGTTGGGCAATTGATAGAATATCAAATAATCATGACGATATCCAAGGCGATGATCATTATATAGGCATCACGTCCAAGATTAGTAGACCGAAACGATTATGCATTTACTACTATTACTCCACACATCGACCGCTATCCAGCATGCATCTAGTGTATTAAGTTCATGGAAAAATGGAGTAGTGCAATAAGAACGGTGACATGATGTAGACAAGATCTATTCATGTAGGAATAGACCCCATCTTGTTAACCTTAATAGCAACGATACATGCGTGCCTCGCTGCCCCTTCTGTCACTGGGAGAGGACACCGCAAGATCGAACCCATCACAAAGCACCTCTTCCCATGGCAAGAAAAATCGATCTAGTTGGCCTAACTAAACCAAAGATTCGAAGAAGAAATACGAGGCTATAAGTAATCATGCATATAGGAGATCAAAGAAGACTCAAATAATATTCATGGGTCCCAGCCGAGCTAGTCTAGCCCATGGGCCAGGCTGGAGGCTCATCCTGGAGGATGGACTTTGGAGGCCCTATGAAGGGGCGTGAGCATATCGGATTCTACCGAAGACTTAGCGTGCACTCCAGGAAGAGGATGATTCGTTCGGCAGGTGATCCGTAGATGGTAACCGACATTCATGTAACCCTAGATACCATCGGTGCCTATATAAACCATAGGGTTTAGCCCGTAGAGGATACCCATACACAACATCATCACCCCTAGGCTTTAGACCACAAACATACGTTCTCGAGGTAGATCAACTCTGTACTCATTACATCTTTAATATAACAAGAGTAGGACATAGGGTTGTACCTCCATCGAGAGGGCCCGAACCCGGGTAAAAGCCTCGTGTTCCTTGTCTCATGTTCCCATCGATCCGATCACAAAGCTCGGGCCCCCCTACCTGAGGTCCGCCGGTTTTGACACCGACACCAAGTGCTACAACCTGCGAGATCTCCTGAGACATATAAGGTGGCATAGAACTGAAGAATAACTTCTCAGTTCCAGCCATGACTGAAATGCAAGAATCTCTTCAGGAAGGCTTGCTTGATATGTTCAATGGCTCGGTGGAAGCACGACAAACTTTCAAGTTCAGCAAAGTCGAGGATTTTGTGCTTGAATATTCGATTCTTGCAGTATAGAATGCGATCATAATACATGTCATGTTGCTGAGTCCAGAACCTTGGTGACAAATAATTTCTCTTCCCTTCATATGGACTGGTCCCAAAGAAGGCAAGCTTCAAATGATGAAGCTGCTCGTTGAAGGTTGGTCCATTCAGACCGGTTTCGACAGGAAACAAAGGGAAGGCTTCAAAAGGATTCAATATTGATTCTCCTTCAACCATGCACCATGTTCGAACATCATCTGGAGCATGTATATCTTCATCAATTGGCTTGAGTGGAGCATGTTATTTTCTTGACTTTCCCTTCATGGATGACTTTGAAGGACTTGAGGGGCCATCATTCTTGCTCACTGGAACTCCTTCAACAACCTTTTAGTTTTCTGGTTCTAGGGCCTTTTCTTTTACTTCTTTCTCGATAGATGGAGGCACAACGACCTCTTTCTTGGAACCATGGGTAACTACCGGTGGTGGAACATCTTGAGCCATCGGCTCATCAGGTTTCTTTTCTACCTCTTCCGACTGGGATGCAGTGGAATGAAGAGCAGGATCAACATCCATCCAAGTAGGAACATCAGAGGATGTGACCGGGGGTGTTTTCTCCCAGGAAGCATTTTGCACCCCTCAATCTGATCTTTCTCCTCCTTACTTGGACCGGAGGGCTGAACTGATAAATATTTTGGAGGTGATGGATTTGCTTTCTCAACCCCAATCTCTTCATCAGTTTCTTCAACTGGAGCTTGCTGCTTTGGTGAAGCATTTCCATCAAATGATCTATCTAAGAAGACCTCAAATTCCTCAGATTATTGCTCGTGGGCTACTAGTTCTAGAATGATGACTTCATCGGTACCAACTTACTACAAGGAATCTTCATTATGAGAGGGAGTGGGAGGAACCTGCTGCAAGGGAGAACTTGAGCTCAGAGGGACAACATCAACACAACAGTCATGAGGTGGCGATCTTTGTTTTCTTTCGGCTTGCTAGCTCTCGCCCTTGCCTTATGACGTACCACGCCCAAAATGCGGTACAATCCTCACGAAGGCATGAGGGCTACGATAAGGATTGAAGCGCATTTTGGATCGCTGTGCAAGAATAGATATGATCACAATACAATCAAAGAGGAGATGAGTATATGGAGTTGGCTTACACTCGCCACATGCTAGAGCATTAAATATTCAAATACAATCATCCATACAAGCATCATCCAGATTAACAGGGTCCGACTACAGACGAAATCAAACTAAAAGATGACATCCATCAAGCAATATCCCAGGTTGTCGACCAAGGCATCACCTCTAATCATCGGGGTATGTCACATACATGTGCCCATGTTCCTCATCGTACTCCCACTGGAGTGTTGTCGCATCATCTGTGGCAAGATCATTTGTATCTACACCTGTGGTGTTGTAGGAATCTGTGGGCCCAAGAACTCAACAATCATATTACCCAGGGTACCGAGACTATCTAAACTTATAGGTGAGATATGGTTAAGTAGTGAGGTTGGAGCAACACCAATCATTTTATTTTGGCTAACTTACGAGTACAATAATAATATGAGTGTTCTACGCATGACGGTCAAGAACTAGGTATGATCAAGAAGTGATCCTGAACACCCACTTACGATCAAGCATAACCCCATCGTGTTCTCTTCTCGAACTCCCTCGAAAAGAGACGATCACGGTTACGCACACGGTTGGTGTATTTTAATTGGATTTACTTCAAGTTGTCTATAACTGTCTATTATAAAATTTCCAAGTTGCCACATAACCGCGGGCACGACTTTCAGAAAGATTTAATCCTACAGGGGTGCTCCAACTCATCCACCACAAACTAGCCACAAGCTGCGGTGGAAAACCTCAACCGCGGGATAGCCCGTAGTATCCTCGGAATCCCGGTGCACAAGACGTTCATTAAAGGTAAAATAAATCTAGTAAGACTGCCCGACGTGTCGACACCCCGATAGGAGCTACATATCTCGTTCTCAGGACATGACGGATGAGCTATGGTTACCACCCCAATCCTCGAGTTGCCCCGGGGTGGCGTTAGTAAGCTGCTCTTGTTAGGACGAACACTCATGAGGAGCATTGGCCCGGTTTGTTGATTAATTATCCACGGGGTAGCTAGTCCCTATGCAATTTTTGTAGTTATTAGCGAATGTAGTACCAATGTTGGGCCTTGTCGGAAGAGTTTTATCCCAAAATGAAAATCAAGGGGGTTCCCATAACAACCCCAAGCATGTTAGGAGTGCTCAATATGGAACATAACACCGGTAATCGGAAACTAAGGCGACAAGAGTGGAACAAAACACCAAGCCTTCCACCCTTTACCAAGTGTATAGATGCATTAAATTAAATAGGAAGAACAATGTGATATCCCAAGATATCCATGTTATCACATTGATCCACCTGCACCTGCAACTAGCAACGCTATAAGAGGGGCGGAGCAAGCGGTAACTTAGCGAAACAACGGTTTGCTAGGATGTGGAGGGTAAGAGGCTTATCATGGAATGTTGGGAGGCTTGACAAACAAGTGGTAGTTAACAAGACATAGTGATAGCAAAGAGATAACTACCATAGTAAAGATAGTAAATGTATCCAGGGTAATGAGCATCTTGCCATGTGATTCTTCAGCGCGATAACAAGCTTGATCCATGTGAAGCATGGATCAAGCAAGACTCCATATGCAAAATTAATGGTTTTAATATTCTTGACAGAATAGTAACATTAATTATCTTGACATGCATGATCATGTAAAAATGGATTCTACAAGTTAAAACGATGCAAATGCATATAAATATCATCACAATCGGAGTTACGGTTCTCTCGGAACACTCTCGACAAGATATAGAATGGAACGGTGATAGATCTGGACATGAGGAAGGATAGAGGCAAAATCTTGGCATCCCAAGCATGTCACTTGATAGGATATGAAATTGTAGATGAAATGCATATAAAGATCATGAAAATCCAATGCATAGAACTCACACAATGATAAAAACAATATTGCAATGCAATCTGCCACTAACGGCAACAAGGCACTTTGCAACCAACAAAACATCAAGCTACAGGAATCTAAAATGATCAAATAAGACATGTATCTGTAGCATGTTTAATGCACAAATTTTCATCCAAAAGGTTCAGGTTGGTTAGATGCATGGATTCATTGGAAATGAGCTCACAATGTGGCTATATGATGTTACATATTATGTTTTAGTGAAATCACATATTTTCACAGAACAAAGTTAACATGAAGGCAGTTTCATGGCAAGTTTTAAATATGCTACAAGACTTATCATGGCATAAAATTGCACAACATGTTAGTGTACATAATGGACTACAATTCATCCAACATGAGCATGTTCATAGGAATCACAGATTCATAGCAATCATCAAGACAAAATGCTTTGTCGCAATAACAGTTTCAGACTTAGTGAAATTTAGCTATCTCCAAAAAAGCAACATTGTGTAGGCATGTTTACATGGTGACAACCATAGCTAAACATGGATTTCATGGCATGGAAAAAATACCAGTAGCAAGTATATGTAAGAATGACCGTAATTCATGTTCAAAGTTAATTCATATGGTGCATGGATTAATTCACACAAAAATCACAAAATGCCTAATCATGTAAAAATGACATGCACCAGAACTTGCTCAAAATGCAAAATTAATACCATAGATGCATTCCATGGATTTTCTACCCCATTTTCATATATAATATGCATATGATCATATTAAGAAAAATGCCACAATGCCACATATGCAATTCTGCCTATTATGGAAATCACAAGACAAAATGCTTTGTCGCAATAACAGTTTCAGACTTAGTGAAATTTAGCTATCTCCAAAAAATCAACATTGTGTAGGCATGTTTACATGGTGACAACCATAGCTAAACATGGATTTCATGGCATGGAAAAAATACCAGTAGCAAGTATATGTAAGAATGACAGAAATGCCAAAATTGGAATATGCCATGTTAGGAAAGTGCAGAAAAGGAAGTATGCCTAAAATGGAATAACCTAATATGGAATAAAACAAAAACACAGCAAAATGCTATATGCACACACGGGGTACTAGCTATAGGGGCTTACAGGCGGGCTACACTTGGTAGTGGCTCTGGAGGCCATGTGTGTATGACAAGTGGGTCTCATGGGCCCATGGTCAGTGTATCACCAGAAAATAAAAGGGGGGGGGGTGGTTAAACTGCGGCTATGGGGGATCGAACCCGGGTCTCCCGCGAGGAAGTGGTCGGGCTCGACCACTGGGCTAGGCTGGCTGGTTCGACATAGAAGCGGTTCGACTCGCCTTGCCTTAGCTCCGGGAGGTGTTCGGGCCCACAAGTCAATGACAACAAAGCAGAGCAAAGCAGGGGAATGCACGACAGTGAGGCAGGGACAGCGGTGGTCACGTCGGAGGAGCTCCGGTAACCAAATCGAGCGACAGATGGATGCAACAGAGCCGCAAAGCAAAGCCGCACACACGCATGCTTGCACGGCGCCAGAACAACGACGAGGGCGATGCTGGTGACGAGAAACAGAGGCGGCGGCGGTGAATTCAAATGCGATGCTACACAGAAATCAACCCTACACAACATGCAGAGCAAGACGGACACGCACACGCATGCTATCGACGTTCGGAGCACTCGCCGGCGGCGAGGTCCGACGACGATGGGTTCGGCCTCGCCTGAAAATGGCGACACAGGGCACAAACGAGGGGAAAAGGCATGGTGAGATGCACATGTTCACGTTGGGGTGCTCGCGTAGGCGTATGGCTCAGGGAAGAGAGACGGCGACAAATTTAGCCAGAGGAGAGCTTCAGCCGCCGAGGAAGAAGATGACAGCGGATGACCTGGCCTTGGAGTCCCTCAATGCGGTAGTGGATGTAGATGACGGAGTGGACGTCATGGAAGAAGAAGGATAGGGTCCTGGCAATGATGTAGGGCGACGGCTACGCGGGCGCCATGGCCGCGCTCTCGGGTGCGTTTGGGAACCGAAGGGGGCGACGGATCTAGAGGCTAATCTCACCTGGCGGCAGCGATAGAAGGAAGAGGGGAACCATAGCGAGGGCTTGGACGTGAGGGGAAGGTTCATAGGGGGCTAGGGCGAGCGGGTCGAGCTCGCGTGCTCTAGGGCGCGTGGTCCCCATGGCAATGGCGTGAGGTGGACGAAAAGGTGGTGTGGGTGAATTGTATCCAGAGGCCGACAGGTGGGGGCACATGCGCCACGTGAGCGTACGGGCAGCTGGGTAGGCGCGCGCGCGAGTTAGAAACGATAGGTAGGTGCGCGCATGCGAGGCTGTGGGCTGTGAGTTGGGCCGGCTGGGCTGCACTGCTGGGCTGCCCAGCTGGGCTACTCTCTCCCCCCCTATGGAATTCCTTTTTCCATTTAAATAAACAGAAAAGAAATAAGAAATGCCCAGAGAAATTGATAGGGGTTTAGGCTAAAAATAATTTTGGACTCAGAAAATTATGCACTATTTCAATAAAATGCATTGGCAATTTTTAAAGACTAAAAATTTAATCAAGTTTGAATTTAATTCAATATTGAGCTAATTTCAAACCTAACCAAAACTTTTCGAAAGGGGCTGAATGTTGGAGGAGGGGTTCTTGGCATGTCTAGGCAATTTAGGAAAAATAGTGGACATTAAATTGGGGCAGGATCACATCCATTGCAAAATAACAAAGAAATAGGGAAGGGAAGGATTTTGGAGATGGAATTTGCTGGGGTTTGCAACTTGATCATGGCACATAGAAGGAGGCAATGCACATCACCGAACCACAGACATCTCACAACCCACAACCATACACGATGCAACACAATGATGCCATGATGCATATGATGACATGAAGAAAATCTTATTCCAAGCAAACCAAAATGCCAAGTCATACAAAGATGATCACATGAAAATAATACCAATTATGGAATGTTGCATATGGGCTATTACATGTTGCTTCTTTTTCTTGATTCTTCATCGAGCAAGATCAGCCTGACGCTTGATCTGCTCATTCCTTCTGTCACATAGCTGAGAGAGATCCATTTGCACGAGAGTGCCAATCAATTTTGTTATTATGAATGACACTCAAAGCTTCTGTGACACTCACAATTTCTTTGTTTAGTCCTTTCTGCTCATATTCAGACTTGGCCTCTTTCTTCATTCTCTCTAGCTCTTCCTTATCTTTTACTACCTTTTTGAGCTCCTTCAAGACCTTCTTCAACTCAGCGAGATGTTTGGCTACCAGTGTGACGCCCCCGAAATTAATCATGCACTAACATCCACACAGCATGCACGATCAAGATGAGTGACTCATGGTATAATATCACACAACCCTACGACTCAAATTAAACACAGAAACAAAATATTACAAGCCAAGGTCGTAAGACCCGATATTACATAAATAGTTAGGTATGACTATAGACAATTACAAGGGTGCCTTAAGAAGGCTCAGCAAAACAACGACACTAGATCAAAAAGGCACATGCCTCCTGCCTAGGACCTTCGGACTACTCCTTGACGTCGAACTGCATATAGCAATTCATCCTTGGGATCCTCAGGCTCCTGGACTCCATCATCTAATCGCAGCAACCGGGTAGAGGGAAAACAGAGGCAAAGCAACAGTGAGTACTCATCCAAAGTACTCGAATACATAACATCTATGCTATATATGCATTGGTATCAAGGAAGAAGTATATCAGTGGACTAAACTACAAAAATGCCAGAACAGGAGGAGAAAATCCCTATGTAACAGAACGACCACCATCTTGCAGCAACAGAAGAGAAGCACATCATCTTGCAGCAAACGAGTATGGGCACATATGATACCAACTCGTAATTAACACAACAGGACAATACCCTGAGATCCTTCCTCGTCTCCCTGCGAGAAAAGATCCGCGAGCATCCCATATTTATGGAGTAAAGTATTTCATCAAGTATCTGGTTCAAGTTGTATAAGATTGAGATACTCTCATATATCCAAGCGTCCTGTTACAATGGACGGCTATTCAAATAGTTTTGTCTTCCCTGCAGGGGTGCACCACATAGCCCGATACGCTCGATTACCTCAGGCCGGACACACTTTCCTGGGTAATGCCCGGCCTCGGATAATCGACACACCGTAGTCCTACCTAGGCTCCGCAGAGAGGTCAGCGTGGCGGTCTGCATCCTAAGCGCGAAGGGGTCATGGGCCAATCTCCCGAAGCACTCCTACACGTTGCATGGACAATCTAGCCTCACCTGATCGGAGGATATCTGCTGGTCTCCGTGCCGCTCAACTATGACGTCTGACAGAGCTTTCAGGAGAATGCACAGTGCCGAGGCCCCATAAACCATTATCCCGTGCGGCGGTTAGTGCGTATATGCGAGTGGCAATCTTAGATCAAGTACCCAAATCTGGTTAAGCGTGTTATTATTTCATTCACTCACGGACTACACCCAGGGCCCAGACCCACCTCTCTCCTAGGTGGTCTCTACCTACCCTGCCGCTCCGATGCAGTGAATGTTTTCGTGTCAACAATCGGGACATATCCCGAGCTATCACCACATCCTGGGTGATACCGCTAACAGCCAGCCACCATAGTGAATCACTCGCGGATGCTCTTTGAGCCGACCCGACAACAACATATCATCACTCGCGGGTGCTCTCCGAGCCGACCTGACTTTAATATGAACATGCAGCGAGATGTTTGACTGTCAGTTCCATATCATCTGCAGGCAGACCCAAACTATTCAGATATGCAGACTTGGCACCATACGATGCACTCTGAATGATATTGCTAAAATATCTAAAGTCATACTTCTTAGGTTGCTCAGTGGTAGTAGGAACATTCGATTGGCTTTCTTGGCAATAGCAACATCTTCTTCAGCAGCTTGTAGTTTTCTCTTTGCTACAGTTTTGGTCAAAATCTTCAGTGGAGAAGAGCCCGAAGGTTTATTTGCGGTTGGCTCCAAAGCATGTCTTGGAGATCTTTGTGGATATGTCAAAACTTTTGCTGGGGAAGGGCTTTGAGATGGCTTATCAAGAATAGCTAACTTATCATACTACAATTTTTCATCAATAACATCTTCATCGCTCGACGAGTCATTTGAAGAACCAAATGTTGCCTTCTTGTCTCTCTTGGTGATAGTTTTCCTTCATGGTGCTGCTGCACTTGAAGGTTCAAACTTCTTTGACTGGCTTGCTTTGGAGGCATAGGACAGTTCCTTCTTTTTCTGCACGTCCTGCTTGCTTAGAGCAATGTTCTTAGCCTCAACGTGCTTGGACTTGGCTTCTTTGGCTTCACGCCTGGGTTTAGCTTTCGCCCTCTTCTCTGCTTTCTTCGGGAAGTTAGCGATGATTTTTGAAAGAATTAGAGTGAGCATTTGTAGGCTGAGGTGGCCTCACTTTCTCATCACCTTCATTTAATCAGCCTTCGGCAATGCAGTCATTCCACGATGGTGTGGACGCAAATAAGATTTGAAATTTTTATCGAACATTTTCATATCCGAACCATTTGCATGCCCAACGCCTTCGTGTCTTTTGCATTCTGGTGGAGTCCTTTGTTGATTCATGACCAGGTGGAGTCCTGTACAACTTAGGGTCATACATATTAGCCGTGGTATTTGGTTCTCTGCTATGACCATCCTTCCTGGGATCTCCATTAGAAAACAAGCCTTGAGCATCAGATCCTACTGCTTCTTCCTCGGGCTGACTGACAACAGCTGGACCATCTTCTTCAATCACTTCAGACTACACTGCTTCCTTCTTATTCGGAGCCCTGGGTGGATTTCAAGGATTGCTAGCACCTCCCATTTTCTTTTGCTTTATGCCTGGCAAAATTCGTGGAGTTCTTCCTCTGACTCTGAATGATCTCCGGATCTGGATGCCATGAGCCACCTATGAAACAGAATGGGTGTGAGGGAAATAAAGGTAGGGTAAGCATGCACGAAGATTTTTAAGAAAAACATTTTTCAAAGGAGAGGGATCAATTGCTATTAATTATGATATCCTCGATAGATTTCAATCCAACAAGAATAAATTTTAGCTAAATCAAGATCAATCTAATCTTCGATGAACTATTCGGGAACCCTAGATCTGAGGAATTTTTATGAGATAAGTCTACAAACCGTACAAAGTTTTCCCTAGTGAATCCCGAAGATCTACCGTAGCACAATAAATATGCAAGAAATAGCATTGGTAATAACAACCCTAGGAACAATGAAAGAAACATGGTTTGTTTAGATCTCTATGCCCTAACTTGGCAACAAAGATCAACTACGACGATGCAGTGAGAGGATTACTGCACTAGCGTGGATCAAATGAGACGGGTTCCAGCCGGAGTTGCACGGCGGAGCTCCTCACCGGAGTTGCTTCGAGCGCAGGCTCGGACTATTGGGTGGAAGGCAGAGTCGAAGGAAATGGAGGAACTTAGAAGGACGAAGAAGGACGAGTATTTATAGCGGGAGTGCCGAAACACCTCACCGAAATCGACGGTCCTCAGCGGATGGTCGTTCCGCATTCAACATGCACGATGACAATCGTGGAGATTGTGGGGCACGTGGCAACCATTACTTATGAAAACCTCAAGAAGAGAGCGGGAGGCCGAAAGGTTTGAAAGGGCAAGCGCCAAAAACAGATGAACGTTTGAAGTGCATTTCATTCACGACCAAGGACATCTGAAGGGAATGTTCTTAAGATCAAATTGCTGCTCATGACGGACAACATAGATTTAGACGAGATAGAACAGAGAGGAAACAGGGTCCGAAACAAAAAAACACTCAGCTTGAAGAGGCAAACGAGACAAATAGCTCTGAGTAAGTTGTTCATCCAATGAAACACAGGGACTTCAAATAGCACAAAAAACTGAAAAAGAAATACTCGGGATCCCATAAGGATACCAAATGGTTGCCCTTTAATGTTAACTGAAAAGGTGGCAGAAGAAATGCATTCAAATATTGAATCCAAAAAAAGACCATTCAACCCTTTACGTAGCAACTCTCTCTTGATGGTACCCCATTCTATGAAATCAAAAGCATTGACAGGATCTAATTTAAGCATAAAAGCTTTTTGTTCCAAGAACTTAGCTAAAATACTAGGTAATTTGTTGAACAACAATAATATTGTTAGCAATTCTTCTACCTTGAATGAAAACTTGCTAGGGTTCATGTATGTATTCAGGTAAAAGATCTTTCAGCATGTTAGCATTTTTGTGATAATTTTATAAACTACATTACAGAAGCTAATAGGCCTAACATCTTGAATGCTCTTGGCATTATCCTTTGAAGGAATTAAATTAATATATGTTTTATTGGGTTGAGCGTGAAGCTTACCTCTCATGTAAAAATCTTGTACCAACTTTGTAACATCCTTTCCAATCCAGTTCACTGGTGCAGCAACGTGCTATACAAATGGTTTTTACCCCCTTTCCGCGACAAAGTTTTAAACTGTCGCCTTGCCTGTGTGTGTGCGATAAGGGGGTTTCCATCCCACATGACACAGAAAAATCGTCAGTCATAGTGACCGATGAATGCAAACGCTCTGCTAAATATACTCGTGTGCGATGCAGGAACATATCGCACACACTTTATTTTCGTCAACCGTGTGGGATAGAGGACCAATCACACACGACCATCATCAGTCGAACGCGTCTTATTGCTCATGGAAACCAAACGGTGTTTGACCTGTAACCGTTTTCGAAATATTACTTAAGCCACATGGATGATCAATGAAACTGCACGCGATATCTGGATCATCGCACACGAGTCATGTATGGTAAGCGTCTGCCATGCATGATATCATTGCATACGTTTCCTAAATAATTAACGAGTGGTATTGCATATTTCATCGGACATGGTTTCCTCTAATCTCACGTGTGGGAAATGTGTTGCAAACTGTTTGCAATTTGATTTGTATCACCAATGGTTCAATTCAAATCTCGTGTACTTTTGGGGTAAATAACAGGCGGTTACATTATGAGTGATGTGAGCTTTCCGTTCTGGATCCCACATGCTCAGTTTCTTGTACCATGTTCGCTTAAAGGGCCAGGTTACAGAAAAATATCACATTTGAAATGCCCTGTAAATTCGCCATGATATGCAATTTAACAAATAGTGTCCTGATACGTCTATTTTGCATCATGATTTCCTACAGTTATTTACTATGTTTTGTTGAATAATAATGCTTTAGGGAGTGATTCTAATGCCTTTTCTCTCATAATATGTAAGGTTTACACAAAGAGGGAGAATACCGACAGCTAGAATTCTGGACCCAAGAAAAGCACATCCGAGATACCTATTCTGCACAAGTCCAATGAAGTTGAAATTTTACAGAGATTATTTTTGGAATAAATAAAAAATACTGGAGCAGAAAACTACCGGAGGGGGCCAACATGGTGGGCACAACCCACCAGGGCACGCCAGACCCCCCTGGGCGCGCCCTGATGGGTTGTGGCCTCCTCGGTCCACCTCTGGTGCCCATCTTCTGGTATATAGTCACATTTGACCTAGAAAAAAAAATCAGAGGAGGACTTTCGGGAAGAAGCGCCGCCGCCTCGAGGCGGAACTTGGGCAGGAGCACTTTTGCCCTCCGGCGGAGCGATTCCGCCGGGGGAACCTCCCTCCCGGAGGGGGAAATCGAAGCCACCGTCATCACCAACACCCCTCTCATCTTTGGGAGGCCAATCTTCATCAACATCTTCAACAGCACCATCTCCTCTCAAACCCTAGTTCATCTCTTGTGTTCAATCTTTGTACCGGAACCTCAGATTGGTACCTGTGGGTGACTAGTAGTGTTGATTACCTTGCATAGTTGATTACTATATGGTTTATTTGGTGGAAGATTATATGTTCAGATCCATTATGCTATTTAATACCCCTCTGATCTTGAGCATGATTATTATTTGTGAGTAGTTACCTTTGTTCTTGAGGTCACGGGAGAAGTCATGTTGCAAGTAATCATGTGAATTTGATACGTGTTCGATATTCTGATGATATGTATGTTGTGATTCCCTTAGTGGTGTCATGTGAACGTCGACTACATGACACTTCACCATTCATGGGCCTAAGGGAATGCATTGTGGAGTAGTTATTAGATGATGGGTTGCTAGAGTGACAGAAGCTTAAACCCTAGTTTATGCGCTACTTCGTAAGGGGCTGATTTGGATCCAAACATTTAATGCTATGGTTAGATTTTATCTTAATACTTTTCTCGTAGTTGCGGATGGTTGTGAGGGGGTTAATCATAAGTGGGAGGTCGTTCAAGTAAGAACAGCACCCAAGCACCGGTCCACCCACATATCAAATTATCAAAGTAGCGAACACGAATCAAACCAACATGATAAAAGTGACTAGATGAAATTCCCGTGTACCCTCAAGAACACTTTGCCTATTACTAGAGATTGTTTTGGCCTGTCCTTTGCCACAAAAGGATTGGGCTACCTCGCTGCACCTTGTTTACCATTACCGTTACTTGCTTGTTACCAATTATCTTGCTACCAAACTATCTGTTACCTACAATTTCAGTGCTTGCAGAAATTACCTTGCTAAAAACTGCTTGTCATTTCCTTCTGCTCCTCGTTGGGTTCGACACTCTTACTTATCGAAAGGACTACGATTGATTCCCTATACTTGTGGGTCATCAAGACTCTTTCCTGGCGCCGTTGCCGGGGAGTGAAGCGCTCTTGGTAAGTGGAAATCGGTAAGGAAAAACTTATACTATGTGCTGAAATTTATTGCTACTTGCTACTATGGAAAACAATCCTTTGAGGGGTTTGTTCTGGGTATCTTCACCTCGACCGGAACCACAATTAGTTTCCCCTCAACCTAGTGCACCTACTGAAAATATTGGTTATGAAATTCCTTCGGATATGGTAGAACAACTGCTTGCTAAACCTTATGCAGGAGATGGAACTGAACACCCTGATATGCACCTATTATATGTGAACGAAATTTGTGGATTATTTAAGCTTGCAGGTTTACCCAGAGATGAAGTTAAGAAGAAGGTTTTCCCTTTATCTTTGAAGGGGAAAGCATTGACATGGTATAGGCTATGTGATGATCTTGGGTCGTGGAACTGGAATCGTTTGCAATTGGAATTCCACCAAAAGTTTTATCCCATGCATCTAGTTCATCGTGATCAGAATTATATATATAATTTTTGGCCTCGTGAAGGAGAAAGCATCGCTCTAGCTTGGGGGGAGGCTTAAGTCAATGTTATATTCATGCCCCAATCATGACATTCCGAGAGAAGTTATAATTCAGAATTTTTATGCTCGGCTTTCTCATAATGATCAATCCATGCTCGATACTTCTTTTGCTGGTTCTTATATGAAAAAGACTATTGAATTCAAGTGGGATCTCTTAGAAAGGATTAAACGCAACTCTGAAGATTGGGAACTCGACGAAGGTATTGAGTCAGGTATAAATCTTGAATTTGATTGTGTTAAATCTTTTATGAATACCGATACTTTTCACAAGTTTAGCACTAAATATGGACTTGACTCTGAGATAGTAGCCTCTTTCTGCGAAGAATTTGCTACTCACGTTGACCTCCCTAAGGAGAAGTGGTTTAAATATCATCCCCCTATTAAAGAAGAAATTAAAGAACCGGTCATAGCTAAAGAAGAAACCATCTTTTACAATGTTGATCTAGTTGTGCCTACCGCTTATATTAAAAAACCACCTTTCCCTGTTAGGATAAAGGAACATGCTAAGGTATCAACCGTGGTTCGTAAGAGTAATATAAGAGTACCTAAACCCCCTGAACAAATTAAAGTAGAACCTAGTGTTGCTATGGTTAAAGATCTCTTGGTAGAAAATATTGATGGGCATGTTATCTACTTCTGTGATGAAGCTGCTAGAATTGCTAAACCCGATGAAAAAGATAAACATAGACCGATAGAAGGCATGCATGTTGTCTCAGTCAAAATAGGAGATCATTGCTATCATGGTTTATGTGATTTGGGTGCTAGTGTGAGTACTATCCCTTTTACTCTATACTAAGAAATTATGGATGAAATAGCACCTGCTGAAATAGAAGACATTGATGTTACTATTAAACTTGCTAATAGAGACACTATCACACCACTTGGGATTGTTAGAGATGTTGAAGTCTTGTGTGGGAAAGTAAAATACCCGACTGATTTTCTAGTCCATGGTTCCCCACAAGATGACTTTTGTCCCATTATCTTTGGTAGACCTTTCTTGAGCACCGTAAATGCTAAGATAAATTGTGAAAAACAAACTGTCGGTGTCAGTTTTGGTAATGTGTCTCATGAGTTTAATTTTTCCAAGTTTAGTAGACAACCCCGTGATAAAGCGTTATCTAGTAAGGATGAAATAATTGGTCTTGCTTCTATTGCTGTGCCTCCCACTGATCCATTAGAACAATATTTGCTTGACCATGAAAATGATATGCATTTGCGTGAAAGAAATGAAATAGATAAAATTTTGTTTGAACAACAACCTCTCCTGAAACAAAATTTGCCTATTGAAACTCTTGGAGGTCCTCCTCCACCTAAAGGTGATCCTGTGTTTGAAATGAAACAATTGCCTGACACTTTGAAGTATGCTTATCTTGATGAGAAAAAGATATATCCTGTTATTATTAGTGCTAACCTTTCTGAACATGAAGAAGAGAGATTATCAAAAGTTCCGAGGAAGCATCGAGCTGCTATTGGATATACTCTTGATGATCTTAAGGGAATTAGTCCCACTCTATGTCAGCACAAGATTAATATGGAACCTGATGCTAAACCCGTTGTTGATCACCAACGGCGGTTGAATCCTAAGATGAAGGAAGTGGTAAGAATTCAAATATTAAAGCTTCTGGAAGCAGGTATAATCTATCCCATAGCTGATAGTAGATGGGTAAGTCCCGTTCATTGTGTCCCTAAGAAAGGAGTTATTACCATTGTTCCTAATGATAAGAATGAACTCATTCCACAAAGAATTATCACTGGCTATAGAATGGTAATTGATTTTAGAAAATTAAATAAAGCTACTAGTAAAGACCATTACCCTCTGCCTTTCATTGATCAAATGCTAGAAAGATTATCTAAGCACACACACTTTTGTTTCCTAGACGGATATTCTGGTTTCTCTCAAATACTTGTGTCACAATCCGATCAAGAGAAAACTACCTTTACTTGCCCTTTTGGAACCTATGCTTATAGACGTATGCCTTTTGGTTTATGCAATGCACCTGCTACCTTTCAAAGATGTATGACTGCTATATTCTCTGATTTTTGTGAAAACATTGTGGAGGTTTTCATGGATGATTTTTCTGTTT
Organism: Elymus sibiricus; assembly: GCA_039707655.1. NCBI lineage: Eukaryota > Viridiplantae > Streptophyta > Magnoliopsida > Poales > Poaceae > Elymus > Elymus sibiricus. Next base: position 280,365,741 of record CM077667.1, read on the forward strand.
ACGGAACTTCTTTTGATGACTGCTTAAGCAACCTTGATCGACTTTTGCAGAGATGTGAACAAACTAATCTCGTCTTGAATTGGGAGAAGTGCCACTTTATGGTTAATGAAGGCATTGTCTTGGGGCATAAAATATCTGAACGAGGCATTGAGGTGGATAAGGCTAAAATTGATGCAATTGAGAAAATGCCATGTCCTAAAGATATTAAAGGTATTCGAAGTTTCCTAGGTCATGCTGATTTTTATAGGAGGTTCATTAAAGACTTCTCTAAAATTTCTAGGCCTCTTACTAATCTTTTGCAAAAGGATATTCCTTTTGTTTTTGATGATGATCGTGTGGAAGCCTTTGAAACACACAAGAATGCCTTAACCTCTGCACCTATCGTTCAACCACCTGATTGGAACTTGCCTTTTGAAATTATGTGTGATGCTAGTGATTATGCTGTTGGTGCTGTCCTAGGACAAAGAGTTGATAAGAAATTGAATGTTATCCATTATGCTAGTAAAACTCTAGACAATGCCCAACGAAATTATGCTACTACTGAAAAAGAATTTTTAGCAGTTGTGTTTTCCTGTGATAAATTTAGATCCTATATTGTTGATTCGAAAGTTATTGTTCACACCGATCATGCTGCTATAAAATACCTTATGGAAAAGAAAGATGCTAAACCTAGACTCATTAGGTGGGTTCTCTTGCTTCAAGAATTTGACTTACACATCATTGATAGGAAGGGAGCTGAGGACCCCGTAGCTGATAACTTGTCTAGGTTAGAAAATATTCTTGATGACCCACTACCTATTGATGATAGTTTCCTTGACGAACAGTTAGCTACAATAAATGTTTCTCAAAACACCCCTTGGTATGCTGATTATGCTAACTACATTGTCGCTAAATATATACCACCTAGCTTCACATACCAACAAAAGAGAAAAAAATTCTATGACTTGAGACATTACTTTTGGGATGGCCCACATCTTTATAAAGAAGGAGTGGATGGTATTATTAGACGTTGTGTACCTGAGCATGAACAGGAACAAATCCTACGGAAATGTCATTCCGAAGCTTATGGAGGACATCATGCGGGAGATAGAACTGCTCACAAGGTATTGCAATCTGGTTTTTATTGGCCTACTCTCTTCAAGGACGCCCGTAAGTTTGTCTTATCTTGTGATGAATGTCAAAGAATTGGTAATATCGGTAAGCGTCAGGAAATGCCTATGAATTATTCACTTGTTGTCGAACCATTTGACGTTTGAGGTTTTGATTATATGGGGCCTTTTCCTTCCTCTAACGGGTACACTCATATTTTGGTTGTTGTTGATTATGTCACTAAGTGGGTAGAAGCTATTCCAACTAGTAGTGCTGATCACCACACCTCCATTAAAATGCTTAAAGAGGTTATATTCCCGAGGTTTGGAGTCCCTAGATATTTAATGACCGATGGTGGTTCACACTTTATCCATGGTGCTTTCCGTAAGATGCTTGCTAAATATGATGTTAACCATAGGATTGCATCACCCTATCATCCTCAATCTAGTGGTCAAGTAGAACTTAGCAATAGAGAAATAAAATTAATATTACAAAAAACTGTCAATAGGTCCCATAAGAATTGGTCTAAGAAATTAGATGATCCACTTTGGGCCTATAGAACAGGTTATAAAAATCCTATGGGTATGTTTCCATACAAAATGTTATATGGAAAAGCTTGTCATTTGCCTCTAGAATTAGAACACAAAGCATTTTGGGCAATTAAAGAACTTAACGATGATTTCAAACTTGCCGGTGAGAAGAGGCTATTTGATATTAGCTTACTAGATGAATGGAGAACCCAAGCCTATGAAAATGCCAAACTATTCAAAGAAAAAGTAAAAAGATGGCATGACAAAAGAATCCAAAAGCGGGAATTCAAAATAGGAGACTATGTTCTTTTGTTCAACTCTTGTTTAAGATTTTTTGCAGGTAAGCTTCTCTCCAAATGGGAAGGACCATATATTACCGAAAAGGTTTATCGTTCTGGAGCTATCAAGATTAATACCGCCGTAGGTACTAACCCGAAGGTGGTCAATGGACAAAGAATTAAGCATTATGTCTCAGGTACACCTATTAACGTTGAAAGCAATGTTATCCAAACCATGACACCGGAGGAACACATAAAAGAAACCTTCCAGAACACTCCAGAATTCTGAAAAATAGGAGGTACGTGATACGGTAAGTAAACGGACTCCAAAAAATCCGCAAAAATATTTTTTGTCAGTTTTGGAATATTAGAATTTTTTTGAAATAAAGAAATAAACCGGAAGGTGATCGAGGTGAGCACGATACACCAGGGCGCGCCAGGCACCCCTGGGCACGCCCTGGTGGGTTGTGCCCACCTCGGACACCTTCCCGACTCCGTTTTCCTTCCATATGCTTGTTTCCCAAGAATAAAAAATCTCTATATATACCCCCGACTGTTTTGACAACCGCATCGCAGAAAAATCCTCTGTTCTTGTTTCTTGCTGTTTTCTCGTTAGATCTAGATCTCCATGGCTCCACCAAGCTCCTCCAAGGACAAGTTCTTCGAGAAGGTCATCAACCCGTACTTGCCGGAGGTGATGAAGCACCCTCAAGCCGTTGCGATGCGTGAGGGGGTGCTCCACATCCGCTATGTTCAGGGACCCAAGAAGACCGGAAGCGTGGAGGCTAGGCTCGAGGCGGTGGAACAGGAAATCTTCAAGTGACAGAAGATGGTGGAGCGCGGACTTAGCGCCAATCACTCCATGATTACGGAATTCAACCGTGATCAGATGATGGATGGCCGGTCTGTGAAGGACATCATCTCCACCCTCAACAAGCAAATTAATTTTCTGCAGAGCCAAGTTTATGATCTTCAAAACCAAGTCTTCGAATATGAAGCAAGATTTAAAGGTATGAGTTTAGATGCCAGTTGCAGGACTCAAGGGACTCTCGCGTCAACTTTTGATGGGGAGCCCTTGCCCTGGAAGCTGGAGGACAAGCCTACTACATCAACACCACCACCTTCTTCAACACCACCACCTTCTTCATCACCACCACCAAAGGAGACTTGAGCACACGGGTATGGGCACTCCCCTTGGCTTGAGCCAAGCTTGGGGGAGGTGCCCCAGTATCGTATCACCACCACTTTTATTCACCTTTACCTATTTTAGTTCGATCTTTAGTTTCCCTTTGCTTTAGTTGAATAAAAGTTTAGCATGATCTATTTTCGTGTGTTAGTTTCATGGCCTACCTATCTATGTAATCGAGTGAGAGTTATATAATAAAGTTTAGTTTGAGTTTTTACCTTTCTACTTTCTTGTTGCAATCAAAATAAAGGAAAAGAAACAAATGAAAAGAATCATATGCTAATCTTATGGTGAGTAATGACATCACATAAGGGAAAGTATAAGTAGTAAAATTTATTGGAGATTGACAAACATAGCATTGGTCAATGATGCAATTCGTGAAAGAATTAATAAGGGAAGAGAAGATTCACATGCAAATATACTATCTTGGACATCTTTTATGATTGTGAGCCCTCATTAAATATTATATGTACAATTTGTTGACGTTGGACAAGGAAGACAACGTAATGATTTATGTTTGTTCATATCCACATAGAAGTTATATTGTCATAGATCCTTCAACATGTGGTGCTTGCTCAATATCTTTGCTAGACAAAAATTCCGCACTAAGTAGAGATACTACTTGTGCATCCAAAAACCCAAACCCAAATTCATTCTTTGAGTGTCCACCATACCAACCTACGGATCGAGTAAGATCCTTCAAGTAAGTTGTCATCGGTGCAATAAGGCAATAAAAATTGCTTCTAAAAGTGTTTTGATCAATTAGTGTATGAGAAATTGAGCGCTATACAAACTTATGATGGCAAAGTAATAAAAGCGACGGACTGCATAATAAAGGTTGCTATCATAGGGGGCAATGTAGCGTGACGTTCTTTTACATTAAGGGATTGGGCATACAAACGAATAAGCGCATGACAACCTCTGCTTCCCTCTGCGAAGGGACTATCTTTTACTTTTATGTATTTACTTTTATGCAAGAGTCAAAGTATTCTTCCCTATTCCTTTTTACTTTTTCCTTTTGCAAGCATCATGTGGTGAGGAAAGATCTAGTCAAAGTATTCTTCCCTATTCCTTTTTACTTTTTCCTTTTGCAAGCATCATGTGGTGAGGAAAGATCTAGGCACATATATCCAGTTGGATATGAGTGGGCATGAGTTATTATTGTTGACATCACCCTTGAGGTGAATACGTTGGGAGGCGAAACTATAAGCCCCTATCTTCCTTTGTGTCCGGTTGAAACTTTTTGTTCATGGGTATGTCGTGAGTGTTAGCAATCATAGAAGACTAAATGATGTATGAGTATGTGGACTTGCCAAAAGGCTCCGACATGAGACCCTTCCTGAAAATATGATGAATTGTAATTGCAAAGTTGACTGAGAACATAGTTTGTTGGCTTTCAATAAGGTTTATGCTTCATACTTCTATGTTGTGATGAATTGTTACTTGTTCATAAGAAGCTATATGATAAAAATGTATTGAATGAGTTTTATGATAGAGTTTGTTGCTGTTATATTAATAAGCATGATGCTTCTATGTCCGTATTTTGTTTTTATCGACACCTCTCTCTCAAAACATGTGGACATGCTTTTCAATATCGGCTTTCGCTTGAGGACAAGCGAGGTCTAAGCTTGTGGGAGTTGATACGTCCATTTTGCATCATGATTTCCTACTGTTATTTACTATGTTTTGTTGATTGATAATGCTTTAGGGAGTGATTCTAATGCCTTTTCTCTCATAATATGCAAGGTTTACACAAAGAGGGAGAATACCGGCGGCTGGAATTCTGGACCCAAGAAAAGCACATCAGAGATACCTATTCTGCACAACTCCAATGAAGCTAAAATTTTACGGAGATTATTGTTGGAATTAATAAAAAATACTGGAGCAGAAAACTACCGGAGGGGGCCAACCTGGTGGGCACAACCCACCAGGGCGCGCCAGACCCCCCTGGGCGCGCCCTGATGGGTTGTGGCCTCCTAGGCCCACCTCCGGTGCCCATCTTCTGGTATATAGTCACATTTGACCTAGAAAAAAAATCAGAGGAGGACTTTCGGGATGAAGCGCCGCCGCCTCGAGGCGGAACTTGGGCAGGAGCACTTTTGCCCTCCGGCGGAGCGATTCCGCCGAGGGAACCTCCCTCCCGGAGGGGGAAATCGAAGCCACCGTCATCACCAACACCCCTCTCATCTTTGGGAGGCCAATCTTCATCAACATCTTCAACAGCACCATCTCATCTCAAACCCTAGTTCATCTCTTGTGTTCAATCTTTGTACCGGAACCTCAGATTGGTACCTGTGGGTGACTAGTAGTGTTGATTACCTTGCATAGTTGATTACTATATGGTTTATTTGGTGGAAGATTATATGTTCAGATCCATTATGCTATTTAATACCCCTCTGATCTTGAGCATGATTATTATTTGTGAGTAGTTACCTTTGTTCTTGAGGTCACGGGAGAAGTCATGTTGCAAGTAATCATGTGAATTTGATATGTGTTCGATATTTTGATGATATGTATGTTGTGATTCCCTTAGTGGTGTCATGTGAACGTCGACTACATGCCACTTCACCATTCATGGGCCTAAGGGAATGCATTGTGGAGTAGTTATTAGATGATGGGTTGCTAGAGTGACAGAAGCTTAAACCCTAGTTTATGCGCTACTTCGTAAGGGGCTGATTTGGATCCAAACGTTTAATGCTATGGTTAGATTTTATCTTAATACTTTTCTCGTAGTTGTGGATGCTTGCGAGGGGGTTAATCATAAGTGGGAGGTTTTTCAAGCATGAACAGCACCCAAGCACCGGTCCACCCACATATCAAATTATCAAAGTAGCGAACACGAATCAAACCAACATGATAAAAGTGACAAGATGAAATTCCCGTGTAGCCTCAAGAACACTTTGCCTATTACTAGAGATTGTTTTGGCCTGTCCTTTGCCACAAAAGGATTAAGCTACCTTGCTGCACCTTGTTTACATTTACCGTTACTTGCTTGTTACCAATTATCTTGCTACCAAACTATCTGTTACCTACAATTTCAGTGCTTGCAGAAATTACCTTGCTGAAAACCGCTTGTCATTTCCTTCTGCTCCTCGTTGGGTTCAACACTCTTACTTATTGAAAAGGCTACGATTGATCCCCTATACTTGTGGGTCATCATGTCCATAGGAGGAGCACTCATCAAAATACGCTATAATATGAAATTAAACAAATGCAAGCTAAATTCCACAGATGTTAGCTACATAATCACATTGTCCAATGTACCTCATCACATGAAAAAAATGCATCATGCATATACGTGTATCTGCTAACACTAACTGAATGCATACTTACTATTCAAGGAAAAGGAACGTTGAAATCTTGATAATGTTGACCGGGCTTGATATAGTGTTTCAGGAAGAAGTTACTGACAAATCCCCTAACATCCAACATTTCAGCTGCGGGGAGTGGTTCAGGGGTCATCGGTGCCAAGATCATCTGCAGGATTTTTAGATCAGAATGTGGCATACGTGTGGAGTAGAAGATAGTAATTAAGAAACAGACTTACTGGTATTATTCTGTAAGCATCAGTACAACATTGAGAAGATCTACATATGGAGATCATGTGTCTGCAAACATAGTATCCACAAAGGTTGGTCCCTTCTTATTGTTGAGGACACTGAAATTTTTCATACAAAATTAGTCATGTATTTGCCCTCTTAGGAACAACCTAACCGGTGTAAGCTATTTCTTTTTTTTATTTGGAGAGAAATAGAAAGAGGTTTACTTAGAAACTTGAACATCTGACTAGCATTTTCTGAAAATAACGGATTTTGGTGTCTTACCGGAGAAATGATCTCGTGGTGCAGAGGTAGTTGGCGGTTGAAACGTAGCCCTACTATAGTTATGTACCTTGACAATACACTTCAAATGAAGATGAAATTTCACATACTCAATTCTTGAACCAGATATGAATACAACATATGAACATCAAAGAATTCAATACCTATCCATGAAATCCTAAATATGATTGAGATCCTGAGGCTTATTTGACACTATGAGAGAAGCCAGGTAGTAAACTGGGTTGCGGTTTGGAACAATGACCACCAAGATGCAGTGATGGCTACAGTTTAAGAAAATCATGAACTTACGAAGTATGTCGAAAACTAAAAGACGATGAATGTATGCGTGGTTGTATATTTAACTTATCCTTCGTGATATGGCCACATGAAGAATTCTCCTATGTGTAACTTATACAAGATCTTAGATACTTGTTCAATGGAATCCTTACGTGGACCATTGCCATGTAATAAAGTGCCGTTTGCTAAATCAATCTATGAAATATGCATGCTCCCTTATTGATCTCTACGCCATTAGCGCCCCTAAGAGGAATACACTACAGTTAGCTTTTTTCATTTACATCCTTATATAGAGAAGTTGATCAGAGTTTGTGAAGTACTTACAACATCAAGCATTTAATAAGAGTGCCAGCGAGCATATCGAAGTTGAAGAAGAGATGAAAGTCCTCAAATCCCACAAAGATGGTACCCGACATGTGATGGAAATACATACCGGAGTAGTGTACTTCTAGAACGATATTATCTTCTCCTTTTGACATTTTCTCCATGCAATATTTATGTATGTTGCGGCAACTAGAACTGCACTCATCAAAGTATTCGCCAACAAGAAATGGCTGGCCATGTTTGTACTTGCGTGCTTCAAGTGCGTTTTTTATTACAAAGTGGCATGTAAATTTCTTCATCAGACGTGACATGGTTCTGGTCGAAGAGTCTTTGTATTAGGATGCTCTGGTTCTCATCCCTCCCCTGTTTCTGTATGTGTAATAACAAATTGCAAATTTTATGAGGAAGCTAAATATAACCGCAACAATATGTGTAGTATAGGATGCACAACGACAGTATTTGAATGACATCAAATTAATACTAATAGGTATGTACATAAGAACTATTGATGTCAATTAAAAAAGCATTGTCATCGGTCCAATCCAGAACATTATAACACATAACTGATGACATTAATTAAAATAGCGCCGACAAACGTAGAATGATGATAGTGTCTTAATCACATCCAGAATAAGATAGCACATGCGAAGTGTCTAAAGCACATCTAATATAACAAATGATTTCTAACAACAAGAGTGGGGCTAACCTTCTATGCACATCCAAGAAACTTCCTCCCGCTGTCCAAAGATTCAAAATCAATTAACTTTACGCATGGAGATAGAGGTTGACAATGAGTAGGCAGATCTTCAGCTACCCCACCCATTCGTTGGAAGTGGTGGTCCTAGGGAGCTACGAGAGGAAGGATGGATCAAATCGTCCAGCGCATTGAAAATCCCCAATTCCAAACCATGACCCTAACCTTGGGTGAGCGAGAGAGAGGAGAGGGGAATACCTAGCTAGTGAGAGGTTTGTCGGAGGAGGAGATACCGCTGGAGGGGTCATCCGAGGAGACCATGGCGTCCACGACGGTCGGATGCGACACGAAGAGAGCGAGCAAGCAAGCGAGGAAGTGCATAGAGTGCTGAGGAAGGAAGGAGGAAACATGGGAAATGTGGCCCTTGGTGGGATGGGGGGAGGGCGGGGATGTGACGCCCCCATTTTGATCGTACGCTAATCATACACGAAAATGCGTATGACCAAGATTAGGGACTCACAGAAAGATATCACAACACAACTCTAGACACCAATTAAAGTCATACAAGCTTCATATTACAAGCCAGGGGCCTCGAGGGCTCGAATACATAAGCTCAAATTCAAAGAGTTAGCGGAAGCAAATAATATCTGAGTACAGACATAAGTTAAACAAGTTTTGCCTTAAGAAGGCTAGCACAAACATAAGCAGCGGATCGAAAGAGGCAAGACCTCCTGCTTGGGAGCCAACCTAACTACTCCTGAGCGTCGGCACTCTCCTCGTAGTAGTAAGCTCCAGCGGTAGTGTAGTAGTCTTCGGCGGGGTACTCCATCTCCTGGGCTCCGTCATCTGAACGCAGTAATCGTATCGAGGGGAAAGAGGGAAGTAAAGCAGCGGTGATTACTCATCCAAAGTACTCGCAAGACTTACATCAGAACTAAACTAAATTATGCATCAGTATCAAAGGAATGGGGTTATATCTGGACTGACTGCAAAAAAGCAAGAATAGGGGGAAGGCCTAGTCCTATCGAAGACTAGCATCTTCAACATCTTGCAGCATTAGAAGAGTGTAGATTGGTAACTCATATGTAACAATATTATTGTAGCAATTTTATTAAGTAACCACGCCCAGAGATTCTTCCTCGACTCCCTGCAAGAAAGCAAATCTCGGCGCCAACATTCATTTCAATTTTAAGTCACAATTATAGTTGTAGTAGATCGAGGTACAACTCCAAGTCGTCCTGTTACCGTGGACACGACTATTTGAATAGTTGAATTCATCCCTGCAGGGGTGCACCACATTTTCCAACACGCTTGATAACCTTTGGCCGGACACACTTTCCTGGGTCATGCCCGGCCTCGGGACATCAACACGTCGTCGCGCTACCTAGGTTCAACAGAGAGGCCAGCTCGCCGGTCTAAATCCTAAGTGCGCAGGGGTCATGGGCCCACTCACCCTTTGCACTCCTACACGATGCGTGGGCGGCCGAGGTCAGTCCTAGCACCTCTAATACAAGATCAATGCTGTCGTGGACCTCTCGGGCGCGCGCCACTCCATTGCTGACGTCCGAAGAGCTTCGACTGATACAATGACGCCGAGTACCCATAACTTCTCCCACATGAAGGTTAGTGCGAAAAAGGTCAAACGACCAACTCAGATCAAATACCCAAACCATTAGCATTTTATTAATGCGGTGACGAGGGTGACCCATGCTGTGCGGTCTCGTCACCCCGTCTCGAGGTCTTATGGCAAGGGCCTCTCCTGCCCGGCCATGCCTCGTCGTCATAACACCAACAACATCCAGGTCATCCTGACCTCACATGTAACAGTAGTAAAGTAATTGTAACCATGTGTCTATAACACCAAGGGGGAAAAACCGATGAATCACCCTCGATGGACCCCACTCAATGTAATCATCAAGGTCGACCAGTGAGGTATCACCCTCGATGGTCATCGCTTGAGGTGCTGTACGACAGAGTCGTTATCATAAGTGGTGATGGAGGAATCACCTTTGATATCCACGACCGATCAGTTACACTACAGAGATAGCATCATGAGTACTTTACGAGGTGTCATCCTCAGTACTCGATAGTAGCCCTGCAGAGTCATACAACTAGGGGGGGGGGGTGATGTGATGTGACGGGCATGGCTTATCGATCAGTTGATCGAGTCTTCAAGTCATCGATGATGAAGCAGGGGCAACTAGGACTAAGGGGTCACAAGGGATCACTAATCAACCTATGCTAAGCAGTTTATTAAAGCAGTAGGTACAGTAGCAGTTCATCAAAAACAGGCTATGCATCAGAATAGGAGCTATCTAAAACAATGGCAAAACTAATGCAAGCATGAGAGAGAAGGGATCTGGGCGATATCGGAATGATGAAGGGGTGTTGCTTGCCTTGTTGTTCTGCTGCAAAAGGCTGATCGTTAGTGGCATAGTCGTACCCGGCAACAACGTCAGTCTCGGGGTCTACTGGTAAGAAGAGGGGGAGAAACAATAAATATAAAGCAGACAGATGCAACACGATGCATGACATGGCAATATGCAATGCTAGGCATGAGCTAACGCAGTACTGCACGTCACAGACGGAGCGGAAGAATATCTGACGATATTTCCCTGGTCTTTGGTTTTTATCGAACAAACGAATTCGATGGAAAAGTTCCATGTTCATCATGTTAGGGGCATGTGACAGATGAACGGAAAGCGTATTCGGATTCGTGGGGGTTTTTCTGATCAACTTTCATATATAAATTATTTTCATCTGACTTACAGACTAATTTATATTAATTTTCAAAGTTTTAATAATATTATGAAATTATTTATTTATTTATAATTTGAAATTAAACAGTAATTACATTTTATACCCACTATGGGCAAGCCACAGTGGATGACAGATGGGGTCAGTGGGCTGAGTCAGCCCTGTCAACTATTGACTAGTTGACTGGTCAACAGGGTCAAAGGGGCCCAGGGGGGTCCCACCTGTCACTGACTGGGGCTAGCCCAGTCAGCAGGTTGACTAGGTCAACAGGGCCCAGTGGGACCCAGCGTTTGTGGCTGTAGCTAATTAGGGGGGTTATTTTATCTCTGGTTTAATTAGGGGGGGGGGGTGGGACCCATCGTCAGTCACAGAAAAAAATAACTTAACCAACAGCTTAATTTTTTGTGTTAGTCTTAAACTAATGTGCGGGCCCCACCAGACGGTTTAAGTGCACGCGCGCGCAGGAAGCACGCCGGCGACGAGCCCGACGTGGCGGAGGCTCACCGGAGTAGCCCTCCAGTGACCAAATGGAGCGGGGGCGGCTGGAATCAGATCAGCGCGGAGCGCTGCATCTAACGGTGCTCCTGTGGGGGGTCAGGGACCGACAGAACGCCGGCGATGACGCTGCCCGACGGCGGTCGGAGCGTGGCGCTTTCGGCCACGGCGCCTACTGCCCCAACTAGCTACGGAGAGAGGGGAGGAATCGAGGAGGAGCTCATAGCTGCGAAAGGGAAGGCCCGGAGAGGCCGGAGGGGCTCGGAGGGGTACGGATCGACGCGGATTGACGCGGCAGATGCAACGGCCATGGAGGAGGAAGACGATGGCGACGGCGGTGTTGCAGGGCTCCTCCGCGCTTGACTCAACGGCGAGGTCGAGGTAATCGTCGAGCAGCTCCTGGACAGCAGGCGATGGCTCGGGGAAGCTCCGGTGCGTGCAAATGGCAATGGCGCGGCGGCGGTAGTGCTCAGTGATCTCTAGATCGAGGGAGAGGGTGAGATAGGGGGACAAAGAGGGAGGTTAGTGTTTGGGGGCAACGCGTGGGCCCCTTTGCACCGCGGGGACTCGCCGGGGGGTCGGGGATGGCCGACACGATGACTGGCCAAGGCCGTGGCGTGCATCCATGCTGGCTACCCCTCCTCTGATGAACAGAGGAGGGAGACGGGGGTGGCTAGTGGGCTGGGCCTCACTGTGCACTTTAGGCCCAGTGCACAGTGGGGCTCTGGCTTTTTCCTTTGTTTCTACTTTATTTATTTATAATTCAACAAGCTACTATTTTGCATTTATATTTAGGAGCAAATGAGTATTGTAAAATATAGAACATAGTCACTTAATTACCTTGCAATATTTGTCACTGCCACAAAAAGTTTGGGAGGAGTTTGAATTGGTTTGGAAATTTACATAAATCAAAAGGGCATTTAATAATTGTTTTGGCCTCTGTTAAATTGTTTTAGAGGCATTTAATTACTTTATCAAATGTTCCTTATAATTTTATAAATACCAGGGGATTATTTACAACCCCAATATGATTTTTAATTACTGGTTTGCAAAACTTTTAATTCCATTTTTAAAATGCATTTTGAAAATCATTAGGGAGGTCAAATGACTTATGACTCAAATGTGATCAAGCATGGTTTAGCAAAAATGGATTAGCTTAATAAACATGGTTACTCTAGCTTAATTACATGGATCACTGTAGTACTCAAACCAGGGTGTCACAACTCTCCCCTACTAAAAGAAATTCTCGCCCTGAGAATTAAGAGGTAAAAGTAAGGGGGAAGAGTTTGTTTACAAAATTCCAACGGATCTTCTCGTCTTGGCTGCTCTTACGAAGAAATTGATGTATTAATTTTTTTCTGCTTCAGGTCATCATGAAGAAGTCGTCTTCCTTTCTTCGGGTCCTTCATCGTCCTATGAATGAGATAAGAGGGAAACTCTGAAGGACATATTTCCACACAGCTGGGCATCTGACGGTGAACTCAGGAAAGAAGACATGAATTATATCTTGAGTCATAACTCAGGGAATCCATTGAGAGCAATATGCGATGGTACACAAGTTTCAAACAGGTAGGCAATCATCCGATGCCTAATCATAAGGTGAAAGGGGGGGGGGGTCCAGAGCAACGGGAATAAATATTGCGTCTGATACTAGAATAGATCATCCCTTGGACGGTGGCTCGGGAGTTACATACGAAGCCAAGTGCAATACTTTGGAATCAAGATGCACAGTAGAGTCAGGTTTCAATCCTGTGGAACTGTGGGTTATGGGCCCACCATGTTGGTTAAGAGTAGGAAGAGCGGTGACATCTTGCACGGTCATGATAGCATGGCATGTCAGAGGATAGCTTGTCAGCTATGTCGGCAACAATATCGGTACCAAGGGCGGGGGACAAATAGAACCATTCTCCTGCTCGTTGAAACGAGGCGGACCAATAGGCAAAGTTCTCGTCCACTGGCGGTCACCGGAATGTTAACAACAATTGTAACAGGGTCTTACTGACAGAGTTGCCTAAGTAGTGACTTATCACTGCTCAGATAAGTTTAGGTTACAAAAAAGGTTAAATGGACCAATGGAAGGGAAAATGTGGTTATACCCGCGTATCAAGAGTATATTTTTCCCAAGGAAAGGCTGAGCATGATATACATGATAGGGCTCCACGTATGTAACCATTTAGACAAATGGGCAAGAAATTTAAGAGGTTACCCATACCATGATGTTTGGATAATTGATCAAGAAACATTTAGCATTGCGCTTCCAATGTTCCTTTTCATGATCGGAATACCATAGTCAGGCTTCGGGGTAGAAACGACATGGTCATCAGGTAAGGATCAAACTTTGGATACATAAAGGATCCATAAGGAACAAATTATATAATAAGTCATACAATTTCCTTATGGAAGAATGGCTAATCTTACTAAGGAGATAATATAACAAAAGGTCCTACGGCCAGGTGTGCTAGACAAGACATCACCTTACCGGGTTACATAAAGACCAAATTTATAATTCTTAGAAAAAAATATCCCAACCATCATATCTGCCTGAGATTCAGATCTGGTTGGTGTCAGGATACTTTAGACATAGCATGCCTGAGAAGAAAAAGGATGCAACACAGATCTACGAGATGATGTTGGAAGAATCTCAGAATGAACAACAGAAGCAAGCCTTGAATCATGAGTTGGATTGCAAGACATATGAACACAATGTCAAGACATTCGTGCCCACAAGGAGTTTTTATAATGGAATGCAATCAAGTTCTAGTTGAGACCCATCATAGAGGACTTCAAAGTACTCGTGTAAACCCAGATTAGCTCTTACGAAGAACTTCTTTTCCTAGATCAATTCAATCAGTGGCTTGGGGTGCTAGGAAATTTATATGGAGAGAAGGTAGCAAAACTTCAAACCATAAAATACTTCGCACATGCATGAATGAATTGGAACGATTCCAGAGGAAGCGAAACAAAACTTTCTCATAATCACGGCGGTAAAAAAATGCACGTAAACTTAAAGGAAACACTTCCTTCATCAAACATATTCTTCATGAGCTAGACACAAAGATAATGCTTTCAAGGTTTCCAACACTATCTTAGAGGTTCATCATGAACCACGAAGAAAAAGAGGATGTGGCTGATGGGCTCAGCAACAATTCGTTGAGAATTCCACAAAAATGGATTTCCACGATCGAGTGAACAAGGTGATAGCATCGGTCAAACCGGATGATATAATGAGGTATGTCCGAGGCGAACATCCACAATTAAACATTGAACGAAAAGTGCACCCGTAAATATGGATTGGGTAGCACGATGAGGTTAGAATGTTGATTCAACATCCAACACACTAAGAATGGACTTATTGTTCATTAACTCCAAGGTAATAGAGTTGTTATGCCATAAGTGTTGAATTTACACATCACAGTCCATTTGTCGGTATTCTGGTTAGAAACAACACGGGGCCTAAGAAAGGAAAGGTGATGGTAAGAAGTATCACTATATCAAGAATTCTTAAGACGTGTGCTATTTTCATGACATTCTCGACAAAAGATGGTAATACTCCAAGATAGAACATAACACAAGATGGCTAACAAGGAACTTTAAGGTTCAACCAAAATAAGACCAAGTCTGCGTTTGGAAGGAAGGCAAGGATGTCGTCAACGACAATACCACTTAGCAAGAGGCAAGGATGCTACTCCTCCTAATTTAATTGATATCCTGGAAGAGTTTAGAACGCTGATGATGATCACGACACATTTGTCGAGAAGTCTCTTGAAGATGTAATCGATCAGCGACGACATCAAGCAAGGAAATGGTGAAGCGGAAGGTTGTCGGAACCACAGATTAGAGTGCTAGCTCAGAACCAAATTTGCCTTTCAAGACAACCAACATGATGTTGAAAGCTCGATGTAAGCTTACCGCACTGTTGGAATTGTGTTCCGGGGATGAAGGACATAAGTAGCATGGTCAAGCTCTAGCATGACGATGATGATGTAGCCTAACAGCTTGGAAAGACATGATCGAGTACAAACTTATAAGCAAAGAAGATTACTAAGAGTTGTTGAATCGCAATGCGTCCTCGATTCAGTTATCGGTGTCCTTGAGTGTCCAACAACTCAGAACACGAGGAAAAAGGAATCAGTGAAATATCATAGTTGAAGAGGAGCTCATAAGAAGTTATATAGCTCCGGGCTATTCTCGAGGTGCCAAGGATAACACTCGGAGGTAGATTAGAACATAGGTTAGACTAATGTATTGATCTGTGGAAGACAAGCACTTTAACTTGATCAAAAATGGATCAAGAAGAACAATCATGGTCGGAACCGCGGTTGCAAAGGACAAGATCACAAATACCAAATCAAATCATACAATGAATGATTATTGATACGAGAAGCTTCTATGATAAGATCAGCATCGTTTCCATGGGCATGAACACAAGGTTCAAGGTCGACTCCCACTTCATCAATGCATCACCTTCCATTTAAACCTTGCCTTTGATGAAGTTGTAGTTTTGAAAGATTATCTGGCAAAACACCAGAAGAGTAAGACTCGTGAAAACTCTCGGGTTCACACGGAGTAAGGAAGGCATAGATTCAACCCATCGGGGCATCTTAGGAACATGTACCACAAGCTTCAAGAGTAATTAACACATGCTTGACAACAGAGCATGGCTGACAAAAGCATAGGATACAACTTATCAGAGGGAGAAGACACAATTTACCAATGGCATCATGTATCAGGGGAAGAACATCACAAGAATTTAGGTGAAGGATGCTATCGGATAATAACCAAACAATGGGTCTGGCGGTCCACAAAGGACCTGATGTGAGTATCGGTACTCAATCAGAGGGAGAAAGAATGCAAGGCATCAGATTATAGAACAACCAAATAATTCGATGTTTAAGTAACCAAAGGAATTTAAGATTTCCAAATTGGTGTATCGGAAACAGATGCTCCGATCAAATACAAGTAAGATGAATGGACTTAGATGGACAATCAATCAAGGTTGATTTGTCGAGAACCAACTCAGATTTGGAAAGACGTATGGGCCGGAAAGATAATTTAAGAGAAACAACTGATGACTGTGTGCATTCACACACAGGTTGAATCAATAAAATCAAATGACAATCACAAAGGATTCTAATGAATGTTGCTAGGCATATGGAATTAACCATAATGCAAGCAGATGAGGAAGGTCAAGAGCAATATGCTACTGAGGATTTTGGAAGATCGAATAGCAATTCACATGATTTTGTGGAACCCATGACAACCGAGGAAAAACGAATCCCTGCTAAGATAATTCGATGTACCTTGTAATAACAAGAGCAACTGGAAATGAAAGTATGAGCGACAATTGTATGCAATCATCCATAGGGGTTGACGGAGGAGGAGAATCGAAAAAGTGATGAGCACAAGTTCTCAGGAGAACATCGGAGAGTACCTTCGGAGTCTTCTGATGAATCAAGCCATCATCTGGAATCAGGGGCTCTCTGGGAGGAGGTAGTTACGAGAACCTAGAGTTAGAGTTAGTAAAATCTTTAACCCGAAAGATAAGAGAGATCAGAACCCAGAGTATAGACGAGGAATAAAAGATCCTAATACCACCCGATTGAGATGTGGGCCAGTAAGCCACACATCAATGTTAGTAAAAGTTTTTCAAGCACTAGACTCAACTATGGCCAAGGAGATGGAAAGGGGGCTACCTACAAGCAGTCGGTTCTGATACCAACTTGTGACGCCCCCATTTTGATCGTACGCTAATCATACACGCAAATGCGTACGACCAAGATTAGGGACTCACAGAAAGATATCACAACACAACTCTAGACACCAATTAAAGTCATACAAGCTTCATATTACAAGCCAGGGGCCTCGAGGGCTCGAATACATAAGCTCAAATTCAAAGAGTCAGCGGAAGCAAATAATATCTGAGTACACACATAAGTTAAACAAGTTTGCCTTAAGAAGGCTAGCACAAACATAAGCAGCGGATCGAAAGAGGCAAGGCCTCCTACCTGGGACCCAACCAAACTACTCCTGAGCATCGACACTCTCTTCGTAGTAGTAAGCTCCAGCGGTAGTGTAGTAGTCGTCGGCGGGGTACTCCACCTCCTGGGCTCCGTCATCTGAACGCAATAATCGTATCGAGGGGAAAGAGGGAAGTAAAGCAGCAGTGAGTACTCATCCAAAGTACTCGCAAGACTTACATCAGAACTAAACTAAATTATGCATCAGTATCAAAGGAATGGGGTTATATCTGGACTGACTACAGAAAAGCAAGAATAGGGGGGAAGGCCTAGTCCTATCGAAGACTAGCATCTTCATCATCTTTCAACATTAGAAGAGTGTAGATTGGTAACTCATATGTAACAATATTATTGTAGCAATTTTATTAAGTAACCACGCCCAGAGATTCTTTCTCGACTCCCTGCGAGAAAGCAAATCTCGGAGCCAACATTCATTTCAATTTTAAGTCAGAATTATAGTTGTAGTAGATCGAGGTACAACTCCAAGTCGTCCTATTACCGTGGACACGACTATTCGAATAGTTGAATTCATCCCTGCAGGGGTGCACCACATTTTCCAACACGCTTGATAACCTTTGGCCGGACACACTTCTTGGGTCATGCCCGGCCTCGGGACATCAACATGTCGTCGCCCTACCTAGGCTCAACAGAGAGGCCAGCCCGCCAGTCTAAATCCTAAGCGCGCAGGGGTCATGGGCCCACTCACCCTTTGCACTCCTACACGATGCGTGGGTGGCCGAGGTCAGTCCTAGCACCTCTAATACAAGATCAATGCTGTCGCGGACCACTCGGGCACGCGCCGCTCCATTGCCGACGTCCGAAGAGCTTCAACTGATACAACGACGCCGAGTACCCATAACTTCTCCCACGTGAAGGTTAGTGCGAAAAAGGTCAAACGACCAACTCAGATCAAATACCCAAACCATTAGCATTTTATTAATGCGGTGACGAGCGCGACCCACGCCGTGCGGTCCCGTCGCCCCGTCGCGAGGTCTTCTGGCAAGGGCCTCTCCTGCCCGGTCACGCCTCGTCGTCATAACACCAACACCATCCATGTCATCCTGACCTCACATGTAACAGTAGTAAAGTAATTGTAACCGTGTGTCTATAACACCAAGGGGGAAAAACCGAGGAATCACCCTCGATGGACCCCACTCAATGTAATCGTCAAGGTCGACTAGTGAGGTATCACCCTCGATGGTCATTCCTTGAGGTGCTGTACGACAGAGTTGTTATCGGAAGTGGTGACGGAGGAATCACCCTCGATATCCACGACCGATCAGTTACGCTACAGAGATAGCATCATGAGTACTTTACGAGGTGTCACCCTCGGTACTCGATAGTAGCCCTGCAGAGTCGTACAACTAGGGGGGTGTGATGTGATGTGACGGGCATGGCTTGTCGATCAGTTGATCGAGTCTTCGAGTCGTCGATGATGAAGCAGGGGCAACTAGGACTAAGGGGTCACAAGGGATCACTAATCAACCTATGCTAAGCAGTTTATTAAAGCAGTAGGTACAATAGCAGTTCATCAAAAACAGGCTATGCATCAGAATAGGAGCTATCTAAAATAGTAGCAAAACTAATGCAAGCATGAGAGAGAAGGGAACTGGGCGATATCGGAATGATCAAGGGGGGTTGCTTGCCTTGCTGTTCTGCTACAAAAGGCTGATCGTCAGTGGCGTAGTCGTACCCGGCAACATCGTCAGTGTTGGTGTCTACCGGTAAGAAGAGGGGAGAGAAACAATAAATATAAAGTAGACAGATGCACCACGATGCATGACATGGCAATATGCAGTGCTAGGCATGAGCTAACGCAACACTGCACGTCACATACGGAGCGAAAGAATATCTGACGTTATTTCCCGGGTCTTTGGCTTTTATCGAACAAACGAATTCAATGGAAAAGTTCCATGTTCATCATGTTAGGGGCATGTGACAGATGAACGGACATCGTATTCGGATTCGTGGGATTTTTCTAATCAACTTTCATATATAAATTATTTTCATCCGACTTACAGATTAATTTATATTAATTTTCAAAGTTTTAATAATATTCTGAAATTATTTATTTATTTATAATTCGAAATTAAACAGTAATTACATTATATACCCACTGTGGGCAAGCCACAGTGGATGACAGGTGGGGTCAGTGGGCCGAGTTAGCCTAGACAACTGTTGACTAGTTGACTAGTCAACATGGTCAAAGGGCCCCGGGGGGTCCCACCTGTCACTGACTGGGGCTAGCCCAGTCAGCAGGTTGACTGGGTCAACAGGCCCGGTGGGACCCAGCGGCAGTGGCTGTAGCTAATTAGGGGGGTTATTTTATCTCTGGTTTAATTAGGGGGTGGGACCCATCGTCAGTCATAGAAAAAAATAACTTAACCAGCAGCTTAATTTTTTTTGTTAGTCTTAAACTAATGTGCGGGCCCCACAAGACAGTTTTAAGCGCACGCGCGCCCAGGGAGCTCGCCGGCGACGAGCCCGAGGCGGCGGAGGCTCACCAGAGTAGCCCTCCGGTGACCAAATGGAGCGGGGGCGGCGGGAATCGGATCAGCGCGGAGCCCTGCATCTAACGGTGCTCCCGTGGGGGTGGGGGTCGGGGACCGACAGAACGCCGGCGATGACGCTGCCCGACGGCGGTCGGAGCTTGGCGCTTTCGGCCACGGCGCCTACGGCCCCAACTATCTACAGAGAGAGGGGAGGGATCGAGGAGGAGTTCACTGCCGCGGAAGGGAAGGCCGGAGGGGCTCGGAGGGGTGCGGATCGACGCGGATTGACGTGGCGGATGCAGCGGCCGTGGAGGAGGAAGACGATGGCGACGGTGGTGTTGAAGGGCTCCTCCGCGCGCTTGACTCAACGGTGAGGTCGAGGTAGTCGTCGAGCAGCTCCTGGACGGCAGGCAATGGCTCGGGGAAGCTCCGGTGCGTGCAAACGGCAATGGCGTGGCGGCGGCAGTGCTCGGTGAGCTCCAGATTGAGGGAGAGGGTGAGACAGGGGGAGAAAGAGGGAGGTTAGGGTTTGGGGGCAACGCGGGGGCCCCTTTGCACCGCGGGGACTCGCCAGGGGGGGGGGTCGGGGATGGCCGCCACGGCGACTGGCTGAGGCCGTGGCGCGCATCCACGCCGGCCACGCCTCCTCTGATGAACAGAGGAGGGAGACGGGGGTGGCTAGTGGGCTGGGCCTCACTGCGCACTTGAGGCCCAGTGCATAGTGGGGCTCTGGCTTTTTTCCTTTGTTTCTACTTTTTCTATTTATAATTCAGCAAGCTATTGTTTTGCATTTATATTTAGGAGCAAATGCGTTTTGTAAAATATAGCACATAGTCACTTAATTACCTTGCAAGATTTGTCACTGCCACAAAAAGTTTGGGAGGAGTTTGAATTGATTTGGAAATTTACATAAATCAAAAGGGCATTTAATAATTGTTTTGGCCTCTGTTAAATTGTTTTAGAGGCATTTAATTACTTTATAAAATGTTGTGTATAATTTTATAAATACCAGGGGATTATTTACAACCCCAATATGATTTTTAATTACTGGTTTGCAAAACTTTTAATTCCATTTTTTAAAATGCATTTTGAAAATCATTAGGGAAGTCAAATGACTTATGACTCAAATGTGATCAAGCATGGTTTAGCAAAAATGGATTAGCTTAATAAACATGGTTACTCTAGCTTAATTACATGGATCACTGTAGTACTCAAACCAGGGTGTCACAGAGGAGAGTTAGATATGTCGGCGGCTGGCAATTTTTTTCTCTATGTGCAGGGAAACTTGGTGCGTAAAGTTTCATTGGACACTATTACTTCTGAACAAATGTCTGCGATAACATACAATCGCAAATGATTCTTCTGCTTTGAGGACGTGCGATAAATTAGAACATACAAATCCCCCTGGTATTCCCTGATAAATTAGCACGTGCTCATCCACATCGTTGCCTAATTTAACATCACCTACTAACTTGGGTAAACAAATTAGCCGACACATAGCTCGCAATTACTTAATCGAGCAAGTTCATTAAATAAACAACGCTCCTTGATCTAGCACTAACAAGACCGTCTCTCTAAACAAAGGTTATTAGTACTGCGCAAAATTTTAACAAAGACGCCAACGCGTGCTGCTTGTGAGCTGTGTTGGGATTTTCCCCGAAGAGGAGAGGTGATGCAGTACACTAGAGATAAGTATTTCCCTCAGTGAGAACCAAGGTTATCGAACCAATGCAAATTCCTTTCAACAACACCAACACACACTAAACCAAACACTTGCACCCAACGCGGGCAAGAGGGTTGTCAAGCCCCTTGAACTCATTACTTGCAAGGATTAAATCTTGATAGAATAGATATTGTAAATACAAAATAAAATAAAAGTAAATAAAGTGCAGCAATGTAATTTAGATGTTTTTGTTTTGCCATAGTGTTCGCTAGAGGCTTCTCTCTCGAAAAGAGCATACGGTGGGCAGACAAATTACTTTTGGGCAATTGATACAATTGCACATAGTTATGACATGTTATTCATGACAATGATCATATATATAGGCATCACGTCCATAAACAAGTAGACCGAAACATTTCTGTATCTACTACTGTTACTTCACCAATCGACCGCTATCCAGCATGCATCTATGGTATTAAATTCATGACAAATGAAGTAATGCTTGGAACAAGATGACATGATGTAGACAAAGTAAGACAAGCTATATGTCCAGACCCCGTCATTTTATCCTTAATGGCAACAATACAAATACGTGTCTTGACCCCTTCTGTCACGAGGATAGAGCACCGCAAGATTGAACCCATTACAATGCATCACTCCCACTGAAGATAAATCAATCTAGTTGGCAAAACATAACCGATAGATCAGAGAGAAATACGAAGCTATAATATCATGCATATTGAAATTCAGAGGAAACTCAATTACATTTCATGAATAATCTGATCATAACCCACAATTCATCGGATCCCAACAAACACACCACAAAACAAGATTACATCGAATAGATCACCGTGAAGATCGTGGTGAGCTTTGTATTGAAGATCAAAGAGAGAGAAGAAGACATCTAGGTACTAGCTATGGACCCGTAGGTCTGTGGTGGACTACTCACACATCATCATGGAGGCAACAAGGTTGATGTAGATGGCCTCCGTGATTGATTCCCCCTCTGGCAGATTACCGGAAAAGGTCTCCAGATGGACTCCCGTTGAAACAGAGGCTTGCGGCGGCGAGAAAAGTGTTTGGGGTGGCTCCCTGATGGTTTCCCAATATTTGAGATTTTTTAGAAGTGGAATTAGGTCAAACAGACCCACAAGGCATCAGGGCACACCTACCCCTTGGGCGCGCCCTGTAGCCTTGTCGTCTCCTCGTGCGGCTTCCTGACTCCTCCCGAAGCTTCCTGGGTCTCTTTTGTCCAGAAAAAAATCCTCACAAAGTTTCATACTGTTTGGACTTCGTTTGGTACAGATTTCCTAGAAAACAAAAACAAGCAGAAAACAACAACTGGCACTTGACATTGGGTTAATAGGTTAGTTCCCAAAAATGATATAAAATAGCATATAATTACATATAAAGTATCATAGATTGATAATATAATAGCATGGAACAATAGAAAATTATAGATACATTAGAGATGTATCAACATCCCCAAGCTTAATTCCTGCTCGTCCTCAAGTAGGTAAATGATAGAAACAGAATTTTTGATGCGACATGCTACCCAACATGTAATCTCTTTTTACTATAATCATTGAGAAATGATGAACTAATTGATATCAACATGATAATGCCCATAAAGATAAATAACATAATCATTACTCTTCAAAATATACGATCCTTAAAGAATGTTATTCCCTACTCATTTTATCATATCAAGCATGGCATGACTCTGTCTTCACCGCATAAGTATAAATCATGAGGACCCTAGTGTCAAACCAGGCAATTGGATCATACTTCTAACGCGCTTTAGCATTTTGAACTTCACACAATACATGAGCGTGAACCATGTATATAACATATGAGTGGAATAGAGTATGGTGGTAGATATCAAAGGAGGCAAAGTGGAAAAGAAAGTCTCGCATCAACTAGGCGTATCAACGGGCTATGGAGATGCCCATAGATAGATATCAATGCGAGGAGTAGGGATTGCCATGCACCGGATGCACTAGAGTCATAAGTGTATGAAAGCTCAACGGAAGCTAAGTGGGTGTGCATCCAACTTGCTTGCTCATTAAGACCTTGGGCATTTGAGGAAGCCCGTCATCGGAATATACAAGCCAAGTTCTACAATGAAAAATTCCCACTAGCATATGAAAGTGACAAAACTGGAGACTCTCTATATGAAGAACATTGTGCCACTTTGAGGCAAAAGTGTGGTAAATGGATAGTAACACCGCCCCTTCTCTCTTTTTCTCTCATCTATTTCTTTTTTCTTTTTTTCTCCTTTTGTTTTCTCTTTTTCTTCTCTTTTTTCTTTTGTGGTGGGCTCGTTTGGCCTCCCCCATTTTTTGTTTTTCGTCCGGAGTCTCATCCCGACTTGTGGGGGATCCATCGTCTCCATCATCCTTTCCTCACCGGGACAGCCTCTAGTAATGATGATCATCACACTTTTATTTATTTACAATTCAATATTACAACTCAACATAAAACAATTATGACTCTACATGAATACCTCCGGCAGTGTGCCAGGATGTGCAATGATCTAGCATAGCATTTAGACATGATGAACGGTGGCTTTGCTACAAATACTATGTCTACTATATGATCATGCAAAGAAATATGATGATGAACACACAAGTCATGTAACTGAACGGTGGAAGTTTCATGGCAATATATCTCGGAATGGCTATGGAAATGCCATGATAGGTAGGTATGGTGGCTGTTTTGAGGAAGATATAAGGTGGCTTATGTGTGAAAGAGCGTATCATATCACGGGTTTGGATGCACCGGCGAAGGTTGCACCGATTCTCGAGTTGAGAATGGGCACTGCACGGTCCCGAAGTGGCTAGCAAATACGAAAAGGTGAGAGTGCGTATATCCATGGATTCACATTAGTCATAAAGGACTCACATACTTATTGCAAAGCCTTATTAGCTCTCTCGAAGCAAAGTACTACCGTATACCCCTAGGCAGGAGGTTGGTAGGAGTTAACCATCGCCCCCCCCCCCCCCGATCAAACAACACGATAGAATTTCATTTCAGACATAAGAACGCTCACACATCATCACCATGACATGTTAATACTTAGATGAATAACAAATAACAAGCTTTAATTACTGATATTTCTACTAACCAACAATCATGTACTTATGCCCTTTCATATTACTACATCAATATAATCAACTCATGTTTCTTCTTTAGTGAGATACATGAAAGTTTTTATTATATCCCCCTCGAATACCTATCACTTTTGGACTAGTATTATAACTCGTGGAATTACCATTCCTATTTCTTATTATACTTGCAACAAGATTTAAGTGAAGCATGAGAGTTCAATTATTTCTACAAAATTTATACGCCCCCGTGCTCTAAAAGATATAAGTGAAGCACTAGAGCATCTGCGTAGCTCAAATGATATAAGTGAAGCATATAGAGTATTCTAACAAATTATGATAACCGCATATATCTCTCAAATTTTTGTGTCCAACAAACAATGATTGTGTAAAACTAAAAGGAAAAACAAAATATAACACACGATGCTCCAAGCAAACACATATCATGTGATGAATAAAAATATAGCTCCAAGTGACATATCGATAGATTGGAGACAAAAGAGGGGATGCCTTCCGAGGCATCCCCAAGCTTAGATATTTGGTTCTTCCTTGAATATTACCTTGGGGTGCCTTGAGCATCCCCAAGCTTAGGGTCTTGTCGCTCCTTATTCCTTCATCCATCGTTCTCTCACCCAAAACTTGAAAACTTCAGCACACAAAACTCAACAAAACCTCGTGAGATCCGTTAGTATAATAAACATATTAAATACTTTAGGTACTCTTATAAATTTATTCATATTTAATTATTACATAATAGGTACTGTATTATAACTTCTCCATGGCTTATACCCCCCGATACAATCCATATCATCATAAAAAAAAGCAAACTATGCAAGCGAAAATGGAATCTGTATAAATAAGAATAGTCTGTAAAGAACTGTAGAAAAACTATACTCCTGTAACTCCAAAAATTCTAAAAAATTAGGATAACCTGGTAATTGTCTATAGAAATACTGTGTAAAAAAATTCAGATCAAAAAGACGTTCCAGTAAAATCATAGAAATTCTTCACCGGATGCAAAAGTTTCTGTTTTTGCACCGTATCAATTCTACCATCTTCCAAATCATCCCAAAGGCTTTACTTGGCAAAAAACAGTAATTTAAACATAAAACACTATCATTACAGTAGAAATAATCATGTCAACACACAAAAACAGAAAGTAAAACAAAAATTTAAAGATAGCTATTGGGTTGCCTCCCAACAAGCGCTATTGTTTTATGCCCCTAGCTAGGCGTAATGCATAGTTTCAAGTGTTGTTATCCTTCAAATTAATTCCATAGGTGGCCCTCATAATAGATTCATAATGTGGTTTAATTCTCTTTCTAGGGAAGTGTTCCATCCCTTTGTTTAATGGTAACTGGAATCTTATATTACCCTCTTTCATGTCAATAATAACACATATGTTTCGTAAGAAAGGCCTACCAAGTATAATTGGACAAGACGGATTGCATTCAATATCAAGCACAATGAAATCCATGGGCATATAATTTATATTAGCAAGAATAAGAACATCATCTATTCTACCCAATGGTTGATACGTCTCCAACGTATCTATAATTTATGAAGTATTAATGCCATGTTTACAATAATTTTATATGATTTTGGTATGATTTGATTAGAACTAACCCGGACTGACGCTGTTTTCACCAGAGCTACCGTGGTGTTGTTTTTGTGCAGAAATAAAAGTTCTCGGAATGGGTTGAAAATTTATGGAGAATATTTTTGGAAAATATAAAAAATACTGGAGCACAAAGATACCGGAGAGGAGTCTCGAGGCAGCCACAAGCCTAGGGGGCGCGTCCCCCCTAGGGCGCGCCCCCCTGGCTTGTGAGCCCCTCGAGCACTCCCCTGACTTGATTCCAACGCCAAGTACTACTATAAATCAAGAAACCTCCAGAAAGAAACCTAGATCGGAAGTTCCGCCACCGCAAGTCTCTGTAGCCACGAAAGATCAATCTTGGCCCTCTCTGGCACCCTGCCGGAGGGTGTCACCATCACCGGAGGCCATGGAGGAGGAAGACGGAGGGGCCATCATCACCATGGAGGCCAAGGACCAGAGGGAGAACCTCACCACACCTAGGGGGGAGGCCATGGAGGAGGAAGCACAAGGGGGAGACCCTCTCCCCCTCTCTCTCGGTGGTGCCGGAGTGCCATCGGGGGAACCATCGCCGCGGTGATCGTCTTCATCAACATCACCTTCTTCATCACCATCCTCATATCCTTTCAGAGGTCCACTCTCCCGCATCCCGCTGTAATCCCCTACTTAAA
The DNA here is from genome assembly GCA_039707655.1 of Elymus sibiricus. Taxonomy (NCBI): domain Eukaryota; kingdom Viridiplantae; phylum Streptophyta; class Magnoliopsida; order Poales; family Poaceae; genus Elymus; species Elymus sibiricus. Next base: position 280,392,759 of record CM077667.1, read on the forward strand.
CATGGTGCTTTATGCCACATATTATGATCCAATGATGTGTTGCCATCCTATGATGTTTTGAGTAGATTTCTTTTGTCCTTTGGGTTGATTGATGATCTAGATTGGTTTGAGTTGTATATTTTACTTTGGTGCTGTCCTATGGTGCCTTCCGTGCCGCGCACACGTGAAGGATTCCCTCTGTAGGGTGTTGCAATACGTTCATGATTCGCTTATAGTGGGTTGCTTGAGTGACATAAGCATAAACCCGAGTAGGTGGGTTGTTGCGTATGGGATAAAGGGGACTTGATGCTTTAATGCTATTGTTGGGTTTTACCTTAATGATCTTTAGTAGTTGCGGATGCTTGCTAGAGTTCCAATCATAAGTGCATATGATCCAAGTAGAGAAAGTATGTTAGCTTATGCCTCTCCCTTATATAAAATTGCAATAATGATTACCGATCTTGTTAACAATTGCCTAGGACAATTCCGCATACCGACCCATCATTATTCCACACTCGCTATTTGTAATATATTGTAATATATTCTAACTTTATGATAACATCACCTATTTTTATAATTTAGTTCTCCGATATCATGCAAAGCTATTCTCTTCATACCCACAACGTAGTTTTATTTCTCGTTTCTAGTTGGAAGCAAACGTTCGACGTACGTAGAGTCGTATCAGTGGCAGATAGGACTTGAGAGAATATTGATATTACCTTTAGCTCCTTGTGGGTTAGACACTCCATACTTATCACTTCCACATTTGGAAATTGCTACGATGATTCCTTGCACTTGGGGATTATCAAGCTCTTTTCTGGCGCCGTTGCCGGGGAGCAATAGCGTGGGGTTGATATTCTCGTGTGTGGTTGTTTGCTTTCTTCACTAAGTAGATTTTGTTTTCCCTTTTTTCTTTCTTTAGTTGTGGGTGAAACAAACAAAAAAATTAAATAATGAAAAATAAAAAATGAATTACTTGCCTCTTTTGCCTAAGAAGTTTTTCAAAAAGAGAAGTGATTGGAAGGTTGTGCATTGGAGAAGTGAGGGTCGACCTTGAACACTTGTGTTCATGCTCATGGAAACAATGTAGAATTTTTCATGGAAGCTTATAAAAAATAATTACCCCCTTGTATATATCCATTGTATTATAAAAATAATGTGCCAAGATTTGCTTTTAGGATGATTAGATTGCTTGTTTGCTTTGTGCGGTGCAAAAACAGAAACTTTGACTGTAGTGCATGAATTTACATTTCTTACTGGAATGTCAAAAGTTTCTGAAATTTTTACACAGTACTTCTATACAAATTTTTTAATTGTTCCTAAATTTTCAGAATTTTTTGAGTTACATAAGTATACGAAGTTTCCAGATTGCTACAGACTGTCCTATTTTTGACAGATTCTGTTTTCTGTGCATTGTTCTCTTATTTTGATGAATCTATGGGTAGTATCGGGGGGTATGAACCATGGTGAAGTTGAACTACAGTATATATAATGCTAATATGAATTTGGAATGAGTTCACAACAGTACTTAAAGTAGTATTTTGCTTTATTATACTAACGGATCTCACGAGGGTTTTGTTAAGTTTTGTGTGAATGAAGTGTTCGAAGATCGAGGAGGTATCGATATAAGAAGAATACGGAGAGACAAGATTTCAAGCTTGGGGATGCCCAAGGCACCCCAAGTAAATATTTCAAGGAGACTCAAGCATCTAAGCTTGGGGATGCCCCGGAAGGCATCCCATCTTTATTCTTCAACAATTATCGGTATACCTCGGTTTTTGTTTTGTTCACATGATATGCATCTTTAGTGTTTTTCTTTTCCTTTTATGTACCCTTCTAGTACGAGATAGTCCTTCATTGATTTATAGAATGCTTCATGCGCTTCACTTAGATCTTTTGAGTATGGCTTTGTAGAATGCTCTTTGTGCTTCACTTAAATCTTTTGAGTATGGCTTTATAGAATGCTTCGTGTGCTTCACTTATATATTTTGAGCTTGGGTATTGGTTAATCTTTATTAATTGTAGAATGCTCTATGAACTTCACTTATATCTTTTAGAGCATGAATAAAATTTCCATCGGAATTGGGCTTGGAAGTGTATTATTACAATGTCATGCCTAGCTAGAAAGGCATTAAAGAAAAGCGCTTGTTGGGAGGCAACCCAATATTTACCCCTACTGTTTTTGTGCATTATCATGATTATGCTACTGTAGTAACCATGTGTTTATATGTTTTCTTTCAATAAAGTGCCAAGTAATGCCTTTGGGATGATGTGATTGATAGTTGACTTGATTCTGTGCAAAAACAGAAACTTTGGTACCCAGTACAGAATTTTTGTAAATTCAACAGAGAGTCAAAAGCTTCTGAAATTTTTACACAGTCTTTATATACAAATTATTCAGGTTGTCCTAATTTTTCAGAATTTTTAGAGACAGGGAAGTATGGCTATACTACAGATCTTCACAGACTGTTCTGTTTTTGACAGATTCTGTTTTGCATGCGTAGTTTGCTTGTTTTAGTGTTCCCATAGCTTATATTCAGTGATATAAATTATGGGAATGATAGAATACAGTAGTTATTATGTGATAACAATTATGAATCTTGTCTTGACAGTACCTAAGTGAATGATCTATCTTTATTATACTAACCCTTCTCACAAAGTTCCGTCAAGTTTCGTGTGATTGAAGTTTTCAAGTTTTGGGTGAGACACCGATATGAGGAGAATAAGGAGTGACAAGAACCTAAGCTTGGGGATGCACAAGGCACCCCCAAGGTAATACACAAGGAAGACTCAAGCGCCTAAGCTTGGGGATGCCCCGGAAGGCATCCCCTCTTTCGTCTTCAACACTATCGGTATATCTTACTTGGAGCTATATTTTTATTCGTCACATAATATGTGCTTTGCTTGGATCGTCATTATATTTTTTTATTTTCTGTTAGGAGTTATTTATAATCTTGTTTTTCAATAAAAAGTTCCAAGAATTGCCTTAGGATGCTTGCATTGCATGTTTGATGTGTGCTGTGTAAAAAACAGAAACTTTTGCTGTAGTGTTTGAATTTTCATATTTTACTGGAACGTGGAAAGTTTCTGAAATTTTTACACGGTATTGTCATATAAATTATTTCGCATTTCCTAAATTTTCATAATTTTTCGAGTTACGGAAGTACACTGTTTTCATTAATTGCTACAGACTGTTCTGTTTGGACAGATTGCTGTCATAGTTTTGTTATCTACTTATCCTCTAGTTTTCATAGCCTATATTGGTAGATATGAATTGTGGAAACGATAGTAAACAGTAGATGATGTTTGAAAATTATTGTGCAACTTGTCTTGGCAGCACATAAAGTGTTGATTTATTCTTATGTGTACTAACCTATCTCACGAGTTCTTTTCGAGTTTTGTGTGGATGAAGTTTTTGAGAATAGGTGAAACCATGATATGAGAGGATTGAACGAGATACAAAAGCTCAAGCTTGGGGATGACCAAGGCACCCCAAGTAAATATTTCAAGAAGTCTCAAGCATCTAAGCTTGGGGATGCTACGCATCCCATCTCTCTTCATCAACAATTATCGGTTAGCCTATGTTGAGCCTAAATTTTTATTCATTCACATGATGCGTGCTATTCTTGGAGTGTCATTTTTATTTTGTTTTGCTGTTTGAATAAAAGCATTGGATCTGAAATTCTGAATAATAGAAAGAGTCCTCACATGGCTATTTAACTAATTGACTACGCATTGATCTTCACTTATATCTTTTTGGAGTAGTTTGTCATTCAATCTCGTGCTTCACTTATATCCTATGAGTAAATGGTTGAATTAATTGAATATCATAAATATGAAATTTAATATGCTTCATATACTTATCCCATGGGGAGTAATGACTTCTCACATAATAAGTATAGGTGGTAAAATTTATTGAAAGTTAGCAAACACCGCATTGGTCACTTGAACAATTCATGAAAGAATATTGAAGGAAGAGAGATTCCACATATAAATATACTATCTTGGACATCTTATATGATTGTGAGCTCATTAATTATTTTCAAACTCGAGCAAATTAGTTGAAATTGGACAAGGAAGACAACTTAATGAGTTATGTTTGGGTATATTTGCATAGAAGTTATATTGTTATGGATCCTCTAACATGTGGTGCTTGTTTAGAACCTTTTGCTAGCCAAAACTTCGTACTAAGTAGAGATACTACTTGTGCATCCAAACCCTTGATCCAAGTTTCTTCCATGAGAGTCCACCATACCTACCTATATGCGGTATTTACCTGCCGTTCCAAGTAAATTTGCATGTGCCAAACTCTAAACCTTCAAATAATATTCTGTTTTGTATGCCCGAATCGCTCATGTAGCGACTGGGGGCGGTCAGTATCTTCCATGCTAGGTGGGTTATTCTCACGATATGTGTTGATTCACTATCATTCATGAGAAAGTGGCTGGTATTCGGGATGCCCAGTTCCATGCTCAAAAATCAAATCAAAATATAATGAAACAAAACTCCCCCAGGATTGTTGTTTGTATGGACGGTACCCGTGGATTCGGCTCGCCGTGGAGTGTGTTTGATTGGTGGAGGGGGAGTAAAAACTTTATCATTCTGTTTGGGAACCGCCTATAATGTATCTAGCATGGAAGATGGTGAAATCTCTTGGTTGTTATGTTGACAATGAAAGCATACCTCCCAAAATTATATTCATCTCTGTTCTAAACAATGAGCTCTGGCACATATGCAAATCCCTGCTTCCCTCTACGAAGGGCCAATCTATTTACTTTCATGTTATTTACTATTCATGTTGAGTCAACTTCTTATTCCAACCTCAATCTATTAGTTGGCAAGCATCATGTGGTGGGGAAAGATCCAAACATATATATCCATTCAAATATATTTGATCATGAATTATTATTGTTGACAATTATCTATATGATAAATAAGTTGGGAGGTGAGACATTAAGCCCCTATCTTTCTCTGTGTTCGATGGATGCTATTGGTTCTAAAAATATGCTTTGAGTGTCAATAATCATGGAAGACTATATGATAGTTGAGTATGTGGAATTTTCTAAATCAAAGCTCTTACATAGACCCTTCCTAAAAATAAGATGAATTGCAATTGTCGATGACTAGGAATATGGTTTCTTAGTTTTCAAGAAACTTTCTGGTCTACACTTTAACATGTGAATAGCTTGTTACTTGATCATGAGAAGTTTTATGAGATGAGCTACTGTTTATGGTTTATATTGATGCTAGAAAAAGTGATTGGAATTATCATTGATCAAACTTGTGCACTTGCTAGCATTCACACTTCATAAATTACTAGATCATTGATGGCGCGCGTTGCTGGGCCTGTCTATTTTGGCTCTTAGTTGTTACTGATATAAAGTATTTTGTATACATTTGTTTACAATTCTTCAAAGTATTGTGCTTTTTGTAGCTTGTGCTTTTCTCCATTTTTAAAAATAATTCTATGGAATTGAAGAAAGGAATATGATTCATTTGCAATAATAGTTTGTTGAGCTGCTTTCTTAGACCTTAAAAAACTTTTGGTTCAAGTTGTGCTTGATGGTTACATGCTTGGTGCTCGATCATGACCTCTTTTGACTCCTAAAATAACTCTCTCTTAAAGACTCACATCATGGCATCTAGAAACGGAAATGTTGAGGAAAGAAGAATATTTGAGGAAACAAAAATTAAATTAGATGATACAAATGTCTCAATTTTTTTGGATAAATTATTACCTAAACAATCTAAATCATTTCAGACATTGTGGTTAGCCTACAAGAAAATTCTATGTTGCACTACAACAACAGAGAGATTGTACAAGGGGTTGCACATGAGCATAAAACTCTTCTCGGCATGTTAATTGTCTTGTAGATTACTCCTAAGTCATTGTACACCTGGCCAATATATCAAAGTTAAATAAAAAAGGGAGTAAAAACATAAGTGGAGTCCTCGAAAAATGAGGACAACCAATGAGAATTCATATGTAATCAAGATGAGGCATGTAACCATAAGTCAATGAAAATATGGAAGCAAATATCGCTCAAAAAACAAAATTTTATGTTTATTTGAACACAATTTGTTCATATATGTCATTAAAATGTGAAAATGGAAAGCAATGACATCCACCCACTCTTCCTTTATGTCGACAACGATTCAAAATGCAGCATCATCACTTTGAAAATCCCAAGTAAGGATACAAAGTATGAGTATAGTGCTATATCAGGCAAGGTTTTACCTTTTGTAGTTTTCGTTATTTTTGTTGAGGGGCACCTTTTAGGGTTATAAGATTCTCAATCTTCCAATCTCTATGCAGAGAACTGAAGTAGCGGCGACATAAGATGAAATGCCTAGGAAACTTGATTATTGTATCATTAATCAATAGATGTAGGCCGTAGCGCTATGCCTTACATGGTATTGTTATTGTAAGGAAAAATTAATGCCTTCAATGCTACCGTTTGGTGTTTGGTGTTTCTATTCGAGCAATCCTTCTCTTGTCTATATAACCAATCAAAAAATAAACGCCTACTGATTTCTGGAAAAAAAATGTTTGGAATCATGTTGTCCGTGTGTCAGCATGCATGCTCATAAATAAGATGGCAGGTAAAAGAATGTTTTGTATGATTGAAATTGCTTAATCTCTAGGAGGAGATGCTATCAACTTTCTGATGCTTTAGCAATTGTCATGAAAAGATTATCTCATCTTGTTACCTTGCATATAAAGTGACCTAGAAATCATCCGACATCTATTGTATTTTTAGCTTCTCACTTCCAATGGATCTAGATTATATCTAAGTAGGGATGGCAATGGGTCGGGTTTGGGGCGGGTGGAGCTGGTCCAAATCCAACCCATGACCCATCTTCCTGCCCTCTGCCCATCCACCAAAGTATCCATGGGCACAACTTGTGCCCATGCCCAAACCCATTGGATACCCAGATACCCATGGAGCTCCATGGGCATAGAAAAATCAGCATGAAGCCTTCCTAAAGATCAAATTAATTCATCATCGTTCATTCACAAATGACAACATAAGCTACAAGAATAAGTAGACATCAAGTACACTATTCAGGAGGAGATCGGTCGCCGGTTGGGGAAGGGAGAGAGGGAGTGGGACGGGGGTCACCGACCTTGGAGTTGTTGCCGCCTGCCGGTCGCCGATATTGGTCATCGAGGCCGGTCGCCGATGCTGGTGGCCGAGGCCGGTCTTCGATGCTGGTCGCTGAGGCCGGTCGCCGATATGGGGTCGATGGCCAGGGAGAGGCGACGGGGTGATGATTGTGAGGCACAGAGGGCCGCCGCGCTGGGGAGGGAGCTGGACTCGGGAGGATTGGGAGTTGACGCAAGGCATCCAGATTAGATTAGGTTTAATAATTAGGTTAGTGGGATTATGGGGGATTAGGGAACATGGGCCAGGCTTTGACCTTCTATGACCGCGAGCGACTTGGGGTTGGATGTTTGCTTAGTCCAGTGTCACTGCCATATGGCACCACCTGTCATACGGGTATCCATTGGATATCCATGGAGCAGAAATTATAACCGTGCCCAACCCAGCTGTTTGCGGGTATCCAGATCCACGGATCCATGGGCAGAAATGCGCTCCATACCCTTGCCCAACCGGGTCGGATATCCGCGGGTATCCGGATCCATGGATAAAATTGCCATCCCTATATCTAAGACACAGTTTGGAGGTTGGAGCATATTCACACACAAGATGGAACTCTTCCAGTAAAACAATGGTTTTTTTAAACGGAAAACATAACATATATTTGACCCTTTCTGCATGCTACTGGTAAATGCATAAGAACATCTGCACAATCTGTATTAGTGAAATAGATAACTGAACTCCTGAAAAGGTCAGGTTGACATGCACAATTTTTACGCCTCATATGAGGTTCACATCCAACTACAAAAGAAGTCAGACATTTTTACTACAGCAAGTCATAATATGTTATAACTAATCAACATTAGCTAAGCTTCATAAGTTACCTCATGCTTCCATCATGCAAGTGGCTAGTTCGGTTTGCCAATATCACAAGGAAGAAAGGTCCATTCAAATATTCAACATATAACCTAGCTTAATCCAGCATATAAATTATGCATAAGGTGCAAACTGTAAGTGGTATTAAGCCATATGTGTAGTTTGAAAAACTAAATCTTACTAAATAAAATCATCAAGAATTTCATAACTACTGTCGACTTATTATTAAGGCAATAGGCAGATAGCAGCAACAAAGGCAGAAGAAAATGCAATGCAGAGTAGTAGGACAAGTTGGTGGAAGCAAGTAATCCATCAGACTAATAGAAAGCTTGTAAGGGACATGTTCATCGCAATGTTGAGTTGTTGACTCCTCGATCTGTTCATAACCACATACTTAAGGTTTGGCAATATTAACATTTGCAGGCTACACGCGAGAAAATAGTTTTGGTTTATATATGTTTATGAGCAGGTATACAATACAGTCGAACTGTCAAGCCAACATCCTGGACATGCATGGATGGACTCCAAAATTAGGTGCATGCACACCTAAGATCAGACACTGGGATTCCAAAGTCACGATTATTAGTCTCAGGGAACTATTTGTGTCAAGAGAACAACTATACATCAATCAATACATGAAAAAGGACTGTACATTGAGACCAAATATAACTGACCTTGAACGCATTTTCTGCACTTTCAAGATCTCAGGAAACATGTTCTCTCTCACTCAGCCTAGCAATTCAAGAAATCTGCATACAGATAGAAATAATATGTAAATCCGAAACCAGTCCAAAAAGATTAGGTAACACAATCATAACAGTAAAAGTGTCAAGAGAGGGAATACACATCCACTGAGATGAAATGCAGATATGCGAGCCATCTGACCGGCAAAACGCTGCCACTACCACCTATGTGTAGAGGATTGGAGAAGCTTTGCTGCACTGCCAGGAAGGGAAAATTTTGGCCCTCCCAAAGAGAAGGGGAAGCAGGTGAGCGGACAGTAACTCCACCATGATCAGCCAGGAAGTGAAACAGGGCAGATCGACTCATGTAAATACGGCGACAGTTCCATGGCAGACCTGCGTTTTGTTTCTGTCGTCGCTCGTCTCGCATGGAATTCTTCGCTCGCTAGTGAGGCCTGCAGCTGCTTTCCTTGTCGCTAGCACATGCCCCGCCTGTCGTTTCCGCCGGTGCCATCCCTCCATCCCTCACTCCCGCGGCGACTCGTCCACCATCACCTTCTTGTTCTTGCGGTCGGCCGGTTCCTCGTGCGTTTCCGATGTGTACCCGCCGCCGGGGGTGCCTTTGCCGCTTGTGTGGGAGAGGGACGAAGAGTCGATAGTGGCGGTGGCGGCGACGCACTAGGGTTGAATGGGGAGGTCGGGGAGAGAGACTGAGAGAAACACGAAAGGAGAGGGGACGTGCTCGCGGGCTTCGTGTTGTTGAATGGCCTCCAAACGGTAAACGGGCCCGGTTAACCAGATTTCACCGTTTTTTCTACTGGAGTAGCAGCCCCTTAGGACAGGAGCCCAGTTAGCGAGAAACTTAAGATTAGACGGCCAAGATGACCCAGATTCTTAATCGGACGGCCAAAATCTTCAAATGCCTGAGAGGGCTGGGAATAGGTTCAGTTTTACTGTCCTAAATTTATTTTATCATTTACCTACTCGAGGACGAGCAGGAATTAAGCTTGGGGATGCTGATACGTCTCCAACGTATCTATAATTTATGAAGTATTCATGCCATGTTTATAATAATTTTATATGATTTTGGTATGATTTGATTAGAACTAACCCGGACTGACGCTGTTTTCAGCAGAGCTACCGTGGTGTTGTTTTTGTGCAGAAATAAAAGTTCTCGGAATGGGCTGAAAATTTACGGACAATATTTTTGGAAAATATAAAAAATACTGGAGCAAAAATATACCGGAGAGGAGTCCCGAGGCAGCCACAAGCCTAGGGGGCGCGCCCCCTAGGGAGCGCCCCCTGGCTTGTGGGCCCCTCGAGCACTCCCCTGACTTGATTCCAACGCCAAGTACTCCTATAAATTGAGAAACCTCCAGAAAGAAACCTAGATCGGAAGTTCAGACGCCGCAAGTCTCTGTAGCCACGAAAGATCAATCTTGGCCCTCTCCGGCACCCTGCCGGAGGGGGTCACCATCACCGGAGGCCATGGAGGAGGAAGATGGAGGGGCCATCATCACCATGGAGGCCAAGGACCAGAGGGAGAACCTCACCCTACCTAGGGGGGAGGCCATGGAGGAGGAAGCACCAGGGGGAGACCCTCTCCCCCTTTCTCTCGATGGCGCCGGAGTGCCATCAGGGGAACCATCGCCGCGGTGATCGTCTTCATCAACATCACCTTCTTCTTCACCATCCTCATCTCCTTTCAGCGGTCCACTCTCCCGCATCCCGCTGTAATCCCCTACTTGAACATGGTGCTTTATGCCACATATTATGATCCAATGATGTGTTGCCATCCTATGATGTTTTGAGTAGATTTCTTTTGTCCTTTGGGTTGATTGATGATCTAGATTGGTTTGAGTTGTATGTTTTACTTTGGTGCTGTCCTATGGTGCCTTCCGTGCCGCGTACACGTGAAGGATTCCCGCTGTAGGGTGTTTCAATATGTTCATGATTCGCTTATAGTGGGTTGCTTGAGTGACAGAAGCATAAACCCGAGTAGGTGGGTTGTTGCGTATGGGATAAAGGGGACTTGATGCTTTAGTGCTATGGTTGGGGTTTACCTTAATGATCTTTAGTAGTTGCGGATGTTTGCTAGAGTTCCAATCATAAGTGCATATGATCCAAGTAGAGAAAGTATGTTAGCTTATGCCTCTCCCTCATATAAAATTGCAATAATGATTACCAATCTTGTTAACAATTGCCTAGGACAATTCCGCACACCGACCCATCATTATTCCACACTCGCTATTTGTAATATATTGTAATATATTCTAACTTTATGATAACATCACCTATTTTTATATTTTAGTTCTCCGATATCATGCAAAGCTATTCTGTTCATACCCACAACGTAGTTTTATTTCTCGTTTCTAGTTGGAAGCAAACGTTCGGCCTACGTAGAGTCGTATCAGTGGCAGATAGGACTTGAGAGAATATTGATATTACCTTTAGCTCCTTGTGGGTTCGACACTCCATACTTATCACTTCCACCTTTGGAAATTTCTACGATGATTCCTTGCACTTGGGGATTATCAATGGTTTCTTAATAGTGGAATCCTCTAAATGCAAGTTGAGGGAACATTCATTCATATCAGTGAGACCTAGCACATCACATAAATTTTTCGGTATTGTAGAAACACCAGCACCAAGGTCACACAAAGCATTGCATTCATAATCTTTAAGTTTAATTTTACTAGTAGGTTCCCATTCATCATGTAATTTTCTAGGTATTGAAACCTCTAACCTAAGTTTCTCCTCATGAGCTTTTATCATAGCTTCTACGATATGTTTAGCGAAAGCTTTATTTTGTTTGTTAGAATTAAGTGAGATAATCATGGATTGCAGTAAGGAAATACATTCAACTAAAGAGAAACTTCCATAATTAAATTCCTTGTAATCCAAAGTAGTGGGTGCATCACTATTTAAAGTTTTGACCTCTCCAAACCCACTTTTTAATTTTTTATCAATAAGACCATCACCCTCCGAACAAACGGGACGCCTTCTAGCTAAAGTTGACTCATCTCCAGTTACTTTATCATCTATTTTCAGATTAGTAAATATAGATTCAATAGGAGGAACACCAATCATTTTAACATCTTTGTCATGATTACGACAAAAACCGGGAGGAAACACCTTTTCTAGAAATTCTAGCTTAGCTCTCAACCTAGAGGTTATATCCTTACTTTAATTAATAAATATTTGGATGGAATTAATAGACTCATCAATATCATGCTTGGGTGGCAAAGTTTTACTTTTAAGAATTTCCACATCATGATCAATCCTATCAATGTTTATAGCCATATCGTCAACTTTCTGTAGTTTTTCTTCTACCATAGTATTGAAAATCTTTTGAGAAATAATAAATTGTTTAGTTGTGTTATCAAGATCACATGGAATCCTATTATTATTATTGGAAGAATTACCATAGGAATTACCATAAGAATTGTCATGATTATTAGAGGAATTACCGGGATACGATCTAGGATTGAAATTACCTCTATAAGCCTTGTTATTGAAATTATTTTTAGAGACAAAGTTCACATCAATAGCATCATTATTTTTCTCAATCAAAGTAAATAATGGCACATCATTAGGATCAACTTGAGCATTCTTATTTGCAAACATATTCATAAGAGAGTCCAACTTATCACTCAAAGTAGCGATTTCTTCGATAGAATTACCTTCTTACCAGTTGGAGCTCGTTCGATGTGCCATTGAAAATAATTTGTCATGATATTATCCAGTAATTTAGTAGCATCTACCAATGTAATTTCCATAAAGGTATCACCTGCAGCAAAGTCTAGGAGATTTCTCGACACAAAGTTTAGTCCCACATAGAAATTTTGTATTATCATCCATAAGTTTAAGCCATGAGTGGGACAATTTCTAATCATCATTTTCATTCTCTCCCATGCTTGTGCGACATGTTCTTTCTCATGTTGTTTAAAATTCATAATTTGGTTTCGGAGAGATATAATCTTAGCAGGAGGAAAATACTTGGCAATAAAAGCATCCTTACACTTATCCCATGTTCCAATACTATTGCGAGGCAAGGATGAAAACCAAGTTTTAGCTTTATATCTTAGTGAGAAAGGAAATGATTTCAGTTTAACCACATCATTATCCACATATTTGTTTCTTTTGGATATCACATAATTCGACAAAGGTATTAATATGCGAAGCGGGATCCTCATTAGGACTTCCCGAAAATTGTTCTTTCATAACAACATTTAGCAAAGCGACATTAATATCAAAAGCTTCCGCACTAGTGGCATATGGTATTGGAGTACTAATAAAATAATAATAATTAGTATTTGAGAAGTCACACAATTTGGTATTTTCTTGAGACATAGTGGCAAAGCAAGTAAACTGGCAAGCAAATGAGTAAACTAGATAACTAAGCAAACACGCGAATAGAAATATTTTTGTATTTTTACTTTTTATATAAAGTAAATGTAACAACAAATAAAAAGTAGAACAACGGAAAGATAATTTATGTGTTGGGACTTGGCAAGAATTTGATGATGCTCCCCGACAACGGTGCCATAATTTCTTCCTGCTACTTATGAGTTGTGTTGGGATTTTCCCTGAAGAGGAGAGGAGATGCAGTATAGTAGAGATAAGTATTTCCCTCATTGAGAACCAAGGTTATCGAACCAATAGGAGAAACAATGCAAATTCATTTCAACAACACCTACACACTTGCACCAAACGCGGGCAAGAGGGTTATCAAGCCCCTTGAACTCGTTAGTTGCAAGGATTAAATCTTCTTAGAATGGGTATTGTAAATAAAAAATAAAATAAAAGTAAATAAAGTGCAGCAAGGTAGTTTAGATGTTTTTGTTTTTATGTTTAAGTAGACCCGGGGGCCATAGTGTTCGCTAGAGGCTTCTCTCTTGAAAGTAGCATACGGTGGGTAGACAAATTACTATTGGGCATTTGATAGAATTGCGCATAGTTATGACATGTTATTCATGATAATGATAATGTATATAGGCACCACGCCCATAAACAAGTAGAACGAAATGATTCTGCATCTACTACTATTACTTCACCAATCGACCGCTATCCAGCATGCATCTATGGTATTAAGTTCATGACAAACGAAGTAATGCTTGGAGCAAGATGACATGATGTAAGCAAAGTAAGACAAGCTATATGTTCAGACCTCATCATTTTATCATTAATGGCAACAATACAAATACGTGTCTTGACCCCTTCTGTCACGAGGATAGAGCAGCGCAAGATTGAACCCATTACAACGCACCACTCCCACTGAAGATAAATCAATCTAGTTGGCCAAACCAAACTGATAGATCAAAGAGAAATACGAAGCTATAATATCATGCATATTGAAATTTGGAGGAGACTCAGTAACTTTTCATGAATAATCTAATCATAAACCCACAATTCATAGGGTCCCAACAAACACACCGCAAAAGAAGATTACATCGAATAGATCACCGCGAAGACCGCGCTGAAATTTGTATTAAAGATCAAAGGGAGAGAAGAAGCCATCTAGGTACAACCTATGGACCCGTAGCTCTGTGGTGGAATACTCACGCATCATCATGGAGGCAGCAAGGTTGATGTAGATGGCCTCCGTGATTGATTCCCCCTCCGGCAGATTACCGGAAAAGGTCTCCAGATGGCCTCCCGTCTGAACAGAGGCTTGTGGCAGCAGAAAAGCATTTCAGGTGGCTCCCTGATGGTTTCCCAATATTTGAGAATTTATAGAAGTGGAATTAGTTCAAACGGAGCCACGAGGGGCCCACAAGGCATCAGGGGTGTGCGCCTACCCCCTGGGCACGCCCTGTTGCCTTGTTGTCTCTTCGTGCGGATTCCTAACTCCTTCCGAAGCTTCCTGGGTCTCTTTTGTACAGAAAAAATCGTCAAAAGTTTCGTAGCGTTTGGACTTTGTTTGGTACGGATTTCCTCGAAAAACAAAAACAACCAGAAAACAACAACTGGCACTTGGCACTTGGTTAACAGGTTAGCTCCCAAAAATGATATAAAATAGCATATAATTGCATATAAAGTATCCTAGATTGGTAATATATTAGCATGGGACAATAAAAAATTATAGATACGTTGGAGACATATCAACGCGCCGCCCTATGCCTCGCCAATGTTTGATGAGATGTCGATGACTTGTCCGGGCGACATTCTGCCGGCGTTGGACTCCGCGTCCCCCAGGCCGAACTCAACCAAGGCGACGTCCTCGTCCTCGACGTTGCCTTCAACTTTGTAGTTCTCGTAGTAGTGGTGCCGCCAAAGCTTGCGTTGGAACTCCACCGCCGATTTCTCGACGGACAGGCGCTTCTCGACCTCCTCCTAAACCATGCGCAACTCCTCCCGGCACTCGTCGCTCTCGGACGACTCCTACATCTCCTGGTCTCGCTCAGCGATCTCGTGTGGACGGGGCTCCATGGACTCCACCGTCGCATCGGCGACATGCATCTGGGCCTCCGCATCCGCCGCCACTTCGGACGTGGGGTGAAGGCTGGATTCCGAGGAGGCCTGGAGTATCTTGGCGTGGACGTTGTCATTCTTGGCTTGGATGGCCTCGACCCAGGCTAGGGCGACCTCCGCGGCACGGAAGGCTGCTCGAGGTCTTGCAGCCGCCGTCTCCACAGGTGCAGATGCCGTCTCCGCAGCTGCAGACGCCTTGTCGGCTGTCATAGAGGCCCTTTCGACAGATGTGGCCGCGCTCAAGGCATACACGGTTGTGCTCTCGGCGTAGGTGATACTCGTGATCTGTGTTGGGTTTTACATGAAGAGGAACGGGTTATCTCAGTACAAAGTGGGTAAGTATTTCCCTCAGTTATGAAACCAAGGTTTATCAAACCAATAGGAATATCAATCCTCAACCGTCTTCAATGGCTGCACACAAATGAACAAACAACTTGCACCCAACGCGGGCAAGAGGGTTGTCAATCCCCTTGATCTCGTTATTTGCAAGCAAATGAGTTGTGTAAATAATTGTTGATAATTGTAAATTGCAAAATAAAATAAAAAAGTAAATAAAAGCAGCAAGATAATAGTAGCGTTTGTAAATATATAAGTGAAGAGACCCGGGGGGGCATAGTTTTCCCTAGCGGCATCTCTCATGTACGCAACATACGGTGGGTAACAAATTACTGTTGGGCAATTGATAGAAAAGCGTATGGTTATGCGGTTTTCACGGCAATGATCATGTGTATATAGGCATCACGTCCATAAACAAATAGGCCGACTCCTGCCTGCACCTATTACTATTACTCCACTCATCGACCGCTATCCAACAAGCATCTAGAGTATTAAGTAAAACAGAGTAATGCATGGAGAACGATGACATGATGTAGACAAACTAAACTCAAGCAATATGAATGAACCCCATTGTGTTATCCTTAGTAGCAACAACACAAAGATGCATCTTGTCCCCTACTTTGTCACTGGGATATAGAAACTCGTCAGGTTGAACCTACCACAACGCACCACTCCCACCAATGAAATATCAATCTACTTGGACAAAGCACATCAATAAATCGGAGAGCATTATGAAGCTATAATGCTCATGCAATTAAGAGACAATATATATCAGAGGTATCTCAAATACTTTTCATGAATAATCTGAACATAAACCCACAATTCATCGGATCCCAATAAACACACCGCACAATAGGATTACATCGGATAGATCAAAGCGAAGATGCAATGACCATTGTATTGAAGATCAAGAGATATAGAGATTGCCATCTAGGTACTAGCTATGGACCCGTGGGTCTATGGTGAACTACTCACACATCATCATGAGGCCAGCAAGGTTGATGTAGAGGCCCTCCGTGATCGATCCCCCCTCCGACAGGGTGCCGGAACGGAACTCCAGATGGCCTCGTGACGGAACAGAGACTTGCGGCGGCGGAAAAAGGGTTTCGGGACTCCTTCTGGTGTTTTTCCAATATTAGAGAATTTATAGGCCAGCCTCGAATTGGATCTGACTAAATCCGGGTATTGTGGACATTCCCTCGTTTCCATTCCGGAGCATCTTAATCTTAAGTTTCCTGTTTATCAAAGAAAAATTCCATTATCAGCTCACTCTTCATCAATCCCTAAGGATCGATCTAGCAATCATGGAATCTATATTCTGTTTACTGAATCACATGAAATTCTAGGGAACTCCACATACGTATTTCATATATGTATTTCATACATATGAATAGAGACCATTTCGACGAAAGTTCGAGTTTGCCAGGGGTACAAATGAAATCAGGGCGCCCCCCTAGGGGGCGCCCTGATGTGTGGTGGGGCCCTTGTGCGCCTCCCGGACTCCTTCCGAAGCTTCCGGGTCTTCTTTTGGTCTAGAAAAATCATCAAAAAGTTTCGTGGCAATTGGACTTCGTTTGGTACTGTAGACCTGAAAAGTAAAAAACATGTAGAAAACAGCAACTGGCACTGGGCACTGGGTCAATAGGTTAGTGCTCAAAACCCAAAAAGTATCCTAGAATGATAATATATCAGCGTGGAACAATCAAAAATTATAGATACGTTGGAGACATATCAAGCATCCCCAAGCTTAATTCCTAGTCGTCCTCGAGTAGGTAAATGATAACAAAATAATTTTTGATGTGACATGCTATCTATTATGTAATCTTATGCATGTATGCTCATTGAGAAAAGATGAATCAACAAATATTAACACAACAATATTTAAAGTCTAAGAAACAAAATTATTAATCCTTAAAAGTATACGATCCTTAAGAAATGTTTACCCCCCCATTCATCTTATTATATTAGCAAGGCATGGCTTCATCTTCACCACATTAATACAAATGTTAAGCACCACGGTGTCCAAGTCAGGCAATTGGATCGTACTTTTTCAATATGCATCAACTTTTTATTCTTCACGCAATACATGAGCGTGAGCCATTGGACATAGCATTTAGGTGGAATAGAGTATGGTGATAGATATCAAAGGGGTAAAAAGTGGAGAAGATAGTCTCACATCAACTAGGCGTACCAACGGGCTATGGAAATGCCCATCGATAGATATCAATGCGAGGAGTAGGGATTGCTATGCAAATGATGCACTAGAGCTATAAGTCTATGAAAGCTCAAATGAAACTAAGTGGGGTGTGCATCCAACTTGCTTGCTCATGAAGACCTCGGGCATTTGAAGAAGCCCGTCATAGGAATACACAAGCCAAGTTATTATAATGAATAGGTAATTCCCACTAGCATATGGAAGTGACATATCATGAGACTCTCTACATGAAGAGCACGGTGCCACTTTGAGGCACAAGTGTGGTAAAAGATAGTAGCAAAGTCCCTTCTCTCATTTTCTCTCATTTTTTTGAATGGTGGGCTCATTTGGCCTCCCCCATCTTTATTTTTCGTCCAGAGTCTCATCTCGACTTGTGGGAGAATCATAGTCTCCATCATTCTTTCCTCACTCGGACAATACTCTAATAATGATGATCATCACACTATTATTTACTTACAACTCGATGTGGAGAACTGATATGAAGATATGACTCTATATGAATGCCTCTGGTAGTGTACCTGGATGTGCAATGATCTAACATGACATGTATAAAAAATATGATGAACGGTGGCTTTGCCACAAATACTATGTCAGCTCTATATGATCATGCAAAGCAATATGATAATGAACAAACTAGTCATGTGAAGTGACGATGGAATTTGCATGGCAATATATCTCGGAATGGCTATGGAAATGCCATGATAGGTAGGTATGGTGGCTGTTTTGAGGAAGATATAATAAGGCTTATGTGCAATAGAGCGTATCATGTCACGGGATTTGGATGCACCGACGAAAGTTGCACCGATCCTCGAGGTGAGAATGGGCAATGCACGGTACCGAAGAGGCTAGCAAATATTAAAAGGTGAGATTGCGTATGTCCATGGTTTCACATTAGTCATAAAGAACTCATATACTTATTGCAAAGTTTTATTAGTTTTATCATAGATCAAAGTACTACTCGCATGCCCCGAGGGAAGAGGTTGGTAGGAGTGAACCATCGCGCGCTTTCGACCCGAGGCGGAGGAGGCGGCAAACTCCCTCCATGTTGGGAAGCCACCATGCACCAGGGAGCTGCTGGCGAGAGTCTGCGGAATACTGCTCCCCGCTCAAGGAGGGATTATTATTAGTTTATTACTATCGGTCGTCTTTAGTTTTTATTCACCGTACGAATTAGTTAAGTACTATCATCACACATATGTGATGATATATTATATCTGCAATGAGCTATTAAACAATTAATATATTATTAATTTTACATGTCTATGTGTTTTCATACTCATTTCTAGCTCTAGGTGTTACACATATTGAAACATAACAATAGAACAGAAATCATTCACATTGAAACATAGCAATATTATGATTGTTGTGCACACATGGCAATCGACATCCAAATGATTAAACAAAATAAAATGCATCCACATGACTACCACCGTAACCTACGGAAGCTCTTGGCTCTGCCCGAACTCGTCCAGGCGTTCGTCCAAGCGGCTGACACGCTCACGGTACAACTCGAGCATGATCTCGTGCTCCAAGCTGGCTATTTCATCGGAGATTACCATCTCGAGGATGTGATGACCATTTTCTTCTACTGCTCCTCATGGACACCTGGGCCAAGGAGGCACTCGAGCCTACTGACCAACGCATTGGCATCGAGGGGGCCGCGAACAAGGCGAACAACGTGACCCTTGCGAAAGGCACGGACGGCATCCGATGCAAGTACTGTGCAACCGGGCTCTAGTGCAAGTACGGCGCAGACGACCGCTGTCCATTCCTAGCGAGGAATCGGAATACTGACATGCCATGGACATAGCTTGTCGGTGTACTAAAGTATGGGTCTTTTTAGTACCCCTTACTTGTGCACGGGCAGTTGTAGCCGTACCGCGGCAAGCCTTGCCGGGGGATAGCTAGGAGTAATCACAACACTAAGATGCCAAGAAGGCGTTCAAGTCAACGATCAGACAGAAGACCAAAGGGTTGCGGAGGCCCGACAAGACCCTTGCCGGCAAGGCCTCACACCCGGCAAGGCCTCGCACCTGGCAAGGCCTCGCACCCGGCAAGACCCGGTCCCGGCAAGCCCCGGGTCCGGCAAGGATTCAGCCCCGGCAAGGCTCTGCACAGTGCAGCGCTATCGCTCCAGTGCAGCGGCCAGCCTTGTCGTTTAGGGCTTGTCCTCATGGTGACGTGGCGTAATGCTGGCCATGAGATGCTTAAGCGGTGCTGATGGGATGGCTGCTTTTCCCATCACCCGTAAAGCTTTTCCAAGCCCAAGACGCTAAGGGACACCTTGACGGACACCTCACGGTGCATTTAATGAGTTTGTCCTAGGACGTCAGGGTTAGGTATGATAACACTGTGATAACACTGTAGCTACTTTCCACCTCATGCCTTATCTCGTACGCCACTGTGGTAGCCCCTTTGACTCATATAAAAGGAGGCCCGAGGCGTACAGAGAGGGGGAGAGCACTTCTGAGATTGGACCCGTTCTGCATGCGTAGCTGCTACTGTAGCTCCCGGAACTTGGCCAAGAACATCCATTGTAATACAATCAAAGCAGGAGTAGGGTTTTACGCATCCGTGCGGCCCGAACCTGGGTAAAATCCCCCGTGTGCTGTTCGTTAGATCTGCTCTTTGTGCAACCCTCTCCCCTTGCCGAACCGTAAAGGGATCTCCTTGATCCCATAGGTGTCCGTTTCCCACGACATCTTGTGCCACATGGGGTGATAAATGCGGTCTTCTCTTTGCGAGAGCCGCCAAGATTGGTTTCGAGACCCAGCTCCATAGAAATATGGAAGCTTACATGGATGATATAGTGGTCAAAACCAAGGACAAGGCAACGCTCATTCAAGATCTGGAGGAGACTTTTGCAAACCTGCGCAGGATCAACCTGAAGCTCAATCCCGAGAAGTGCGTGTTTGGCGTTCCATCCAGCAAGCTTCTCGGGTTCTTTGTATCTCAGCGTGGAATTGAAGCCAATCCCGACAAGATCAAGGCAATTGAGCAGATTGAAGCGCCGAGACGAGTTAAGGATGTGCGCCGACTTGCCGGCTGCGTTTCTGCTCTGAGCAGGTTCATCTCCAAGTCCGCTGAGCGCGCCCTGCCATTTTTCAAAATTTTGAAGAAGGCGGGTCCAATGAAATGGACTTCAGAAGCGGAGGCAGCGCTGCAGGATTTAAAGAAGTACCTCTCCTCTCCGCCAATACTAGTCGCACCTAGGCCACAAGAGCCGTTGCTGCTATATCTAGCGGCAACGAATCAAGTGGTTAGTGCTGCGCTGGTGGCAGAGAGAGAAGTGGAGGAGGATGCAGCGGCAACGGCAGGTCCGCCAAGCGACTTGCCGGGGCCAGCCCCGGCAGGATCTGGTGCCAATGAGGAAAGATCCGCGCAGTCAAGTCAAGCAGTGCAGAAGAAGAAGATGGTGCAGCGCCCAGTCTATTTCGTCAGTTCCCTGTTGCAGGGGGCTAGGTCGAGATATTCTGGCGCGCAAAAGCTGCTCTTCGGCCTCCTTATGGCCTCGAGGAAGCTGCGCCATTATTTCCAAGCACATGAGATTACCGTCGTCACTCGCTTTCCACTGCAACGGATTCTCCGGAACCCAGAAGCAACCGGCAGGATTGTCGAGTGGGCGGTGGAGCTGTCATGCTTTGGTCTCAAGTTTGAAAGTTCTTCAACTATCCAGAGCAGAGCCTTGGCAGAGTTCATTGCAGAATGGACCCCAACGCCAGACGACGAAGTTCAAGAATCAGCGATTCCCGGCAAGGAAACAGATCGCGAATGGATTATGTACTTTGATGGGGCTTTTTCGCTGCAAGGCGCCGGTGCCGGCGTGCTGCTTGTCGCACCCATCGGAGAGCACCTCAAGTACATCATCCAGATGCATTTTCCCTGGGAGAGATCGACCAACAACACGGCAGAGTATGAAGGACTGCTTGCCGGTCTCAGGATCGCGGCAGACCTTGGGATCAAGAAGCTCATCGTCAGAGGTGACTCCCAGCTCGTCGTGAGGCAGGTCAACAAAGATTATCAGAGCCCGTTAATGGAAGCTTACGTCGATGAAGTGAGGAAGCTGGAGGAGCGCTTTGACGGTCTTCAGACAGAGCATGTTCCTCGGTCAGAGAACATCATTGCCGACGACCTGTCGAAGCGTGCCGCACTCAAGCTACCTGTGGAACCAGGGACTTTTGTGCTCCGCTTGACTCAACCATCCGTGTCGCCATCGACAAAGCCTGATAAGAGAAGAAAGCTAAGTACCGGCGAGTACTTCCCGGCAGGGCTTCCCGAAGCCCCCGGCAAGAATCTTGCCGGGAACGACACGGTTGCCGGTGAGCAGCGGCTTCGCGCCGAACCTCAGGTTCTTGCCGCTGAAGCAAGCGCCCCTGCTGCCGAAGAAATACCAATTGCCGGTGAGCAGCTGCTCCGCCAAGAACCTCAGGTTCTTGCCGTAGAAGCAAATACTCCCGCAACTGAAGATTCGCCTTTAGTCCTTGTCGTCGAGCAACAAGCTCCGGCATGGGCACAGCAAATAGTCCGTTTCCTTCAGACAAGAGAACTCCCCGAAGAGCAGGAAGAAGCTGAAAAAGTAGCCCGTCAGTCAAGTATGTACCAGTTCGTCGATGACGTTCTGTACAGAAAGAGACCGAACGGGGTGAAATTGAAGTGTATTCCTCGGGAGGATGGACTAGAGTTGTTGGCAGAGATTCATGGAGGCATATGTGGATCCCACATAGGCTCGAGAGCCCTTGTCGGCAAGGCATTCCGGCAAGGATTCTTCTGGCCTACTGCCCTCCAGGATGCAACGCACTAGTAACCAAGTGTGAAGCGTGCCAGTTTCATTCGAAGCAACTTCATCAGCCAGCTCAAGCTCTCCAGACGATCCCTCTCTCCTGGCCCTTCTCGGTCTGGGGGCTCGACATACTGGGTCCCTTCCCCCGCGCTGTCGGGGGCTTCGAGTACTTGTACGTTGCCATCGACAAGCTCACGAAGTGGCCAGAAGTGGAAGCAGTGAGGAAAGTGACATCACAGTCAGCAGTCAAGTTCTTCAAGGGGATTGTGTGCCGTTTTGGTGTGCCGAACAGGATCATCACCGACAACGGTACGCAGTTCACAAGTCGCACCTTCATGCAGTACGTCCAAGACCTTGGCGGCAAGATCTGTTTTGCCTCTGTTGCTCACCCGAGAAGCAATGGCCAAGCGGAAAGGGCGAACGCTGAAGTGCTGCGTGGTCTCCGGACCAGAACTTTCGACAAGCTGCACAAGCATGGAAGACGCTGGATTGATGAGCTGCCGGCGGTTCTTTGGTCGATCAGGACGACGCCGAATCGAGCCACCGGCCAGACACCCTTCGCTCTGGTCTACGGAGCGGAAGCAGTTCTCCCCACGGAACTCATATACGGGTCACCTAGAGTGCTCGCTTATGATGAGCTCGAGCAAGAACAGCTGCGGCAAGATGACGCGCTGCTCCTTGAGGAGAACCGTCTTCGGGCTGCTGTGCGAGCCGCTCGCTACCAGCAAGCTTTGCGCCGCTACCATAGCCGCAAGGTTCATGCCCGGAGTCTTGAGGAAGGCGACCTTGTTCTTCGGCGCGTTCAGTCGGCCAAGAATTCCAACAAGTTGACGCCGAAGTGGGAAGGCCCTTACCGGGTAGTGCGAGTCACCAGGCCTGGCGCTGTCTGCCTGGAGACCGAAGAGGGCTTGCCAGTGAGCAACCCCTGGAACATCGAGCACCTTCGCAAGTTCTACCCGTAAGGCGCAGTTGTTCGGGTTTCTTGCTGTGATAGCGATACGGCCAGCAGGCTGCTGACGACCCGAATCCAGCGCTCGCGGCAGCGTAACGCTCCGGCAAGATCCCGGCAACGCCATTCTGTACAAGTGTTGCCGGTGGCATGTAATCCTTTGTACAGAGCGGGCACATCCTTTGTACATATTTAATAAGATCTGTGTGCTTTACGTTTCTTGTTGATTCCATGTCATTTTATATGCATGTGTTAACTGAGATGTGTATTGCACTAGATCCCGGTGAGAGCTAACAAACCGTCAAGGTTCCATACTTTTATTTTCTCTTCTTTCTTTTTCTCAAGAGACAGAAGATTCCCTCGCGCGCAAGTTTGCCGGGGGGGGGGGAGGAGAATGGTGGTATGGATACCAGACGACGTCCAAGGTTGGCGCCTTGCCGGAAGAAGAAGAATAGCGACGAAAAGCAGAGCTAAGTTGCTGGACCCCTTAAGCAGATTTTGATTTTTGTAAGGCTGTATTCCCTTGAATGATTTCGGCTTTGTATGGAAAACCTGCACGCGATGGAATCTTGTCGTGATCGGCTGCGCCCTTACTCTGTTTCGAGTCCGCTCAACAGACTAGGTGGCCGCGCTGAAAGCATCAAGATTTCTTGCCGTGAGCAGCACCGCCCGCAAGCTGCTGACGACCCGAATCCAGCGCTCGCGACAGGGTTATGCTCCGGCAAGTTCCCAGCAAAGCGTAGGGTATACGCCATACAGAAAGAAATTGAACAAAGGGAATAGCATGCCTTAATTCAAATAGAGCAAGTTATATTACATCCAGTGTTTGCCGCGTTTTTGACATAAAAGCAATTTTGTCTTTTACATGTGACGCCGGTGGCAAGATGGAGAAGAGATAGGAGGCTACAGCTAATCCCGGCGGTCGCCCTCGACCCTCTTCACCTGGCTCACCCGATCGACGATGGGCGCGACAAGCTCTTCGAGAGCCTTGACGTCCGCGTCCTTCGGCAAGCTTTTCGATGCTTTGGAGAGGTCGATGCCAGGGTTCCTGTACGCCACCTTCATCAACACCTTCCGGAGGACGAGCTGGCAGAGTTTCCGGGATTCGTCGGCCAGCTTGCTTGTTTGGTTCACCTGGAGTAGCTTGAGGGCGTCGACGAGCTTCTCGAAGAACATGGTTAGCCTGGCGCTTGAGGATACGTTGTCATCGGCAGAGTATCCGAAGCCCGGCAAGCCCATGGCCTCCAGCTCTGCGCCAAGCTTCTCAGCGACGTCCGCCAGCCTGGCAGTCCAGAGCTTCACGCTAGAGGTGTACTCGTTGTGTGTGGCGGCGGCGTTCTGGAGCAGCTCCTGTTCGTCGTGGAGGTCTTTGATAAGAGTCTTCTCGCGAACTCGGGCAGCCTCAAGAGACTCCTCCAGCGTGGATAGCTTCAGCTTCAGATCTTCAATGGAGTTCTTGACGGAGGAAAGCTGCTGGACTTTCTCGGATACAGCAACCTGCGTCTCCATCAGGTTGTGGAGAGCCTTGTCTCTCTCGACCTCGAGTGTTGAGACCTTCTTGCCGTGGTCCTCGAGAGCGGCCTCCAGCTGCTTCGTCTTCTCCTCCAGCAAGTTCTTGGCGGCCTCTGCAGCTCCGGCAGCGTCGAGGGCCTCTTTGAGCTTGCCGGTGTGGTCTTCAGTTAGAGCTCTGAGCGTCTTCAAGTGTTTCTGCTCAAGCTCCTGGACCCGCCGCGCGACAAGACTTTCGAGCTCTTCATCCTTGTTGCGAAGCTTGGCGGCAAGCGCCGCCTCGCGCGTGGCAAGGTCCTCTTCTTGGGCGTCAAGGCCGATGCGGCGCTGCCTCAAGAGGGCTCCTGCCGCGGCGGCTTGCTGGGCGGCCTCCTCCTACGCTTTCTCGATGTCTGATTGCTTCAGCAGGAGGGTGTTCCGCTCTTCCGCCAGCTGCTCCCGATAAACATTCAGCTCTTGGAGGGCCTCGCCGTACCAAGCATGTGTCTCCGTGATGCATTGTTGGAAGTCTCCTTCCGCTGCCTCGACGAGCGCTGCCCGGGAGTCCAGTTTCTCCTTCCGGGCGCGGTAGAGCGTTTGGAGCTTCCGATAGTTGTCATTCATGGCTTGGAGTAGCTGCTCCTCCTTGAGCTCGCTGGCGGCGGCGACGATGATTTCCCCGTCAAGATGTTCTCCTTCAACCAGCTCTTCGATGATTGCCGACCCCGGCATGCTCACAACGTTTTTGCCGGCCCTGATGTATTGGCTTGAGGAAGGGGCTTTGGACGACGAGGGTTGGTCTTCGGCAGTTGAGGGCCCCGCGGCAGTAGAAGCGCCTGGCGCTCCTGCAGCGGAAGCGCCGTCAGTATGGCCACGGGTCTCCTCGCCGGCTCCCTCGGCGGGCGTCTTGGCGGCCTCCTCTTGTGCGGCCTTGGCGGCCTCAGCGGCAGCGGCCTTGGCGGCCTCGACAGCAGCAGCCTCGGCGGCAGCAGCTTTGGCGGCCTCGGCGGCGGCATGCTTGGCGGCCTCCTCAGCGGTAACCTTGTCGGCTTCAGTGGTGGCATCCTTGGCAGTCTCTTCAATGATAACGTCAGTGTCCATGAGCTCTGTCAGAAGAAGATCGAAAGCCAAGGAGTTGATTAAGATGAAGCTGGGAAGGAAGTTCAAGAAGACAAAAAGAAGAAAAACCAAAGCGGCAAGTTCTTTAGGGCAAGTAACTTTACCTGCGTCAAGGAAGGGGTTGCCGGAGCCTGCACTCGCCGGCCCCTCCCCTTCGTCGCGGTACGGCTCGCTCGAAGATTCCTCCCTGGGCGGTGTGGTCGATGGAGGCGGCACGGCAGAGGCAGCTCCCGCTGTTGCCTCTTGTTGTTGCTCCACTCCTGCACGCCCGGAGATGTCAGCTGAGAAGATGCACACCCCGGCGCGCCAGTGGGTAGTGAGTAGAAGACTCACGCTGGGGGCTGCGTCGAGGGCTGCATCGAGGGTTGCGTTCTGGGCTTGACTCCGAGCTGACGAGAACCATTTCCGGCACGCCCGAGGTGCTTGCCGGCGGCTCGACGCTTGTTGAGGTCTTGGACCTCTTCGCCATCCTCCGCGCCAAGGTCTCCATTTCCCTGTGGAGACGGGAACAGAGCAAGTTAATCAAGCAAAACTAGAAAGATAAGAATCAAAGCTGTGGCGGGACTTTTACTCTTCTTCTTCTTCCTCGGAGCTGATGGCGGAGAGGTCGAAGCCGACCCCCGCCACGGTACCTGACGGAGGAGGAGGAGTGGTCCTGGGCTGCTTGGCAGCGGCAGGTTGCGGTGCGGCCTCGCCGACCGCCCCTTTGCCAGAAGCCTCGCTACTTGAGGAAGGTTGGCGGGCTGGAGCACCAGTGGTGTTCTTCCGGAGGACGCGCCTCTTCCTGTGTTGAAGAGCTGGGGGCTCTTCCTCCTCCTCTTCTTCCTCTTCGGCGGCGCCTCCGTCAGAAGAGCTCCCGGCAGCGGCTCCGCTCGGCTCAGCGGCAGCCTTGTCTTGTCCGGCAAGATCTTCCCGCAGTGGGTCCTCGCCTTCGCTGGACTCAGCGCTGCCGGCTTCTTCGACAAGGTTCGCCTCTTCCGCCCTGCTGGCGATGTAGGCGAGCTCCTCCTCCGTGGTGGCGCGGACAAGGTTCTCCTCGCGGATGGCCTTCTCCGTCAAGTTGTCGAAGAACGCCAGCGCCTGCTCCGCGGACGGCTTGATCCACCTCTCGTCGATGCTATGGACATTGAACACCGGCATCATGGCGATGATGGAGGTCAGCGACGAGTTGTTGCACAGTGGGACGACGCCTGCCGGCAACTCTCCCACTGCACCGGATTTGAACAGCTGTTGGCAGAGGGCTGCATGCCCCATGGCTGTCAGATCATTATCCAGCCCAGGCCGCACCCTCATGACGTCGGCAGCGTTCGTGTACTCCCAGGCAGGGCGCCCCTTGTTCTGCAGTGGGGCGATGCGCCGGCGAAGGAAATCTGAAGCAATTATCTCCACCTTCAACCTGGCAGCCCTGAGGCGCTGTATCCTGGTGATGGCGATGGTGAGCTTGCTGTCGTCAGGGTCCGCGGCGCTCCAATCCTTGCCGCGGACCACCTTCTGCTTCCGCACCTCGCAGAACGGTTGGGGCTCCTTTTCCCAGACCCAGCACCACTTGCCGCGCCACTCATCCCATCTCTCGCGGTAGAGCCCCTCTGGGTACGTCTCCTTGGTTGCCGTCCTCGGAATCCAAGTGATGCTGCCGGAGAGGGCGTCGCCCTTTTGGATGCGGGGGTAGAAGTAGTGCCGGAAAAGTGCAGTGCTCGGGATGACCCCGACAAAATTCTCGCAAAGGTGCGCGAAGACGGACATGCAAGTCACGGCATTCGGCGTGAAATCTAGCAGCTGGAAGCCGTAGGTGAGCATGATATCTACGAAGAAATCCGAGTACGGAGGACAGAGGCCGCACCAGAAGTAATCAGCAAAGAAGGGATAATCTCCTGGCTCTGCCCTACGAGAAGCTACACTCACTCTGGTGGCTGGATGCGCCGTGGTCTCCTTCGCCCATGCGAACTGGTACCTCTTCTTCAAGGTCTCCGCGTCAAGCGTCGAGGGGAAGACAGCGCGTTCCTTCCGCATCTTCGCCAACTTGCTCTCCGCGGCGGCCGCTTCCGCCGCCTTGCCCTTGCTCGGCTTGGGCGGCATGATGGCTATGGAAGTGGGCGCTGAAGGCGTTGAGAGCGCGGTGGAGGCGGGTGGAGGGAGAAAAGCTCTGCTTTGGGCGCGAGGAAGAAGACGATGGCGACGGCTCTGATATTAAGATTGGAAAGGCGGAGGGGGTAAATGAGCAGTGCCCTCTGCGATTCCCTTTTTTATGGGGAAGGCGCGAGGCAGCCTCTTTACCGCCCGCTTTTGCAGTGGAGTTTCCGCCCACGTCTCCCACTTCGCGCGATTAATGCGCGTAGTGGAGGGGCGTGATAAAAGAGATAATGATTGCGAGCAGTTATTCCCTGCCATGCGTGCCCGTGCACTGTTTTGGGCCTAGCCCAACAGGCCTGGCACCCGTGTATGGCCTAGGCCCGGGGGCTCCTGTCGGTGTACTAAAGTATGGGTCTTTTTAGTACCCCTTACTTGTGCACGGGAAGTTGTAGCCATACCGCGGCAAGCCTTGCCGGGGGATAGCTAGGAGTAATCACAAGACTAAGATGCCAAGAAGGCGTTCAAGTCAACAATCAGACAGAAGACCAAAGGGTTGCGGAGGCCCGACAAGACCCTTGCCGGCAAGGCCTCGCACCCGGCAAGACCCGGTCCCGGCAAGCCCCGGGTCCGGCAAGGATTCAGCCCCGGCAAGGCTCTGCACAGTGCAGCGCTATCGCTCCAGTGCAGCGGCCAGCCTTGTCGTTTAGGGCTTGTCCTCATGGTGACGTGGCGTAATGCTGGCCACGAGATGCTTAAGCGGTGCTGATGGGATGGCTGCTTTTCCCATCCCCCGTAAAGCTTTTCCAAGCCCAAGACGCTAAGGGACACCTTGACGGACACCTCACGGTGCATTTAATGAGTTTGTCCTAGGACGTCAGGGTTAGGTATGATAACACTGTGATAACACTGTAGCTACTTTCCACCTCATGCCTTATCTCGTACGCCACTGTGGTAGCCCCTTTGACTCATATAAAAGGAGGCCCGAGGCGTACAGAGAGGGGGAGAGCACTTCTGAGATTGGACCCGTTCTGCATGCGTAGCTGCTACTGTAGCTCCCGGAACTTGGCCAAGAACATCCATTGTAATACAATCAAAGCAGGAGTAGGGTTTTACGCATCCGTGCGGCCCGAACCTGGGTAAAATCCCCCGTGTGCTGTTCGTTAGATCTGCTCTTTGTGCAACCCTCTCCCCTTGCCGAACCGTAAAGGGATCTCCTTGATCCCATAGGTGTCCGTTTCCCACGACATAGCTGCAACGTCATGTCGAGTGGGACAGTCGGCAAGCAGGGATGGAACTGCTCTTGCTCTGTCGCGCGCCGCGCCTCTTGCTTTGCGGCCCTCCATCGATCTTGCTGTATGGCGTGCATTTCCCCCTAGGTGCGGACGCACATGTTTTGCTCTATGGAGCACCACCGATGATCTTGTTGTGCGGCGCATTGCAGCCTTTCGGTGGTGAGGCGGCTATGTTGCTCGGCGGTGCTGCTGCGCCCTCTGCCAAGGGTCTGCTCAACCCTGGCGATGATGCGCAGTACAACTTTGTCAGGCGCATTGCTGGGGACACCCTTTGCCTCGACGGGCCGTTGTGCCTGCACTGGATCGTTTTCATCGTTGACGTGGTTACTCACAGAGGCGGTGCTTCGTCGGGTTGGCATGCTTGGAAATGGTAGTGGGGCTAGGTTGCGCTAGCTGTGCCTCCGCGTGTGTCGTGCTCCGCCTAGGCTCTCATGCTCAATCGCTTGTGGCGGGAAACCGATGCGGAACTGCCGGCAAATGGTGGCATGTTCTGATAACGCCATCAATGGAAAACTTAGGAAAGAAGGAAGCCCGGTGAGGATGTTTTTTGGGGATTTCGGCGAGCCGGGCGGGACTCTTGCGTGATTGCGCGGGAACGGGCTCACCGCCACGTGGCCAAACGAAACACTTGTACGGTGCTCAAGCATGCACTGGAATCCTCGGGCTGCAATGCGGTGACAAGGCATGCGAGAGGAGGACGAGATGACGCGCAGGTAGACGGGTAATAATAAAGAATATGTCTTCGATTTTAATACATAGCAAATGGCCATTCCCTATGTAGCGTCGGTAATGATTTCATCGATCGCAGACAATTGTTTACCAGCAAGCGTTTGCCCACAACACAAAACTCTTGTCAGGAGGAATTGTCTATGTTATTCTTGGTGTTCGCATACGATTCTGATTACTGACCTGTTTGCCATGTATCACACACATCTTCTGACGCCGAATCATTTGTGTTCTCTTGGATCAGTGCAAACAGTTTATCCAAGTAAACTGATGTCGTACATTGCACACATTGTGTTTGGCTAACCGTTTACGTTATATTGGCTCATAGAAAATAGTTCATCTCGGTCAACTATTTGCCACATATCGCACATGCACCTCTTTTCTGAATCGTATTTGATGGATCCGCCGTCGCACATAGTTCGCATTATTGGCGACGGAGCTAGAACTATACCGTTTGCGATTCATGCTTCACACAGCTTGGTCGAAGGGTCTTAGATTGACGTGTCATCTTTGGACCTTCCCGCAGTAGTTCTTCCAAGCAACCACACATTGAGTTTATCTGGTCCTAGAGAAGCATTATTTTTCATCTCTTTGAGTAACTATAGAAAAAAATGCTTTGTCTGGCATAATTGAGAAATATTTCATGTTTTCTAAATTATTATGGAGGGAAGGGAGAATATATAGATTGGGTTTGTTAGAGGTAAAAAATTAGAGAAGTAATTAATGAAACAAGATGCAATATCAACAAGACGTTGAAGCATGTTACTATTTCTATTCGTCCTTATCCTCTTAAGAACTGAGTTATGAAAATAATTGATGTTCCTATATTCTTTGGTAGCCCAATGTCTATAAAATTATGTTAGTTTGTTCATAGTCTTGTCGTAATGTACCATAAGACTAGCTTTCAAATTGTGATGATGCGCACGGTACACCCACGCACTCAAAACCCACCAGTACTTGTGGCTGAGTTGATTGGTAATGTGGAAAGAAGGTTGATTAGTTCCTTTAGTGTTCCAGAAATGGAGCAATAAGGATTCTCACCCTTTTCCCCAGAGGCGACCCTGAGTTATCAAACTCATGAGAGGAAGGTGCCTTTTAAGCTAGGGTTACAAACAAGTTTTTGCTAGTGACTTAAGTTCCATCTTTTGACCGGATCGTAAATCAAGCTGACACGGAAAACACTTATAGTAAAAATAGGCATGATTATGAGGACTTATGCTTGCAACTGTATATTTGTGGTGGGATCATCATGATCTTAATTTGTGCTCTAGAAGTCATCAATCAAGATGTGCTTGCTACGTATCGAAGTGTGGGATATGTCTAAATTATGCCTTAACCAGCACGGGTCCTACATCAAGAGTCAGTTGTCCAACCGAAGGCCCTCTCTGTCGCGCAGGGTCACCCCTATAATTAAGATAGGAGTAATCAGGTAAAAGCATTAGGCATTCAGTGACTACACCTCTTGAGTCCCCAAGGATAGGATATGTGTTACCGTATGATACGTCTCCAACGTATCTATAATTTTTTATTGTTCCATGCTGACATATTATCATTCTAGGATACTTTTTAAGTAATATTTTACCAATTTATATTATTTTTGAGCACTAACCTATTGACCTAGTGCCCAGTGCTAGGTTTACGGTACCAAACGAAGTCCAATTGCCCCGAAACTTTTGTATGATTTTTTCTGGACCAAAAGAAGACCTGGAAGCTTCGGGAGAAGACCGGAGGCCACACGAGGGAGGCACAAGCCAACATGGCGCACCCAGGGGGGGTCGGCGCGCCCTGATGGCTTGTCCCTCCCTGGTAGACCTCCTGACCCCATTCTCTGGCCTATAAATTCACATATATTCCATAAACCCTAGGTGCCATCCTGAAACACTTTTTTTGCTGCCGCAAGTCTCTGTTCCGGCGGGATCCCATCTGGAGCTCCGATCCGACACCCTGCCGGAGGGGGGACCGATCACAGAGGGCCTCTTCATCAACCTTGCTGCCCTCGTGATGATGTGTGAGTAGTTCACCACAAACTTACAGGTCCGTAGTTAGTACCTAGATGGCTCTCTCTCTCTCTCTCTTTTGATTTTCAATACAATGATCATCGCATCTTCACTTTGATCTATCTGATGTAATTCTTTTGTACGGTGCGTTTGTTGGGATCCGATGAATTGTGGGTTTATGTTCAGATTATTCATGAAAAGATATTGAATACTTACTGGTATTTTATTTGTATGATTGTTATAGCTTCATAATCCTCTCCGATTTATTGAAATAGTTTGGCCAACTAGATTGATACTTCTTCATGAGAGGGGTGCGTTGTAGTGGGTTCAATATGGCGGTGCTCTATATCCCAGTGACAGAAAGGGACAAGACGCATCTTTGTATTGTTGCCACTAAGGTTAAAAAGATGATGTTAGTTCATATTAATTGAATTCTGTTTGTCTACATCATGTCATCGTTCTCCTTGCATTACTCTGTTTTACTTAGTACTCTAGATGCATGCTGGATAGGGGTCGATGGGTGCCATAATAGTAATAGGTGCAGGCAGGAGTCGGCCTATTTGCTTATGGATGTGATGCCTATATAGATAATCATTACTGTGAATATCACATAACTATGCTGTCGTGGTTTTGTCAACCCGACAGATGTCCTCATAAAAGGACTTAGGTGTGAGGCCATTGCCGCTAGGTGGCGACTCGAAGGGGTTGAGCGAGAGAGAGAGAGTCGGGTTTACCCAGGTTCGCCCCCTTCGATGGAGGTAATTGCCTACGTATTGCTTTGTGTGTATTTGATGGATAGATCTCGATTACAAGGGTGCGGAATTGCTAACCTAGCTATTGAGAGATTGTAACTTGAGTCTTTTGGTCCTAGGGGCCTGCCTTTATATACAGGTCAAGCCCTAAGATTTACAATAGAGTCCGGGTCATATCGTGACCCGTAACCTACAATGTTTCTAACCTGCCTTGCACCCTAAGCAAGGAAATCTGGCTGGCGTCTTGAGCTTTGTCGGCCTTGAGCTGCCATCTTCAAATATTGGGCCGCCTGGCAACTTTAGTCAGCCACCACCTCGCTTGCCTCGTCTCCGTGACACGGCCCATCTTGAACTTGATCGTGGAGCTATCAATATGTCAACCCGGCCCAATAGGGAGGGTTACACCGTGAAGTTATATCCCCGACATTAGGCCCCAGATTGATTTGAATACATTCATGTCAATTTCTCTTCTCTCCCTTTGGCGGCTCATCCTTGGATTTGTGTTTTCCATGAATTTCATAACGCCGGCTTGTAATGCCTCCATACTTGTCATTTTTACAATGTTCACCCATTGTGACGTCATCCGCCGTCAATTCCGAAAAACAATAATGACATCATGGCGAATCTGACCATATCTGCTTATCCCAAAAATCGAGGCGTCTTTGTTTCCCGAAAATTACTGCATTTCCTCGATTGTCGCGCCTGTCAGTTGCCTCTTCGAGCTCCTTCCCTTTAAATATTTACCAAAGGGCCCCCCGATTCACTTGCCACTTCGGCTCCTTGCTTCTTCTTCCTCCTCGAGTCCGGAGTCTCCTCGCGCTGTCGCTGCTATTTCCTCATCTCCGGTAGTCATTCCCGAAGCCGTTGTGGTATTTCTTCTTCATCGGTCAAACATCCGCACGTGCCTGCCACCGCCGGTGATCACTCAAGTAAGTCACTTCCTTTGACCTAGATCCATTGTAGTACATCGAAGTTCTTGAGTTCTTTGGTAGCTCTATCTTCAGTTCATCACCGTCGTTTGTTTTATGAATAGATTCCGCACGTGTAATCACAAAAATAAAATGGTAGAAACACTGGTTAGGTTTCATGTATATCATGCTTTAATTCCCCTCAGCATTAGATGAACTGTACTGTCATTGCTCCTCTGCTCCTCCGCTAGGGCTAGCAAATACTTTCGCTTTATTGAACTATTCTTAGATCCACAATTTTTGCTGCTCCGGGAGAAACTTGTTTGTCTTACGCTTAGTAAAACTTTAGAAATCTTTGATTTTTAGCGTGAGTCGCCTTTACTCCTGCCGGCTCAATAGTTGTAACCCGCCATGCATTTAGCTACTGCATTAAGGCTCCGGCTCTTTACAAGGCAGCCCTTCCATTGCAGATAATTAGATCATTTCACTTGAACCATTTGCTTAAGCCACCCTCATTTTGCTTTATCCAGGCGACTCATTATGTCGGAGTCCAAAGCCTGCAATTGGGTGGCCACTCAAGTTTCTGACGTTATCTTGAAAGATTATGAGGAACATGGAATTCTGCCGCCTCAAAACGTGGTCGGCTGGAGGGTCATCCTTGGAGAAGAAATCCCAAACCCAGAGGAGAGAGAAGTGGTGATATTCTTGGATCACCTTCAGGGGGGTTTTCACCTCCCGGATCAAAATTATTTCGAGATGTCTTGCACTTCTTCCATCTTCATCCTCAAGACTTGGGTCCTAACTCCATATCGAACCTTTGCGAGTTCCAAGTATTTTGCGAGGTATATCTACAAACGGAACCCACCGTCTCCCTCTTCAAGGAATTCTTCTATTTGAACCGGCAGACCGAATGTGCGGACGGCCCTGGCTTAGAACTTGGTGGGGTTTCAATTCAGAGGCGGAAAGACGTCCTTTTTCCTGCTGCCACCCTACCAAGCCATCCTAAGGGGTGGAACAAGACTTGGTTTTATTGTCGGAATACCGCCCCTGCTGACGAAAATCCCTTGCCGGGTTATAGACCCAACCGCCTCCCCATGGATTTTGAACTTCCTGGTTGGGCTCCTCAAGAGGAGCGTTCTCAACACGCCCATGTTTATCCGAAGTTGAGGGCTCTGCTAGCCAACGGGCTGACTGGAGTCGACTTAACCCGGTGTTGGGTATTTCTACGTCTCCAACGTATCTATAATTTTTACTTGTTCCGTGCTGTTATATTATCATTCTTGGATGTTTTACAATCATTTTATAACAACTTTATATCATTTTTTGGGACTAACCTATTGACATAGTGCCAAAGTGCCAGTTGCTGTTTTTACTTCGCAGAAAATCAATACCAAACGGAGTCCAATCGTGACGAAACTTTTTGGAGATTTTTTCTGGATCAGAAGACACCCAGTGGGCCAAAGAAGTGCCGGGGGAGTGGGCCGAGGAGACCACAACACACCAGGGCACGCCAAGGGGGCCCCGGCGTGCCCTAATGGGTTGTGCCCTCCTCGGGGCCCCTCTCCACTGCCTCTGATGCCTATAAATTCTAAAATTTTCCAAAAACCCTAGGGGAGTTTACGAAACACAATTCCAGCCAACGCAAGTTACAGAACCTCGAGATCCAACCTAAACACCATCACGGAGGGGTTCATCTTCCTCATAGGTGCCTCTCCGATGATGCGTGAGTAGTCCACCATAGACCTACGGGTCCGTAGGCAGTAGCTAGATGGCTTCCTCTCTCTCTCTTATGATTCTCAATACAATGGTCTCTTGGAGATCTATTTGATGTAAACTTTTGCGGTCTGTTTGTTGGGATCCGATGAATTTTGAGTTCATGATCAGTTTCTATCCATGAATATTATTTGAGTCTTCTTTGATCTTTTATATGCATGATTACTTATAGCCTCGTATTTCTTCTTCGAATCTTTGGTTTAGTTAGGCCAACTAGATCGATTTTTCTTGCCATGGGAATAGGTGCTTTGTGATGGGTTCGATCTTGCGGTGTTCTTTCCCAGTGACAGAAGGGGAAGCAAGACACGCATGTATCATTGCTATTAAGGATAACAAGATGGGGTCTATTCCTACATGAATAGATCTTGTCTACATCATGTCATCGTTCTTATTGCATTACTCTGTTTTTCCATGAACTTAATACACTAGATGCATGCTGGATAGCGGTCGATGTGTGCAGTAATAGTGGTAGATGCAGGCAGGAGTCGGTCTACTTATCTTGGACGTGATGCCTATATAATGATCATCGCCTTGGATATGGTCATGACTATTCGATTTTATATCAATTGCCCAACAGTAATTTGTTCACCCACCGTGCGCTATACTCATGAGAGAAGCCACTAGTGAACCCTACGGCCCCCGGGTCTACTTTTCCAACATATTGCTTTCAGATCTATCTTTTTGCATCTTTGTTTTCAGATCTACAAAACCAAAAACCCAAAAACATATTGCTGCATATTTTATTTGCTCTTTTTATTTTGTGTTCTTGAGAGATCTATCTCTCCTATCTATCACTACCTAATCTAACTTTTTACCTTAGAGAGATTGACAACCTCTCTTTCGCGTCGGGTTGCAAGTATTTGTTGTTTGTGTGCAGGTGCTGCTTATTGGGTGGTGGTGATCCTCCTACTGGTTCGATAACCTTGGTTTCATAACTGAGGGAAATACTTACCGTCGCTGTGCTGCATCATCCCTTCCTCTTTGGGGAAATACTGACGCAGTCTCAGGCCACGTCAAAGGAATTTCTGGCGCCGTTGCCGGGGAGGAAGCGGTCTCTTCTACGTGCCTATCGTAGGCGCCGAGGGGACTCCATCATCATCTACTAGGTTCCTAATAACAAATCTCATCTCCTTACAATTACATTATTTGCCATTTGCCTCTCGTTTTCCTCTCCCCCACTTCATCAATTTGTTGTTTTATTCGCCCTCTTTTTCGTTTGCCTTTTTTCTCGCCGATTCTCTTCCTTGCTTGCAATCTTGTTTGCGTAGTCAGGATGACTCAAGAGAACACCATGTTGTGTGATTTTTCCAATACTAATAACAATGATTTTATTAGTACTCCGATTGCCCCTCCCTCCACTAGTGCGGAGTCTTGTGATATTAATGCCGCTTTGTTGAATCTTGTCATGAAAGATCAATTTGCCGGTACTCCTAATGAGGATTTCGCGTCCCATCTAAACACGTTCGTAGAATTGTGTGATATGCAAAAGAAAAAAATATGTGGACAATGATATTGTTAAGTTGAAACTATTTCCTTTTTCCTTGCGGGATCGTGCAAAAATTTAGTTTTCTTCTTTGCCTCGTAATAGTATCGATTCTTGGAATAATGCAAGGATGCTTTTATCACTAAGTATTTTCCGCTCGCAAAAATTATTTCCCTTAGGACGCAAATCATGAATTTTAAGCAACTTGAGCATGAACATGTTGCACAATCTTGGGAAAGAATGAAGTTGATGCTAAGAAATTGTCCAACTCATGGTTTAAATCTTTGGATGATCATACATTTTTTTATGTGGGATTGAATTTTGTCTCTAGAAATCTTTTAGATTCCGCCATGGGTGGTACTTTTATGGAGATTACTTTGGGTGAAGCTACTAAATTGCTAGATAATATCATGGCTAATTATTATCAATGGCATACCGAAAGAGCACCTACTAGTAAAAAAGTTAATTCGGTTGAGGAAATTAGTACTTTGAGTGATATGGTTGATGCTTTGATGAAATTGGTTGCTAGTAAAAATGCTCCTATTGATCTTAATGATGTGCCTTTGTCTACCTTGATTGAGCAAAATAGTGATTCCATAGATGTGAATTTTGTCTCGCGAAACAATTTCAATAACAATGCTTATAGAGGTAATTTTAATCCTAGGCCTTTTCCTAGAAATTCCTCTAATAATTATGGTAATTCCTATGGTAATTCTTCTTACAATAATAATAGGAACACCTCTGATCTTGAGATTAATATTAAAGAATTTATCAATGCGCAAAAGGCTTTCAATACTACGATAGAAGAAAAGTTGAATAAGATTGATGATATGTCTAGAAGCATTGATAGAATTTCTGATGATGTTGAAAATCTCAAGTTGAAAGCTTTTGTGCCTAAGATTTATGAATCAATTAAGGCTTTATATGTCTCTATGGATGAAAGTAAGAAAAGAACCACTATGCTTAGAGCTAAAAGAAAAATCTTAGAAAAATCGTTTTCTAGTTATTGCCTTCATAAAAAAGATGAAGATCTTAAAGCGATTGGTGTCTCTTCTATTGATTCCTTGTTTAGTAATATTAAGATTGATGATGAAGGGACTGAAGTAGAGTCAACTTTAGCTAGAAGGAGTCCCAATAATTTGGAGGGTGAAAATCTTGATGTTTTTTTTTATAAAAGTGGGTTTGAAGAGGTCAAAACTTTAACTAGCGACGTGCCCACTATTTTGGATTGCAAAGAATTTAATTATGATAGTTGCTCTTTGATTGAATGTATTTCTTTGCTGGAATCCATGTTTAATTCACCCCATGCTTATGAGCAAAATAAAGCTTTTACTAAACATATCATTGATGCCATGATGAAATCTTTTGAAGAAAAGTTGGAGTTGGAGATTTCTTTTCCTAGAAAATTACATGATGAGTGGGAACCTACCATTAAGGTCAAGATTAAAAATTATGAATGCTTTGCTTTGTG
This sequence comes from Elymus sibiricus, assembly GCA_039707655.1. Taxonomy (NCBI): domain Eukaryota; kingdom Viridiplantae; phylum Streptophyta; class Magnoliopsida; order Poales; family Poaceae; genus Elymus; species Elymus sibiricus. The sequence continues at coordinate 280,431,233 of CM077667.1, forward strand.
TGATTTGGGTGCTAGTGTTTCCACGATTCCGAAATCTCTATGTGATGTGCTTGGTCTTACCAATATCGAAGAATGTTCTCTTAATTTGCACTTGGCGGATTCTACTATTAAAAAGCCTTTGGGAAGAATTAATGATGTTCTTATTCTTGCAAATAGGAAGTATGTGCCTATTGTTTTTATTGTGCTTGATATTGATTGCAATCCGTCTTGTCCCATTATACTTGGTAGACCGTTTTTACGTACTATAGGTGCCGTGATTGATATGAAAGAAGGCAATATTCGTTTTCAATTTCCCCTGAGAAAGGGTATGGAACACATCCCTAGAACAAGAATTAAGCCACCATATGAATCAATCATGAGGGCATCCTATGTATCCAAAACCAAAGATGACAATACTTGAATCTATGCGTTATGCCTAGCTAGGGGCGTAAAACGATAGCGCTTGTTGGGAGGCAACCCAATGAATAAATAAATTTTTGCTTTTTCTTTTGTGTTTTTGAGTTTTGACACAATTATGCCGCTGTTATGATTGTGTTTTTATGGTTTATTTAGTGTCTGTGTCAAGTAAAGCCTTTAGGATGATTCATAGGATGAGTAGAAGCGATGCTGAATCTGAAACAGAAACTTTGCGTTCAGTATATGAATTTTCATTTTTTGCTGGAACGTGATCTTGAGCTGAAATTTTAACACAGTGTTTCTATACAAATTCCTTATATTTTCCTAAGTTTTCAGAATTTTTAGAGTTACATAAGTATGGTTAGAGTACAGATTACTACAGACTGTTCTGTTTAAGATAGATTCTGTTTTCGTTGCATTGTGTGCTTGTTTTGATGAATCTATGGGTTAAATTGAAGGGTATGAGCCATGGTAAAGTTAAAATACAGTAGGTATAATGCAATATTAAAATATGAATGGGTTTTCAACAGCACCTAAATTAGTGATTTGCTTTATTATACTAACGGATCTCGGGAAGATTTTCTTGAGTTTTGTGTGATTGAAGTTTTCAAGTTTTGGGTGAGATCACGATGGATGAAGGAATAAGGAGTGATAAAAGCCTAAGCTTGGGGATGCTACTGCACCCCCAAGATATATCCAAAGAGTAACAAGCAACTAAGCTTGGGGATGCCCCCGAGTGGCATCCCCTCTTTCTTCTAACGACCATCGGTATTTTACTTGGAGCTATATTTTTATTCGTCACATATCATGAGTTTTGCTTGGAGCGTCTTGTATCTTTGCTTGCTTTGTTTGTTAGTTTGTCACTTGAATCCTTGCTGGACACACCTATTTGAGAGAGCCAAAATTATGCTATCATTTGTTAGAATTGCTCTATGTGCTTCACTTAAACTTTTTGAGCTATAGAATTGCTCTAGTGCTTCACTTATATCTTTTTGAGCATGGTGTGCTTGGAAATTTTTGTAGAAATACTCTCATGCTTCACTTAGATTAATTTGAGAGTAGGTAAATTTTGAATAAATCCTCTCATGCTTCACTTATACTATTTTGATTGATGAAATATTTATGCTCATGTGCTTCACTTAAATTTGTTTGAGCTTGCCAAAGAGCAATGGCAATATATGAAACTAGTCCCAAAGTGATAGATATCCAAGGAGGATATAATAAAAACTTTCATGAAGATCATTGGGAAAATTAAACTTGATTCTTTGTAATAGTTTTGAAACATGATGATAGTAATATGTGAGTCATGTTACTGAGAAATTATGCTTTAGTAGGAATATTGGTGTTAAGGTTTGTGATTCCCTATGCATGCACGAAAGTCAATAGTTATGCAATGAAGTTGAATCCTACTTATGGTGCATTATTCGGTGTTAGTTATGCCCAATGCTCACTTATGTGAATTTTCATTTCTTGGTTTGGTTGCTTCTCAATCTATTTGCTAGCCTCCATTTGTACTAAGTAGAAATACTACTTGTGCATCCAAAATCCTTAAACCAAGTTTTGCCTTATGAGTCCACCATACCTACCTATATGTTGTATTTCAATGCCGTTCCAAGCAAATTTGTATGTGCCATCTATAGATTTTCAAAATAAATTTTCTCTTTTGTGTGCTCGTACCGCTCATGAAACGGTGGGGAGTGTCCAATATTTTTCCACGCTAGATGTGTTATTCTCAAGATGAGTGTTTATTCACTTGTCATTGCACGAGAGTGCGGCGGTAATAGGGATGCCCATTCCCGAAATGAAAAAAAAAATTTACTTTATGTTGTCGAATAATAAATTCCTTGGAAAGTGTTGGTATGGAAGGCAACCGTGGATACGGCCCGCCATGGAAAGTGAAAGGTTTGGTGGAAAAAGGAATAAACTTTATTTTCTATTTGGGAACCGCCTATGATATATCTAGCATGGAAAGTATTGTGAGCTACTTTGTCGTTTTCGTTGATAGGAAAAGCATGCCACCCAAAATATTTTTCTCTCTCAATTTAAAACTTTGAGCTCTGGCACCTCTACAAATCCCTTCTTCCCTCTGCGTAGGGCCTATCTATTTACTTTATGCAATTTTTATTTTTACTTTGAGTCTCCATCTTCTCTTATAAAGCACCAACTAGGGGGCACTATGATAGTACTTGAGCATTGGGCATAGCTAATATTTGAGTGTGTTTCATGAATGGATCAATGATTGAGCCTGATGGGCTAGGGATAACTTTCTTTAGTGTTGATATTTTGAAAGACATGGTTGCTTGTTGACATGCTTGAGTATTGAAGTCATTATGTTAAAACTATCCTATTGCTTTGAATCATTTACAAGTCCAAATGTCCATGCTATACAAAAGAAAAGAATATGTGATGAACATGTTAGGCAGCATTCCACATCAAAATTCTGTTTTTATCATTTACCTACTCGAGGACGAGTAGGAATTAAGCTTGGGGATGCTAATACGTCTCCAACGTATCTATAATTTTTTCTTGTTCCATGCTATTATATTATCATTCTTGGATGTTTTAAAATCATTTTATAACAACTTTATATCATTTTTGGGACTAACCTATTGACATAGTGCCAAAGTGCCAGTTCCTATTTTTGCTTGTTTTTTTTACTTTGCAGAAAATCATTACCAAACGGAGTCCAATCGCGACGAAACTTTTTGGATATTTTTTCTGGACCAGAAGACACCCAGTGGGCCAAAGAAGTGTCGGGGGAGTGGGCCGAGGATACCACAACCCACCAGGGCGCGCCCTGATGGGTTGTGCCCTCCTCGGGGCCCCTCTCCACCGCCTCTAATGCCTATAAATTCCCAAATATTCCAAAAACCCTAGGGGAGTCGACGAAACACAATTCCAGCCGCCGCAAGTTCCAGAACCTCGAGATCCAATCTAAACACCATCACGGAGGGGTTCATCTTCCTCATAGGTGTCTCTCCGATGATGAGTGAGTAGTCCACCATAGACCTACGGGTCCGTAGGAAGTAGCTAGATGGCTTCCTCTCTCTCTCTCTCTCTCTCTCTCTCTCTCTCTTATGATTCTCAATACAATGGTCTCTTGGAGATATATTTGATGTAAACTTTTGCGGTGTGTTTGTTGGGATCCAATGAATTTTGAGTTCATGATCAGTTTCTATCCATGAATATTATTTGAGTTTTCTTTGATCTCTTATATGCATGATTACTTATAGCCTCGTATTTCTTCTTCGAATCTTTGGTTTAGTTAGGCCAACTAGATCGATTTTTCTTTCCATGGGAAGAGGTGTTTTGTGATGGGTTCGATCTTGCGGTGTTCTTTCCCAGTGACAGAAGGGGCAGCAAGACACGCATGTATCATTGCTATTAAGGATAACAAGATGGGGTCTATTCCTACATGAATAGATCTTGTCTACATCATGTCATCATTCTTATTGCATTACTCCTTTTTGGGGCAGGAAATGTAGCAAGACTGCGGCTAATAAGCCCAAAGCCGCCCGAAGTAAGAAGAAGAATAAGGCGGCTGTAGAAGGGCCGTCTCACATGGACAAAGGAGCTACCACTGATACCCGATCAGAGGTAAATTTAATCTTTTGTTTGTATTTCATTGAATCTATCTGACGCCTCTCCTTCTTAGGGCGACGTCGAAACAAGCCGTGCAGGCGATGTTGAGGTAATTTCCATCTCTTCCGACTCAAAACCTTTGCCCCCGTTGAAAACAAGGCGAGTTGTTCGGAAGGTAGGCTTCTCTCACCCGGACGCTCATCTGGATCCTCACTTTGTTTTGAAGAAAACTCATTACTAGTCTAGGCGCCAGACCTGAAGCGGGGAGTGGTGATCTTGTTGAGGGTTTACCTGATAAATCAGCCGCCCGAAAACGACCAGCCAAGGTATTTAACACTCCAATCTTCCAAGGAAGTTTTGACTTGATGTGTCAACTTTTAATTCCTATGCCTTGGTTTATCAGGAGTTGCCACCTTCGTCTGGCGACTCAACTGCATCCAAGCTGGCACCCTTCGTTATCAATCCTGGGTAAATTCCTCTTGTCATTTTGCCTGTTAGAGTAAACTATTGTCTCTACCCACGCTTCAAACTGCACTATTTATTTTGCAGGGCCAAAGCCAAGAAAAGGAAAACTGACGGGTCTTTTGTTAACCCTGAGGCCCCTGAGCCGGAGATTCATGATCCAGCGGCTCCTGAAATTCATGCTGATCGACTTGAAGACCCTTAGGAGATCCAAACCGACTTACCTCCTCCATCTGGTCCAGCCAGTACTGACGCCGTGACTGTTGAAGCTACACCAGCAGTTAAGCTTAACCCGCCCAATCCTTCAGTAACAAAAAAAGATGCCCTTGAGGTTGTCATTACTGGGACGAGTTACACCGCTCCTGAGGTTTCCAGGGTGTTATCAAAGGTTATTGCTAAGGATGAAGTGGTGCTGCAAGAGAGAGGGAAGACCAAGCTGGAGCTCCCAAATTATGAAAATTTTAGTGTTGAAGATCTTCATGTTGCTTGTCTGGACCGCCTGGCTATGAGCCGTGAAATGGAAATCGGCCTTGTTAGTATGAGGAAGAATAAATACTATACTCCCCTTTGTATGCTCACACCATATATCCCTATGTAGCCCCCAAGGCCTAGCTTTGTCTTTCTAAGATAAGCCGGGTCTTGTGAATGCTGTGAGTGACTCAACCCGTAGTCCCCAAGGGCCGACTTATCTCCTTGAGATGAGTCGGGTCTTTAATAATTGAGAGAACTTCGACCCGTAGCCCCAAGGGCCGACTTATCTCCTTGAGATGAGTCGAGTCTTTAATAATTGAGAGAACTTTGACCCGTAGCCCCCAGGGGCCGGCTCATCTCCTTGAGATGAGTCGGGTCTTGTCCGTATCCTTGATGTCGAAAGAACTGATATACATTAGCCCCCAAGTGCCAAATATATTTCCTGCAATTTGCTTGGGACTTGATATAGATTTATCTACTATGCAGGAGGCCATGAAGACGGCCGAATCCAGCGTAGCCGGCTTGAAAAAGGACCTGAAAAAAGGGCAAACCTCCCAAGCAGAAGTTGAAGAAAAACTTTGACTCTCGTTGATTGAACGGGAAAATGCCAAGGCATGCTTTTTGAAGGAGAAGAAATCCTTTGAAGCTGAAAAGGCGACTCTACTGAAACGTGCAGAGGATGCAGAGGGCCAGCTCAAACCCATCACCGAAGAGCTGTCCGGGTTAAAATGACACATTGCCCAGATGACCCAAGCTATTTTTGGTAAGTTTATATAGCCTTTTGTCTTCTTGAGATACAGATATAAATCGCCTGGCAACTCATGCATTGATTTATTTTGCAGGCCCTTGGACTAGCAGCTTCTATAATAATAGCCTGCTGATGCTTAAGACTGTTTATTCTCTGACAGAGCAACTCTACGATGGGAGTCATCTTGCAATCAAAGCAACGATGGGGGATAAGCAGCCTTTAAAGCTTATTAAAAACGTGTTGGAATGTCTTCCTACCATCCCACAACACATTCCAGAGGTAAAGAGGTCAGCCGCCCGATCCGGTGCGATATATGCGTGGAGCCAGGCTCTATCTTATGGAAAGGAGCTTGACCCAGCTGAATTAGCAAAGGGCTTCCCCGAGTTCAAGAATGACGAGTCAGAATTTTCTCAGGAGGATTGTACTGCCTGTGTCAAAGACGCTCAAATATTGTCCACTCAGTTGGTATCTCATATGAAACTGAAGAATTATCAAGCGGCTTATGACGCAAACCATACCCTGATTCCACCACCCGATTTAATATCAATGAATCTGGCTCCTCAATGGCGTAAGCATATCTTTGCTCCTGAAATTGACCCGTCTCCTATCTTTGACGACGAGGCCGTGTTCCAAGCCTTGTCCCACTGCAAATGGGACGTGAATAGCCTTCAGATACAAGAGCCAGATGACCAAGTAGTGGATAACCCGGAGGTATCTCACGCGCAAGATTAGCCGCCACTAATCCGGGTGATGGTGGCCGGCGAGTCAGTCGAACGATGATGCAAGCTTATCAATCGTTATTTTGTGTCGTGCCATCGTGCATGTTTGCGCCTTTGTTGGCAAAAAATATTTATAATCCTGGGCTTGATGCCCCTTCGTGGTTCTGCCTGTTCTGCCTATCCTGTCATTCGCATATTCTTCCTATTGATGAGGGTTTTTGGCAAGGAAGAACTGAGCTAAATGATCCAGCAGAAGATTTTGAACAGTCTATTTCTCTTTCAACAATGTTGAAGATTTATATGTCTTGTCAATTGGTTGCTATCCGAGCTCAACTGTTCAACCCGGGTTCTCAAGCGTAAGCCGGTAATAACTTTTGAACCTGAAACTTACTGTAATAAACAAAGCCAAGTAAGGTAAACTTGATAAGCCGTCTCGATGAGACTCAGCAAAAAGAAACGGGCGTTTAGAGCTCAAAGTCCTTTTGGCTTTTCCCCAATAATATAATTTATGCTAGTCATGCAGTCGATAACCCAGGTTTTCCATGTATGGACCGGTAAATGAGAACAGGGCGGGCCTGAAATATTTTATGTGGTGATTTACAGCACATAGCACCATTTAGGTACTGGCTTTCGAAGCCCAGAAATGTAAGGCGGCCCTTTTGAAAACAGCTTCGAAGGTTTTAACTGCATGATCCGGGTTATTATAACCGCGATGCTGATCGGCTAAAAGGGCTTCATAGGCGTTCACAAAGATCTTGTGATATGTTCTGATCTGAAAATCAGTTTTCCGCATAGGTATGACTGCGCTAGCATGACGTGATGATGATACGAAGGATGTAATGATGCAAATAACATATGCTCATGATATCAAGGTAATTGTCGGCTTTCGAGGCTCGACAGGGAAAAGACGGGCTTTCGAGGCTCAAGTCTTGCTTCAATGAAGCGGGAATGATAACCCATGGTTTATCCTAGCTCTCTGTATGATGGCTCTCTCATTGCGCAAGCCGGTGTTTTAACCTTGACAAGTTCAGGGTCCCAAAGGATTGACTTGTCAAGACTACACAGGGTCATCTGATCGAAGTCGCATCAAGCGTACATGCAGGTTTAACCATTTATGTCATTTATTTTGCCAGGTCAAGAGGGTGAGAAAGCTAAGTCCAATGAGCTGGAAGCCCCCAAGTGCCCTTTGTTTCAAAAAATAAAGACTCAAGCTCTATTTGTAGGTTGAAATGACAAAATACACCGGCTTTATTCATACTCGAAACATAAAGTATATACAGAATTTGCAAGGGGGGAAGAAATTACAAAAAAGGAGTCGGCAAAGCTAAGTAATAAGGCCACTGGTGTTCCAGGGCCGGCTTGTTTCCCTCTCGGAGACATAAAATTTCTTCTTGAGACCCTCCAGAGCATGAATTTTATTCAGGGATTCAGGTGCTAGTGGTACTGACCGTTATTCAATTGCTTGGGATTACTTTAGAATCCTCCTTGGTTTTATGTTGATTGCCCTGGCCAGGATGCTGCCCATTGCCATGATTTCCCTGATGTTGAAAAACAGCCCCCGGGCCACCTTGTGACCCGCCAGGTCCGTGCTGACCCGGGTGTCCTCCACCATTACCTCCTGGATTATTCTGGAAAGCCTGGTTACGGAACTCTTGCAGGATATAACAATTGTCCCACGAGTGGGTAGCCGGCTTATCCTGAGTGTTGTGCTTAGGGCAAGGTGCTTTAAGCGCCTCCTCATAATTGCGAGGCTTATTCCCATTGTAAGCCCCTCCGGGGCGACCATTGCGGCGTTGATTCTTGAATCCCATGTTAGTATTGGCCACAAAGTCTGGCCCGCCGTCAGGCTGCTTCCGCTTATTATTTTGAGCCCCCTGGTTACCATCGTGACTATGCTGGCCTTTTCCTCCTTCAGCCTTTTTGCCTTTAGCGGTCTTGTCCTCATCTGAGCCGGGATCCTTCATGCTATCTGACTCGGCATATCTGGTTAGGACATCCATTAAGTCGCCCATATCTTGTACCTTTCGCTTGAGTCATCCGAGCTTCTAACCAACGGCTGGAAGTGACAGTTCTTTCCAATATTAGGACTGCTTGAGCCGTCGTGAAACTGTCTTATGAGTGGATAATTTCCGCGACCCGGCGGGTCCAATGGTGGGTCGATTCATCCACTCGCTGAACGCAATGCTGTAGGTCTACTATCGTCATAGGCTTCTAACATCATGGTTAAGTACTTGGCGCATACAGTGTCACTGACATCCAACATATCGATCGCCAACTCATAACTTTCGATCCAGGATGCCGGCTCAAGATCTGCCGTGTAATTTGGCACCTTACGAGGTCCCTTGAAGTCTTTGGGCATGCGCTTGACGCGGAGTGCCGGGGATAAGCATGGTATCCCAATTGTCCTACTGTTGGACCCAGTCCCCAAACTCGCCGGTTGAGGGTGAATTTGTTGAATCGCCCATGCTGCCGCTTCCGTTTCTGCCTGTCGTGCGCCTCTAGCTGCATCAACAACTGCCTGGGCGTCTGACGGCATGGGACGGGTTGGGGAGACCTGAGGCTGTTGCCTTCGCCCACTGCTGGAAACGGCCGGAGACTCCACATGACGGCCCTTGCTAGTGTAGGGAGTGGAATGAATCCGATCCCGACTGTATGAGTACTGCGCCTGCTGTACCACAGCTATTTTCAGCATCTCAATAGCGTTTCTAGCCTCAACCTCAACGGGGGAGTTTCCGTTAATAGGCAGTGCTTCCAAATTCCGGGTTGCTACTAGCATGTTATCAATAGGGTTGGAAAAATGACCCCGTGGAGTCTGGAATAGTCGAGGTGGGGAGTCAGCCAGCGGTGGTTGAGCCGGTTCCTCTTGCCGATTCCTAGGTTGTTGAATAGTTCCTGGCGTTTGTTGCGGGGTATTAAAAAGCTGTTGTGGCTCAAGGTTCAGAGGGAGCCCGCGGTGACGTCTTCTCTCGTAAACCGCCTCCGATGCTTCCCTCTGAACTCCTAACCGCCAAGCCTCGGCCTTAAGACGTTTCGTCTCTTGATGTATGCGAGCCTGCAACTCCGCCATTCGCGCGTTTTCAGCGTCAATCTTCTTCTGCACCTCAACTATTTGGCTACGCGGTTTGGTTAGCTCCACATTGCGCTCTTCTTGATTTTCTGCAGTAACTGGGGTATCCTTGAGTTTTGCCATCTCGGCCATGAGATCGGTCATGGCTTGAGCCGACGTTTTGGTTGTCCCACCATAACCTCCAGCTGCGGCTGGATCTGGAACCGTCGTAGCTCCTGCCATGTAGACGGCGACTTGACGTGGCGACTCGTCGTATTCCCCAGGGGCCTTAGTTTCCAACGAGCCCCCAAGCCCGCCATCATAAAGAGGACAGATCTACTCCGTATCTCCCATGGATGACCCGCCGTTTGAGTTGATGAGGGCATTCTCGCTGGAAACCGACTCATCCGAAAGGCTGATTCCTTGCGTGAAACCAACAAAGACATGACGACAGCCGCCCTGGTGTTGATTGGCTTGGGCGCTCCGAGCTGGCCCGTTGATGTTGGTGTTGATGTCCGACTCAGGGGTCTCCAAACCAATCTCTCCAACAGGAACTTGAGGCCCGCGTTCAATCGAGTCACCTTTGACGCTCCAACCCGGTTCGTTGACGTAGATCTTGCCGCGGCAGTTCTTGTTCATCATCTGATCAACCGCAAACTTCCCAAATCCTGGAAGAATTCCCTTCGAAAACTCAACTCCACCGGGCAAAGGCCCCACGGTGGGCGCCAACTGTCGTGGTTTTGTCAACCCGGCAGATGTCCTCATAAAAGGACTTAGGTGTGAGGCCATCGCTGCTAGGTGGCGACTCGAAGGGGTTGAGCGAGAGAGATAGTCGGGTTTACCCAGGTTTGGCCCCTCTGATGGAGGTAATAGCCTACGTCCTGCTTTGTGTGTATTTGATGGATAGATCTCGATTACAAGGGTGCGGAATCGCTAACCTAGCTATCGAGAGATTGTAACTTGAGTCTTTCGGTCCTAGGGGCCTGCCTTTATATACAGGTCAAGCCCTAAGGTTTACAATAGAGTCCGGGTCATATCGTGACCCATAACCTACAATGTTTCTAACCTGCCTTGCACCCTAAGCAAGGAAATCCGGCTGGCGTCTTGAGCTTTGTGGGCCTTGAGCCGCCATCTTCAAATATTGGGCCGCCTAGCGACTTTAGTCAGCCACCACCTTGCTTGCCTCGTCTCTGTGACACGGCCCATCTTGAACTTGATCGTGGAGCTATCAATATGTCAACCCGACCCAATAGGGCGGGTTACACCGTGAAGTTATATCCCCGACATATGCGCTCTTCTATCAATTGCCTAATAGTAATTTGTTTACCCACCGTATGTTGCCTACATGAGAGATGCCGCTAGGGAACACTATGGCCCCCAGGTCTATTCACTTATACATTTACAAATCCTATATTTACCTTGCTGCCATTATTTACTTTTTATTTTATTTTGCAATTTATAATTATCTACTATTATCTACACACTTCACTTGCTTGCAAATAACGAGATCAAGGGGATTGACAACCCTCTTGCCGCGTTGGGTGCAAGTTGTTTGCTCTTTTGTGTGTAGCCGCTGAAGACGGTTGTGGATTGATATTACTATTGGTTTAATAAACCTTGGTTTCTTAACTGAGGGAAATAGTTATCCGTATTGTGCTGCAATTAGCCGTTCCTCTTCACGGAAAACCCAACGCAGATCACAAGTATCACCGTACTAAACCTTTTTGTGACTGGTGTTCAAAATAACACTTCCCTGTCCTTAGCCTCTCTGTGACTCGCTTGCCATGATCTAAGGTACCTGCAGGGATGAAGAACACAAACGAGGCAAGAGACAACTACCGAACAACTTTAAGCTACACATTGCTACTTGTGAGTTGTGTTGGGTTTTCCCCCGAAGAGGAAGGGTGAAGCAATGTAGTAGCGGTAAGTATTTCCCTCAGTGAGAACCAAGGTTATCGAACCAGTAGGAGAATCATGACAACTTTGCGTCAACAATACCTACACACACAAAACCAAACACTTGCACCCAACGCGGGCAAGAGGGTTGTCAAGCCCCTTGAACTCGTTACTTGCAAGGATTACTTTTGATAGTGATAGATAGACAAATATAAAGTTAAATAAAAATAAAGTAAATAAATTGCAGCAAGGTTTTAGGGTTTTATCAATATGATTTGAATACACTCGGGGGTCATAGTTTTCACTAGAGGCTTCTATCTCGAACACATAGCATACGGTGGGTAGACAAATTACTGTTGGGCAATTGATAGAAAAGTGCATAGTTATGATGTTATTCATGGCAATGATCATGTATCTAGGCATCACGTCCGTGACAAGTAGACCGAAATGATTCTGCATCTACAACTATTACTCCACCAATCGACCACTATCCAGCATGCATCTATGGTATTAAGTTCATGAGAAATAGAGTAACACTTTAAGCGAGATGACATGATGTAGACAAAGTAAGACAAACAATATGTCCAGACCCCATCGTTTTATCCTTAGTAGCAACAATACAATACGTGTCTTGTCCCGTTCTGTCACTGGGATATGGACCACCACAAGATTGAACCCACTACAATGAACTCCTGCCACGGGAGATAAATCAATCTAGTTGGCAAAACCAAACAGATAGATTGGAGAGACTTGCAAAGCTATAATAATCATGCATAATATAATTTAGAGAAGACTCAGTTACTTTCATGAATAATCTGATCATAAACCCACAATTAATCGAGTCCCAACAAACCCACCGCAAAAGAAGATTACATCGGATAGACCATCGCGAGAATCACAAAGAACATTGTATTGAAGATCAAAGAGAGAGAAGAAGGCCATCTATCTACTAGTTATGGACCCGTAGGTCTGTGGTGGAGTACTCAAACATCATCATGGAGGTAGCAAGGGTTTATGTAGACGGCCTCCATGATCGACCCCCCCCCCCTCCGGCAGAGTACCGAAAAAGTCTCCAAATGGGATCTCGGAGAACAGAGGCTTGCGATGGCGGAAAAAGTGTTTTGGGTATCTTTCTATTAGTTTGGGAATATTTGTGAGTATATAGGGGTGGAAATAGGTCAAACGGACTTGCGAGGGAGCTAATAAGACTTGCGGCGACGGAAAAGTGTTTCGGGTGGCTCACTGTTGGTTTCGTTGTAATTGAAGATATATAGAAGTGGATTAGGCCAGGAGGTGCCATGAGGGGCCCACGAGCCAGGGGGGCGTCCTACCCCCAGGATGCGCCCTGGTGGCTCGTGGCCACCTCATGAGTCTTCTGGCCTACTCCCAAAGCTTCCTGGGTCTCTTATGGTCCAAAAATAACTCTCGTAAATTTTTATCCAATTTGGAGTCAATTTGGTATTGATTTTCTGAAAAGTCCAAAAACAGGCAAAAACATGAAGTGGCACTGGGCACTAAGTTAATAGGTTAGTCCCAAAAATGATTAAAATAGCATATAATTGCATATAAAGTGTTCAAGATTGATAATATAATAGCACTAAACAATCAAAAATCATAGATACGTCGAAGACATATCAGCATCCCCAAGCTTAATTCTTGCTCGTCCTCGAGTAGGTAAATGATAAAAACAAAAAATTGATGTGGCATGCTACCCAACATGTAATCTATTTTAGGTGTAGATATTGAGAAACGATGAATCAATTAATATCAACATAATAATATCCATGAACATAAGAAGCATAATCATTACTGTTTCAAAATATACAGTCATTAAAGAATGTTATCCCTACGGATTTTTCAAATTAAGCATGGCATGACTCCGTCTTCATCGCATAAGTATAAATCATGAGCACCCCCGGCGTCAAACCAGGCAATTGGATCGTACTTCTAACACGCTTCAGTATTTTTAACTTCACACAATATATTTGCGTGAGCCATGGATATAGCATATGGGTGGAATAGAATATGGTGATATATATATATATCAAAGGAGTCAAAAGGTGGGAAAGTCTAACATCAACTAGGTGGATCAATGGGCTATGGATATGCCCATCAATCGATATCGATGCGAGGAGTAGGGATTGCCATGCAACGGATGCACTAGAGTTATAAGTGTATGAAAGCTCAAATGAAACTAAGCGGGCATGCATCCAACTTGCTCGCTCAAGAAGACCTCGGGCATTTGAGGAAGCCCATCATCGGAATATACAAGACAAGTTCTATAATGAAAAATTCCCACTATTATATGAAAGTGACTTAGTTTTATATGAAGAACATGGTGCCACTTTGAGGCACAAGTGTGGTAAAGGATAGTAACATTGCCCCTTCTCTCTTTTCTCTCATTTGTTTTTTTCCTTTTTTCTGTTTTTTCTCTTCTCTTTTGTTTGTTTTTTCCTTGGTGGGCTCATTTGGCCTCCCCCATTTTTTTATTTTTCGTCTGGAGTCTCGTCCCGGCTTGTGGGGGAATCATAGTCTCCATCATCCTTTCCTCACCGGGACAATCCTCAAGTTCTACATTCCTCCCACTCAAATCTTTCGAGAGTAACTCTTCTCTAGAAATGATCCATTCTTGGCAACAAAGACCTTGCCCTCGGATCTGAGATAGAAAGTGTACCTAATCGTTTCCTGAGAGTATCCTATTAAGACATATTTCTTCGTTTTGGGTTCGAGCTTATCAGGTTGAAGCCTGTTGACATAAGCGTCGCAACCCCAAACTTTAAGAAACGACAACTTAGGTTTCCCAAACCATAATTCATACGGTGTCATCTCAACGAATTTAGATGGTGCCCTATTTAAAGTGAATGCAGCTGTCTCTAATGCATAACCCCAAAATGATAGTGGCAAATAAGTAAGAGACATCTTAGATCGCACCATATCCAATAGAGTATGATTATGACGCTCGGACAAACCATTACGTTGTGGTGTTCCAGGTGGCGTGAGTTGTGAAACAATTCCATATTGTATTAAATGCATACCAAACTCATAACTCAGATATTCTCCACCACGATCAGATTGTAGAAACTTTATCTTATTGTTACGATGATTCTCAACTTCACTCTGAAATTGCTTGAACTTTTCGAACGTTTCAGACTTGTGTTTCATTAAGTAAATATACCCATATCTAATCAAATCATCAGTGAAGGTAAGAAAATAACGATATCCACCACGTGCTTCAACACTCATTGGACCGTACACATTAGTATGTATGATTTCCAACAAGTCACTTGCCCGCTCCATTGTTTCGGAAAACAGGGTTTTCGTCATCTTGCCCATGAGGCATGGTTCACATGTAGCAAGCGATTTAAAATCGAGGGATTCCAAAAGTCCATCGGCATGGAGTTTCTTCATGCGCTTTACACCAATATGACCTAAGCGGCAGTGCCACAAGAAAGTGGTACTATCATTATTAACTTTGCATCTGTTGGCATCAATGTTATGAACATGTGTATCACTACGATCGAGATTCAACAAGAATAAACCATTCACATTGGGTGCATGACTATAAAAGATATTACTCATATAAATAGAACAACTATTATTCTGTGATTTAATGAATAACCGTCACACAATAAACAAGATCCAGATATAATGTTCATGCTCAACGCAGGCACCAAATAAAAATTATTTAGGTTTCAAACTAATCTCGAAGGTAATCGAAGAGCAAGCGTGTCGACGGCGATCACATGAACCTTGGAACCATTTCCGACGCGCATCGTCACCTCGTCCTTAGCTAGTCTCCTCTTATTCCGCAGCTCCTTTGTTGACATTGCCAGCCTTCTTATCTGCCAGGTACTTGGGGCAGTTCCGCTTCCAGTGGCCAATCCCTCTGCAATAGAAGCACTCAGTCTCAGGTTTGGGTCCAGCCTTGGGTTTCTTTATGGGGGCGGCAACTTTCTTGCCATTGTTCTTGAAGTTTACCTTCTTTCCCTTGCCTTTTTTAAAACTAGTGGTTTTCTTAACCATCAACAATTGATGTTCCTTCTTGATTTCTACGTCCGCGACCTTAAGCATCAGGAATAGCTCGGAGATCGTCTTGTTCATCCCTTGCATATTATAGTTCATCATGAAACCCTTGTAACTAGTTGGCAGTGAATGGAGAACTCTGTCAGTAACCATCTCAGGCGGAATCTCAACTCCTAACTGAGTCAAGCGGTTGTAGTACCCATACATTCTGAGTATACGCTCACTGATAGAACTATTCTCCTCCATCTTGCTGGCGAAGAACTTATCGGAGGTCTCATACCTCTCAATCCGGGCATTAGCTTGAAATACCAATTTCAGCTCCTGGAACATCTCATATGCTCCATGGCATTCAAAATGCTTTTGAAGTCCCAATTCTAAGCCGTATAGCATGGCGCACCGAACTATTGAGTAGTCATCAGAACATGCTTGCCAGACGTTCACAACATCTGCAGACGATACTGGAGGGGGTGGCTCATCAAGCGGTGCATCAAAGACATAAGCCTTCTGTGAAGCCGTGAGGATGATCCTCAGATTATGGACCCAGTCCGCATAGTTGCTTCCGTCATATTTCAACTTAGCTTTCTCTAGGAACGCATTAAAATTTAGGGGAACTACTGCGCGAGCCATTGATCTACAACATAATTTGCAAATACAACTTTAGACTATGTTCATGATAATTAGTTCAATATATCAAAATTACTAATGAACTCCCACTCAAATCAACATCCCTCAGGTTGTTTAAGTGTTACATTATACAAATCCACCAACCCAAGTCCTATCATCACGTGAGATGAGGTGATTTCAATGGTGAACATCTCCATGTTGATCATATCTACTATATGACTCATTTTTGACCTTTTGGTCTCCGTGTTCCAAGGCCATGTATGTACATGCTAGGCTCATCAAGTTTAACCCAAGTATGCATGTGTAAAGCTGGCTTACACCCGTTGTATGCAAACGAAGAGTCTATCACACCCGATCATCACGAGGTGCTTCGAAACGACGAACTTTCGCAACGGTTCATACTTGGGGAGAACACAATTTTATCTTGAAATTAAGTGAGGGATTATATTATAATGCTACCGTCATCCTAAGCAAAACAAGATGCATAACAAGATAAACATCACATGCAAATAAAAATAAGTGACATGATATGGCCATCATCATCTTGTGCTTTTGATCTCCATCTCCAAAGCATCGGCATGATCTCCATCATCACCGGCATGACACCATGATCTCCATCATCGTGTCATCACGTGGTTGTCTCGCCAACTATTGCTTCTACAAATTTTGCTAACGCATAGCGATAAAGTAAAGCAATTACATGGCGTTAATGATTGACACGCAATACGCCCATTTTGCATCATGAATTCTTATTGATTTTTATGTTATTATTGTCCATTATTCCTCATTAAGATACAATTCTTATGCCTTTTCTCTCTGAATATGCAAGGTACATCACAAAGAGGGAAACCACTGGAAACTGGAATTCTAGACGTGAAAACCAAGAAAATGGCTGAATATTCACTGGACTCCAAATGACCTGAAACTTCATTGAGAATTTTTATGAAATATATAATAATTTTTTGGCCAAAAATATACCATGGGGGGCCACATGCTGGCCACAAGCCAACAGGGCACGCCCACCCCCTGGGCGCACCCTGTTACCTTGTGGGGCCCCAGCAGGTCTCCCGACCCCCCTCTTCTCATATATGGTGTATTTTACCCTAGAAAAAAATCATAAGGATACTTTCGGGACGACACGCCGCAGTCTCGAGGAGGAAACCTGGGCACAGGCCCTTTTGATCTCCGGCGGAGAGATTCTGCCGGGGAAACTTCCCTTCGGGAGGGGGAGATCGAAGCCATCATCATCACCAACACTTCCTCCTTCGTGGGAGGACCAATCTTCATCAACATCTTCACCAACACCATCTCATCTCAAACCCTAGGTCATCTCTTGTATTCAATCTTTGTCTCAAAACCTCAGATTGGTACCCGTGGGTTACTGGTAGTGTTGATTACATATCGTAGTTGATGCTTGTTGGTTTACTTGGTGGAAGATATTATGTTTAGATTCTTGTTCTCCGTTATTACACCTCTGATCTTGAACATGTTGATGATGTGTGAGTAGTTACTTTTGTTCCCGAGGACATGGGAGAAGTCTTGTTATAAGTAATCATGTGAAGTTGGTATTCGTTTGATATTTTGATGATGTGTATGTTGATGCTTCTCTTAGTGGTGTCGTGTGAACATCGACTACACGACACTTCACCATGTTGTGGGCCTAAGGGAAGGCATTGTGGAGTAACAAGTAGATGATGGGTTACGAGAGTGACAGAATCTTAAACCCCAGTTTATGCGTTGCTTCATAAGGGGCTGATTTGGATCCACACGTTTCATACTATTGTTAGATTTACCTTAATTCTTCTTTCGTAGTTGCGGATGCTTGCGAGAGGGGGTAATCATAAGTAGGTTGTTTGTTCAAGTAAGAACATCACCTGAGCACCGGTCCACCCACATATCAAATTAGTAACGAACGTGAATCAACTCAACATGATGAACATGACTAGATAGAAATTCCCATGTGTCCTCGGGAGCGCTTGCTTAATATAAGAGTACTTTCAGTCCTGTCCTTTGCAATAAAAAGGATTGGTCTACCTTGCTACACCTTTGTTACTATTGCTACTTCTCACTTGTTGTGAATTATCTTGCTGCAAAACTATCTATCACTGTTATTTACAACACTTGCAGAGAATACCTTGCTGAAAACTGCTTATCATTTCCTTCTGCTCCTCGTTGGGTTCGACACTCTTACTTATTGAAAGGACTACGATTGATCCCCTATACTTGTGGGTCATCAGGCATTCTTCCGTGCCGTTGCTGGGGAGTGAAGCGCCACTGGTAAGTGGAAATTGGTAAGGAAGCACTCTCGATACGTGGTGAAATTTATAGTTGCTTGTCACTATGGACGGTCACCCTTTGAGTGGCTTGTTCGGGACATTTTCGCCTCGAACGGAAGTTGAAAAAGTTGCAAATCAACCTAATGAACCTAGTGAAGATATTTATTATGAGATTCCTTTGGGTATGGTAGAGAAACTACTAGCTACTCCTTATGATGGTACAACCCATCCTGATTACCACTTGATATATGTAGATGAGATTTGTGGATTGTTTAAGCTTGCATGTTTATCTGGAGACAAAGTTAAAAAGAAGGTTTCCCCTTTATCTTTGGAGGGAAAGGCACTAATGTGGTACATGCTATTGGATGATATTGAATCATGGGACTGGAATCGCTTGAAGCTGGAATTTCATCAGAAGTTTTATCCTATGCATCTAGTCCATCGTGATTGGAACTTTATATATAATTGCTAGCCTCATGAAGGAGAAAGCATCGCTCAAGCTTTTTGGGGGGGGGCTGAACCTACTGAAATATTAAGATTTCTTCGGGTATGGTAGAGAAACTGCTAGCTAATCCTTATGGCGGTACAACTCATCCTGATTACCACTTGATATATGTAGATGAGATTTGTGGATTGTTTAAGCTTGCAGGTTTATCTGGAGACAAAGTTAAAAAGAAGGTTTTCCCTTTATCATTGGAGGGAAAGGCACTAATGTCGTACAAGCTATTGGATGATATTGGATCATGGGACTGGAATCTCTTCAAGCTGGAATTTCATCAGAAGTTTTATCCTATGCATCTAGTCCGTCGTGATCGGAACTTTATATATAATTGCTGGCCTCTTGAAGGAGAAAGCATCGCTCAATCTTGGGGGAGGCTTAAATCTATGATGCACACTTGCCCCAACCATGAACTCTCAAGGGAAATGATTATACAAAAAATTTATGCCCGACTTTCTCATGATGATCAATTACTACTCGATTCGCCTTCAACTGGTTCAAACATAAAGAGGACTATTGAATTCAAATGGGATCTTCTGGAAAGAATTAAATGCAATCCTGAAGATTGGGAATTCGACAAGGGTAAGGATTCAGCTATAAAGCTTAAGTTTGATTGTGTTAAATCTTTTATGCAAACGGATACTTTCCATGAGTTAGGAATAAATATGGGCTTGACTCCGAGATAGTAGCTTCTTTCTATGAATCATTTGCTACTCATGTTGATCTCCCTAAGGAGAAGTGGTTTAAATACCATTCACCCATTGAAAAAACATTAGAGGAACTTGTTAAAGTTAAAGAGGAAAATTTTGTTTATCATGTTGATCCAGTTGTGCCTACCGCTTACATTGAGAAACCACCTTTTCCCGTTAGGATTAAGGAACATGCTAAAGTTGCAACTGTGGTTAATAAAAGTTATATTAGAACACCTAAACCCTCTGAAACATAAATGCCGAGGCTAATATTGCTATGGTTAAGGATCTCCTAGCTGATAATATTGATGGACATGTTATTTATATCTATGATGAAGCTGCTAGAATTGCAAAACCTGTTAGAAACAAGCAGGATGAACTAGATAAAAACAAACCTATTACTGGCATGCCTTTTGTTTCTGTTAAAATTGGAGATCATTGTTATCATGGCTTATGTGACATCGGTGATTGTGTTGGTGCTATACGTTTTACCTTATACCAAGAAATTATGAATGACATAGCACCCTGTGAGATCGAAGATATTGATGTCACTATTAAACTTGCAAATAGAGACACCATTGCACCACTTGGGATTGTTAGAGATGTTAAGGTCTTGTGTGGAAAAGTAAAGTACCCTATGCATTTCCTAGTACTTGATTCACAACAAGATAGTTTTTGTCCCATTATATTTGGTAGACCTTTCTTGAATATTGTTAATGCAAAAATTAATTGTGTTACTAAGAAGGTCAAGGTAAGCTTTGGTGATGAGTCTCATGAATTTAATTTTTCTAAGTTCGGTAGAAAACAATATGAAAAAGAATTACCTAGCAAGGATGAAATAGTTGGTCTTGCTTTTATTGCCGTGCCTCCTATAGATCCATTAGAACAATATTTGCTAGACCATGAGAATGACATGCATATGAAAGAAAGAAATGAGATAGATGATATATTTCTTAGACAAACACCTACTCTTAAGCATAACTTGCATGTTGATATTTTGGGGGATCCTCCTCCACCCAAGGGAGATCCCGTGTTTGATCTAAAGACATTACCTGATACTTTGAAATATGTTTATCTTGATGAAAAGAAGATATATCATGTTATTATTAGTGCTAACCTTTCAGAGCATGAAGAGAAGAGATTACTTAAAACTCTGAAGAAGCACAGAGCTTGTCGGGGATATAACTTCACGGTGTAACCCACCCTATTGGGCTGGGTTAGCATATTGATAGCTTCACGACCAGAGTTCAAGATGGGCCGAGTCAGAGAGACGAGGCAAGCGAGGTGGTGGCTGACTAAAGTTGCCAGACGGCCCAACACTTGAAGATGGCGGCTCAAGGCCCACGAAGCTGAAGACGCTAGCCGGATTTCCCTAAGACACAAGGCAAGTTATAAACATTGTAGGTTACGAGACACGATATGACCCGGACTCTATTGTAAACCCTAGGGCTTGACCTGTATATAAAGGCAGGCCCCTAGGATCGGAGGACTCAAGTTACAATCTCTCGATAGCTAGGTTAGCGATTCCGCACCCTTGTAATTGAGATCTACCCATCAAATACACACAAAGCAGGACATAGGCTATTACCTCCATCGGAGGGGCCAAACCTGGGTAAAACCGACTCTCTCTCTCGTTCAACCCCTTCGAGTCACCACCTAGCGGCGATAGCCTCACACCTTAGTCCTTTTACGAGGACATATGCCGGGTTGACAAAACCACGATAGTTGGCACCCACCGTGGGGCCTACGCCTGGTGGAGTTGAGTTCTCGAAGGGAATCCTACCAGGATTTGGGAAGTTTGCGGTTAATAAGATGATCAAGAGCCGCCACGACGAGATCTACATCAACGAGCCGGCTCGGAGCGCCCAAGCCAGTCAACGCCAGGGCGGCCTTCGTCGTGTCTTCGTCGGCTTCACGCAAGGAATCGGCCTTTCAGATGAGCCGGCCTCCAGCGACGACGTCCTTGTCAACTCGGACGGCGGATCATCCACATGAGATACGGAGTCGATCTGTTCTCTTTATGATGGCGTGCTTGGGGGCTCGTTGGAAACCGAGGCCCCTGGGGAATACGACGAGTCGCCATGCCAAGTCGCCGTCTACATGGTAGGGGCTACGACGGTTCCAGATCCGACCGCAGCTGCAGGTTCTGGTGGGACAACTAAAATGCCGGCTCAAGCCATGACTGAACTCATGGCTGAGATGGCAAAACTCGTGGACACCCCAGTTACTGCAGAAAATCAGGAAGAGCGCAACGTGGAGCTAACCAAATTGCGTAGTCAGATAGTTGATGTGCAAAAGGAAATTGATGCTGAAAACGCATGAATGGCGGAGTTGCAGGCTCGCATACATCAAGAAACGGAATGCCTTAAGGCCGAGGCCTGGCGGTTAGGAGTTCAGAGGGAGGCATCTGAGGCAGTTTACGAAAGAAGATGCCACCGCGGGCTCCCTCCATACCTTGAGCCACAACAACTTTTTAATACCCCACAATAGACGCCAAGAATTGTTCCACAACCCGGGAATCGGCAAGAGGAACTGACTCAACCCCCGCCGGCTCACTCCCCACCTCGACGATTCCAGACTCCGCGGGGCCACTTTTCCAACCCTGTTGACAACATGTTGGTAGCAACCCGGAATTTGGAAGCACTGCCTATTAACGGAAACTCCCCTGTTGAGGTCGAGGCTAGAAACGCTATTGATATGCTGAAAACAGTCGTGGTACAACAGTCGCAGTACTCATATAGTCGGGATCAGATGCATTCCACTCCCTATGCTAGCAAGGGCCGTCATGTGGAGTCCCCGACCGTTTCCAGCAGTGGGCGAAGGCAACAGCCTCAGGTCTCCCCAACCCATCCCATGCCGTCAGACGCCCAGGCAGTTGTTGATGCAGCGAGAGGTGCACGACAAGCAGAAGCGGAAACGGCGGCACGGGCGATTCAACAGTTTCACCCTCAACTGGCGAGTTTGGGGGCTGGGTCCAACAGTAGGACAATTGGTATACCATGTTTATCCCCGGCGCTCCGTGCCGAGCGTATGCCCAAAGACTTCAAGGGGCCTCGTAAGGTGCCAAATTACACGGCGGATCTTGAGCCGGCGTCTTGGATCGAAAGTTATGAGTTGGCGATGGATATGCTGGATGTCAGCGATGCCGTGTGTGCCAAGTACTTAACCATGATGTTGGAAGGACCGGCTCGGACAAGGCTAAAAAATTTGCCACCTAACTCCATCAACACATGGGCCGAGCTGAAAGAGCAGTTCATCAAGAATTTCCAAGGAACCTGCAAGAAGCCTATGACAATAGTAGACCTACAGCATTGTGTTCAACGAGTGGATGAGTCGGCCCACCATTGGACTCGTCGGGTCGTCGAAATTATCCACTCATCAGACAGCATCACAGCGGCTCAAGCAGTCCTAATATTGGAAAAGAACTCTCACTTCCAGCCTTTGGTTCAGAAGCTCGGACGGCTCAAGCAAAAAGTACAAGACATGGGCGACTTGATGGATGTCCTCACCAGATATGCCGAGTGAGATAGCACGAAGGATCCTGGCTCAGATGAGAACAAGACCACCAAAGGCAAAAAGGCTGAAGGAGGGAAAGGTCATTATAGTCACGGTGGTAACCAGGGGGCTCAAAATAATAAGCAGAAGCAGCCTGATGGCGGGTCAGACTTTGTGGCCAATACTAACACAGGCTTCAAGAATCAGCGCCGCAACGGTCGACCCGGAGGGGCTTATAATGGTAATAAACCTCGCAATTACGAGGAGGCGCTTAATGCACCTTGCCCTAAGCACAGCAATCAGGATAAGCCGGCTACCCACTCATGGGAGAATTGTTATATCATGCAAGAGTTCCGTAACCAGGCTTTCCAGAATAATTCAGGAGGTAATGGTGGAGGACACCCGGGTCAAGACAGACCTGGCGGGTCGCAAGGTGGCCCGGGGGCTGGTTTTCAACATCAGGGAAATCATGGCAATGGGCAGCATCCTGGCCAGGGTAATCAACATAATAACCAAGGAGTATTCCAAAGTAATCCCAAGCAGTTGAATAACGGTCAGTACCACTAGAACCTGAATCCCTGAATAAAATTCATGCTCTGGAAGGTCTCAAAGAAGAAATTTTTATGACTCCAAGAGGGAAACAAGCCAGCCCTGGAACACCAATGGCGTTATTATACTTAGCTCCGCCGACTCCTTTTTTGTAATTTCTCCCCCCTTGCAAAATTCTGTGTATACTTCTTTATGTTTTGAGTATGAATAAAGCCAGCGTATTTTGTCGTTTCAACCTAGAAATTAAGCTTGAGTCTTTATTTTCCGAAACAAAGAGCACCTGGGGGCTTCTAACTCATCGAGTTTAGCTTTCTCACTCTTGTGACCCGGCACAATAATGCCACAATACAAAGGTTATTTGGGGGCTTCCAGTCCATCGGGCTTAGCTTTCTCACCCTCTTGACCCGGCAAAAATAAACGCCATATATGGTTAAACCTGCCTGTATGCTTGATGCGACTCCGATCAGATGACCCCGTGTACTCTTGACAAGTCAATCCTTTTTGGACCCTGAACTTGTTAAAGTTAAAACACCGGCTTGAGTCATGAGAGAGTCGGCATACAGAAAGCTAGGATAAACCATGGGTTATCATACCCACTTCATTGAAGCAAGACTCGAGCCTCGAAAGCCGGTCTTTCCCTGTCAAGCCTCAAAAGCGGACGAGTTACCTTGACATTATGAGCATATGTTATTACATCCTTCGCATCGTCATCACGTCATGCTTATGAGGAAAGCTGATTTTCAGATCAGAATATATCACAAGATATTTTGTGATTTCTTATGAAGCCTTTTTAGCCGACCAGCATATCGGTTAAACTAACCAGGATCGTGCAGTTAAGAACCTTCAAAGTTGCTTTCAAAGGGGGCTGCCTTGTATTTCTAAGCTTCGAAAGCCAGTTACTAAAACAGTACTATGTGCTGAAATTCGTCACATAAAATGTTTTGGGCACGCCTTATTTTCATTACCGGTTTATACATGAAATAACCGGGTTATCAGCTGCATGACCAGCATAAAATTATAATATTGGTTAAAGGGCTAAAGGACCTTAAATTTTGAATATCGGTTTTTGCTAGGTCTCATCAAGCCGGCTTGTCAATATTGCCTTATTTGGCTTTGTTCATTATAGCAAGTTTCAGTTTCAAAGGTTACTACCGGCTTACGCTTGAAAGACCGGGTTGAACGATTGAGTTCGCATAAGCGACCAATTGACAAGACATAGAAATCTTCAACATTGTTGAAAGAAAAATAGATTGTTAAAATCTTAAAGATCAAGACCTTCCGCCGGTTCATTTTTTTCCAACTCTATCTTACCAAAAGGGCTCATCAATAGAAGGATTATGTGAATAACAGGGCGGTGAAATAGCGGAAAATGGATCAAGCCCAGAAAAATAAGTATCTTGCGTCAACAAAGGTGCAAACATGCATGATGGCACGACGACAGTTTTCGGCTATCCCTATTACAAGCTCAAGGAAGCCACAAATTGTTTTTCCACCCATACTTGGGGGCTTAAGTTGACAAGGTGATGATTGATAAAGCTCGAATCGCCGACAACATCATCCGGGTCAGTGGCGGCTAATCTTGTGCGTGAGACGCCTCCGGGTTATCCATCGTTCGATCTTCTGGCTCCTATATCTGAAGGATATCCGCGTCCCAGTTGCAGTGAGATAAGGATTGGAACACAACCTCATCATCAAGAATAGGAGACGGGTCAACTTCAGGGGCAAAGACATGCTCGCGCCATTGAGGAGCTAGATTCTTTGATATTAAATCATGTGGTGGAATCCGGGTATGGTTGGCATCATAAGCCGCTTGATAGTTCCTCAGTTTCATCTCAGATACTAGCTGAGTCGACAATATTTCAGCATCCTTGACACATGCAGCATAATCCTCTTGGGAAAATTCTGACCCGTCATTCTTAAACTCGGGGAAGCCCTTTGCTAACTCAGCTGGGTCAAGCTCCTCTCCATAAGGTAAAGCCCAACTCAATGCATATATCGCGCCAGATCGGGCGGCTGATCTTTTTAGCTCTGGAATGTGTTGTGGAATGGTTGAAAGACACTCCAACACATTCTTGATAAACTTTAAGGGCTGCTTATCTCCCATCATTGCCTTGATTGCAAGATGACTCCCAACGTAGAGTTGCTCTGTCAAGGAATAAACAACCTTAAGCATCAGCAGGCTATTATCATAAAAGCTGCTAGTCCGGGGGCCTTCAAAATAAAGTCAATACATGAGTCGCCGGGCGCATTACATCTATATCTCAAGAAGACAAGAGGTTATATACACTTATCAAAAATAGCTTGGGTCATCTGGGCAATATGCCGCTTCAACCCGGCCAGCTCCTCGGTGATGGGCTTGTGCTGACTCTCAGCATCCTCTGCACACTTCAGCAGAGTCGACTTTTCAGCTTCAAAGGATTTCTTCTCCTTTAAAAAGCCTGCCTTGGCATTTTCCAGCTCGATCAATGAGAGGCAAAGTTTTTCTTCAACTTCTGCCTGGGAGGTTTCCCCTTTTTCCAGATGTTTTTTCAAGCTGGCCACGCTGGATTCGGCTGTCTTCAAAGCTTCCTGCATCATAAATAAATCTATGTCAAGTCCCAAGCAAATTGCAAGCAATATATTTGGCACTTGGGGGCTAATGTATATCAGCTCTTTTGACATTAAAGATGTGAACAAGACCCGGCTCATCTCAAGGAGATGAGCCGACCCTTGGGGGCTACAGGTCGAAGTTCTTCAAGTTATTAAAAGACCCGACTCATGTCAAGGAGATGAGCCGGCCCTTGGGGGCTACAGGTCGAAGTTCTTCAAGTTATTAAAAGACCCGACTCATCTCAAGGAGATGATCCGGCCCTTGGGGGCTACAGGTTGAGTCAATCACAGCATTTGCAAGACCCGACTTATCTTAGAAAGACAAAGCTAGGCCTTGGGGGCTACAAAAGGATATATGATGTGAGCATATAAAGGAGACCATACCTCATATTTATTCTTCATCATGCTAACAAGGCCGATTTCCATTTCACGGCTCGTAGCCAAGCGGTCCAAACAGGTAGCATGAAGATCTTCAACACTAAAGTTCTCATAATTTGGAAACTCCAATTCGGTCTTCCCTTTTTCTTGCAGTACCGCTTCATCCTTAGCAATAACCTTTGTTAACACCCTGGAAATCTCAGGAGCGGTATAACCTGTCCCAGTAATAACAACCTAAGGGGCATCTTTGTTTGTTAATGAAGGATTGGGCGGGTCAAGGTTAACTGTTGATGTAGCTTCAACAGTTATGGCGTCAATATTGGCTGGTTCAGATGGAGGAGATAAATCGGTTTGGATCTCCTGAGGGTCTTCAGGTTGATCAACATGAACTTTAGGAGCCGCTGGATCAGGAATCTCCGGCTCAGGGGCCTCAGGGTTAACAGAAGACCCGTCAGTTTTCCTTTTCTTGGCTTTGGCCCTGTCAAGTTAAAGAGTATAGTATGAAGTGTGGGAAGAGACAATAGTCTACTCTAACAGGCAAAATAATGAGGAATTTACCCATGATTGATAACAAAGGGTGCCAGTTTGGATGCAGTTGAGTCGTCCGACGAAGGCGACAACTCCTGATAAACCAAGGCATAGGAATCAAAAATTGACATATCAAGTTAGAACTTCCTTGGAAGATTGGAATGTTAAATACCTTGGCTGGTCGTTTCCGAGCGGCTGATTTATCAGGTAAGCCCTCAACAAGATCACCACTCCCACTTCGAGTCTGACGCCTAGACTGGTGCTGAGTTTTCTTCAAAACAAAGTGAGGGTCTAGATGAGCGTCTGGGTGAGAAAAGCCTACCTTCCGAACAACTCGCCTTGTATTCAACGGGGGCAAAGGTTCTGAGTCGGAAGAGATGGAAATTACCTCAACATCGCCTGCACGGCTTGTTTCAACATCGCCCTAAGAAGAAGAGGCATCAGATAGATTCAATGATATACAAACAGAAGATTAAATTTACCTCTGATCGGGTATCAGTGGCAGCTGCTTCGTCCATGTGAGACGGCCCTTCTACAGCCACCTTATTCTTCTTCTTACTTGGGGCGGCTTTGGGCTTGTTTGCCACGGTTTTGCTGCGTTTCCTACTCCAGAAAGGAGATGTAGCCTGCAAAATTAAACAATCAGAGCAAGCAGGCAAAAGGATCAAAGTTTGTTCGAAAAGCCGGATTAAGATACTAAAGGTTTTATACTGGAGGAGCCGGGTTAAGGGCGTAGAAAGGTTTCAACCCGTCCTTGCTGCAAGTCTCTAGGTTTTCACCCAGCAGTTTCTTCTCAATCCGGTTTATTTCGCCGACCTCCAAGGAAAAATTGCTGTACCGCTGGGCGTCATTCAAGTCGCCAGAGTAAGCACACATTAAGTCATTGCACAGACTTAACGGCAGAATCCTCCAAGATACCCAACACCGGGTTAAGTCGACCCCAGTCAGCCCATTGGCTAGCAGAGCCCTCAACTTCGGATAAACATGGGCGTGTTGGGAATGTTACTCTTGAGGAGCCCAACCAGGAAGCTCAAAATCCATGGGGAGGCGGTTGGGTCTATAACCCGGCAAGGGATTTTTGTCAGCAGGGGCGGTATTCCGACAATAAAACCCAGTCTTGTTCCACCCTGTGGGATGGCTCGGTAGGGTGGCAGCAGGAAAAATGACGTCTTTCCGCCTCTGGATTGAAACCCCGCCAAGTTCTAAGCCAGGACTATCCGCACACTCTGTCTGCCGGTTTAAATTGAAGAATTCCCTAAAGAGGGAGACGGTGGGTTCCGTTTGAAGATACACCTCGCAAAATACTTGGAACTGGCAAAGGTTCGATATGGAGTTAGGACCCAGGTCTTGAGGATGAAGACGGAAAAAGTGTAAGACGTCTCGAAAGAATTTTGTCCCGGGGGGTGAAAAACCCCTCTGAAGGTGATCCAAGAATATCACCACTTCTCCCTCCCGTGGGTGTGGGATTCCTCTCCAAGAATGACCCGCCAACCAACCACATTTTGAGGCGGCAGAAACCCATTTTCCTCATAATCTTTCAAGTGAACATCAGAAACTTGAGTGGCCACCCAGTTGCAGGCTTTTGACTCTGACATAATGAGTTGCCTGAATAAGCAAAAGAGGGCGGCTTAAGTAAATGGTTCAAATAAAATTATCTAATTATCTACAATGGAAATGCTGTTTTGTAAAGAGCCAGAGCCTTTATAATAGTAGCTTAACGCATGACGAGTTACAATTATTGAGCCGACAGGAGTAAGGGCGACTTATGCTAAGGACCAAAGTTTTCTAAAGTTTTGCTAAGTGTAAAACAAACAAGTTTCTCCCGGAACAGCAATAATTTTGGATCTGAGAATAGCTTAAAAACACGAAGTATTTGTTAGCCCTAGAGGAGGAGCCGAGAAGCAATGGTAGTACATGTTGAGGAGAATTAAAGCATGACATACACGAAACGAGATCAGTGTTTCTACCGTTCTACTTTGGTGATTGCGCTTGCGGGGTCTACTCACGAAACTAACGATGGTGATGAACTGGAGAAAAGCTATCGAAGAACTCGGGAACTTCAGTATACTGCCATGGATCTAGGTCAGAAGAAAATGACTTACTTGAGTGATCACCGGCGGCGGCGGAAGCACGCAGAGGCTTGACTGGTGAGGAGGAAATACCGCAGCGACCTCGAAAGTGGTTGCCGGAGATGACGAAACAGCGACGACAGCACGAGGAGTCTCCGGACTCGAGGAATTAGAAGAAGCAAGAGGCGAAGTGGAAAGTGAATCAGGGACCCTTTGGTAAATATTTAAAGGGAAGGAGCCCGAAGAGGCAACTGACAGGCACGACAATCGAGGGAATACAGTAATTTTCGGGAAACAAAAACGCCTCGATTTTCGGGATAAACAGATATGACCAGATTCGCCACGATGTCATTATTGTTTTCCGGATTGATGACAGATGACGTCACAATAAATGGACGCTAGAGAAATGGCAAGTGTGGAAGTAGAACAAGCCGGCGTTATGAAATTCATGGAAGGTACAAGTCCAATAATGAGCCGCCAAAGGAAGAAAAGAGAAATTGACATGAACGGATTCAAATCAATCTGGGGCCTAACTTCGGGGATATAACTTCACGGTGTAACCCGCCCTATTGGGTCGGGTTAGCATTGATAGCTTCACGACCAGAGTTCAAGATGGGCCAAGTCAGAGAGACCAGGCAAGCAAGGTGGTGGCTGCCTAAAGTTGCCAGATGGCCCAACACTTGAAGATGATGGCTCAAGGCCCACGAATCTGAAGACGCCAGCCGGATTTCCCTAAGACACAAGGCAAATTAGAGACATTGTAGGTTACGGGACACGATATGACCCGGACTCTATTGTAAACCCTAGGGCTTGACCTGTATATAAAGGCAGGCCCCTAGGATCGGAGGACTCAAGTTACAATCTCTCGATAGCTAGGTTAGCGATTCCGCACCCTTGTAATCGAGATCTACCCATCAAATACACAAAAGCAGGACGTAGGCTATTACCTCCATCGGAGGGGCCGAACCTGGGTAAACCCGACTCTCTCTCTCTCTCTCTCGTTCAAACCCTTCGAGTCGCCACCTAGCGGCGATGGCCTCACACATAAGTCCTTTTATGAGGACATCTGCCAGGTTGACAAAACCACGACAGGGCTGATATTGGATATACTCTTGATGATCTTAAGGGCATTAGTCCCACTCTATATCAGCACAAGATTAATATGGAACCGGATGCTAAACCTGTCGTTGATCATCAACGCCGCTTAAATCCTAAGATGAAGGAAGTGGTAAGAACTGAAATACTAAAGCTTCTGGAGGCACGTATAATTTATCCTATTGTTGATAGTAGATGGGTAAGTCATGTTCATTATGTTCCGAAGAATGGAGGTATAATTGTTGTTCCTAATGATAAAAATGAACTTATCCCACAAAGGATAGTAACTGGTTATAGGATGGTAATCGATTTCAGGAAACTAAACAAAGCTACTAGGAAGGATCATTACCCCTTGCGTTTTATCGATCAAATGTTAGAAATGTTATCAAAGCACACACATTTTTGTCTTCTTGATGGATATTCTGGTTTCTCTCAAATACCTGTGTCAAAAGAAGACCAAGAGAAAACTACTTTCACTTGCCCTTTTGGAACTTATGCTTATAGATGTATGCCTTTTGGTTTATGCAATGCACCTGCTACCTTTCAAAGATGTATGACTGCTATATTCTCTGATTTTTGTGAAAAGATTGTTGAGGTTTTCATGGATGACTTTTCCGTTTACGGGATTTCTTTTGATGATTGCTTGAGCAACCTTGATCGAGTTTTGCAGAGATGTAAAGAAACAAATCTTGTCTTGAATTGGGAGAAGTGCCACTTTATGGTGAATGAAGGTATAGTGCTTGGGCATAAGATATCTGAATGAGGCATTGAGGTAGACAAAGCTAAAGTTGATGTAATACAGAAAATGCCATGTACTAAATATATTAAAGGTATAAGAAGTTTTCTTCATCATGCTGGTTTTTATAGGCATTTTATTAAAGATTTCTCGAAGATTTCCAGTCCACTAACTAATCTTCTTCGAAAAGATATTCCTTTTGGTTTTTATGATGATTGTGTAGAAGCCTTTGAAATACGTAAGAAAGCCTTGATTTCTGCACCTATTGTTCAACCACCTGATTGGAACTTACCATTTGAAATTATGTGTGATGCTAGTGATTATGCTGTTGGTGCTATTCTAGGGCGAAGAGTAGACAAGAAATTGAATGTTATTCATTATGCTAGTAAGACCCTAGACAATTCTCAAGGAAATTACGCTAGTACTGAAAATGAATTTTTAGCAGTTGTTTTTGCATGTGATAAGTTTAGACCTTATATTGTTGATTCAAAAGTTACTATTCACACTAATCATGCTGCTATTAAATACCTTATGGAAAAGAAAGATGCTAAGCCTAGACTGATTAGGTGGGTGCTTTTACTTCAAGAGTTTGATTTGCATATTGTTGATAGAAAGGGAGCTGAAAACCCTGTGGCAGATAATTTGTCTAGATTGGAAAATGTTCTTGATGACCCACTGCCTATTGATGATAATTTTCCTGATGAGCAACTTGCTATTATAAATGCTTCCCATAGTACTCCTTGGTATGCAGATTATGCTAATTGCATTGTTGCTAAATATATACCACCTAGTTTCACATACCAACAAAAGAAAAAGTTTTTCTATGATTTAAGACATTACTTTTGGGATGACCCGCATTTTTATAAAGAAGGAGTAGATGGTGTTATTAGACGTTGTGTACCTGAGCATGAACAGGGACAAATCGTACAGAAGTGTCACTCCGAAGCCTATGGAGGGCACCATGTGTGACGCCCCCGCCTTGATCATACGCTAATCGTACACGCAAATACGCACGATCAAGATCAGAGACTCACTGGAAGATATCACAACACAACTAGAGACACAAATTAAAGTCATACAAGCTTTATATTACAAGTCAGGGCCTCGAGGGCACGAATACATAAGCTCGAATACAAACGAGTCAGCGGAAGCAACAATATCTGAGTACAGACATAAGTAAACAAGTTTGCCTTAAGAAGGCTAGCACAAACATAAGCATCGGATTGAAAAGGCAAGGCCTCCTGCCTGGGAGCCTCCTCACTACTCAGCAGCCTCCATGTAGTAGTACGCTCCGTCCTGATACTAGTAGCCATCGGTGGGATAGCTGGCTCCTGGGTTCCGTCATCTGGTCATAGCAATCGTATCAAGGAGAAAAGGGGGATCAAAGAAACGGTGAGTACTCATCCAAAGTACTCGCAAGGCTTACGTCATATCTATACTAAATATGAATCAGTATCAAAGGAATAGGGCTATATCTTTGGACTGAATTGCAGAAATGATAGAATAGAAGGGAAAGGCCTAATCCTATCGAAGACTAGCATCTTCGGCGTCTTGCAGCATTAGAAGAGTGCAGATTAGGATATTTCAAGTAAGTATGTTGTAGTAATGCCCAGAGATTCTTCCTCGACTCCCCGCGAGGAAGCAATCCCGGAGCCATCATTTCCATTTATTGCCACAAGTATCCAGTTCTAGTTGTAGTAGATCGGGATACAACTCCGAGCGTCTGTTACCGTGGACACGGCTATTCGAATAGATATACTTCCCTGCAGAGGTGCACAAAATTACCCAACACGCTTGATTAACTCCGGCCGAACACACTTTCCAGGTCATGCCTGGCCTCGGCTGATCAACACGCCGTAGTCCTACCTAGGCTCAACAGAGAGGTCAACACGCCGGTCTAAATCCTATGTGCTCAGGGGTCATGGGCCCATCACCCTTTGCATTCCTGCACGTTACGAGGATGGCCGGTGTCAGTCCTGGCACCTCTTTAAACAAAGAAGGTGCTTACGCGGGCCACCCGGGCACGTGCCGCTCACTGCGACGTATGAAGAGCTTTCGGGGGAATGTACGACGTAGAGTGCCCATACCGATTCCTGCATGGTGGTTAGTGCGAAAAAGGCCAGATGCCTACTCATATCACATATCCAAACCAGCTAGTGTCTTGGTAGCGCGTGGTGAAGATCAATGATCCACGATATGTGGTCCCGTCGCCCGTCTCCTAGACTTACATTAAGGGCTAAGAATGCCCGGCCGTGCCGCGTAATTATCTCGCGGGCACCTTACTGGTCAACCCGAGTACACATCACTCGCGGGTACCCTTGGGGCCGACACGTCTTTCACATTTCCCTCGCGGGTTCCCTTGGGGCCGACCCGTCTTTCTCATGGTTCTGTGGTTAAAGTCAAAGTAATCGTGTGTCCATAACATCAAGGGGGAATCTGAGGAATCACCCTCGATGGATTCCACTTGATGTAACTGTCAAGGTGACCTGGGAGGTGATGTCTACTACGCAACCTTCTTCTTGTAGACTCGTGTTGGGCCTCCAAGCGCAGAGTTTTGTAGGACAGTAGCAAATCTCCCTCAAGTGGATGACCTAAGGTTTATCAATCCGTGGGAGGCGTATGATGAAGATGGTCTCTCTCAAACAACCCTGCAACCAAATAACAAAGAGTCTCTTGTGTCCCCAACACACCCAATACAATGGTAAATTGTATAGGTGCACTAGTTCGGCGAAGAGATGGTGATACAAGTGTAATATGGATGGTAGATAAAGGTTTTTGCAATCTGAAAATATAAAAACAGCAAGGTAACTAATGATAAAAGTGAGCACAAACGGTATTGCAATGCTTAGAAACAAGGCCTAGGGTTCATACTTTCACTAATGCAAGTTCTCTCAACAATACTGACATAGTTGAATCATATGTAAATCCCTCACGTGCGACAAAGAGTTCACTCCAAAGTCACAAATAGCGGAGAACAAACGAAGAAATTATTGTAGGGTATGAAACCACCTCAAAGTTATCTTTTCCTATCAATCTTATGAGCTATCCCTATAAGTGTCACGAACAGCCCTAGAATTCGTACTAAAATAACACCTTAAGATACACATCAACCAAAACCCTAATGTCACCTAGATACTCCAATGTCACCACGAGTACCCATGGGCTTGATTATACGATATGCATCACACAATTTCAGATTCATCATGTTCAATCCAACACAAAGAACTTCAAAGAGTGCCCCAAAGTTTCTACCGGAGAGTCAAGACGAAAACGTGTGCCAACCCCTATGCATAGATTCCCAAGGTCACGGAACCCGCAAGTTGATCACCAAAACATACATCAAGTGGATCAATAGAACATCCCATTGTCACCACGGATATCCCATCGCAAGACATACATCAAGTGTTCTCAAATTCTTAAAGACTCAATCCGATAAGAAAACTTCAAAGGGAAAACTCAATTCATCACAAGAAGATAGAGAGGGGAAAACTCCATATGATTTATCTATATTAATAAAGCTCGCGGTACATCAAGATCGTGCCATCTCAAGAACACGAGAGAGAGAGATCAAACACATAGCTACTGGTACATACCCTCAGCCCCGAGGGTGAACTACTCCCTCCTCGTCATGGAGACCACCGGGATGATGAAGATGGCCTCCGGTGATGGTTTCCCCCTCCGACAGGGTGCCGGAACGGGCTCCCGATTGGTTTTTCGTGGCTATAGAGGCTTGCGGCGGCGGAACTCTCGATCTAGATTTCTTTCTGGAGGTTTCTGTATTTATAAGAAATTTGGGCGTCGGAAACAAGTCAAGGGGGGCCACGAGGCGATGACAAGCCAAGGGGGCGCGCCCTAGGGGGGCGCCCCCTAGGCTTGTGGCTGCTCGTGGCTCTTCTGGCCCAACTCCGATGCCCCGTGGGTCTCTTCTGGTCCATAAAAAATCACCATAAAATTTTATTCCGTTTGGACTCCGTTTGATATTCCTTTTCTGTAAAACTCAAAAACAAGGAAAAAACAGAAACTGGCACGGGGCTCTAGGTTAATAGGTTAGTCCCAGAAAATAGTATAAAATAGCATATTAATGCATATAAAACATCCAAAACCGATAATATAATAGCATGAAACAATCAAAAATTATAGATACGTTGGAGACGTATCAAGCATCCCCAAGCTTAATTCCTGCTCATCCTTGAGTAGGTAAATGATAAAAACAGAATTTTTGATGTGGAATGCTACCTAACATACTCATCCATGTAATTTTCTTTATTGTGGCATGAATATTCAGATCCATAAGATTCAAAACAAAAGTTTAATGTTGACATAAAAACAATAATACTTCAAGCATACTAATAAAGCAATCATGTCTTCTCAAAATAACATGGCCAAAGAAAGTTATCCCTACAAAATCATATAGTCTGGCTATGCTCCATCTTCATCACACAAAGTATTAAATCATGCACAACCCCGGTTTTAGCCAAGCAATTGTTTCATACTTTAGTGTTCTCAAACTTTTTCAACTTTCACGCAATACATGAGCGTGAGCCATGGACATAGCACTATAGGCGGAATAGAATATGGTGGTTGTGGAGAAGACAAAAAGAAGGAGATAGTCTCACACCAACTAGGCGTATCAACGGGCTATGGAGATGCCCATCAATAGATATCAATGTGAGTGAGTAGAGATTGCCATGCAACGGATGCACTAGAGCTATAAGTGTATGAAAGCTCAAAAAGAAACTAAGTGGGTGTGCATCCAACTCGCTTGCTCACGAAGACCTAGGGCAATTTGAGAAAGCCCATCATTGGAATATACAAGCCAAGTTCTATAATGAAAAATTCCCACTAGTATATGAAAGTGTCAATATAGGAGACTCTCTATCATGAAGATCATGGTGCTACTTTGAAGCACAAGTGTGGAAAAAAGATAGTAGCATTGTCCCTTCTCTCTTTTCTCTCAATTTTTTTGGTGGGCATCTTTGGCCTCTTTCTTTTATTTGGGCTTCATTGGCCTCTTTTATTATTTTTAAAGTCCGGAGTCTCATCCCAACTTGTGAGGGAATCATAGCTTCCGTCCTTTCCTCACATGGGACAATGCTCTATAATGATGATCATCACACTTTTATTTACTTACAACTCAAGAATTACAACTCGATACTAGAACAAAATATGACTCTATATGAATGCCTCCGGCGGTGTACCGGGATGTGCAATGATCTAGCGTAGCAATGACATCAAAAGACGGACAAGCCATGAAAACATCATGCTAGCTATCTTACGATCATGCAAAGCAATATGACAATGATGATGCGTGTCATAATAAACGGAACGGTGGAAGTTGCATGGCAATATATCTCGGAATGGCTATGGAAATGCCATAATAGGTAGGTATGGTCGCTGTTTTGAGGAACAGAATATGGTGGGTTTAATGCACCGGCGAAAGTTGCGCGGTACTAGAGAGGCTAGCAATGGTGGAAGGTTGAGAGTGCGTATAATCCATGGACTCAACATTAGTCATAAAGAACTCACATACTTATTGCAAAAGTCTATTAGTCATCGAAACATAGTACTAGACGCATGCCCCTAGGGGAAGGGTTGGTAGGAGTTAACCATCGCGCGATCCCGACCTCCACACAAAGGATGACAATCAATAAACAAATCATGCTCCGACTTCGTTACATAACGGTTCACCATACGTGCATGCTACGGGAATCACAAACTTTTAACACAAGTATTTTTACCAATCCACAATTACTCACTAGCATGTCTCTAATATCACCATCTTTATATCTCAAAACAATCATAAGGAATCAAACTTCTCATAGTATTCAATGCACTTTATATGAAAGTTTTTATTATATCCCTCTTGGATGCCCATTATATTAGGATTAAATTCATAACCTAAGCAAATTACCATGCTGTTTAGAGACTCTCAAAATAATATAAGTGAAGCATGAGAGTTCACAATTTCTATAAAATAAAACCACCGCCGTGCTCTACAAAGATATAAGTGAAGCACTAGAGCAAAAGATAAACTACTCCAAAAAGATATAAGTGAAGATCAATGAGTAGCCAACAATTAAATAACTATGTGAAGACTCTCTCATCTAAGAATTTCAGATCTTAAGTATTTTATTAAACAGAAAGCAAAATAAAAATAGCACTCCAAGAATAGCACGCATCATGTGAACGAATAAAAATTTAGGCTCAACATAGGCTAACCGATAATTGTTGATGAAGAGAGGTGGGATGCGTAGCATCCCCAAGCTTAGATGCTTGAGACTTCTTGAAATATTTACTTGGGGTGCATTGGGCATCCCCAAGCTTGAGCTTTTGTATCTCGTTCAATCCTCTCATACCACGGTTTCACCTATTCTCAAAAACTTCATCCACACAAAACTCAAAAAGAACTCGTGAGATAGGTTAGTACACATAAGAACAAATCAACACTTCATGTACTGCCAAGACAAGTTGCACAATAATTTTCAAACATCATCTACTGTTTACTATCATTTCCACAATTTATATCTACCAATATAGGCTATGGAAACTATAGGATAAGTAGATAACAAAACTATGACAGCAATCTATCCAAACAGAACAGTCTGTAGCAATCTATTAAACCAGTGTACTTCTGTAACTCAAAAAATTATGAAAATTTAGGATATGCTAAATAATTTATATGAAAACACTGTGTAATTTTTTTAGAAACTTTCCATGTTCCAGTAAAATATGAAAATTCAAGCACTACAGCAAAAGTTTCTGTTTTTACACAGCACACATCAAAACATGCAATGCAAGCATCCTAAGACAATTCTTGGAACTTTTTATTGAAAAACAAGATTATAAATAACAGCAAGATAATACTAAAAAAATAAAATGACGATCCAAGCAAAGCACATATTATGTGAAGAATAAAAATATACCTCTAAGTAAGATATACCGATAATGTTGAAGACGAAAGAGGGGCTGCCTTCCGGGGCATCCCCAAGCTTAGGTGCTTGAGTATTCCTTGGATATTACCTTGGGGGTGCCTTGGGCATCCCAAATCTTTGTTTATTGTCACTCCTTATTCTCCTCATATCGGTGTCTCACCCAAAACTTGAAAACTTCAATCACACAAAACTTAACGGAACTTTGTGAGATGGGTTAGTATAATAAAGATAGATCATTCACTTAGGTACTCTCAAGACAATATTTAGAATTGTTCCCACATGATACCTACTTTATTATACCATTCCCATAATTTATACCACTAAATATAAGCTATGGAAACACTAAAACAAGCAAACTATGCATGCAAAACAGAATCTGTTAAAAACAGAACAGTCTGTGAAGATCTGTAGTGTAACCATACTTCCATGTCTCTAAAAATTCTGAAAAATTAAGACAACCTGAAGAATCTGTATATAAATACTGTGTAAAAAATTCAGATCATTATCACACTCCTGTAAAAAATTAAAATACCTGTAATTGAGTCAAAAGTTTTTTGTTTTGGTTCAGCATCAATTCTACTCATCTTGTGAGTCATCCCAAAGGCTTTACTTGGCACTTTGTTGAAATAAAAGACACAAAACATGATTAATACAATAGCTTAATCATGTGATCACACAAAAACATAAAGTAAAAGTGTTGGGTTGTCTCCCAACAAGCACTTTTCTTTAATGCCTTTTAGCTAGGCATGATGTTTTCAATGATGCTCATATAAGAATAGTAGTTGAAACATGCAAAAGAGCATCATGAATCTCATGGAAAGCACATTTAAGTCTAACCCAATTCCTATGCATAGGGATTTTGTGATCAAACAATTTATGGGAGCAAGAATCAACTAGCATAGGAAGGCAAAACAAGCATAACTTCAAAACTTTCACCACATAGAGAGGAAACTTGATATTTTTGCAATTCCTGCAAGCATATATTCCTCCCTCATAATAATTTTCAGTAGCATCATGAATGAATTCAACAATATAACTATCACATAAAACATTCTTTTCATGATTCTTAAGCATAGAAATTTTACTACTCTCCACATAAGCAAATTTATTCTCATCAATAGTAGCGGGAGCAAACTCAACAAAATAACTATCATGTGAGGCATAATCCAATTGAAAATTAAAATCATGATAACAAGTTTCATGATTATCATTATTCTTTATAGCATACATGTCATCACAATAATCATCATAGATAGCAACTTTGTTCTCATAATCAATTGGAACCTCTTCCAAAATAGTGGATTCATCACTAAATAAAGTCATGACCTCTCCAAATCCACTTTCATCAACATAATCATCATAAATATGAGGCATGCTATCATCATAATAATTTTGCTCATCAAAACTTGGGGGACTAAAAATATCATCTTCATTAAACATAGCATCCCCAAGCTTGTGGCTTTGCATAACATAAGCATAATCACTCTCATTATTAATAGTATGAATAGCACCAATAGTATAACAATTATTATCATCACAATTTTCTAAGTTGGTGCCAAAAAGATTTTCAAGATTATAAGGGGTATCATTATTTGGGAGAGATACCTTTTTACCTCTACTTTTTCTTCTTTTCTTCTTCTTCACCACATCATGTGTGG
Organism: Elymus sibiricus; assembly: GCA_039707655.1. NCBI lineage: Eukaryota > Viridiplantae > Streptophyta > Magnoliopsida > Poales > Poaceae > Elymus > Elymus sibiricus. The sequence goes on from CM077667.1 coordinate 280,470,693, forward strand.
GTTTAATCAATTTTCCCGAGCTTCTTATTGATGAGATTGGTAGAGTAGGAAGCTCCCCCTCGTCACCTGATTCATCATAAGAAAAAATAGGAAGATATTGGGAAGTATCTTCCCCTTCATTAGTATTCTCTTCATCTTCTATTTGTTTTCTTATCTTTAAATAATTGGCAATATAAGGATTCTCAATGCAATTTACCGCGCAATACATATAGATTTCATTTAGATCAAAATCAATCATTTTTATGAGAACCCAATCTGGAACCTCGTTAGTTTTATGTTTCATTTCTTCATAACCCAAAAATAGGCTAAGTTCATTATAATGCTCAAGGGTAATGAGCTTATCACAATTTTTGGATATAATTCGATCATGAAATAATTCACATTGGAAATTAAAATGACCACTTTCATTGCAAAGTTCACAAGTAATGCGAAGAAGAAGAGGATATAACTTTTTAGCACAAATATCTAACATCTTAAGTAACCTTTTGGTTTCTAAATATTTATGCCTCTTACAAAATCTATTTTCCCTTTTCTTCGGTGAGTATTCGCACTCCCAATTCACTCCACAAAAAATTGACATCCTTATAGGAGACATCATTATCATGACTAGTGCAATCATCATTAGTATTATGGATATTCAAAGAATTTATACTAACAACATTGCAATCATGCTCATCGTTCAAAGATTTAGTGCCAAACATTTTATTGACTTCTTCTTCTAACACTTTGGCACAATTTTCCTTTCCATCATTTTCACGAAAGACATTATAAAGATGAAGTATATGAGGCAACCTCAATTCCATTTTTTTGCAGTTTTCTTTTATAAAACCAAACTAGTGAAAAACAAAAAACTAAAAGATTTAATTGCAAGATCTAAAGATATACCTTCAAGCACTCACCTCCCTGGCAACGGCGCCAGAAAAGAGCTTGATGTCTACTACGCAACCTTCTTCTTGTAGACTCGTGTTGGGCCTCCAAGCGCAGAGTTTTGTAGGACAGTAGCAAATTTCCCTCAACTGGATGAACTAAGGTTTATCAATCTGTAGGAGGCGTAGGATGAAGATGGTCTCTCTCAAACAACCCTGCAACCAAATAACAAAGAGTCTCTTGTGTCCCCAACACACCCAATACAATGGTAAATTGTATAGGTGCACTAGTTCGGCAAAGAGATGGTGATACAAGTGTAATATGGATGGTAGATATAGGTTTTTGCAATCTGAAAATATAAAAACAGCAAGGTAACTAATGATAAAAGTGAGCACAAATGGTATTGCAATGCTTAGAAACAAGGCCTAGGGTTCATACTTTCACTAGTGCAAGTTCTCTCAACAATACTGACATAGTTGAATCATATGTAAATCCCTCACGTGCGACAAAGAGTTCACTCCAAAGTCACAAATAGTGGAGAACAAACGAAGAAATTATTGTAGGGTACGAAACCACCTCAAAGTTATCTTTTCCGATCAATCTTATGAGCTATCCCTATAAGTGTCACGAACAGGCCTAGAGTTCGTACTAAAATAACACCTTAAGATACACATCAACCAAAACCCTAATGTCACCTAGATACTCCAATGTCACCACGAGTACCCATGGGCTTGATTATACGATATGCATCACACAATTTCAGATTCATCATGTTCAATCCAACACAAAGAACTTCAAAGAGTGCCCCAAAGTTTCTACCGGAGAGTCAAGACGAAAACGTGTGCCAACCCCTATGCATAGATTCCCAAGGTCACGGAACCCGCAAGTTGATCACCAAAACATACATCAAGTGGATCAATAGAACATCCCATTGTCACCACGGATATCCCATCGCAAGACATACATCAAGTGTTCTCAAATCCTTAAACACTCAATCCGATAAGAAAACTTCAAAGGGAAAACTCAATTCATCACAAGAAGATAGAGAGGGGAAAACTCCATATGATTTATATATATTAATAAAGCTCGCGGTACATCAAGATCGTGCCATCTCAAGAACACGAGAGAGAGAGATCAAACACATAGCTACTGGTACATACCCTCAGCCCCGAGAGTGAACTACTCCCTCCTTGTCATGGAAACCGCCGGGATGATGAAGATGGCCTCCGGTGATGGTTTCCCCCTCCGGCAGGGTACCGGAACGGGCTCCCGATTGGTTTTTCGTGGCTACAGAGGCTTGCAGCGGCGGAACTCCCGATCTAGGTTTCTTTCTGGAGGTTTCTGTATTTATAAGAAATTTGGGCGTCGGAAACAAGTCAAGGGGGGCCACGAGGCGACGACAAGCCAGGGGGGCGCGCCCTAGGGGGGGCGCCCCCTAGGCTTGTGGCTGCCTCATGGCTCTTCTGGCCCATCTCCGATGCCCCGTGGGTCTCTTCTGGTCCATAAAAAAATCATCGTAAATTTTTATTCCGTTTAAACTCCGTTTGATATTCCTTTTCTGTGAAACTCAAAAACAAGGAAAAAACAGAAACTGGCACGGGGCTCTAGGTTAATAGGTTAGTCCCAAAAAATAGTATAAAATAGCATATTAATGCATATAAAACATCCAAAACCGATAATATAATAGCATGGAATAATAAAAAATTATAGATACGTTGGAGACGTATCAGGAGGAATCACCCTCGAGGGTTCACACTTGAGGCATTGCACGACAGAGTCGTTATCGGGAGTGGTGAAGGAGGAATCACCCTCCGTAATCCATGACTGGTTAGCTACGCTATAGAGTTATCATCAGGAGTGAGTCACGAGGTATCACCCTTGGTACTCCATTGTAACTCTGTAGGGTCGTACAAATAAGGGGGCGTGAGTTGATGTGTCGTTCTTGGCTCCTTGATCATGTTGATTGAGTCTTCGATGATGAAGCAGGGGCAACAGGGACAAGGTGAGGGGTCATTGGTGGATCACTAACCAACCTATACTAAGCATATAGGATAACAGGTAAGGTAACAATAGCAGGTTACAAAAACAGGCTATGCATCAACAAAGGAGCTATCAACAATAATAGCAAAATCTAATGCAAGCATGAGAGAGAAGGAATGGACGATATAGGAATGATCAAGGGTTTTTGCTTGCGTGGATACTCTGTTGCAAGTGGCTGGACGTCAGCGGTGTAGTCGTACCCGGTAGCAGCGTCGGTCTCGGGGTATACCGGAGAGAAGAGGGGGAGAAAGAATAAATATAAAGCAAACAAATGCATCACGATGCATGGCATGGCAATATGCAGTGCTAGGGGTGACCTAACGCGGTGCTACGTGTTGCAGATGGAGCGGGGAAATATCTGTGGATATTTTCCGGGTGTTAGCACTATTGCAGGATGCTGCACACGCGACACATCAATCAGAGACCCTTCGATGAAATTGTGTGCGATGCATGAATCGCAAACGGTATAGTTCAAGCTCCGTCGGTAATGGCACGAACTATGTGCGAAGGTGGATCCATCAAATACGATTCAGAAAGTAGTTGTGTGTGCGATCTACGACAGACAATTTGTTCTTATGAACCGTTTGTGATTAGCGAAGATAACATAAATGGTTACACAGATCCAGATGTGTGCGATAGTGGGCACACAATTCATCACTACAAACTATGTGCGATAATATAGAAGAACACAAACGATTCAGTATAACAAGATGTGTGCGATATAGGGCACATAGTTCACTACATAAACTGCATGCGATAATATAGCAGAACACAAACGATTCAGCATAACAAGATGTGTGCGATAGAGGGCAAACAGGTCAGTAATCACAATCGTGTGCGAACACAAGAAATAACACAAACGATTGGTGTTAATAACCTATGTGTGTTGTGGGCAAACGGTTGCTGGTATACAATTTGTCAGCGATTGATGAAATCATCACCAACGGGTTTCGTAGTTTTGTCCGTGTGTACTGTGATTTGCTCTGTCTGCACAACATCAATGCTACCTACACAAACGGTTGCACAGATCAAGATGTGTGCGACAGACAGCATACCGTGCGCTCAGATGAAATGTGCGAGCCAAAATAACACAAACAATTGGTCGTAACAAGATGTGTGTGATGCCCAGCAAACAGGTCAGTAATCTAAATTGTGTGGAAAGACAGAAAATAACACAGACGATTCGTGGTAATAAGCATCTGATTCAGAAAGTGATAGCATAAATTATCGTTCGCACTCCTACATAATCGACTAAAGAACATAATAGCGACATTACATATCAGAAAGGTTCAGAAAACAGCAAAATGGAAACAGCTACTCGTCGTCGTTGTTGTGGGGCTGGCCTGTTGGTTCGTCAATGTAGAAATAGCTTCTGCACTCATGCAACATCCTCTCTATGTAAGTAGGATCCGCTTTCGGGTCGGCGATGACCATATTCTTGAATGCTTCATAGGCCCGGACTTTCCTCTGCTCATACCCCATCACGGTAGCTACGGTCTCATGGAAAATCCCGTCCACGGCCAAATGCCTGCGTAAGGCCCACTTACGACGGAGATATTCAAAGCGGTCGTAAACAACATAGTCAAGAGCTGCGCGCTGTGCTAGAGCGGTAGGAGACTGCAGTAAGGAGGCTGCTGCCCTTATCGAGGCCAAATCCACGCGAGCCGACAAGGCAACGGTGAACTGGTCGGCGGATGATGCCCTTTCGAAGGCCACAGCCGCCTATTCCGCGTACAGAACCGCGCTTGCCCGCAACCGATCTGATGTAACCTTCATCTCTTCTGCTATTGCCGCCAAGGCCTCCGGACCCTCAGCAGCGCGTACCGCCGCCAAGGCCTCCGGACCCTCATCAACGCGTACCTGCCTCTACCGCATGCTCCTCTGCAGCGGGGTCCTCCGCGCGGATGACATGTCTAATGTAGAGGATTTTGTGGAGGCGAGGACGGTGGGGAGAAGAAGGACAGATTTGGGGGGTGCAAGAGGGGAAAGAGATGGTGGAGAGCGAAGAGTGGTGATATTTATTTATGATCCTATACACAATTGCAGACAGTTGCTATATGTGTTCTGTGTGCGATTATGTGTGCATGAAAAAGAACTCAAAGACTGTGAAAATGCTTCCCGCGCAACGCACACGCTAGCCACAGCGGTAAATTATAAAATGATAAAATCCCCAACCCCCTTGGCAGCAGCTAGCTATAAATAACCACAGCGATGGCCGGCGGCGGCAAGTCAATGATCCCCTGGCTAGTTGCCACACACACCATCAAACCCCCAATGGCCGACGACGGGATGGAGTTGGGTGACGGTGAAATCGAGGCTGCGTGAGCGATGGTCGGCTTGAGGATCGATGGCCATGCCGCTACCTCTCCCGATGACAGCCAGAGGAGGCAGGAATCACGACATGAGCAATCCAAGAAGTTAGCCAGGGTCGTCTTGAAAGCAGCTAGCGATCGCCGGTGGGCGATATTGCGGGCTGGGCGCAGAGTGCGCCGGATGGTGCGGGCAGGGGAGCAGGAACCGCGACACCGCAAGGACAACTGCGTCAGTGGCCACTGCACGAGGCGCATCCATATGTCCCAGATGGAGGAGGACGCAACTCCGGATGCCGGGGGAGGACTTGCGGCCGTTGCTGCAGAATTGGCGATGGTCAGGGTCTCGTCGGACGCTGTCGTCGAGGCTGACCCTTCTTCGGTCAATCAAGGTGTAGGTCATCGACTTGGTGACCTCCTGTCCTCCTGAGCCAAGGAACGACACGATATCGATGGACCATGGCAGCTGTGCGTGCTGGGTCAGCGTTAGGGGCAGTAACAGTTTTGTGCGCGCGCAGTTCATATGCATTATATTGATGTAAAATTAATAGCAAGCTAATGTTTTGTAAATTACTCCGCCAACTATGCACTGTACCAATTTGATCAGGTAAATGCTCGATTGAATTGCTAATGCCTGATTTGTGCTTGCACTGTGGACACTACGGTTGCGTTCGTCGGCGGCAGCCGGCTGCGACAGGCGTCGTCGAGCTCGAAGATTTGGTCAGGCCGAGGTCGAGAACGAGCAAGTATACAACAATGCGAATGAGGAAGAAGGGGGAGAGGGTCGGGGACTCGGGGTAGAGGGTCCGCGTTGGAAACGGTTCGTAAACATGAACCGTGTGTGATTACTGCCATTAAAGTTTTTGTTGGGACCTTAATTTAGTGCATGTACGAACTAAAATCCCAACTACAGTATACGGGTGTGACGGGAGTAGTTTGGATTGCCGTTCGATCGCGGTGCATCCTACGGTGCGCATGCGCGATCCGTGTGGCTGGTGTTCTGGCCAATCAGAACACACCGCAGAATGGGGTGAACGCACACGGCATTCTCAAAGTAACTGTTTGCCCAAACAAATCACAAAGTTTCAAGGGAAACCCATATTTCCTTGGTCATTTCTCCATTATTATTTTTCTACTATCAACATACCCACTAGAATGCAACGTGTCCAAAATTCACATTCTTTCGGCTCGTTTACCATACTTAGTCTTTTTTTGTACTTTTCTAGGCATTTACTGCTTATAATTCAAGTTCGAACGTTTTATTCATGAAAAGGTGTTCAAAACATGTTATCTCGTGTGGTGCCCAGGCATGACCTCAATACGATTCGGTAAAAATTTGAGGAGGTATATATGGATAATGTCGTGATAGACACTCTTCATATATCAGACCATCACCTATGGAGTTTCATGGCTCGGAGAGCGAAAATCGCCATGTTTTCAAGGGGAACCCATAATTCCTTGGACCTTTCAATTTGATTTATTTTCTACGATCAACATACCCACTAGAATGCACCATGTCCAAATTTCACAATTTTCAGGCTCATTTATCGTATTTGGTCCCTTTTGTGTACTTTCTAGGTCCTTTGTGCTTATAATTCAGGTTAGAACGTTTTGTACATGAAAAGTCGTTCAAAAAGGACTCGAAAATTCGTGATTGTGTCATTGAATAAGTTTTCATGTATTTTATAGGAAACTAATACAATTTTAGAGGATATGTGTGGGAAGCGGCAACCAGAGATGTGTCGTTTATTTGTTTTGTAACTATAGAAAAAATGGAAAACATGCGTGAAGAACATGTTATATTATCTCGTGTGGTGCCCGGGCATGACCTCAATATGATTCGGTAAAAATTTGAGGAGGTATGGATAATGTCGTGATAGACACTCTTCATAAACCGGACCATCACCTATGGAGTTTCATGGTTCGGGGAGCGAAAATCGCCATGTTTTCTAGGGGAACCCATATTTTTTCCTTGGTCCTTTCAACTAGATTTATTTTATATGATCAACATACCCACTAGAATGCACCATGTCCAAATTTCACAATTTTCAGGCTTGTTTATCGTATTTGGTCCCTTTTGTGTACTTTCTAGGTCCTTTGTGCTTATAATTCAGGTTAGAACGTTCTATACATGAAAAGGCGTTCAAAAAGGACTCGAAAATTCGAAATTGTGTCATTGAATAAGGTTTCATGTATTTTATAGGAAACTAATACAATTTTAAAGGATATGTGTGGGAAGAGGCAACCAGAGATGTGTCGTTTATTTATTTTTGTAACTCTAGGAAAATGGAAAACATGCTTGAAGAACATGTTATCTCGTGTGGTGCCCGGGCATGACCTCAATATGATTCGGTAAAAATTTGAGGAGGTATGGATAATGTCGTGATATACACTCTTCATAAACCAGACCATCACCTATGGAGTTTCATGGTTTGGGGAGCGAAAATCGCCATGTTTTCAAGGGGAACCCATATTTTTCCTTGGTCCTTTCAACTAGATTTATTTTATACGATCAACATGCCCACTAGAATGCACCATGTCCAAATTTCACAATTTTCAGGCTCGTTTATCATATTTGGTCCCTTTTGTGTACTTTCTAGGTCCTTTGTGCTTATAATTTAGGTTAGAACGTTTTGTACATGAAAAGGCGTTCAAAAAGGACTAGAAAATTCGTAATTGTGTCGTTGAATAAGTTTTCATGTATTTTATAGGAAACTAATACAATTTTATAGGATATATATTTGTGGGAAGAGGCAACTAGAGATGTGTCGTTTATTTATTTTGTAACTCTAGAAAAATGGAAAACATGCTTGGAGAACATGTTATCTCGTGTGGTGCCCAGGCATGACCTCAATACGATTCGGTAAAAATTTGAGGAGGTATATATGGATAATGTCGTGATAGACACTCTTCATATACCAGACCATCGCCTATGGAGTTTCATGGCCTGGAGAGCGAAAATCGCCATGTTTTGAAGGGGAACCCATATTTCCTTGGTCCTTTCAACTAGATTTATTTTTTACGATCAACATACCCACTAGAATGCACCATGTCCAGATTTCACAATTTTCAGGCTCATTTATCGTATTTGGTCCATTTTGTGTACTTTCTAGGTCCTTTGTGCTTATAATTTAGGTTAGAACGTTCTGTACATGAAAAGGCGTTCAAAAAGGACTCGAAAATTTGTAATTGTGTCGTTGAATAAGTTTTCATGTATTTTATAGGAAACTAATACAATTTTAAAGGATATGTGTGGGAAGAGGCAACCAGAGATGTTTCGTTTATTTATTTTGTAAGTCTAGAAAAATGGAAAACATGCTTGAAGAACATGTTATCTCGTGTGGTGCCCGGGCATGACCTCAATATGATTCGGTAAAAAATTGAGGAGGTATGGATAATGTCTTGATAGACACTCTTCATAAACCGTACCATCACCTATGGAGTTTCATGGTTCGGGGAGCGAAAATCGCCATGTTTTCAAGGGGAACCCATATTTCCTTCGTCTTTTCAACTTAATTTAGTTTCTATGATCAACATACCCACTAGAATGCACCATGTCCAAATTTCACAATTTTTAGGCTCCTTTATCATATTTAGTCCTTTTTGTGTATTTTCTAGGCCTTTTGTGTTTATAATTGATAACCCACAAGTATAGGGGATCGCAACAGTTTTCGAGGGTAGAGTATTCAACCCAAATTTATAGATTCGACACAAGGGGAGCCAAAGAATATTTGAGAGTACTAGCAGCTGAGTTGTCAATTCAACCACACCTGGAGATTAAATATCTGTAGCAAAGTGATCAGTAGCACAGTAGTATGAAAATTTGGTAGCGGTAGTGACAGTAACAATAGCGGTAACAACAGTAGCAGTAGTTTTATAGCAGTTGGAACAACAACAGCAACAATAGTAACTTAGCAAGAACAATAAGTGGTAAGATCGTAGGCACTGGATCGGTAACTCGTTGGATGATATTCGTCATGTAACAGTCATAACCTAGGGCGACACAGAACTAGCTCCAGTTCATCAATGTAATGTAGGCATGTATTCCGTAAATAGTCATACATGCTTATGGAAAAGAACTTGCATGACATCTTTTGTCCTACCCTCCCATGGTAGCGGGGTCCATAAGGAAACTAAGGGATATTAAGGCCTCCTTTTAATAGAGAACCAGAACAAAGCATTAACACATGGTGAATACATGAACTCCTCAAACTACGGTCATCACCGCGAAGTATCCCAAATATTGTCACTATGGGGTTGACGGGTCATAACACGTAATAGGTGCATATGACTAGGTAAGATCGGATCAAGAGCATAGATATAGAGATGATAACATAAACGGTTCAGATCTGAAATCATGGCACTCGGGACCTAGTGACATTAGGCATAGCAAAGTCATAGCAACATCAATCTCAGAAAAAATGGATACTAGGGATCAAGCCCTAACAAAACTAACTCGATTACATGATGAATCTCATCCAACTCCTCACCGACTAGCAAGCCTACGAAGGAATTACTCACTCCCGGTGGGGAGCATCATGGAATTGGTAATGGAGAAAGGTTGGTGATGACGAAGACCGAAGATTCCCCTCTCCGGAGCCCCAAACGGGCTCCCGATCTGGTCTCCCGATGAAGAACAGGAGGTGGCGGCGGCTCCGTATCGTGAAACGCGATAATTCTTTCTCTCTGTTTTTTTCCTCCGAAAATAGGAATTTATAGTGGCAGAGTTAGGGCAAGTGGGGCCACGAGGTGGGCACAACCCACCAGGGCGCGCCCTGGTGGGTGATGTTCACCCTGGCCCCCCTCTTCGGTGTATTTTGGCTCCAATAATTCTCATTTATTCTAAAATAATTCTCCAAAAAGTTTCATTCCATTCCGAGAACTTTTATTTCTGCACAAAAACAACACCATGGTAGTTCTGCTGAAAACAACGTCAGTCCGGGTTAGTTCCATTCAAATCATGCAAATTAGAGTCCAAAACAAGGGCAAAAGAGTGAGGAAAAGTAGATACACGGGAAAGCAAATTTAAGAAGAAAAACAAAAAACGAGAAAAACTATTTACACGGGAAAGATCCCAACAAGTAAAAGAAGCAGCGAGAAATCTTTTTGGGTTTTCTTTTGATGCTACAATTAAACTAGGCTAGAATGAAAAACTAAAAAGAAGTAGGAAATATTTTTGGGTTTTCTCAAAGTTTTTCAAACACACCAGAAGAAAGCGAGAAAACAAATCAAGCATGGATAATACAATGAAAAAGTGTGAGCACCGGCAACTGGAATGAAATGTGTGAACATGAATGTAAGTGTCGGTGGAAATACGTACTCCCCCAAGCTTAGGCTTTTGGCCTAACTTGGTAATCACCATCCATATGAATAATAATCTGGGCGATGGCTCATTGAGAACCTCGGAGCAGACTCCGCGTCCCTCCTGGCAGCTTCAACCTCCGCGTTGTACGCATGGGCTTCGCTCTCGAGAACATAATATCTTTCCCTAGTGTGAAAATCAAAGAGAGCAGGAGCAGGCAAAGCAACAGGCACAACGTTTTTTTTATTAAATCTCAAGTTATAGGTATAATTGGTGGCCGTGCCCGTAAGGAACTTATGACGCTTCATGGCATCAAAGTCTAAATACTGAGTGGGTAGGATGGGGTCATTAGGCCAAGGTGAAACGTTTAATCTCTCAACTACACGGGAGGCACAGATTCCTCCATAAAAATTACCACTAGCAGCATTAAGCTGCAACCTCCGTGCAATAATTTCAACAAGATTATAATCCTTATTCCCAGTTATGGCTGTGTGTAGGAGACTCAAATCATGAGCACACAATGTGCTACAATATTGTTTGCCTACAACATATTTACCGTTAAAGAATGCAAAATATTGTAGTGAAGGAAAATTGATGCTGTTAATTCTCCCTTGTGTAACCCCCCTATCTTCGCCAAAGCAAAGATTAACTAAAAATGACTCGTACTCAGATTTTGTTGGTTCATCTAGGGAAACCTCATATAGAAGTTTGCATGCATCGCTAAACATTTCTAACGACATGGTAAAGGAATGATCGTACAGGTTGAACGAAACTCTTGACTCACGAGGAAAATATTTAAATTTCTTTGTGAAGGTTTTCGTGAGCTCGAGGTGTTGGGGGATTTTTAAGGAATATTTAAGAATTATTGGGCCAAAAATATACCTGAGAGGGGCCACCTGCTGGCCACAAGCCAACAGGGCGCGCCCTGATGGCTTGTGGGCCCCAGCAAGTCTCCCGACCCCCCCTCTTCTCCTATACGGTGTGTTTTACCATAGAAAAAATCATAAGCCATCTTTCGGGATGAAGCTCCGCTGTCTCGAGGAGGAAATCTGGGTAGAGGTCCTTTTGCACTCCAGCAAGCTGATTCTGCCGAGGAAACTTCTCTCCGGGATGGGGAGATCGAAGCCATTGTCATCACCAACACTTCCTCCTTCGTGGGCGGACCAATCTTCATCAACATCTTCACCAGCACCATCTCATCTCAAACCCTAGTTCATCTCTTGTATTGAATCTTTGTCTCAAAACCTCAGATTGTACATGTGGGTTGCTAGTAGTGTTGATTGCATTTTGTAGTTGATGCTTGCTAGTTTACTTGGTGAAAGATATTATGTTCAGATCCTTGATCTTCATTATTATACCTCTAATCTTGAACATGTTTATGAGGTGTGAGTAGTTACTATTGTTCCTGAGGACATGGGAGAAGTCTTGTTATAAGTAATCATGTGAAGTTGGTATTCGTTCGATATTTTGATGATATGTATGTTGTTACTTCTCTTAGTGGTGTCGTGTGAACGTCGACTACACGAAACTTCACCATGCTATGGTTCTAAGGGAAGTCATTGTGGATTAGCAAGTAGATGATGGGTTGCTAGAGTAACAGAAGCTTAAACCCCAGTTTATGCGTTGCTTCATGAGGGGCTGATTTGGATCTACACGTTTCATGCTATGGTTAGATTTATCTTAATTCTTCTTTCGTAGTTGCGGATGCTTGCGAGGGGGGGGGGGTAATCATAAGTCGGTTCCTTGTTCAAGTAAGAAAAGCACCTTATCACCGGTCCACCCACATATCAAATTATCAAAGTAGCAAACGCAAATCAACTCAACATGATGAACATGACTAGACACTAAATCCCATGTGTCCTCGGGAGCGCTTGCTTCCTATAAGAATACTTTCTGGGCTGTCCTTTGCAATTAAAAGGATTGGGCTACCTTGCTGCACCTTTGTTACTATTGTTGCTTGTCACTCATTAAAAATTATCTGGCTGCAAAACTATCTACTACTGTTACTCACAACACTTGCAGAGAATACCTTGCTAAAAACTGCTTATCATTTCCTTCTGCTCCTCATTGGGTTTGAACTCTTACTTATCGAAAGGACTATGATTGATCCCCTATACTTGTCGGTCATCAGGAAGACAACATAATGATTATGTTTGTTTACATCGCAATAAAAGTTATATTGTCATGGATCCTTTAAGATGTGGTGCTTGCTTTAGATCTTTTGATAGCCAAAAAAATTCCGCACTAAGTAAAGATACTACTTGTGCGTCCATAACCCCTTAAACCCAGTTTCTTTCCATGAGAGTCCACCATACCTACCTATGGATTGAATAAGACCCCTCAAGTAAGTTGTTATCGGTGCACGAAGTAATAAAAATTGCTCTTAAATATGTATGATCTTTTATTGTAAGGGAAAATAAACTTTGTACGATCTTGTGATGGTAAAGAAATAAAAGCGACGGATTGCATAATAAAGTTTGCTATCATAAGGGGAAATATAAAGTGACGTTCCTTTCCATTAAGAGTTTGCACATCCAAAACTAAAATGCGCATGACAACCTATGCTTCCCTCTGCGAAGGGCGTATCTCTTACTTTCATGTACATACTTCTATACAAGAGTCAATGATGTTTATTCTTTTTCCTGCCTATTAACTCTATAGTTGACAAGCATTATGTGTTGAGGAAAGATCCATATATATATATATATATATATATATATATATATATCCAGTTGGATGTAGGTGATCATGATTCATTATTGTTGACATTATCCTTGAGGTAAATGAGTTGGGTGGCAAATACAATAAAGCCCCCATCTTCCTATGTGTCCGATGGAAACATTAGCTCTAAAAATATGCAATGAGTGTCAGCAATCATAGAAGACTAAATGATAGTTGAGTATGTGAACTTGCTAGAATAAAAGCTCTTAGATAGACTCTTCTTTGGAATATGATGAATTGTGATTGTCTCAGAGACTAAGAAAATAGTTTGTTGATTGTCAATAAAGTTTATGCTTCATACTTCAATAATTGTTGATAGATTCTTACTTGTTTATGAGAAGTTATATGATGAAAAACTTGTTGCTATGTTAATATTCATGATGCTCTCATGTTTGTATTTTGTTTTTATAAACACCTCTCTCTCTCTCTCTCTATCTATCTCTCTCTCTCTCTCTAATTTTGTGGTCGTTATTATTGAGCTCGGCTCTCGCTTGAGGACAAGCGAGGTCTAAGCTTGGGGGAGTTGATACGTCCATTTTGCATCATGAATTCTTATTGATATTTATGTTATTATTGTCCATAATTCCTCATTATGATACAATTCTTATGCCTTTCCTCTCTGAATATGCAAGGTATATCACAAAGAGGGAAACCACTGGAAACTGGAATTCTGGATCTGAAACCAAGAAAATGGCTGAAAATTCACTGGACTTCAAATGACCTGAAACTTCATGGAGAATTTTTATGGAATATATAAGAAATTTTGGGCCAAAAATATACCAGAGGGGGGCCACCTTCTGGCCACAAGCCAACAAGACACTGATATGTCTCCAATGTATCTATAATTTTTTATTGTTCCATGCTATTATATTATCAATCTTGGATGTTTTATATGCATTTATATGCTATTTTATATTATTTTTTGGACTAACCTATTAACCTATAGCCCAGTACCAGTTTCTGTTTTTTCCTTGTTTTTGAGTTTTACAGAAAAGGAATATCAAACGGAGTCCAAACGGAATACAAATTTACGGTGATCATTTATGGACCAGAAGAAGCCCAGGGAGCATTGGAGGTGGGCCAGAAGAGCCACGAGGCGATCACAAGCCTAGGGGGCGCTCCCCCTAGGGCGCGCCCCCCTGGCTTGTCGCCGCCTCATGGATCCCCCTGACGTGATTCCAACGCCAAGTACCCCTATATATCCAGTAACCCCCAAAAAGAAACCTAGATCGGGAGTTCCGCCGCCACAAGCCTCTGTAGCCACGAAAAACCAATCGAGAGCCCATTCCGGCACCCTGCCGGAGGGGGAAACCATCACAGGAGGCCATCTTCATTATCCCGGCGGTCTCCATGACGAGGAGGGAGTAGTTCACCCTCGGGGCTGAGGGTATGTACCAGTAGCTATGTGTTTGATCTCTCTCTCTCTCTCGTATTCTTGAGATGGCATGATCTTGATGTACCGCGAGCTTTATTAATATATATGAATCATATGGAGTTTTCCCCTCTCTATCTTCTTGTGATGAATTGAGTTTTCCCTTTGAAGTTTTCTTATCGGATTGAGTCTTTAAAGGATTTGAGAACACTTGATGTATGTCTTGTGATGGGATATCCGTGGTGACATTGGGATGTTCTATTAATCCACTTGATGTATGTTTTGGTGATCAACTTGCGGGTTCCGTGACCTTGGGAATCTATGCATAGGGGTTGGCACACGTTTTCGTCTTGACTCTCCGGTAGAAACTTTGGGGCACTCTTTGAAGTTCTTTGTGTTGGATTGAACATGATGAATCTGAAATTGTGTGATGCATATCGTATAATCAAGCCCATGGGTACTCGTGGTGACATTGGAGTATCTAGGTGACATTAGGGTTTTGGTTGATGTGTATCTTAAGGTGTTATTTTAGTACGAACTTTAGGGCTGTTCGTGACACTTATAGGGATAGCTCATACGATTGATCGGAAAAGATTACTTTGAGGTGGATTCGTACCCTACAATAACTTCTTCGTTTGTTCTCCGCTATTTGTGACTTTGGAGTGAACTCTTTGTCGCACATGAGGGATTTACATATAATTCAACTATGTCAGTATTGTTGAGAGAACTTGCACTAGTGAAAGTATGAACCCTAGGCCTTGTTTTCAAGCATTGCAATACCGTTTTTGCTCACTTTTGTTACTTGCTACCTTGCTGTTTTTATATTTTCAGATTACAAAAATCTATATCTACTATCCATATTACACTTGTATCACCATCTCTTCGCCGAACTAGTGCACCTATACAATTTACCATTGTATTGGGTGTGTTGGGGACACAAGAGACTCTTTGTTATTTGGTTGCAGGGTTATTTGAGAGAGACCATCTTCATCCTATGCCTCCCACGGATTGATAAACCTTATGTCATTCAGTTGAGGGAAATTTGCTACTGTCCTACAAAACTCTGCGCTTGGAGGCCCAACACGAGTCTACAAGAAGAAGGTTGCGTAGTAGACATCAAGCTCTTTTCTGGCACCGTTGCCGGGGAGGTGAGTGCTTGAAGGTATATCTTTAGATCTTGCAATTGAATCTTTTAGTTTCTTGTTTTATCACTAGTTTAGTCTATAAAAGAAAACTACAAAAAAATGGAATTGAGGTTGCCTCATATACTTCATCTTTATAATGTCTTTCGTGAAAATGATGGAAAGGAAAATTGTGCCAAAGTGTTAGAAGAAGAAGTCAATAAAATGTTTGGCACTAAATCTTTGTATGATGAGCATGATTGCAATGTTGTTAGTATGAATTCCTTGAATATTTATGATGCTAATGATATGCAAAGCTACAAGCTTGGGGATGCTATGTTTGATGAAGATGATATGTTTAGTCCCCCAAGTTTTGATGAGCAAATTTATTATGATGAAAGCATGCCTCCTATTTATGATGATTATTGTGATGACATGTATGCTATAAAGAATAATGATAACCATGAAACTTGTCATCATGATTTTAATTTTCAATCGGATTATGCTTCACATGATAGTTATTTTGTTGAGTTTGCTCCCACTACTATTGATGAGAATAAATTTGCTTATGTGGTGAGTAGTAAAATTTCTATGCTTATGAATCATGAAAAGAATGCTTCATGTGATAGTTATATTGTTGAATTAATTCATGATGCTACAGAAAATTATTATGAGTGAGGAGTATATGCTTGTAGCAATTGCAATAATATCAAGTTTCCTCTCTATGTGTTGAAAATCTTGAAGTTTTGCTTGTTTTACCTTCCTATGCTAGTTGATTCTTGTTCCCATAAGTTGTTTGATCACAAAATCCCTATGCATATGAAGTGGGTTAGTCTTAAATGTGCTAGTCATATGCTTCATGATGCTCTCTTGCATGTTTCAATTCTTATCTTTTATGTGAGCATCATTGAAATCATCATGCCTAGCTAAAAGGCATTAAAGGAAAGTGCTTGTTGGGAGACAACCCAATATTTATACCTACTGTTTTTGTGTGTTCACATGATTAAGCTACTGTAGTAATCATGTTTTATAGCTTTTGTTTCAATAAAGTGCCAAGTAAAGCCTTTGGGGTAGTGTGGATGGTAGTTGACTTGATTATGTGCAAAAACAGAAAGTTTTGCGTCCAGCGCAGAAAATTCTATAAATCACTGGAACGTGATAATTAGCTGAAATTTTTACAAATGATTGATATACAAATTCCCTACATTTTCCTAATTTTTAAGAATTTTTGGAGTTGCAGAAGTATGGTGGTTATTCAGATCATTACAGACTGTTCTGTTTTTGACAGAATCTGCCTTGTTTGCATAGTTTGCTTGTTTTTGTGTTTCCATAGATTATATTAAGTGATATAAATTGTGGAAATGATAAGTTACAGTAGGCATTGTTTGATAACAATTATGGATCTTGTCTTTGACAATACCTAAGTGAATGATTTGTGTTTATCATACTAACCCATCTCACGAAGTTCCGTTAAGTTTTGTGTTGTGAAGTTTTCAAGTTTTGGGTAAAGATTTGATGGACTATGGAATAAGGAGTGGAAAGAGCCTAAGATTGGGGATTCCCAAGGCACCCCAAGGTAATATTCAAGGACAACCAAGAGCCTAAGCTTGGGGATGCCCCGGAAGGCATCCCCTCTTTCGTCTTCAATCCATCGGTAAATTTACTTGAGGCTATATTTTTTATTCACCACATGATATGCGTTTTGCTTGGAGCGTCATTTTATTTTGTTAGGATTTGCTTTCTGTTATTTAGACTAATGTTTTGCATCTTTTATTTCAATAAAAGTGTCAAGGGTAGCCTTCACCATGCTCAATTTGCAAGTATATGAGTTGCTGTTTCAAAACAGAAAGTTTGCTGTTAGTGCAAAAATTCCCTAGAATAGTCAGTATGTCATAAAATGTTGAAATTTTGACACAGCATGCTCTTATAAATTCTCTACAGTGTGGTAAAGTTTCAGAATTTTTGGAGTTAATTAAGTATGGATCTTGCTGCATTCTTTACAGACTGTTCTGTTTAGGCAGATTGCTGTTATGTTTGCATTGTTTGCATATGTTTGCTTGTTTAATTGTTCTATTTGAGGATAGGAGTATTAAATATGCAGAGGCATTTAGTATGAAATGTCAAATTATAATTTTAGTGATTTTCTACAGTAAAGAATGATAAGGTTATGCGTTGATTTATACTAACTTATCTCACGAGTTCTTGTTGAGTTTTGTGTGGATGAAGTTTTTAAGATTTAGGGAAACCGTGATATGAGAGGAATTAAGGAGACACAAGAGCTCAAGCTTGGGGATTCCCAAGGCATCCCTAGTAAATATTTCAAGAATTCTCAAGCATCTAAGCTTGGGGATGCCCCGGTTGGCATCCCACCTTTCTTCTTCAACAACTATCGATCGGTTAGTATCGGTTGAACCCAAGTTTTTGCTTCTTCACATGATATGTGCTATCCTTGGAATGTCATTTTATTTTGTTTTTATGTTTGAATAAAGTACTTAAGATCTGAAATTCTTAGATGAGAGAGTCTTCACATAGTTATTTAATTTTTTGACTACTCATTGATCTTCACTTATATCTTTTTGGAGTAGTTTGTCTTTTGCTCTAGTGCTTCACTTATATCTTTTTAGAGCACGGCGGTGGTTTTATTTTATAGAAATTGTTGAACTCTCTTGCTTCACTTATATTATTTTGAGAGTCTCTAAACAGCATGGTAATTTGTTTAGGTTATGAATTTAGTCCTAATATGATGGGCACCCAAGAGAGATATAATAAAAACTTTCATATAAAAGTGCATTGAATACTATGAGAAGTTTGATTCCTTATGATTGTTTTGAGATATAAAGATGGTAATATTAGAGACATGCTAGTGAGTAATTGTGGATTGGTAGAAATACTTGTGTTAAAGTTTGTGATTCCCGTAGCATGCACGTATGGTGAACCGTTATGTGACGAAGTCGGAGCATGATTTATTTATTGATTGCCTTCCTTTGTGTGGAGGTTGGGATCGCGCGATGGTTAACTCCTACCAACCCTTCCCCTAGGAGCATGCGTGTAGTACTTTGTTTTGATAACTAATAGACTTTTGCAATAAGTATGTGAGTTCTTTATGACTAATGTTGAGTCCATGGATTATACGCACTCTCACCCTTCCACCATTGCTAGCCTCTCTAGTACCGCGCAACTTTCGCCGGTGCATTACACCCACCATATATCCTTCCTCAAAACAGCCACCATACCTACCTATTATGGCATTTCCATAGCCATTCCGAGATATATTGCCATGTAACTTCCACCGTTCCGTTTATTATGACACGCATCATCATTGTCATATTGCTTTGCATGATCATGTAGTTGACATCGTATTTGTGGCAAGGCCACCGTTCATATTTTTCATACATGTCACTCTTGAGTCATTGCACATCCCGGTACACAGCCGGAGGCATTCATATAGAGTCATATCTTGTTCTAGTATCGAGTTGTAATTCTTGAGTTGTAAGTAAATAAAAGTGTGATGATCATCATTATAGAGCATTGTCCCATGTGAGGAAAGGATGATGGAAACTATGATTCCCCCACAAGTCGGGATGAGTCTCCAGACTTTATGAAAAATAAAAGAGGCCAGAGATGCCCAAATAAAAAAAAGGGGCCAAAGATCCCCTCTCAAAAAAATGAGAGAAAAGAGAGAAGGGGCAATGCTACTATCCTTTTTCCACACTTGTGCTTCAAAGTAGCACCATGATCTTCATGATAGAGAGTCTCCTATATTGTCACTTTCATATACTAGTGGGAATTTTTCATTATAGAACTTGGCTTGTATATTCCAATGATGGGCTTCCTCAAAATTGCCCTAGGTCTTCGTGAGCAAGCGAGTTGGATGCACACCACTTAGTTTCCTTTTGAGCTTTCATACACTTATAGCTCTAGTGCATCCGTTGCATGGCAATCCCTACTCACTCACATTGATATCTATTGATGGGTATCTCCATAGCCCGTTGATACGCCTAGTTGATGTGAGACTATCTCCTTCTTTTTGTCTTCTCCACAACCACCATATTCTATTTCACCTATAGTGCTATATCCATGGCTCACGCTCATGTATTGCGTGAGAGTTGAAAAAGTTTGAGAATACTAAAGTATGAAACAATTGCTTGGCTAAAACCGGGGTTGTGCATGATTTAATACTTTGTGTGATGAAGATGGAGCATAGCCAGACTATATGATTTTGTAGGGATAACTTTCTTTGGCCATGTTATTTTGAGAAGTCATGATTGCTTTATTAGTATGCTTGAAGTATTATTATTTTTATGTCAATATTAAACTCTTGTTTTGAATCTTATGGATCTGAATATTCATGCCACAATAAAGAAAATTACATGGAAAAATATGTTAGGTAGCATTCCACATCAAAAATTCTGTTTTTATCATTTACCTACTCGAGGACGAGCAGGAATTAAGCTTGGGGATGCTTGATACGTCTCCAGCGTATCTATAATTTTTGATTGTTCCATGCTATTATATTATCCATCTTGGATGTTTTATATGCATTTATATGCTATTTTATATTATTTTTTGGACTAACCTATTAACCTAGAGCCCAGTGCCAGTTTCTGGTTTTTTTCCTTGTTTTTGAGTTTTACAGAAAAGGAATATCAAACGGAGTCCAAACGGAATAAAAATTTACGGTGATCATTTATGGACTAGAAGAAGCCGAGGGAGCATTGGATGTGGGCCAAAAGAGCCACGAGGCGATCACAAGCCTAGGGGCGCCCCCCTAGGGCGCGCCCCCTGGCTTGTCGCCGCCTCGTGGATCCCCCTGACATGATTCCAACGCCAAGTACCCCTATATATCCAGTAACCCCCAGAAAGAAACCTAGATCGGGAGTTCCGCCGCCACAAGCCTCTGTAGCCACGAAAAACCAATCGGGAGCCCGTTCCGGCACCCTGTCGGAGGGGGAAACAATCAACGGAGGCCATCTTCATCATCCCGGTAGTCTCCATGACGAGGAGGGAGTAGTTCACCCTCGGGGCTGAGGGTATGTAAGTAGCTATGTGTTTGATCTCTCTCTCTCGTGTTCTTGAGATGGCATGATCTTGATGTACCGCGAGCTTTATTAATATAGATGAATCATATGGAGTTTTCCCCTCTCTATCTTCTTGTGATGAATTGAGTTTTCCCTTCGAAGTTTTCTTATCGGATGGAGTCTTTAAAGGATTTGAGAACACTTGATGTATGTCTTGCGATGGGATATCCGTGGTGACAATGGGATGTTCTATTGATCCACTTGATGTATGTTTTGGTGATCAACATGCGGGTTCCGTGACCTTGGAATCTATGCATAGGGGTTGGCACACGTTTTCGTCTTGACTCTCCGGTAGAAACTTTGGGGCACTCTTTGAAGTTCTTTGTGTTGGATTGAACATGATGAATCTGAAATTGTGTGATGCATATCGTATAATCGAGCCCATGGGTACTCGTGGTGACATTGGAGTATCTAGGTGACATTAGGGTTTTGGTTGATGTGTATCTTAAGGTGTTATTTTAGTACGAACTCTAGGGCTGTTCATGACACTTATAGGGATAGCTCATACGATTGATCGGAAAAGATAACTTTGAGGTGGTTTCGTACCCTACAATAATTTATTCGTTTGTTCTCCGCTATTTGTGACTTTGGAGTGAACTCTTTGTCGCACGTGAGGGATTTACATATGATTCAACTATGTCAGTATTGTTGAGAGAACTTGCACTAGTGAAAGTATGAACCCTAGGCCTTGTTTTCAAGCATTGCAATACCGTTTTTGCTCACTTTTGTTACTTGCTACCTTGCTGTTTTTATATTTTCAGATTACAAAAATCTATATCTACTATCCATATTACACTTGTATCACCATCTCTTCGCCGAACTAGTGCACCTATACAATTTACCATTTTATTGGGTGTGTTGGGGACACAAGAGACTCTATGTTATTTGGTTGCAGGGTTGTTTGAGAGAGACCATCTTCATCCTACGCCTCCCACGAATTGATAAACCTTAGGTCATCCACTTGAGGGAAATTTTCTACTGTCCTACAAAACTCTGCGCTTGGAGGCCCAACACGAGTCTACAAGAAGAAGGTTGCGTAGTAGACATCAGACACGCCCTATTGCCTTGTGGGGCCCCAGCAGGTCTCCCGACCCCCCTCTTCTCCTATATGGTGTGTTTTACCCTAGAAAAAATCATAAGCAATCTTTCGGGATGAAGCGCCGCCGACTCGAGGCGGAAACCTGGGCAGAGGCCTTTTTGATCTCCGGCAGAGAGATTCTGCCGGGGAAACTTCCCTCCGAGAGGGGGAGATCGAAGCCATCGTCATCACCAATGCTTTCTCCTTTGTGGGAGGACCAATCTTCATCAACATCTTAACCAACACCATCTCATGTCAAACCCTAGTTCATCTCTTGTATTCAATCTTTGTCTCAAAACCTCATATTGGTACATGTGGGTTACTAGTAGTGTTGATTACATTTTGTAGTTGATGCTTGTTGGTTTACTTGGTGGAAGATATTATGTTCAGATCCTTGATATCCATTATTACACTTTTGATCTTGAACATGTTGATGATGTGTGAGTAGTTACTTTTGTTCCTTAGGACATGGGAGAAGTCTTGTTATAAGTAATCATGTGAAGTTGGTATTCGTTCGATATTTTGATGATGTGTATGTTGTTGCTTCTCTTAGTAGTGTCGTGTGAATGTCATCTACATGACACTTCACCATGTTATGGGCCTAAGGGAAGGCATTGTGGAGTAACAAGTAGATGATGGGTTGCAAGAGTGACAGAAGCTTAAACCCCAGTTTATGCGTTGCTTCATGAGGGGCTGATTTGGATCCACACGTTTCATGCTATGGTTAGATTTATCTTAATTCTTATTTCATAGTTGCGGATGCTTGCGAGAGGGGGTAATCATAAGTAGGTTGTTTGTTCAAGTAAGAAAAAGACCTTAGCACTGGTCCACCCACATATCAAATTATCAAAGTAACGAACGCGGATCAACTCAACATGATGAACATGACTAGACAGAAATTTCCATGTGTCCTCGGGAGCGCTTGCTTAATATAAGAGTACTTTAAGGCCTGTCCTTTGCTATAAAAAGGATTGGGCTACCTTGCTGCACCTTTGTTACTATTTCTACTTGTCACTTGTTACGAATTATCTTGCTGCAAAACTATCTATCACTATCACTTACACCACTTGCAGAGAATACCTTGCTGAAAACTGCTTATCATTTCCTTCTGCTCCTCGTTGGGTTCAACACTCTTACTTATCAAAAGGACTATGATTGATCCCCTATACTTGTGGGTCATCAACACGCAGGTCATGAATTAATTAAAGACAACCCTATGGCTCCTACCTATTGATGTACTCATCGATATGCAAGTCGTGATAACTATACAAAACATGATCATCTCATACATCACATATATCAAATCGCATCTTGGCCATATCACATCACAACATACCCTGCAAAAACAAGTTAAACGTCCTCTACTTTGTTGTTGCAAGTTTTACGTGGCTGCTATGGGCAACTAGCAAGAACTGTTCTTACCTACGCAAAGCCACAACAGTCATAATCAAGTTGCCTTTTAACCTTCTACAAGGACCGTTTTCGTCGAATTTGATTCAACTAAATTTGGAGAGACACACACCCGCCAGCCACCTTTATGCAAAACAAGTTGCATGTCAATCGGTGGAACCGGTCTCTTGTGCGAGGACAAGTGAGGTTGGTCTGAGCCGCTTCATCCCACAATATTGCCGAATCAAAATAATACTAAGGAGGTAAGCAATCTGAACATCAACACCCACAAACACTTTGTGTTTTACTCGTGCATATCGTCTATGCATAGACCTAGCTCTAACACCACTGTTGGGGAACGTTGCATGGGAAACAAAAAATTTCTACGGATACGCAAGATCTATCCATGGAGATACATAGCTACGATAGGGAGAGTGTATCTAAATACCCATGTAGATCGCTAAGCGGAAGCGTTAAAAACGAGGTTGATGTAGTCGTACGTCTTCACGATCCTATCGCGATCCGTCCCGATCCAGCGCCGAACGGACGGCACCTCCACGTTCTGCACATGTGCAGCTCGATGACGTCTCCGCCTCCTCGATCTAGCGAGCGAGGGCGGAGTAGTATACGGGATCTTTGGCAGCACGACAGTCTGGTAGCGGTGGTGGTGGAGCAATCCCATCGACCTCTCAGTCACTAGCGCCCTGCCACGTCGGCCCTAGCGCTGCCCCGTCACCGCAGCCCTGTAGGCCCATGGGAAGCCCGCCCCGGGCCCGACGGGGCCGAGCCGCCACCTCGCGCGCGCGCCACCTCGCCCGCTAGAACCCTAGCCGAGCGCCTTGCCTCCGCCGGACCTCGACCCCGCCGTCGCCGTTCGAGCTCGCCCCCGCCGCAACCCCACCGGAGCTCGGGCCGCTGCCGCCGCCGTCGCTCACCCCGAGCCCGCGCCGTATGCCTTGCCACTTGATTTTCTTTTTGGGATAAAACTCTTCTGGCAAGGCCCAACATTGGTACTACATTTGCCCAATATAATAATACTGATAACTAATTTGACGCATAGGGAGTTAGCGCTACCCGTGGTTCCTTATTCAACCTAATACAGGGGGGCCAGTGCTGATGGTGCTGGTCCAAAATAGAGCCACTTGCGGGGCCACCCCATGGCAACTCGGGGGATTTCTATCAGGCCACCGTACCTATTGCTCATCCGGTCGTGTCCTGAGAACGAGATACGTGGCTCCTATCGGGTTCGTCGACACGTCGGGCGGCCTTGCGGGATTTGTTTTACCTTTCTCGAACGTCTTGTGCGCGGGATTTCGAGGACACTTCGGGCTATCTCGAGGTTGAGATTTTCCATCGGAATTCCGTGAATACTACGGGTCAACCTGCGGTTGAGGAGTTCCAATTCAGCTTGTGGTTAGTTTGTGATGGATGAGTTGGAGCACCCCTGCAGGGTTTAATCTTTCATGAAAGTCGTGCCCGTGGTTATGTGGCAACTTGGAATTTTGTTTAACATCCGGTCTTAGAAAACGTAAAGTAAACTCAAATAAAATACACCAACTGTGTGCGTAACCGTGACCGTCTCTTCTCGTGAGGCCTGCTCCGAAAGAGAACACGGTGGGGTTATGTTTGACTCGTAGGTAGGTGTTCAGGATCACTTAGTGATCATTACTAGTTCACGTCCGTTTATGCGACGATCATCCCCCCCTTATTCTTGTACTCGTAAGTTAGCCACTCAAATAAATGCTTAGTGCTTGCTGCAGCCTCACCACTTAACCATACCTCACCCATTAAGCTTTGCTAGTCTTGATACCCTTGGAAATGAGATTGCTGAGTCCCTGTAGCTCACAGATTACTACAACAATAGTTGCAGGTACATGTAATGCGATCCTTTGACGTGAGAGTGATGCTTGTTTGTATTGGAGTTCTTCTTCTTCTTCATCGATCATAGGATGGGTTCCAGGACGGCAGCCTGGGATAGCAAGGATGGATGTCATTTTATCGTTTGATTTCGTCCGTAGTCGGATCCTGCTCTTATGTATGATGATTGAATATGTTGTTGTATTGATGTGATCTTGCTGTAGCTTGTGGCGAGTGTAAGCCAATTCCATATACTCATTTGTTCTGTACATGTACTTGTAATGATATCCATTCTTGCGAAACGACGAGATGCGCTTCTATCCCTATCGAGGCCCTCGAGCCAAAATAAGGATAGGATCGCATCTTGGGCGTTACAAGGCTGGCCGGCCAAAGGTAGGAGTCCTCCTCCCACAAGGGAGGTGGGCGCCCTAGGGGAGGAGTCCCTCCTCCCCAAGGCACCTCCCCACCTACGACTAGGGTGCATGGGCCCTTAGGGGAGGGGCACCCAGCCTACCAAGGGCTGGTGCGCCTCCCTCTTCAGCCAATGTGGCCGGCCCCTAAGGTGGACCCCCCGGTGGACCCCCAGAACACTTCCAGCACTCCCGGTACACTACTTGAAATACCCGAAACCTTTCCGGAACCCGAATACCACCTTCCCATATATAAATCTTTACCTCCGGACCTTTCCGGAGATTCTCGTCATGTCCGGGATCTCATCCGGGACTCCGAACAACATTCAGTCAGCAACATATATATCCCAATAAAACTATATCGTTATCGAACGTTAAGCATGCGGACCCTACGGGTTCCAGAATCATGTAGACATGACTAAGACACCTCTCTGGTCAATAACCAATAGTGGGACCTGGATGCCCATATTGATTCCTACATATTCTACGAACATCTTTATCGGTCGAACCTCGATGTCAAGGATTTAGTCAATCCCGTATATGATGCGTCCATTTTGCATCATGCTTCTATATCGATATTTATTGCATTATGGGCTGTTAATACACATTATGGTACAATACTTATGTCTTTTCTCTGTTATTTTACAAGGTTTACATGAAGAGGGAGAATGCCGGCAGCTGGAATTCTGGGCTAGAAAAGGAGCAAATCTGAGATACCTATTCTGCACAACTCCAAAAGTCCTGAAAAATCTATGGAGAATTATTTTGAAATATATAAAAAATACTGGGCGAAGAAAATACCAGAGGGGACCCACCAGGCAGCCACAAGCCTGGAGGGCGCGTCCTACCCCCCAGGGCGCGCCCTAGTGGCTTGTGGGCCCCCTGGCAGGTCTCCGGTGCCCATCTTCTGCTATATGAAGGGTTTTGACCTGGAAAAAAATCATAAGGGAGCTTTCGGGATGAAGCACCGCCGTCTCGAGGCGGAACCTGGGAAGAACCAATCTAGGGCTCAGGCGGAGCTGTTCTGCCGGGGAAACTTCCCTCCCGGAGGGGGAAATCGAAGCCATCGTCATCACCAACGATCCTCTCATCGAGAGGGGGTCAATCTCCATCAACATCTTCATCAGCACCATCTCCTCTCCAAACCCTAGTTCATCTCTTGTATCCGATCTTTGTCTCAGAACCTCAGATTGGTACCTGTGGGTTGCTAGTAGTGTTGATTACTCCTTGTAGTTGATGCTAGTTGGTTTACTTGGTGGAAGATCATATGTTCAGATCCTTAATGATAATTAATACTCCTCTGATTATGAACATGAATATGCTTTGTGAGTAGTTATGTTTGTTCCTGAGGACATGGGTTAAGTCTTGTTATAAGTAATCATGTGAATTTGGTATTCGTTCGATATTTTGATGAGATGTATGTTGTCTCTCCTCTAGTGGTGTTATGTGAACGTCGACTACATGACACTTCACCATTGTTTGGGCCTAGAGGAAGGCATTGGGAAGTAATAAGTAGATGATGGGTTGCTAGAGTGACAGAAGCTTAAACCCTAGTTTATGCGTTGCTTCGTAAAGGTCTGATTTGGATCCACATGTTTCATGCTATGGTTAGATTTATCTTAATTCTTCTTTCGTAGTTGCGGACGCTTGCGAGAGGGGTTAATCATAAGTGGGAGGCTTGTCCAAGTAAGGGCAGCACCCAAGCACCGGTCCACCCACATATCAAATTATCAAAGTAGCGAACACGAATCATATGAGCATGATGAAAACTAGCTTGACAGAAATTCCCATGTGTCCTCGGGAGCGCTTTGCTTTATATAAGAATTTGTCCAGGCTTGTCATTTGCTATAAAAAGGATTGGGCCACCTTGCTGCACTTTTGTCACACTTGTTACTTGCTATCCATTACGAATTATCTTATCACAAAACTATCTGTTACCGACAATTTCAGTGCTTGCAGAGAATACCTTACTGAGAACCGCTTGTCATTTCCTTCTGCTCCTCGTTGGGTTCGACACTCTTACTTATCGAAAGGACTACGATAGATCCCCTATACTTGTGAGTCATCAAGACTCTTTTCTGGCACCGTTGCCGGGGAGTGAAGCGCCTTTGGCGAGTGGAACTTGGTAAGAAAAATTTATATAGTGTGCTGAAATTTACTGTCACTTGTTACTATGGAAAATAATCCTTTCAGGGGCTTGTTCGGGGTATCTTCACCTCAACCGGAAGCACAAAGAGTTACTCCTCAACCTACTGCACCTACTGAAAATATTTATTATGAAATTCCTTCGGGTATGATAGAGAAACTGCTAGCTAATCCTTATGCCGGAGATGGAACACTACATCCTGATTTGCATCTAATCTATGTGGATGAAGTTTGTGGATTATTTAAGCTTGCAGGTTTGCCCGAGGATGAAGTCAAGAAGGAGGTCTTTCCTTTATCTTTGAAGGAGAAGGCATTGACATGGTATAGGCTATGTGATGATATTGGATCATGGAACTACAACCGATTGAAATTGGAATTTCATCAGAAGTTTTATCCTATGCATCTGGTTCATCGTGATCGGAATTATATTTACAATTTTTGGCCTCGTGAAGGAGACAGAATCGCTCAAGCTTGGGGGAGGCTTAAGTCAATGTTATATTCATGCCCCAATCATGAGCTTCCAAGAGAAATTATTATTCAGAATTTTTATGCTCGGCTTTCTCGTAATAATCAATCCATGCTCGATACTTCTTGTGCTGGTTCCTTTATGAAGAAAGATATTGAATTCAAATGGGCTTTATCGGAAAGAATTAAACGCAACTCCAAAGATTGGGAACTCGACGAAGGTAATGAGTCAGGTATAAACCTTAAGTTTGATTGTGTTAAATCCTTTGTAGACACCGATGCTTTTCGTGAATTTAGCACTAAATATGGACTTGACTCTGAGATAGTAGCTTCTTTCTATGAATCTTTTGCTGCTCATGTCGATCTCCCTAAGGAGAAGTGGTTTAAATATCATCCTCCCATTGAAGTGAAAGTAGTTGAACCTATTAAAGTTGAAGAAAAAACCATTACTTATAATGTTGATCCTGTTGTTCCTACCACTTATATTGAGAAACCACCTTTCCCTGTTAGGATAAAGGAACATGCTAAAGCTTCAACTGTGGTTCATAAGAGTTGTACTAGAACACCTACGCCCCCTGAACAAATTAAAGTTGAACCTAGTATTGCTATGGTTAAAGATCTCTTGGTTGCTAATATTGATGGGCATGTTATTCATTTCTGTGATGAAGCTGCTAGAATTGCTAGACCTGATGCTAAAGATAAACATAGACCTGTTGTTGGCATGCCTGTTGTTTCTGTTAAAATAGGAGATCATTGTTATCATGGCTTATGTGATGTGGGTGCCAGTGTGAGTGCAATTCCCTTTACCTTATATCAAGAAATTATGAATGATATTGCACCAGCTGAATTAGAGGAAATTGATGTCACCATTAAGCTGGCTAATAGAGATACTATTGCACCGATTGGTATTGTTAGAGATGTTGAAGTCTTGTGTCGGAAAATAAAGTATCTCACTGATTTTCTTGTTCTTGGTTCCCCACAAGATGGTTTTTGTCCCATTATATTTGGTAGACCCTTCTTGAATACTGTTAATGCTATGATTGATTGTGAGAAAGAAACTGTTACTGTAAGTTTTGGGGATGTGTCGCATGAGTTCAATTTCTCTAAATTTCGTAGACAACCCCATGCTAAAGAATTGCCTAGTAAACATGAACTTATTGGTCTTGCTTCTATTGCTGTGCCTCCTACTGATCCTTTAGAACAATATTTGCTAGACCATGAAAACGATATGCATATGAATGAAAGGAATGAAATAGATAGGATTTTCTTTGATCAGCAGCCTATTCTGAAACACAATTTGCCTGTTAAAATACTTGGGGATCCTCCTCCACCCAAGGGTGATCCCGTGTTTGAGCTTAAACAATTACCTGATACTCTGAAATATGCTTATCTTGATGAAAAGGAGATATATCCTGTTATTATTAGTGCTAACCTTTCAGAGCATGAAGAAAAGAGATTATTGAAAACTCTGAGGAAGCACCATGCTGCTATTGGATATACTCTTGATGATCTTAAGGGCATTAGTCCCACTCTATGTCAGCATAAAATTAATATGGAGCCTGATGCTAAACCGGTTGTTGATCACCAACGACGGTTAAATCCTAAAATGAAAGAAGTGGTAAGAAATGAAATACTAAAGCTTCTAGAGGCAGGTATAATTTATCCTATTGCTGATAGTAGATGGGTTAGCCCCGTCCATTGTGTTCCTAAGAAAGGAGGTATTACCGTTGTTCCTAATGATAAAAATGAATTGATCCCGCAAAGAATTGTTACATGTTATAGAATGGTAATTGATTTTAGGAAATTAAATAAAGCTACTAGGAAAGATCATTACCCTCTACCTTTTATTGATCAAATGCTAGAAAGACTATCCAAACACACACATTTTTGCTTTCTAGATGGTTATTCTGGTTTCTCTCAAATACCTGTGTCAAAAGAGGATCAAGAAAAGACCACTTTTACTTGTCCTTTCGGTACCTTTGCTTATAGACATATGCCTTTTGGTTTATGCAATGCACCTGCTACCTTTCAAAGATGTATGATGGCTATATTCTCTGACTTTTGTGAAAAGATTGTTGAGGTTTTCATGGATGATTTCTCCGTTTACGGAACTTCTTTTGATGATTGCTTGAGCAACCTTGATCGAGTTTTGCAGAGATGTGAAGAAACTAATCTTGTCTTGAATTGGGAGAAGTGGCACTTTATGGTTAATGAGGGCATTGTCTTGGGGCACAAAATCTCCGAAAGAGGTATTGAAGTTGATAAAGCTAAAGTTGATGCTATTGAAAAAATGCCGTGTCCTATGGATATCAGAGGTATAAGAAGTTTCCTTGGTCATGCTGGTTTCTATAGAAGGTTTATTAAAGATTTCTCTAAGATTTCTAGGCCTCTTACTAATCTTTTGCAAAAAGATGTTCCATTCGTTTTTGATGATGATTGTGTAGAAGCATTTGAATTTCTTAAGAAAGCCTTGATTACTGCACCTGTTGTTCAACCACCTGATTGGAACTTGCCCTTTGAAATTATGTGTGATGCTAGTGATTATGTTGTTGGTGCTGTTCTAGGACAAAGAGTTGATAAGAAATTAAATGTTATCCATTATGCTAGTAAAACTCTAGACAGTGCTCAAAGAAACTATGCTACTACTGAAAATGAATTTTTAGCAGTTGTGTTTGCATGTGATAAGTTCAGAGCTTATATTGTTGATTCCAAAGTGACTGTTCACACTGATCATGCTGCTATTAAATACCTTATGGAAAAGAAGGATGCTAAACCTAGACTTATTAGATGGGTTCTTCTGCTACAAGAATTTGATTTGCATATCATTGATAGAAAGGGTGCTGATAACCCAGTAGCAGATAACTTGTCTAGATTACAAAATGTTCTTGATGACCCATTACCTATTGATGATAGCTTTCCTGATAAACAATTAGCTGTCATAAATGCTTCGCGTAATGCTCCATGGTACGCTGATTATGCTAATTACATTGTTGCTAAATTTATACCGCCTAGTTTCACATACCAATAAAAGAAAAAGTTCTTCTATGATTTAAGACATTACTTTTGGGATGATCCACACCTTTATAAAGAAGGAGTAGATGGTGTTATTAGACGTTGTGTACCTGAGCATGAACAGGAACAGATCCTACGCAAGTGTCACTCCGAGGCCTATGGGGGACACCACGCTGGAGATAGAACTGCACACAAGGTATTACAATCTGGTTTTTATTGGCCTACTCTCTTCAAGGATGCTCGTAAGTTTGTCTTGTCTTGTGATGAATGTCAAAGAATTGATAATATTAGTAGACGTCAGGAAATGCATATGAATTACTCTCTTGTTATTGAACCATTTGATGTTTGGGGTTTTGATTTTATGGGACCTTTTCCGCAATCTAATGGGTATACTCATATTATAGTTGTTGTTGATTATCTTACAAAGTGGGTAGAAGCTATTCCAACTAGTAGCGCTGATCATAACACTTCTATTAAAATGCTCAAAGAAGTTATTTTCCCTAGATTTGGAGTCCCTAGATATTTAATGACTGATGGTGGTTCACACTTTATTCATGGTGCTTTCCGTAAATTGCTTGCTAAGTATGATGTTAATCATAGAATTGCATCTCCTTATCATCCTCAGTCTAGTGGTCAAGTAGAATTGAGCAATAGAGAAATTAAATTGATCTTGCAGAAGACTGTTAATAGATCCAGAAAGAATTGGTCTAAGAAACTTGATGATGCATTATGGGCTTATAGAACTGCTTACAAAAACCCTATGGGTATGTCTCCGTATAAAATGGTTTATGGTAAAGCATGTCACTTACCTCTTGAACTAGAACATAAAGCTTATTGGGCAATCAAAGAGCTCAACTATGATTTCAAACTTGCTGGTGAGAAGAGGCTATTTGACATTAGCTCACTTGATGAATGGAGAACCCAGGCCTATGAGAATGCCAAGTTGTTTAAAGAAAAGGTTAAGAGATGGCATGATAGAAGGATACAAAAGCGTGAATTCAATGTAGGTGATCATGTCTTGCTATACAATTCTCGTTTAAGATTTTTTGCAGGAAAACTTCTCTCTAAATGGGAAGGGCCTTACGTTATCGAGGAAGTATACCGTTCCGATGCCATCAAGATCAACAATGCCGAAGGCACAAACACGAAGGTGGTAAATGGGCAAAGAATCAAACATTATATCTCAGGTACTCCCATAAATGTTGAAACCAATATTATTAATACCATAACTCCAGAGGAGTACATCAGAGAGACCTACCAGAACGTTTCGGACTCCGAAAAGGAATAGGTATGTGGTACGGTGAGCAAACCGACTCCAAAACTTTTCCAATAGCAATTTTTCCCCGTTTTGGAATACTTAAAAAATTAGGAAAATTTAAAGTAGTCCGAAAAGTGCACGAGGAGGCGACAAGCCAGGAGGGCGCGCCCTACCCCCCTGGGCGCGCCCTAGTGGCTTGTGGCCACCTCGTGTACCCTCCGGACTCCATTTTCTTGTGGTATACTCCTTCGGGTCGGTAAAAATTCATTATATAATCTCCCGAAGGTTTTGACCTTCGTATCACGACAATACCTCATGTTTTCGTTTTGAGCTGTTTCTGCAGCAGATTTAGAGCAATATGTCGTCTCAAGATTCAGATGGGGAGAGCTATATATCGCATTATCTTGCTAATCCCAAGCTCTATGGGGACTTAGATCCTTATGGATTATTCTCGGAGGAGGAACAAGAAGGCAAGTACGAGGAAGAAAGCTCGGATGAAGAAGAGGTTCCCCCGCCTCAACCAGGAGATATGCACGTGGAGTTCAGGAAATCGAGCCTCCCAAACACAAGGCAAAAACCCAAGGTTCTATTCATCCCTTCTCGTTTCCTGCAGGAGAGCAAGGAAGAATTATGTCAAAGGATATTGAAGCTCGAGCAGGAAGTTGACGATCTGAGGGAACAGAACTTTATGCTTAAGAGGAAACTGAACAAGCTTCCAACCTCATCAACAACTCCAACATCACCACCTCCGAAGCAAGACAACTAAACACATGGGTATGGGCACTCCCCTTGGCTTGTGCCAAGCTTGGGGGAGGTGCCCCGGTATCGTATCACCATCACATCTTTTATTTTTATTTTTATTTTTATCGTTCTTCTTAGTTCGATCCTTTTGGTTATATCTTGATCTAGTAGAATAAAGTTTTTAGTGTGATCTAGTTTTGAGTTTTGCTTTATGTTCCCCCTATGTAAGCAAGTCCGAGGGTTATATAATAAAGATTAGTTTTGAGTTGAGGGCTTTGCTTGCTTGCTATGATCTTGAGAAAAAGAAATAGAAAGAAGTATAGAATAAAAGCAAAGAGTATATATGATGATCTTATGGGGGGTGATGACTTCACATATAAGGAGTATGTCGATTGAAATTTGTTGTGAGTTGACAAACATAGCTATTGGTCATTGTTGCAATTAAAAGGAAGTAATAAAGAAAGAGAGGTTCGCATATAAATATATTATCTTGGACATCTTTTATGATTGTGAGCACTCATTAAAATATTATATGCTAAAAAGTTGATGTTGGACAAGGAAGACAACATAATGGTTTATGTTTGCTTATTTCCGAATAGAAGTTATATGGTTATAGATCCTTCAACATGTGACGCTTGCTTCCACCCCATATCAGCCAAAACTTCCGCACCAAGTAGAGATACTACTTGTGCATCCAAATACCCTTAACCCAGTTTTGTCATGAGAGTCCACCATACCTACCTATGGATTGAGTAAAATCCTTCAAGTAAGTTGTCATCGGTGCAAGCAATAAAAATTGCTCTCTAAATATGTGTGATCTATTAGTGTGAGGAAAATAAACTATATACGAACTTGTGATATGGAAGAAATAAAAGCGACAGACTGCATAATAAAGTTCTTTATCACAAGGGGCAATATAAAGTGACGTTCTTTTGCATTAAGGGATTGCACATCCAACTATAAAAGCGCATGACAACCTCTGCTTCCCTCTGCGAAGGGCCTATCTGTTACTTTTATTTTCTAGTACTTACCCTTATGCAAGAGTCGTGGTGATATTCACTGCTTCCTTTATATCGCCTTTATCTCTTGGCAAGCGTCATGTGTTGGGGAACGATCTAGACACATATATCCACTCGGATGTGGGTGAGCATGAGTTATTTCTGTTGACATTACCCTTGAGGTAAATAGTTGGGAGGCAAAATTACAAGCCCCTATCTTTCTCTGTGTCCGATTGAAGCTTTGACCTCATAGGTACCGCGTGAGTGTTAGCAATTATGAAAGACTAGAAGATGATTGAGTATGTGGATTTGCTTTACAAGCTCTTATATTGACTCTTTCCGATGTTATGATAAATTGGAATTGCTTCAATGACTGAGATCATAGTTTGTTGGTTCTCAATAGAGTTCTTGATTCATACTTTACCTTGTGAATGAATTTTCACTTTAGCATAAGAAATTATATACCAATTTATGTTGCTGTTCTTAAGATGATCATGATGCCTTCATGTCCGCATTTTATTTTATCGACACCTCTATATCTAAACATGTGGGCATATTTATCGATTTCGGCTTTCGCTTGAGGACAAGCGAGGTCTAAGCTTGGGGGAGTTGATACGTCCATTTTGCATCATGCTTCTATATCGATATTTATTGCATTATGGGATGTTAATACACATTATGGTACAATACTTATGCTTTTTCTCTCTTATTCTACAAGGTTTACATGAAGAGGGAGAATGCCGGCAGCTGGAATTCTGGGCTGGAAAAGGAGCAAATCTGAGATACCTATTCTGCACAACTCCAAAAGTCTTGAAAATCTACGGAGAATTATTTTGGAATATATAAAAAATACTGGGTGAAGAAAATACCAGAGGGGACCCACCATGCAGCCAGAAGCCTGGAGGGCGCGCCCTACCCCCCAGGGCACGCCCTAGTGGCTTGTGGGCCCCCTGGCAGGTCTCCGGTGCCCATCTTCTGCTATGTGGAGGGTTTTGACCTGGAAAAAATCATAAGGGAGCTTTCGGGATGAAGCGCCACTGTCTCGAGGCGGAACCTGGGCAAAACCAATCTAGGGCTCCGGCGGAGCTATTCTGCCGGGGAAACTTCCCTCCTGGAGGGGGAAATCGAAGCCATCGTCATCACCAATGATCCTCTCATCGAGAGGGGGTCAATCTCCATCAACATCTTCATCAGCACCATCTCCTCTCCAAACCCTAGTTCATCTCTTGTATCCGATCTTTGTCTCAGAACCTCAGATTGGTACCTGTGGGTTGCTAGTAGTGTTGATTACTCCTTGTAGTTGATGCTAGTTGGTTTACTTGGTGGAAGATCATATGTTCAGATCCTTAATGATAATTAATACTCCTCTGATTATGAACATGAATATGCTTTGTGAGTAGTTACGTTTGTTCCTGAGGACATGGGTTAAGTCTTGTTATAAGTAATCATGTGAATTTGGTATTCGTTCGATATTTTGATGAGATGTATGTTGTCTCTCCTCTAGTGGTGTTATGTGAACGTCGACTACATGACACTTCACCATTGTTTGGGCCTAGAGGAAGGCATTGGGAAGTAATAAGTAGATGATGGGTTGCTAGAGTGACAGAAGCTTAAACCCTAGTTTATGCGTTGCTTCGTAAGGGGCTGATTTGGATCCACATGTTTCATGCTATGGTTAGATTTATTTTAATTCTTCTTTTGTAGTTGCGGATGCTTGCGAGAGGGGTTAATCATAAGTGGGAGTCTTGTCCAAGTAAGGGCAGCACCCAAGCACCGGTCCACCCACATATCAAATTATCAAAGTAACGAACGCGAATCATATGAGCATGATGAAAACTAGCTTGACAGAAATTCCCATGTGTCCTCGGGAGTGCTTTGCTTTATATAAGAATTTGTCCAGGCTTGTCCTTTGCTATAAAAAGGATTGGGCCACCTTGCTGTACTTTTGTTACACTTGTTACTTGCTATCCGTTACGAATTATCTTATCACAAAACTATCTGTTACCGACAATTTCAGTGCTTGTAGAGAATACCTTACTGAGAACCGCTTGTCATTTCCTTCTGCTCCTCATTGGGTTCGACACTATTACTTATCGAAAGGACTACGATAGATCCCCTATACTTGTGGGTCATCAGTATACAGTTCCCTTTGTCCATCGGTATGCTACTTGCCCGAGATTCGATCGTCGGTATCTCATACCTAGTTCAATCTCGTTACCAGCAAGTCTCTTTACTCGTTCTGTAATACAAGATCCCGTGACTAACTACTTAGTCACATTTCTTGCAAGCTTCTTGTGATGTTGTATTATCGAGAGGGCCCAGAGATACCTCTTCGTCAAACGGAGTGACAAATCCCAGTCTCAATGCATGCCAACCCAACAGACACCTTCGGAGATACCTATAGAGCACCTTTATGATCACCCAGTTACGAAGTGACATTTGGTACACACAAGGCATTCCTCCGGTGTCAGGGAGTTGCATGATCTCATGGTCTTAGGAACAGATACTTGACACGAAGAAAGCAGTAGCAATAAACTAAGTGATACGATCAAATGATATGCTTATGGTTGGGTCTTGTCCATCACATCATTCTCCTAATGATTAGATCCCATTATCAAATGACAACTCGTGTCTCTGGTTAGGAAACCTTAACGATCTTTGATCAACAAGCTAGTCTAGTAGAGGCTCACTAGGGACACGGTGTTGTTTATATATCCACACATGTATTTAAGTTTTTGGTTAATACAATTCTAGCATGGATAATAAATGATTACCATGAACAAGGAAATATGATAATAACCACTTTATTATTGCCTCTAGGGCATATTTCCAACACCCTCTAACAAATACATCGGATTGCAAGGCTCTTGCCTCAACGCATGACCTTACCGAATTACTCACGCATGGAGATCAGATGACTGAAGAACTCATCGAAGAACACATCATGAAGACTGATAGATTTATAATATGTCTTACAATGAATGTCGTGTGAGATACACGATTAAAAGTATGGCTAGATTGCTGAGAACTATGGTGGGGTGAAGGTTGTGGCTGTGGAGATGGGAAAAATGGAGGCAAGTAGGGTTGATGGAGATGGGAAACGTGGAGATGATTGGTTTGTGTGGCGATGCTATGTTGTTCATTTGGCATCGAGCCCTTTATAAAGGTTGATTAGGTGGATCAGGTGCCTCAGTTGGTAGTCCATACGACCGCCCATACGAGCGGGAGTGGTCGTATGGAACATCGTCTTTTGCTCGGGCTACTATGTTGCGCCTCCAACTTGATCTCATATATCTTCACTTTACTCCTTTCCATGTATTGTCTTGATTTCGTCCATAAATAGCGCATTTCATGTGGAGGCAAAATAAAGATTGGATCTTTGGAATCATTTGCATTCATTAGCCATTAGTGGCAATATCAGAGCGAATATCTCAGTTTTAATGAAATATTTCGGTTTAAACTCAGGTTAGTGGAGTGTAAAAATAACACCCATCAAAGGTGGAATAAGGAAAGAATTGAGGAACATATGCAGGACATTGATGTATATGAACTACTACAGATTCCCTTCTCGACCATTTCAACTGAAGACTGATGGGCATATCATTACGAACGAAGCGGGTACCTCGGCCTTCCGCACGAACCACAAAACTATCAGAATGTGTCCTTACAATGATGAGGATCGCCATAAACACATACTAACATGCAACTAAAGTTGGTACTAGTATGAACAGATGACCCTAAGATCACATTCTAACTAGATTAGTATATGTCTAACATGATGTCCTCCGCCCACATAACCCAAAGGCCTCCAGCTTGAAAAGGCCTCCATCTTGGCCTTCCACATGAACTACATAACTATCAAAGCTTGCAAATCGATGGGCTAACTCCTGAGCATTAATCGTTGACGAAAGCATTTCTAAGATAAATGTAACATTGGCGTTGGTCGATGACATCAGTTGGCAAGGTATTGCATTTTATTGTCGTTGAGGGTTATTCCCACCCTTCTACAGTTCCAACAAATTTAGCTCATGGCATCATGCTCCTTGACTAGCGTCAGCTCTAGTAGCGAAGCAATCTCCACGCTCCCTTGTTGGTCTCTAACTCTAGATTGTAGGAGCAAATTGATCTGTATCTTCCGGAGGAGGATGCACACATGGGTCCCATGGCACCAAGCATAGCTCAGGCCTACTCCTATTGCCACTAGCTCTTGGATCCATCCACCACAACTCAGATTTGGACTTGTTCTAGCCGAATGCTGGTGGAGTATGGAAGAAAAGCCTTACCTGATGATATCATTGTATGGGAAGGAGATGTAGTGGTAGCTGGCGATGGACTGGAGAAGCTTGAGGCCAATTCTGATGGTGGTCGGGATAAACGAGATGAACTGAGCAAGGAGGAGGCTGGAAACGACAAAGGGGAACCACCTTGGAGGGAGCACGGGTGGCCGTGGCAAGGTGGCTTTGCAGGAGCGCACGGGTGGGGGAGAATGGTCTCTAGTGTCGGATTTGATGGAGGGAAGGGATTTTGGTGACGGCACTACTTCCGCCCAAGGGAAGGACGTCGATTTGATTGGGAGGGAGAGGAGAATGTAGGTGCTCGATGGGATTGGCTGCGAAATAAAAGGGGAATAGGGGGAGGTGGAATCAAGAAGAGAAAGCAGCAGGACGGCGAGGAAGGTGGATGGGATCTCATTGTCGCTACAGCTTAGACCTTCATGGTTTAGCCGCAGCAGGAGGACAAGAAGTAGATTTGGGGGAAGATTGAAAGCAGATTTAGAGGATGGAGATGAGGAGAGAACGACAAGATCAAGACCTGGAAATTATTGGGAAGAAATCAGGAGCAAGATGCTCAATACCTACTAGGGAGGCATCATCGGAAGAGTAGCTGGAGGAGGGTGGTGGGAGAAGCTTCGGGCGAGTCAGGGATCGGAACGGACTAACATTACCCTTTTTCCTGTGTTATACATTATTTTTGTTTTCATTAGGGACAAATAACAACTGATAGTTTTATTTTTAGGAACTAGTAAATTTGTACATGTAATGCACGTTGATACCAGGTAGTATATTAATTGGATATAGATATTAGGTAAGATATTATTTGCGCATTAATTATAGGATTAGCATGGACATTGCTATTTAGTATGATATTAATTGCATGATTAAACATGTTTAGTGCTCACTATTGAAGCAATCTGGATCGTTGAATTTACCTGATTTAATGGATGAGGTTAATTAGATCTACCCTTTTGAGTCTTTTTATATTAATGTAATATAATAATATAATATAATAGATAACCACTGATAGTTGTTTAGAAAGGGAAAAAAGAAATATTGCGACAGGCTGCACCTCCGCTAATGTGAAGGCAAATCTACATCTAGCAACATCATGGCCGAGCGGAAAGAATATTAGGTGCTCTAGCGCCTTAAATGCTTCGGTGATACGGGCTACATGGAGCAGTTCGATCTCATACCCAAAGGCTCACAACGGACTCTGGACATTTAGGTCTGAGGATCAAGTGCCAGTGCAGTAGCCCCTTGACCAGAAGCTTGTATCACCGTGTCACCTAAGTTGCGGGAGCACCTAATATTGAACCCTTGGCTCAGTAGGCAGGGGTCAGGAAGAGTAGGGTGTGGAAGGAGGGCCGGGCCCATAGGTGTGCAAGAGGTACGGCTTGCACAGGGCCCATAAATATTGGGGGCCCTAAATTTTTGTATAGGCCTGTGAGGCTGGGCGCGCATGTGCCGGGCCGCTGGTGCGCCCGAGGCGTCTAGCAGTGCCCGAAATCACTAGTTAGCGAGTACACCTTCCAACGAATACTCCCACCTCCCCAGGTTGCGACAGGTGGCGCACTGCATGCGTGTCACTTGTCGCAACCTAGGAGTTTTCCCTTTTTTCGTAGATCCGTATTTTCAAAACGTTTTATCTCCTAAACCGTGCGTCCAAATCTCGAACCGTTTTCACCGTTGGCTTTCTCGCGTCGAGATCTTCAAAACTAGATCCCATGTTGATAGGTTTTGACGAACTTTTTTTTTCACGAAAAAAAAGGACGAAAAAACCGTGCCTCACGCGATAGAAAAAAAACAAAAAACGCGTTTTTTCCCTTTCCGAGAGGCACGGGTCGTGCCTCTCGCGAAGGCAAAACTGTGCCTCTCGCGAAAGCAAAACCGTGCCTCTCGCGAAAAAAAGAGAGCAAAAAACGCGTTTTTTTCTCTTTCGGAGAGGCACAGCCGTGCCTCTCGCGAAGGCAAAACCATGCCTTTCGCGGAAGCAAAACCGTGCCTCTCGCAAAAAAAAATAGAAAACGCGTTTTTTTCCTTTCCGAGAGGCACGGCCGTGCCTCTCGCGAAGGCAAAACCGTGCCTCTCGCGGAAGCAAAACCGTGCCTCTCGCAAAAAAAACAGAAAACATGTTTTTTCGCGTAAAACAATAGAAAACGCGTTTTTTCGCGCAATGTCCAAAAGCTACGAAAGACCGGTGAAAAACCGGAACACCAAAAAAATTCGGAAAAAAAACCACTCAAAAAAGGCGAAAACGCGTGCGAAAAAAAAAACAAAATCCAAAGGGAACGCTCAGAGCGCGACACGTGGCGGCGACTGGAAACGCGACAAGTGGCGGCGCGTGGAAGTAATCGCTGGAACGCTTGTGAAGGAGTGTTCGCTAACTAGTTGCTCCCAGCAGTGCCCCTGCTTGATCGAAACGGGATTTTGTGGATCCATCGCAAAAGCCAATCGGCATTTGGGTCGCTACAGCCTACAGGAAGTCAGGAAACGGGATCATTAGATCGGAAACGGGATCATCGGATCGATCAACTACAAGCGACACGGCGAGTCGGCGACAGTTCCTCTTGTCTCGTCAAAACAAAATCGGCATCGAGACTCCAGCGCCGACGATGGGCGACACGGGGCAACGCCAGCGCCACCGAAACAGGTAGCCTCTCCATTAGCAACGCCAACGCCAATAAATAGCTAGCTCGAGAGACCGCCACTTGATTGATTTCGTGCATGCAGATTTTTTTTTTTTGAGAGCAAATCAACAGATCCTTCTTTCAGCCTTTGATTAATTTCTGCTCCTACTCCTACTCATAATTTCTAATTATTGCATTAACTTTTGACAGGAATCGGTAGAGATCAGTTCTTGCCTCCTCGTTTAAAGATCACAGTATAGTAATTCAATTAGGACACGAGACGAGGTGAGTTAGACGGTTCGTATAATTGTCAAACATTATAATTTCTCGTTACTTCATTTTTTTAAATGAGACATTATATCATATATATTTTTTGATAATAAACATTATATCGTATACATTGTAATTTCTTACTAGTTCATTTTTTTTAATAAGATAGGGCTCATTTTTTAGTTTCGCACAAGGCCCTGGATTTTGCCGGCCCGGCTCTGTGTGGAAGGGATTCATCTCGTACCCGTTTCGGGCTTTCTGGAAAAATTGTAGCGTTGGCATTTTTCGTCAAATCAGAATTTTTCATACTTTCACCAGACAGCCATTTTCATATGCCTAGTCACCGCACCGGACGAGCATATATGATGGGATCACACGCATTAACTCACTACTAGATACAGTTCACTTTCTTGGATATGCGACGACGGCGTCGTCCACGACATTCGAAGATCGGCAGAGCATCTTGGCTGCCATGGCCCTGCGGCGGGGCTGCCAGATCGGCCGGCCCTGGCTGTCATAGTGGATGGCACCCGAGAAGTTGAGTGGCTCACATCGCTGTCCCATCAATATCTCCCGGCCCCACAGAGCTCCACTGTCGTCCTCGCACACAGCGGCGTTCGTCGCCGCAGCGGCCGCCTCTCGCTCCTTCTTGTGCCCGTTGCTCCGTCGGGACCGCCGTCCTCGCAGCAGGAGGCGACGTGTGGCGTGCGAGACGCTGCGCGCGCTGGCGGCCACGGCGCCCGACACTTTGCTGATGAGGCTAGTCATGGATGGTGGCCGACTTCCGTGATTCAATCAGGGTACGAAGGTTGTGCAATGGAGAGTGCAAGAAAACACTGTTTCTTGGGCTTCATATTTATAGACGGAGTAATCAATTACAGATGGAATACAACTAAATCTTTCCTAGTAATGAATGCGCTATAATTGGGAATCCCGTATAAGTATTTTTATGGTGCTACAAATTGTCACTATTTAATGCTAGTTTAACAAGATAGGATTGAAGGTTTGCTAAAGATACGGTATCAGCTCCATGGAAAATATTTGGCGTGGCTTTCTGCATGACGCAATCTAGTATTTTTCGTTTCCTTTTTGCGAAAACCGCAATATAGTTTTTTTTAGAAAAGAACGCCATATAGTTGGCACTATTTAAATGCAGCGAAAGTGTACTGTTATCCCTCTGTGTCACACATACTCCCTTGCATATGTAGGACGATAGGTTCTTATCTCGCACGTCATGACACCTAGATGATAAGTTGATCCTAACTAGTGTTAATATGCATTAATTTAATTTCAATAACAAAATAAAGCAACAGCTTAAACATCAAATGATGTGTTCTTACATAGATGCTTTGGACTGTAACTATGTCCTCCTATTTTAGTTGTACATGTACAAAAAATCGTCCTCCCTTCGTGATAAATGACGAAGTTATCTCTTCGTTGCGCTCCCTGGCACTCTTGTAATCGTGGTAGCATGCGAAGCAGCTCTTTTGATCCTATTTGTTTTCAAAATGTATCAAGTGGTACACCGCCAGCCGTAGGAATTGGCTAAGTGGTTTAGTAGTTTTTTTTCTGCTTCGGGATTTAGCCATGTTTCCTTAAAAACATGACCTTTTGTAGATATTGTTTCACTTTTCGTCTGCATGAAATGGTAGTGCTCATGTTAGTTTCTTGGAAAAAAAACATATGCATGCTTGTTCTAAGCAAGCTTTGGTAGAGGGAAGGCTTCCTTTTGGCCAACAAACACTACACACAATGTACACTTGATTTCCAACAACATAACATCACAAACACCCCATTCCTCTTCCTCACACTCTTTCTTTCTTTATTTCATCGACCGTCGCCGCCATATGAGGCAACACATTTAATACCCCTGGCTCTAGACTTATGTCCACTTCTAACCTTAGCCCTACTAGTAACATAACCCTTACTTCACCTCCACCTCCCCTTTTTGGGTCCTCCATCGACATATCAACATTTGTTAGCATAGCCATCTCAAGCCTTGATGATGTCAATAGTGACGGGAGGCAAAGCACCGAGGGACACGGCGAGACGAATCCGCATTTCCAGAAGGGAGGAGGGTGGATAAAATTTGGAGTAAGGGTTATTAATAGGAATAAAATGATGGGTTGGGATCCACGACATCTATGACGCTGACAACCTCCCGGTCTGGAAGTGATAGGCGTTTACATGCACTTCAAAATGATTTACACAAAATGTTACATACGTCAATCGGGAACATGGCAATGTATCAAGCAACATGTTCCAATTTTCTCTTGACTAATATAATTTTGCAAATCTATACAAAACATCGACCAAGGCTTCTTTCTCCGATTGCTCATAGAGGATAGAGCTGACTCCTCTCAAGGTTAAATTCATGTGGACTGGGTCCACTTGGTTACGCTAGTAGGGTGGCGGGAGTGTACGGTCGACTCGGACGACTTTATTGA
The DNA here is from genome assembly GCA_039707655.1 of Elymus sibiricus. Classification (NCBI taxonomy): domain Eukaryota; kingdom Viridiplantae; phylum Streptophyta; class Magnoliopsida; order Poales; family Poaceae; genus Elymus; species Elymus sibiricus. The sequence goes on from CM077667.1 coordinate 280,514,477, forward strand.
GGTATCCCATCAGGCGACCGATGGATCGTCGTGACGTCGGGGATCTTCATTGTGGGGCTAGCAAAAGTGTGTATCCTCCTTATAGTTAAATCGATTTGACATTGGTATAGACATGCTGCTACAACGTGTTCACACTATTTAGTATAGTCTCATGGGTTATAGTTGACGCATGGTCAACTATTGTTAGCGGTACACAGGCGAGGATATCTATGCATTTCATACTAAGGCATGAGAGGCATGCTAGGTATATCTACGTGCTTGACACTAAGGCATGAGATATATGTTGGCCATTGAAGCATGCTATTTCAATTAATTACTTATGAAAGCAATATTTAGACTCCAAGTGCAAGGGTATGAAGAAAATGAAAAAAAAATCCCTTTTCAATATACACGGGCTGACAACTTTCCAATTCGAACTCATGAAAAGCTAGACCACATTCTGCCTTCTGTAATTGGGAGCAAAAGTTGACTCTTGTAATAGTGTGAGCGTCACAAAGGGGACTGTCAGACCACACCAATCTACTAGTGTACTCGGGTGAGGTGGCTCACCTAGGGAACAAATTGACCTTTTAATTTGAGCTTTCGTGGTTCGAGCAAGAAGGTTTTCTAGAGATGGTAGTGGCAGAATGGGCAAGCAAACCTAGAGGTAATACGAGTATAGAAAGATGGTAATTCAAAATCCAAACATCTTAGACAATTCTTGAGGAGTTGGGATAAGAATACTAGCATATTATATAAGGTCAAAAGAGATAATATTATACATAGTAGTGATGAGCATGATATCAAATCGGAGGTGACTCCTCTTAGTTCAGCAGATTACGTTGCTAAACGCGAGGAAGAGAGAAGCTTGCTAAGTTATTAAGACAGGAAGATATTCATTGGGCACAACGTGCGAAAGTGATGAAGTTAAGGAGGGGGCAACATGTTCGGAGACGTAGTAGAAAACCATAAAAATTCCGCACCTACGAACCATCCCAGGATCTCTATGAAGATGCAAGTGAGATTGGATCTAGATTAGATCGCTGACCAGCGTAAGGCAACAGAGAGGAGAGTTGATGAAGCTTGTTGATGCAGATCCCCATAGCTAGGATCTACCTCCTAGCCATGAGAATTTCTCCCTCGAATTGATCTGTAGATAGAGCACCTAACGTACATTGCTTGTCGGTACCCACACATATGAACCACCGATCCAATAGGGCTTCATCGTCGGAGAACTAGGAGGAGCAATAATCTTGTTGCTTGAGGTACAATTGCACGCGCGCGCGCGCCCACACACACACACACACACACACACACACGAGAGAGAGAGAGAGAGAGAGAGAGAGAGAGAGAGAGGGAGGGAGAGGAGGGAGAGGTGCATCCATGTGCACAAGAAATTGTGTTCTTTGGGGCTGCCCTCTCCCCTCTATTTATAATAGGCCAAGGGGATGGCCGACTTGGAGAGGAGGGCAATAGCCCCAAGGGATGCGCCCCCTCCCTAAAACCCTAGAATGCCACAAGTAGCTTGGCCAGCAAGCCTAAGGGGGGTGCCCCACTATTGGGCCCCTAGGGCACATGTGGCTACGCCCACTTGGGCCTTGCCATGGGACTAGCCCGTCGCGCCCCTACGAATATCTTGGGAGGTTCCGGATAATTCTGAAACCATCGCGTATCCTCTGGTGGTCATTTTAGGGTCTCCGAAACTTTTCCATCTCACCAAAACTTTTTTGGTTTTCCTCCGAAACACTCCTGGTTTTTCGAGACACTTTCGGATATCTCTCCGAACATTTTATCCTTAATACAAAACTATTCCGATGCAATTCACATAACCTCCTACACTTCGAGTACTCAACAGATCGATAGCCCTGAAGTGTATGACCCGCAGGTTCGCTAAAGTGCAGATATGAACCAAGAACTCCTTATGGTTCAATGATCAATACCCACACGAATATTGACCCCTACACCCACACGAATAAATATCGAGTTAACTTATATTTCTCATGTGCTATTGTCTTGGCTTCACGATACTTTACAAAATCCGACGTGAGATTTTCGATATCCCTGTGAATCAACTTTTGATCACTATACATGTTATCCTCGTTATCGGTTTTGTTCTCTTATGTTGTTCCCATGTTTCAGCATCCCCGTGAAAAAATCACGTTGTGTCTTGTGACACGATAATGGACACCTTCACACTAATAGGGCACTACTAATATCACTCTATCGTCGGATGAGCAAGTCCATGTGTCGAGCTATCACGTCCCTTGTCACACTTTTTCGATGCACTTGAAAGTTACGTTTCAATTTTGATGAACCCCAAAGTACACCGTTCGGCATGAAGCTACTCGACACTCTCATGGTCTAGGAAATTAGACATACTTTAACTTTTGCATGATTATACTTATAAATAAATGATGACGTAATCTCATAGTGTACCGATTGATTCAATTTGTTCAACACATGTGTTCCCATTGTTACCGGAATCCTTGTTATTTTAATTATGCCCATGATCAGAAAAACATGATCATCCACAACGCATGATCTAGTCTTAGAGGTGTGACTAGGATCCGTCTTGCGGTTTATCATTCCACCATGGAACCGGGTTTTCCTCTAAATCTCATGGTTATTGTAGACTCGAGAACCATTGCAATTATAGAATAGAAAATAAACATTAATTAGAAACATGGAAATAAATAATATCATTGGTTATTGCCTCTAGGACATATTTCCTTCACAGTAATAACCAATTCTTCCACTTGATTGTGAATGCCAAGCATAGGAACAAGAAAATTATTCAGCTTGAACAAGATGATGGGACCATTGTTGGTCAAGATAACTTGGTATCATACATCACAAATTTCTATAAGAAATTATTTGGATCCTCATTTCTATTTTGTATCTTTAGAGGAAGACACGAGGGGTTATATCCTGCAACTCTGTCCAAAAGAAAATGCTTGTTTTGGCTGCTCCCTTCTTGGAGAAGGAGGTGTGTGATATGATTCTCCAAATGAAGAATAATAAGGCATGTGGACTGGATGGGTTCCCCGCATAACTTTATCGTAGGTTGAAAGGATCGATACGGTCGACTAGAGGGAGGGTGAATAGGAGACTACAAATTTTAATCTTGTTTATCAGTTTTTGGGATATGCAGATAAATAGGGTTCACTATATATGCAACTAGGTGAACACAACCTATATGACAAACATTCTTAGAGCTAAATATGGTAGGCAGCAATCTAGTTAGCAAGCCCATAAGCATACAAAGCAAAGCAAAGTGTGGGAAAGGATTAACCACAAGTGAGACAAGGACGCGGATTTTATCCCAAAGTTCACTCTTCCTCGGGGAAGAGCTAATCTCCATTAGAGTGGCATCGGACCCAAATCTTGCGGAACTCCATAGAAGGCTCATCGTATTCTCCTTTGAGTCAGCCCCAACGGATGAGCCTCAAATCACTCGGGGTTGGTATTGAAGGCGACCACCACACCTTTATAAACTTCTCCGGAGCACACCACAAGCAAGGAAGCTTCTGGAGGAACCTCTAACCGCCAAGGAGACCAAGCTCCAAGAGTAATAAGTCAATGGTGGACAAATATTGTGGGGAACAGTAATTTGGTTTGATTAAACTGTAGATCGGGTCTTGCTCTCCCAATCCCCAAAGTTTCAACAATTTTAGGTGGAGGGATTGCGGGTATTGAGAAAAATGGGAAATGGGGGAGCTCAACAAGACATTAGGGTTAAGGGTTGGAGGTGAAAGAAGGGTTCCTTTTATAGTGTGCTTGGCTGGGTGGGGGTTTCTGCCCATTGGACCCCGTGTGCACGGGCTAAGTCATCCACGTGCGCACAGGGTGTCTAGAGACTAAATCGCCACCCCATGTGCACGGGGGTTTTAGGACTAGGTGCTCACGGGGGTCAAAAGACTCCCTGCGCACGGGGTGTCCATAAACTCTCTGACTACTCCGTGTGCACAAAGGTCAAAAGACCCCTGTGCACGGGGTGTCCAGAGAGTTTCTGCTGATGCTAGATGGACACCTCAGCAAAGCACGCTACAAAGGATTATGAGTGGTAGGAGTCGGAGGGCTGGTGTATATGTCTTGACGTATTCCCACACGACACTCATCCATGATGGCCCCTCTTAATAGTGCGATTTTTTCTGTGACACAAATCAAATGAAAATGAAAACCTTCAAGTCGACGGTAAACCACACCTTGACCTTTTTGAATTTGGGGGGCACACAACTCCAACATGATCTTCATGGAACCACTATCCTGAGATAAACTATACCAATGGATATTAGTTCCACTAACCACATTGTCATCACACCAAAATATAATCAAGTACCACATGCACTTTCATAGGTGTTGGGGGACAATTAAGGGGGACTTGCTTCCCATGTTTTAGGATCTTCTTAACGATGATCTTCAATTGTTCAAGCTATATATTTTAGACAATTACCTTGCTTCCTAAGAAGGATGAGGCGGTGAGGATTGAGTAATTTAGACTGATTTGTCTGTTCAATGTTAGCTTTAATATCTTTACCGAAGTGGGTACAAATAGGCTCACATTTATAGCTCATTATGTGGTCCAACCTACGCAAACTTCCTTCATGCCTGGCTAACACAACCTAGAGGGTGTGGTGGTTCTGCATGAGACATTGAATGAAATTCATTGAAAGTAACTTGACAGAGTTGTCTTCAAAGTGGATTTTGAGATGGCCTATGATAAAGTCAAATGACCTAATGAAGGTTTTTACCAGGCTCGGAGGAACCAGGTTGAATCTTTTTTTAGGGAAGTAGCATGAGAGTGAAGGTAAATGATGACATTGTGCATTACTTTCAGACTCATAAAGGTCTTGGAGAATGTGATCCTTTATCATCAATATTTTTTATATTTTCGCATACATGTTGGTTGTCCCCATTGGTAGAGCCAAGGAGAACGATCGAGTAGGTGGTTTCATCCCACATCTAGTTGATGGGGGAGCTTACATTTTACAATATGCTAACGACACGATCATTTTTGTCGAGCATGAGACGAGGCGGTGAATTGAAATTGGTGTTATGTATTTTCGAACAATTGTCTGTATTTATAATTAATTTCCATAAGGTTGATTGTTCAGATGTGAGATTGGTAGTTTAGCATTTACGTATCTCAGTATCCCAATTCATCATAGTTATCTCACCAATAAAGAAGGTTAATGTATTGAATATAGGTTCGAGACAAAACTGCGTTGTTGGAGGGCAAAATGTTATATGGAGATGATACGTCTCCAACGTATCTATAATTTTTGCTTGTTCCATGCTGTTATATTATCATTATTGGATGTTTTACAATCATTTTATAACAACTTTATATCATTTTTTGGGACCAACCTATTGACATAGTGCCAAAGTGCTAGTTGCTGTTTTTGCTTGTTTTTACTTCACAGAAAATCAATACCAAACGGAGTCCAATCGCGACGAAACTTTTTGGAGATTTTTTCTGCACCAGAAGACACCTAGTGGGCCAAACAACTGCCGCAGAGGTGGGCTGTGGAGAGCAGAATCCACCAGGGCGCGCCAGGGGGGCCCCGACGCGCCCTGATGGGTTGTGCCCTCCTCGGCCCCTTCCACACCACCTCTGATGCCTATAAATTCTCAAATATTCAGAAAACCCTAGGGGAGTCGATGAAACATAATTCCAGCCGTTGCAAGTTCCAGAACCGCGAGATCCAATCTAAACACCATCACAGAGGGGTTCATCTTCCTCATAGGTGCCTCTCCGATGATGCGTGACTAGTCCACCATAGACCTACGAGTCCGTAGGTAGTAGCTAGATGGCTTCTTCTCTCTCTCTTATGATTCTCAATACAATGGTCTCTTGGAGATCCATTTGATGTAAACTTTTACGGTGTGTTTGTTGGGATCCGATGAATTTTGAGTTCATGATCAGTTTTTATCCATGAATATTATTTGAGTCTTCTTTGATCTCTTATATGCATGATTGCTTATAGCCTTGTATTTCTTCTTGGAATCTTTGGTTTAGTTAGGCCAACTAGATCGATTTTTCTTGCCATGGGAAGAGGTGCTTTGTGATGGGTTCGATCTTGCGGTGTTCTTTCCCAGTGACAGAAGGGGCAGCAAGACACGCATGTATCGTTGCTATTGAGGATAACAAGATGGGGTCTATTCCTACATGAATAGATCTTGTCTACATCATGTCATCGTTCTTATTGCATTACTCCGTTTTCCATGAACTTAATACACTAGATGCATGCTGGATAGCGGTCGATGTGTGGAGTAATAGAGGTAGATGCAGGCAGGAGTCAGTCTATCTATCTTGGACGTGATGCCTATATAATGATCATCGCCTTGGATATCGTCATGACTATTCGATTTTCTATCAATTGCCCAACAGTAATTTGTTCACCCACCGTGCGCTATACTCATGAGAGACGCCACTAGTGAACCCTACGCCCCCCGGGTCTACTTTTCCATCATATTGCTTTCCGATCTAAATTTTTTGCACTCTTTGTTTTCAGATCTACAAAACCAAAAACCCAAAAATATATTGCTGCATATCTACTCTTTTTATTTCTGTTCTTGAGAGATCTATCTCTCCTATCTATCACTACCTAATCTATCTTATTACCGTAGAGAGATTGACAACCTCTCTTTCGCGTTGGGTTGCAAGTATTTGTTGTTTGTGTGCAGGTGCTGCTTATTGGGTGTTGGTGATCCTCCTACTGGTTCGATAACCTTGGTTTCATAACTGAGGGAAATACTTGCCGTCACTGTGCTGCATCATCCGTTCCTCTTTGGGGAAATACCGACGCAGTCTCAAGCCACGTCAAAGGAATTTCTGGCGCCGTTGCCGGGGAGGAAGCGGTCTCTTCTACGCGCCTATCGTAGGCGCCGAGGGGACTCCACCATCATCTACCAGGTTCCTAATCACAAATCTCATCTCCTTGCAATTACATTATTTTCCATTTGCCTTTCGTTTTCCTGTCCCCCACTTCACCAATTTGCCGTTTTATTCGCCCTCTCTTTCATTTGCCTTTTTCTCGGCAGATCTCTTTTTGTTTGCTTGTGTTGCCATGTGCCTTCTATTTTCTTGCATCTTCGCTTGCAAAAATCTATTGATATGGATCCTCATCCACTTGCTAATCTTTTCAAAAGACCAAATTATGTTGAACCAATTGCTAGTGAGTTGGTGCACTTGATTATCTCTATGAAGTTTTGTTTGAAAACCATGAATCTGAAAATTTTGATGAAGTGTTGAAAGAAGAAATTTATAAGGTGATTCATGATAGCTCCTTGATTGAAAAGAATGATTGCAATGATGTTACTATAAATTCTATTAATGTCAATTATGCTAATGATATGCAAAGCCACAAGCTTGGGGGTGCTATGTTTGATGAAGATGATATTTTTTGTCCCCCAAATTTTGATGAGCAAATTCATTATGATGATTGCATGCTCGTGCATCATGAAACGAATGATTTATGTGATAGTTATATTGTTGAATTACTTCTTGATGCTACTGAAATTTATTATGAGGGAGGAACATATGCTTGTAGTAATTGCAATAATATCAAGTTTCCTCTCTATGTGTTCAAAGTTTTGAAGTTATGCTTGTTTTGCCTTCCTATGCTAGTTGATTCTTGTTCCCATAAATTGTTTGCTCACAAAATCCCTATGCATAGGAAGTGGGTTAGAATTAAATGTGTTTGTCATGAGATTCATGATGCTCTCTTGCATATTTCAATTACTACTTTTTATGTGAGCATCATTGAAATCATCATGCCTAGCTAGGGGCGTAAAACGATAGCGCTTGTTGGGAGGCAACCCAATGAATAAATAAATTTTTGCTTTTTTCCTTTCTGTTTTTGAGTGTTGACACAATTATGCCTCTGTTATGACTGTGTTTTTATGGTTTATTTAGTGTTTGTGCCGAGTAAATCCTTTAGGATGATTCATAGGATGAGTAGAAGTGATGCTGAATCTGAAACAGAAACTTTGCGTCCAGTATATGAATTTTCATTTTTTTTTCTGGAACGTGAGATTGACATGAAATTTTAACACAGTGTTCCTGTACAAATTCCTTACGTTTTCCTAATTTTTCAGAATTTTTAGAGTTACAGAAGTATGGCTAGAGTACAGATTACTACAGACTGTTCAGTTTAAGACAGATTCTGTTTTCGTTGCAATGTGTGCTTGTTTTGATGAATCTATGGGTTATATTGAATGGTATGAGCCATGGTAAAGTTAAAAGACAGTAGGTATAATGCAATAATAAAATATGAATGGGTTTGCAACAGTACCTACAGTAGTTATTTGCTTTCTTATACTAACGGATCTCACGAAGATTTTGTTGAGTTTTGTGTGATTGAAGTTTTCAAGTTTTGGGTGAGATCACGATGGATGAAGGAATAAGGAGTGATAAAATACTAAGCTTGGGGATGCAGCCGCACCCCCAAGATATATTCAAAGAGAAACAAGCAACTAAGCTTGGGGATGCCCCCGAGTGGCATTCCCTCTTTCTTCTAACGACCATCGGTATTTTACTTGGAGCTATATTTTTATTCGTCACATATCATGTGTTTTGCTTGGAGCGTGTAGCGTCCCGACTCAAAACGAGTCAAGCCTCTGTGTGTCAGTGCCATCCCTGGATCAGTATGATGGCACACACAGTACATCAATGTATATATCAAAGTGCAATCACATGTAAATAACGTAAATATTGATATATACCTCTTAAATCTCAGCGGAAACAGTCAACGGGAGTGGAGTCCCAATAAACACCAACGGCAGGTTGAGTGTAGACCGTAACCCTAAATCGTACTCTTACTCGTCATAGAGAGGTATCTGCAACATAAGACGTTGCAGCCGTGTAGGTCAGTACATTGAATGTACCGGCAAGATCACCATAGAAAGAAATGATAAAAACTATTCTATATGCAAAAGGCTTTATGGCTCTATGTCTGAGTTTTTGCAGAAAAGCTGGTTTTATTTTCCCTACAACAAAGGAGTCAAATGGAAATATCACTACAAAAGTTAGTTGTTAATGAGATGGTTCCACCAACCAATTCTCATGTCCCAAAATTATTAATAGACCCACTCATCATGAAAATTTATTAATTGTGTTGAGACTGGCTGATAGTATCATCTCCGGTGCTCATGTTGTCCATAACCGGGGACACGGCTAATCGATTAGTTTAACACTCTGCAGAGGTTTGTACACTTTACCCGCAAGATTCGATCCCTCTCGTTGTGTCCTCGCACTGCATGATGTTTGAGAATGAGATGATCGAAACATGGTCTTCCAAAGTGATCCTCTGATAGAAAGTCAGTGCCCATCCAATCCTACCGTTCTTCTACGTCTCGTAGCAATCTGACCTACCAGAGTCACCACTAAGGTCAACCAAGCCAGAGCCCATATTGACTTGCGGTTGCACACGTAAGCTTTCCGGCCTTGAAGTATCCATCCATCTCTTTGAGCCTGGGTGGCATTCCGTTGGGATGATCACAGGTAGATACCAGGATTCCCGGCATAACCATGATAGATATCAGGCTGCCAAAAATGCATGTCCAATCCACCCAGAGGTATATTGAGTCCTTGAAGTCTTGAAGTCTTGATCATCATGTAGGTCTTGAAATAATTAATTAACCTCACAACACTCCTGAATCTCACAACCAAACCCCGTCTACTAAAGCGTAGCAATTGTGAAGTAACGTCCCTTCCCGGGCAATGGTAACAGGGTGTTGGGTTTCTCCTACCTCATGATACTACAACAAGTTCAAGCTCAATATCCTACTGGATGTATGATGGAGAGATTTATTCTAATGCAAATAAAACATAGGTAATGTAAGATGATCAAAGTGAACTTGCCTGTACTGTTGATGAAGATAAATATCTCTCTCAGAAATAACTTGATAGAACTATTCGTCACTCTCCGATGAAAATCTATATAATCAAACATTGCACTCATATAAGCAATCGTACTAGCAATCAATACTAGCAATCAATAAGCCAAACCAAAAAGATTTAGCACACTTGTGTTGTGATGAAGGAAATACTTAAGACAAAAGTTAAAACAACAAAACTTCATCACAACAACCAAAGGTAGTTTTTCCTACAAATAAACTATTTTAAATAGCAACAAAACAAAAACAAAGAAAAATGTAACAAAAGTATTTTATTAAATATTTTACTAGCAAAAAGAATTACTTTTGAAGAACAAGTAAGAACTATGAAAACAACACACTAAACATCATAAGTTTTTGTCTAATAAACTTAACAACAATAAAAACAATAAAATACTAAAATAAGAGAAAACAAAATATAAAACAACTAAGCTAACAGAAAGTAAAACTTATAAAACAATTTATAAAAATATTTTCAAATAGGAAATCAAACTAGCAATGAAACCAATTTGCAAGTTATTATGAAACTAGAATTGATTTCATGCTATCAAACATAATAAATGACATAAAATAAACTTGGTTGAAATGCTACTGCTAACTAACAAAAAAACAAGGTAAAACTTGTCAACTAATATAAAAGAAAATAAATTAAAAACAATTAAAACAAAAGAAATAGAAATAAACCTAAAAGAATTAAAACAGAATATGTTTTGCTTGAAATCCTAATTTAAAATTCTCTAAAAAAAATCACATTCGACAGTAATATTAAACACACTAATACAAAACAGTAGCAAAAATAATCAACTCAAAACCTATTTTTAAATTCAAGTTATCCACAAAACAAGATTTAAATCAAATCTGTTTGAATTCAAATGTAAAATATTCAAATATGGTCAAACTTGATATCTACAGAAACTAGAATAAATTTGTGACACAATGCAAAAAATATCACTCAAAAATATTTAAAAACATAAAAGTTAAAGCAAAAACAAAATCAGGATCTAATCTGTCTAAAAATTAAAAACAGAAAAAGAAAAATCAATCCTAGCGAATAGTGAGGCCACGTGGAGGCGTATGAGTGGTTGTGAGGTGTGCGTTGCGGCGCTAAATGAGCGAACGGCCACACATTAGCAGAAAACGCTTCGACCTAACTTAAAACAAATAAAACCGGCCGGTTCTCTCTAATAAACCGGATCTAAACGAAGGGGTATGCCCGATCTAATCTACGCCGCGCGTTTTAGATCTGAGGGCTCAGGGAGGCTCCGGCGACTTACAGGGGAGGAGGAGCTCCGGCGAGGTGGCGACGTCGACGGCGGCTTCGGTGGTGCTTGGGGATGGCGCTCCGGTGGTCGGGGACGACAGAGAAGATGACCAGGCGACGGCGATAAAGCTCCGGCGTGGATTGGTGGCGTCGGAGGAGCGCGGGGACGTCGGGGATGAGCTCCACGAGCTCAGGGAGCTTCGGGTTCGAGCCGAACTCCGACGAGGTGTCGGGGAGGGGTCTCCGGTTGTTGTTGGCGGCGGCTGAGGGGTCCAGAAGACGGAGGTGATTCACCGGCGTCAATATTCGGCGTCAGTGGAGCTTGAGGGCGTCGGAAATAAGCGGCACGAGCTCGAGTTGCTCCGGGAAGTGGCAGAACTCCGGCGAGGTGGATGCGGTGGCTGCGGTGCGGGGTTGGAGGCGTTAGGAGGTGGAACGAGGTGCGGGGTTGGAGGCTTAAATAGCCAGGGCATCAGGGCGCCCAGTTGGAAGGGGACCGCGCGGGATTTCGCTTGCTCCGGCGAGATCTCGTCGGTAAGGAAGGGGAGCGAGGTAAGGAAGGAGAAGGCTGTGGGAAGGATGCGGTCGGGCGGTGGGTCCCGCGTGACAGAGAGAAAGAGAGAGATGCGAGAGCGATCGGATACCGATCCGAAAGGATTCGGATCTGGTGAGGGGATTCTGGGCCGGAACTATTCCTATTGGGCCTCGGGCGGTTTCCTTTTAATAAAATCTTCCCTTTTTTTAATAAAACAGAAAAAGGAAAACTTGATTTGGAAAATCAAATCAAATCCAAATATAGAAGTATTATATATCAAAATGATCAGGAAAATAATTACAACAAGATGAACATTTATCCACGGCCAGAATAAATACTTTAGAGAAAATATTTTCAGAAAATGCCCAAATTGATTTTTGTAAATAATTTTCAAATAACCCCCTGGGTTTTAAGGTTCAAATATTTCACAAAAATTCCCCTGGTTTGGAGGTTCCTGTTCCTACTCTCATATTTTCAAATTTTGGTCAGGGCATTTGAATCCATCCAAACTTTGAAATATAACCAAATATGAAAGGGATTCCAAAAGAAGTTTTTCAAATCCTTTTATTTGAAGAAGTCATGTCATCTTCTCTCATTGATCTGAATTGGATGAATTTGAAATCAAACACAAAGGGGAAAGTCATTTTATTCCCTCTCATTCAAAGTTTCAAAAAGTTTCAAATTTTCACTCAATTCAATCACTCAATCAAACAATCAATCATTCTAGTGATTAATATAACATTCCAAATTTTGGGATGTTACAAACCTACCACACTTAAAATGAATCTCGTCCTCGAGATTCGAAAGGGCTAGAAAGGAAAGGTTAGGGTTTGGGGGTCTCCTGACAAATCCATTGACCGGAAAGTGTGGGGGCTACCACACTTAAAATGAGAGTTATTGGTCCCTCAATATCCTGACAATCCTCTGGGTCCTTGGCAATTATTGCCTATTCACATTCTCCACAGAAACTCTTTTGGTGATGCTCTTCCTTTATAGTCACAATGTTTCTTTCAAAAATCCAGTGTTCTTTCACTAATTGAAATTCTTCCATTACTTGGTCTTCTTAACTGACAGTCTCGTGATCATTTCTAATTAACTTATCGATGATCTCATGGTGGTCTACCATTTGTAGTTATCCTGCAGTAAAATGGGTCTTGACTTCATCCTCACCGTAAAATTCCTACGTGTGACAACAGCTGCCATGTACAAGGGTCTTCCATCATACCATTCTAAGGCTTAAAACAAAAGCTTCAAAGAACGTCGTCTCTTTACTATGGGTAAGTCACTCAGATTTACCATTCCGAATATCAAGAGAAATGATAAGAGTAAGTCGTCATGGTGATCAATCCATTCCGCACCCAAATCATTACTCTGTATAGGGTTTAGCGAATCTCGTATTCTAACACTTGGGCTTCCTCACAATCGTTGCAGAATTTCTCTTGTCAATGAACGAAGTTCGGATAAATCCATTGATTCTGCAAGCTGAACAAATGATCTATCGTTTCTTCACAACTCTCAGGTTTTCGTATCTTCCTAAGAAAACGTCTGCTGATCATGCATAGCTTTTTCCAAGTACCTGCCTTCATAGCGGTAGGGCTTGATCCTTATCAATCCTGAGGTCTCTGGGTTGTGGGCACTTTAATAGTTGTACAACTCTAACTCACCCTTGGGGTTACTAGCGTTTCCTATTCCATCATTACCTTCAATTCATTTCATCATACCTTCGGGGTAATAAATCACAGACTCATCCTTGTCTAGATTCCACTCGGTGGAATTCATTTTTCCTTTCCATTGGTCTGTTTACCAACAAGGTATTGGCTCATCATAATCATTCCTTCATTTCATCCTTATTTTATTCTCAAGATTCACACCTCAATAGTACTTTATTACAAATGTTGTCATCCACATAGTTTGATATGGTCCAACATTACCTTCAACTGTATTCATTGTGTCCAGACTTATTGGCATGAATAGTACATTATTTTTCCTTGGGTCCTGTGGTTTTACCGGTTACTACCACACTTAAAATGAAATGTACCTATGCATGCACAGACCATATTTTTTTTCTCATATCCTCGAAATTGGTCGGAGATCTTTGTTTACAGAGTAAAAACTCCTACAATTCATCATAGGAAATCATGACACTATAAATTCTATTGATTCATGAAGTTATTACAATCTCTGAGACTTCCGTTACATAATTTATCTTCATAACCTCAATAAGAGTTGTTTCCTATTACATTTATAACTTCCAAAATCCAAAACTCCAACTACTCATGTTTAGCCTTCTTCTCCGGGCAGGTATAGGAGTAGTGTCCTGTCTTGTTGCACCGATGACAAGTGATATGGCTTAGGTCCTTCCGTGTAGAAAACCACGGAGTCTTTTTTCTTCTTCTTGGGTTGGGCTCCTTTCCTGATGCTTGGTTCATACTTCTTGCAAAAATAGTGGGGCCTCTCCAAGCTACAATGCAAACATCTGATGCCTCCACTTACTTGGCCTTTCTTCTTGTCCAGGTTGATCATCACTTCTATCTCCTTAGGATTGTATTGCACTTCTGCTGTCGGGAAATCTCCCAGATACTCGTTCGGACAATTCAGGGAAATATGTCCTTCTTCTCCACATGAATAACATGACTTGGTATCTACGATTGGGTCTGGTGTATCTCCCATCGTCATGGGTTCTTCTAATTTTTTCCTGAGGACTTCTTTCATTGCTTCCTTCTGCTGCTTCATCACTTCTTGTACCTTGGGGTATATTTGACATTGTGCCGGAAAATGAGTGGTTCCTTCACACAAGAAACATGTCACCTGCCCAGTTGGGCATTCCTCGGCTGGGTGATTTTCTTCACAATGAGGGCATCCATCCTCGTGTTCTTCCTGGGTGTGTCCTATTTCTCCACAGATCTTGCAAGCACAAAGCTTCTTTATAGGGCTATCATAGTGCTTCCGGATGAGACGTGAGTCTTAACAGAGTCTTCTTGAATTCCTCCCAGGTTTTTGCTCCATTAAATCCTTGTATGGCGTGATGCATTTTCCACCAAGTTGCAGCACTTTGGGTAAAGTACTGAATCGCGTATTGAACCTCATACTTCTTTGCAATCGAGTTGCTCCCGAAGCTATTCTCTATGTTTTGAATCCATACTTCTGCCTCCAGCTGGTTCATTGGTCCAGAGAATACAAGTCCAGCTTCATTCACCATCTATTGGGTCCAAGATTTTGGGGATGAGATACGAGAGAGAGATGGAGGGAGATACACACAATACAAACAATAGTTTTGAAAATAGGTTTTATTTGTGACTGTCGAAAAAAAATACACACAAATGACAGCACACAAATCATCGTATCTAACGTGAGTATACAACAGGGGTGGTGGTCCTCTAAAGGTCATATAGAAATGCTTCAAGGTCTTTGAATTCTTCGGGTCATCAAAGTCTTCAACTGGTGTAGCTTCAATTGTTGTTGTGTAGGGTAATCCTCCTTTCACTCTGAGTTGGTTACGATTGTCCGATATCTTGTCCTTCTCGGAGTGGTCTCAGTTGATTCTTCATGTGGTCATAGGGAAGGGTATTGTCTAAGTATTTGAGGGAGAGGGAATATTTGATAAAGCTTAGAAAAGAGGAGAGGTAAAAGGTCTTTTTGAAAAAAAAGTTTTAGAGAGATTCCTTTCCTAGGGCTTTCCAGTTTCTAGGGTCACGTCCTACAGTCAACATGTGCTCTGATACCATTTCTCTAGCGTCCCGACTCAAAACGAGTCAAGCCTCTGTGTGTCAGTGCCATCCCTGGATCAGTATGCTGGCACACACAGTACATCAATGTATATATCAAAGTGCAATCACATGTAAATAACGTAAATATTGATATATACCTCTTAAATCTCAGCGGAAACAGTCAACGGGAGTGGAGTCCCAATAAACACCAACGGCAGGTTGAGTGTAGACCGTAACCCTAAACCGTACTCTTACTCGTCATAGAGAGGTATCTGCAACATAAGACGTTGCAGCCGTGTAGGTCAGTACATTGAATGTACCGGCAAGATCATCATAGAAAGAAATGATAAAAACTATTCTATATGCAAAAGGCTTTATAGCTCTGTGTCTGAGTTTTTGCAGAAAAGCTGGTTTTATTTTCCCTACAACAAAGGAGTCAAACGGAAATATCACTACAAAAGTTGGTTGTTAATGAGATGGTTCCACCAACCAATTCTCATGTCCCAAAATTATTAATAGACCCACTCATCATGAAAATTTATTAATTGTGTTGAGACTGGCTGATAGTATCATCTCCGGTGCTCATGTTGTCCATAACCGGGGACACGGCTAATCGATTAGTTTAACACTCTGCAGAGGTTTGTACACTTTACCCGCAAGATTCGATCCCTCTCGTTGTGTCCTCGCACTGCATGATGTTTGAGAACGAGATGATCGAAACATGGTCTTCCAAAGTGATCCTCTGATAGAAAGTCAGTGCCCATCCAATCCTACCGTTCTTCTACGTCTCGTAGCAATCTGACCTACCAGAGTCACCACTAAGGTCAACCAAGCCAGAGCCCATATTGACTTGCGGTTGCACACGTAAGCTTTCCGGCCTTGAAGTATCCATCCATCTCTTTGAGCCTGGGTGGCATTCCGTTGGGATGATCACAGGTAGATACCAGGATTCCCGGCATAACCATGATAGATATCAGGCTGCCAAAAATGCATGTCCAATCCACCCAGAGGTATATTGAGTCCTTGAAGTCTTGAAGTCTTGATCATCATGTAGGTCTTGAAATAATTAATTAACCTCACAACACTCCTGAATCTCACAACCAAACCCCGTTTACTAAAGCGTAGCAATTGTGAAGTAACGTCCCTTCCCGGGCAATGGTAACAGGGTGTTGGGTTTCTCCTACCTCATGATACTACAACAAGTTCAAGCTCAATATCCTACTGGATGTATGATGGAGAGATTTATTCTAATGCAAATAAAACATAGGTAATGTAAGATGATCAAAGTGAACTTGCCTGTACTGTTGATGAAGATAAATATCTCTCTCAGAAATAACTTGATAGAACTATTCGTCACTCTCCGATGAAAATCTATATAATCAAACATTGCACTCATATAAGCAATCGTACTAGCAATCAATACTAGCAATCAATAAGCCAAACCAAAAAGATTTAGCACACTTGTGTTGTGATGAAGGAAATACTTAAGACAAAAGTTAAAACAACAAAACTTCATCACAACAACCAAAGGTAGTTTTTCCTACAAATAAACTATTTTAAATAGCAACAAAACAAAAACAAAGAAAAATGTAACAAAAGTATTTTATTAAATATTTTACTAGCAAAAAGAATTACTTTTGAAGAACAAGTAAGAACTATGAAAACAACACACTAAACATCATAAGTTTTTGTCTAATAAACTTAACAACAATAAAAACAATAAAATACTAAAATAAGAGAAAACAAAATATAAAACAACTAAGCTAACAGAAAGTAAAACTTATAAAACAATTTATAAAAATATTTTCAAATAGGAAATCAAACTAGCAATGAAACCAATTTGCAAGTTATTATGAAACTAGAATTGATTTCATGCTATCAAACATAATAAATGACATAAAATAAACTTGGTTGAAATGCTACTGCTAACTAACAAAAAAACAAGGTAAAACTTGTCAACTAATATAAAAGAAAATAAATTAAAAACAATTAAAACAAAAGAAATAGAAATAAACCTAAAAGAATTAAAACAGAATATGTTTTGCTTGAAATCCTAATTTAAAATTCTCTAAAAAAATTCACATTCGACAGTAATATTAAACACACTAATACAAAACAGTAGCAAAAATAATCAACTCAAAACCTATTTTTAAATTCAAGTTATCCACAAAACAAGATTTAAATCAAATCTGTTTGAATTCAAATGTAAAATATTCAAATATGGTCAAACTTGATATCTACAGAAACTAGAATAAATTTGTGACACAATGCAAAAAATATCACTCAAAAATATTTAAAAACATAAAAGTTAAAGCAAAAACAAAATCAGGATCTAATCTGTCTAAAAATTAAAAACAGAAAAAGAAAAATCAATCCTAGCGAATAGTGAGGCCACGTGGAGGCGTATGAGTGGTTGTGAGGTGTGCGTTGCGGCGCTAAATGAGCGAACGGCCACACATTAGCAGAAAACGCTTCGGCCTAACTTAAAACAAATAAAACCGACCGGTTCTCTCTAATAAACCGGATCTAAACGAAGGGGTATGCCCGATCTAATCTACGCCGCGCGTTTTAGATCTGAGGGCTCAGGGAGGCTCCGGCGACTTACAGGGGAGGAGGAGCTCCGGCGAGGTGGCGACGTCGACGGCGGCTTCGGTGGTGCTCGGGGATGGCGCTCCGGTGGTCGGGGACGACGGAGAAGATGACCAGGCGACGGCGATGAAGCTCCGGCGTGGATTGGTGGCGTCGGAGGAGCGCGGGGACGTCGGGGATGAGCTCCACGAGCTCAGGGAGCTTCGGGTTCGAGCCGAACTCCGACGAGGTGTCGGGGAGGGGTCTCCGGTTGTTGTTGGCGGCGGCTGAGGGGTCCAGAAGACGGAGGTGATTCACCGGCGTCGATATTCGGCGTCAGCGGAGCTTGAGGGCGTCGGAAATAAGCGGCACGAGCTCGAGTTGCTCCGGGAAGTGGCAGAACTCCGGCGCGGTGGATGCGGTGGCTGCGGTGCGGGGTTGGAGGCGTTAGGAGGCGGAACGAGGTGCGGGGTTGGAGGCTTAAATAGCCAGGGCATCAGGGCGCCCAGATGGAAGGGGACCGTGCGGGATTTCGCTTGCTCCGGCGAGATCTCGTCGGTAAGGAAGGGGAGCGAGGTAAGGAAGGAGAAGGCTGTGGGAAGGATGCGGTCGGGCGGTGGGTCCCGCGTGACAGAGAGAAAGAGAGAGATGCGAGAGCGATCGGATACCGATCCGAAAGGATTCGGATCTGGTGAGGGGATTCTGGGCCGGAACAATTCCTATTGGGCCTCGGGCGGTTTCCTTTTAATAAAATCTTCCCTTTTTTTAATAAAACAGAAAAAGGAAAACTTGATTTGGAAAATCAAATCAAATCCAAATATAGAAGTATTATATATCAAAATGATCAGGAAAATAATTACAACAAGATGAACATTTATCCACGGCCAGAATAAATACTTTAGAGAAAATATTTTCAGAAAATGCCCAAATTGTTTTTTGTAAATAATTTTCAAATAACCCCATGGGTTTTAAGGTTCAAATATTTCACAAAAATTCCCCTGGTTTGGAGGGTCCTGTTCCTACTCTCATATTTTCAAATTTTGGTCAGGGCATTTGAATACATCCAAACTTTGAAATATAACCAAATATGAAATGGATTCCAAAAGAAGTTTTTTCAAATCCTTTTATTTGAAGAAGTCATGTCATCTTCTCTCATTGATCTGAATTGGATGAATTTGAAATCAAACACAAAGGGGAAAGTCATTTTATTCCCTCTCATTCAAAGTTTCAAAAAGTTTCAAATTTTCACTCAATTCAATCACTCAATCAAACAATCAATCATTCTAGTGATTAATATAACATTCCAAATTTTGGGATGTTACAGAGCGTCTTGTATCTTTGCTTGCTTTGTTTGTTAGTTTTTCCTTTGTATCCTTGCTGGACACACCAATTTGAGAAAGCCAAAACCATGCTATGATTTGTTAGAATTGCTCTATGTGCTTCACTTAAACTTTTTGACCTATAGAATTGCTCTAGTTCTTCACTTATATCTTTTTTAGCACGGTGTGCTTGGAAATTTTTGTAGAAATACTCTCATGCTTCACTTAGATTAATTTGAGAGTTAGTAAATCTTGAAGAAATCCTCTCATGCTTCACTTATACCCTTTTGAGAGATGAAATCTTTATGCTCATGTGCATCACTTAAATTTGTTTGAGCTTGCCAAAAAGCAATGGCAATATATGAAACTAGTCCCAAAGTGATAGATATCCAAGGAGGATATAATAAAAACTTTCATGAAGATCATTGGACAAATTAAACTTGATTCCTTGTAATAGTTTTGAAACATGATTATAGTAATATGTGAGTCATGTTGATGAGTAATTATGCTTAGTAGGAATATTGGTGTTAAGGTTTGTGATTCCCTCTGCATGCACGAAAGTCAATAGTTATGCAATGAAGTTACATCCTACTTGTGGTGCATTATTCGGCGTTAGTTATGTTCAATGCTCACTTATGTGATTTTTCGTTTTTTGGTTTGGTTGCTTCCCAATCTATTTGCTAGCCTCCATTTGTACTAAGTAGAAATACTACTTGTGCATCCAAAATCCTTAAACTAAGTTTTGCCTTATGAGTCCACCATACCTACCTATTTGCGGTATTTCCATGCCGTTGCAAGCAAATTTGTAGGTGCCATCTCTAAATTTTCAAAATATTTTTTCTCTTTTGTGTGCCCGTACCGCATATGAAACGGTGGGGAGTGTCCAATATTTTTCCATGCTAGATGTGTTATTCTCAAGATGAGTGTTTATTCACTTGTCATTGCACGAGAGTGTGGCGGTAATAGGGATGCCCATTCCCGAAATGAAAAAGAAAAAAATATTTACTTTATGTTGTCATATAATAAATTCCTTGGAAAGTGTTGGTATGGAAGGCAACCGTGGATACGGCCCGCCATGGAAAGTGAAAGTTTGGTGGAAAAAGGAATAAACTTTATTTTCTGTTTGGGAACCGCCTATGATATATCTAGCATGGAAAGTATTGTGAGCTACTTTGTCGTTTTTGTTGACAGGAAAAGCATGCCACCCAAAATATTTTTCTCTCTCAATTTAAACCTTGAGCTCTGGCACCTCTACAAATCCCTACTTCCCTCTGTGAAGGGCCTATCTTTTATTTATGCAAATTTTATTTTTACTTTGAGTCTCCATCTTCTTTTATAAGCACCAGCTAGGGGGCACTATGATCGTACTTGAGCGTTGGGCATAGCTAATATTTGAGTGTGTCTCACGAATGGATCAATGATTGAGCATGATGGGCTAGGGATAACTTTCTTTAGCATGGTTGCTTGTTGACATGCTTGAGTATTGAAGTCATTATGTTAAAACTAGACTATTGCTTTGAATCATTATAAGTCCAAATGTCCATGCTATACAAAAGAAAAGAATGTGATGAACATGTTAGGCAGCATTCCACATAAAAAAAACTGTTTTTATCATTTACCTACTCGAGGACGAGTAGGAATTAAGCTTGGGGATGCTGATACGTCTCCAACGTATCTATAATTTTTGCTTGTTCCATGCTGTTATATTATCATTCTTGGATGTTTTACAATCATTTTATAACAACTTTATATCATTTTTTGGGACTAACCTATTGACATAGTGCCAAAGTGCCAGTTGCTGTTTTGCTTGTTTTTTACTTCGTAGAAAATCAATACCAAACGGAGTCCAATCGCGAGGAAACTTTTTGGAGATTTTTTCTGGACCAGAAGACACCCAGTGGGCCAAACAACTGCCGGAGAGGTGGGCTGTGGAGAGCACAACCCACCAGGGCGCGCCAGGGGGGCCCCGGCGCGCCCTGATGGGTTGTGCCCTCCTCGGCCCCCTTCCGCACCGCCTCTGATGCCTATAAATTCGCAAATATTCGGAAAACCCTAGGGGAGTCGACGAAACACAATTCCAGCCGCCGCTAGTTCCAGAACCGCGAGATCCAATCTAAACACCATCAGGGAGGGGTTCATCTTCCTTATAGGTGCCTCTCCGATGATGCGTTAGTAGTCCACCATAGACCTACGGGTCCGTAGGCAGTAGCTAGATGGCTTCTTCTCTCTCTCTTATTATTCTCAATACAATGGTCTCTTGGAGATCTATTTGATGTAAACTTTTGCGGTGTGTTTGTTGGGATCCGATGGATTTTGAGTTCATGATCAGTTTCCATCCATGAATATTATTTGAGTCTTCTTTGATCTCTTATATGCATGATTTCTTATAGCCATGTATTTCTTCTTGGAATCTTTGTTTTAGTTAGGCTAACTAGATCGATTTTTCTTGCCATGGGAAGAGGTGCTTTGTGATGGGTTCGATGTTGCGGTGTAATTTCCCAGTGACAGAAGGGGCAGCAAGACACGCATGTATCGTTGCTATTAAGGATAACAAGATGGGGTATATTCCTACATGAATAGATCATGTCTACATCATGTCATCGTTCTTATTGCATTACTCCGTTTTTCCATGAACTTAATACACTAGATGCATGCTGGATAGCGGTCGATGTGTGGAGTAATAGAGGTAGATGCAGGCAGGAGTCGGTCTATCTATCTTGGACGTGATGCCTATATAATGATCATCGCCTTGGATATCGTCATGACTATTCGATTTTCTATCAATTGCCCAACAGTAATTTGTTCACCCACCGTGCGCTATACTCATGAGAGAAGCCACAAGTGAACCCTACGGCCCCCGGGTCTACTTTTCCATCATATTGCTTTCCGATCTAAATTTTTTGCACTATTTGTTTTCAGATCTACAAAATCAAAAACCCAAAAATATATTGCTGCATATCTACTCTTTTTATTTGTGTTCTTGAGAGATCTATCTCTCCTATCTATCACTACCTAATCTATCTTATTACCGTAGAGAGATTGACAACCTCTCTTTCGCGTCGGGTTGCAAGTATTTGTTGTTTGTGTGCAGGTGTTGCTTATTGGGTGTTGGTGATCCTCCTACTGGTTCGATAACCTTGGTTTCATAACTGAGGGAAATACTTGCCGTCGCTGTGCTGCATCATCCCTTCCTCTTTGGGGAAATACCGACGCAGTCTCAAGCCACGTCAAAGGAATTTCTGGCGCCATTGCCGGGGAGGAAGCGGTCTCTTCTATGTGCCTATCGTAGGCGCCGAGGGGACTCCACCATCATCTACCAGGTTCCTAATCACAAATCTCATCTCCTTGCAATTACATTATTTGCCATTTGCCTCTCGTTTTCCTATCCCCCACTTCACGAATTTGCTGTTTTATTCGCCCTCTCTTTCGTTTGCCTTTTTCTCGGCAGATCTCTTTTTGTTTGCTTGTGTTGCCATGTGCCTTCTATTTGCTTGCATCTTCGCCTGCAAAAATCTATTGATATGGATCCTCATCCACTTGCTAATCTTTTCAAAAGACCTAATTATGTTGAACCAATTGCTAGTGAGTTGAATGCACTTGATTATCTCTATGAAGTTTTGTTTGAAAACCATGAATCTAAATTTTTTGATGAAGTGTTGAAAGAAGAAATTTATAAGGTGATTCATGATAGCCCCTTGATTGAAAAGCATGATTGCAATGATGTTACTATAAATTCTATTAATGTCAATTATGCTAATGATATGCAAAGCCACAAGCTTGGGGATGCTATGTTTGACGAAGATGATATTTTTTTGTCCCCCAAATTTTGATGAGCAAATTCATTAGGATGATTGCATGCTCGTGCATCATGAAACGAATGATTTATGTGATAGTTATATTGTTGAATTACTTCTTGATGCTACTGAAATTTATTATGAGGAAGGAACATATGCTTGTAGTAATTGCAATAATATCAAGTTTCCTCTCTATGTGTTCAAAGTTTTGAAGTTATGCTTTTTGCTTTTTTGCCTTCCTATGCTAGTTGATTCTTGTTCCCATAAATTGTTTGCTCACAAAATACCTATGCATAGGAAGTGGGTTAGACTTAAATGTGTTTGTCATGAGATTCATGATGCTCTCTTGCATATTTCAATTACTACTTTTTATGTGAGCATCATTGAAATCGTCATGCCTAGCTAGGGGCGTAAAACGATAGCGCTTGTTGGGAGGCAACCCAATGAATAAATAAATTTTTGATTTTTTCCTTTCTGTTTTTGAGTGTTGACACAATTATGCCTCTGTTATGATTGTGTTTTTATGGTTTATTTAGAGTTTGTGCCGAGTAAATCCTTTAGGATGATTCATAGGATGAGTAGAAGTGATGCTGAATCTGAAACAGAAACTTTGCGTCCAGTATATGAATTTTCATTTTTTTTCTGGAACGTGAGATTGAGCTGAAATTTTAACACAGTGTTCCTATACAAATTCCTTACGTTGTCCTAATTTTTAAGAATTTTTAGAGTTACAGAAGTATGGGTAGAGTATAGATTACTATAGACTGTTCTGTTTAAGACAGATTCTGTTTTCGTTGCATTGTGTGCTTGTTTTGATGAATCTATGGGTTATATTGAATGGTATGAGCCATGGTAAAGTTAAAATACAGTAGGTATAATTCAATAATAAAATATGAATGGGTTTGCAACAGTACCTAAAGTAGTTATTTGCCTTCTTATACTAACGGATCTCACGAACATTTTGTTGAGTTTTGTGTGATTGAAGTTTTCAAGTTTTGGGTGAGATCACGATGGATGAAGGAATAAGGAGTGATAAAAGCCTAAGCTTGGGGATGCAGCCACACCCCCAAGATATATCCAAAGAGAAACAAGCAACTAAGCTTGGGGATGCCCCCGAGTGGCATTCCCTCTTTCTTCTAACGACCATCGGTATTTTACTTGGAGCTATATTTTTATTCGTCACATATCATGTGTTTTGCTTGGAGCGTCTTGTATCTTTGCTTGCTTTGTTTGTTAGTTTTTCCTTTGAATCCTTGCTAGACACACCTATTTGAGAAAGCCAAAACCATGCTATGATTTGTTAGAATTGCTCTATGTGGTTCACTTAAACTTTTTGAGCTACAGAATTGCTCTAGTGCTTCACTTATATCTTTTTTAGCACGGTGTGCTTGGAAATTTTTGTAGAAATACTCTCATGCTTCACTTAGATTAATTCGAGAGTTAGTGAATTTTGAAGAAATCCTCTCATGCTTCACTTATACCCTTTTGAGAGATGAAATCTTTATGCTCATGTGCTTCGCTTAAATTTGTTTGAGCTTGCCAAAAAGCAATGGCAATATATGAAACTAGTACCAAAGTGATAGATATCCAAGGAGGATATAATAAAAACTTTCATGAAGATCATTGGACAAATTAAACTTGATTCCTTGTAATAGTTTTGAAACATGATGATAGTAATATGTGAGTCATGTTGATGAGTAATTATGCTTAGTAGGAATATTGGTGTTAAGGTTTGTGATTCCCTCTGCATGCAGGAAAGTCAATAGTTATGCAATGAAGTTACATCCTACTTGTGGTGCATTATTCGGTGTTAGTTATGTTTAATGCTCACTTATGTGATTTTTTGTTTTTTGGTTTGGTTGCTTCCCAATCTATTTGCTAGCCTCCATTTGTACTAAGTAGAAATACTACTTGTGCATCCAAAATCCTTAAACCAAGTTTTGCCTTATGAGTCCACCATACCTACCTATATGCGGTATTTCCATGCCGTTCCAAGCAAATTTGTATGTGCCATCTCTAAATTTTCAAAATAAATTTTCTCTTTTGTGTGCCCGTACCGCTCATGAAACGGTGGGGAGTGTCCAATATTTTCCATGCTAGATGTGTTATTCTCAAGATGAGTGTTTATTCACTTGTCATTGCACGAGAGTGCGGCGGTAATAGGGATGCCCATTCCCGAAATGAAAAATGAAAAATATTTACTTTATGTTGTCAAATAATAAATTCCTTGGAAATTGTTGGTATCGAAGGATGACCGTGGATACGGCCCGCCATGGAAAGTGAAAGTTTGGTGGAAAAAGGAATAAACTTTATTTTCTGTTTGGGAACCGCCTATGATATATCTAGCATGGAAAGTATTGTGAGCTACTTTGTCATTTTTGTTGACAGGAAAAGCATGCCACCCAAAATATTTTTCTCTCTCAATTTAAACCTTGAGCTCTGGCACCTCTACAAATCCCTACTTCCCTCTGCGAAGGGCCTATCTTTTACTTTATGCAATTTTTATTTTTACTTTGAGTCTCCATCTTCTCTTATAAGCACCAACTAGGGGGCACTATGATCGTACTTGAGCATTGGGCATAGCTAATATTTGAGTGTGTCTCACGAATGGATCAATGATTGAGCATGATGGGCTAGGGATAACTTTCTTTAGCATGGTTGCTTGTTGATATGCTTGAGTATTGAAGTCATTATGTTAAAACTAGACTATTGCTTTGAATCATTATAAGTCCAAATGTCCATGCTATACAAAAGAAAAGAATGTGATGAGCATGTTAGGCAGCATTCCACATCAAAAAAACTGTTTTTATCATTTACCTACTCGAGGACGAGTAGGAATTAAGCTTGGGGATGCTGATACGTCTCCAATGTATCTATAATTTTTTGCTTGTTCCATGCTGTTATATTATCATTCTTGGATGTTTTCAATCATTTTATAACAACTTTATATCATTTTTTGGGACTAACCTATTGACATAGTGCCAAAGTGCCAGTTGCTGTTTTGCTTGTTTTTTACTTCGTAGAAAATCAATAACAAACGGAGTCCAATCACGACGAAACTTTTTGAAGATTTTTTCTGGACCAGAAGACACCCAGTGGGCCAAACAACTGCCAGAGAGGTGGGCTGTGGAGAGCACAACCCACCAGGGCGCGCCAGGGGGCCCCGGCGCACCCTGATGGGTTGTGCCCTCCTCGGCCCCCTTCCGCACCGCCTCTGATGCCTATAAATCCGCAAATATTCGGAAAACCCTAGGGGAGTCGCCGAAACACAATTCCAGCCGCCGCAAGTTCCAGAACCGCGAGATCCAATCTAAACACCATCAGGGAGGGGTTCATCTTCCTCATAGGTGCCTCTCCGATGATGCGTTAGTAGTCCACCATAGACCTACGGGTCCGTAGGTAGTAGCTAGATGGCTTATTCTCTCTCTCTTATGATTCTCAATACAATGGTCTCTTTGAGATCTATTTGATGTAAACTTTTGCGGTGTGTTTGTTGGGATCCGATGAATTTTGAGTTCATG
The DNA here is from genome assembly GCA_039707655.1 of Elymus sibiricus. Lineage (NCBI taxonomy): Eukaryota > Viridiplantae > Streptophyta > Magnoliopsida > Poales > Poaceae > Elymus > Elymus sibiricus. The sequence continues at coordinate 280,541,061 of CM077667.1, forward strand.
ATCAGTTTCTATCCATGAATATTATTTGAGTCTTCTTTGATCTCTTATATGCATGATTGCTTATAGCCTTGTATTTCTTCTTCGAATCTTTGGTTTAGTTAGGCCAACTAGATCGATTTTTCTTGCCATGGGAAGAGGTGCTTTGTGATGGGTTCGATCTTGCGGTGTTCTTTCCCAGTGACAGAAGGGGCAGCAAGACACGCATGTATCGTTGCTATTAAGGATAACAAGATGGGGTATATTCCTACATGAATAGATCTTGTCTACATCATGTCATCGTTCTTATTGCATTACTCCATTTTTCCATGAACTTAATACACTAGATGCATGCTGGATAGCGGTCGATCTGTGGAGTAATAGAGGTAGATGCAGGCAGAAGTCGGTCTATCTATCTTGGACATGATGCCTATATAATGATCATCGCCTTGGATATCGTCATGACTATTCGATTTTCTATCAATTGCCCAACAGTAATTTGTTCACCCACCGTGCGCTATACTCATGAGAGAAGCCACTTGTGAACCCTACGGCCCCCGGGTCTACTTTTCCATCATATTGCTTTCCGATCTAAATTTTTTGCACTCTTTGTTTTCAGATCTACAAAACCACAAACCCAAAAATATATTGCTGCATATCTACTCTTTTTATTTGTGTTCTTGAGAGATCTATCTCTCCTATCTATCACTACCTAATCTATCTTATTACCGTAGAGAGATTGACAACCTCTCTTTCGCGTCGGGTTGCAAGTATTTGTTGTTTGTGTGCAGGTGCTGCTTATTGGGTGTTGGTGATCCTCCTACTGGTTCGATAACCTTGGTTTCATAACTGAGGGAAATACTTACCGTCGCTGTGCTGCATCATCCCTTCCTCTTTGGGGAAATACCGACACAGTCTCAAGCCACGTCAGGAGGCAAGACGATACTTTTGAACTTGGTACTTACAAGTTTCCTATGTTCATGCACTCATTTTTTGAAGTGTCCATACGGTTATGAAAAGACTAGATTTCTATTGTTTTAGATTTTTTTGGTAGAGTGACGACCATAATGCTAACTACCGCTTGGCGAGGTGGGATACGTTGTGTAGGCCTAAAGAAAAAGAGGTTTTTGGGGATGGAGGTTCTTGAGATAAAAGTTAAGTGTTCGCTTAGCAAATGGATTTACAGGCTCACTTCAAAGGATGATAGAGTCAATACATTTATTGCGTAACAAATATTTTCATTCAAAGATATTTTCTCAAGTCACTGTGCAACCACTTGGTTCACCCTTTTGGAAGGGTCTGATGAAAACTAGGTTTTCTTTTTTAATAGGGGGGTCTTATTGGTGATGGAGAAGAACTAGGTTCTGGGAGGATGCCCGTTGCTTTACAGTATCTTTCTTTGTACAATAGTGTTTAACACAAGGAAGACTACATTAGTACAGTGTTTGGGTCAAGTCCTTTGAATATCCAATTCAAGAGAGGTCTGATTGAGGATAAGTGGATTGTGTGGGTGCATTTAATTCAAAGGTGTACATACTAGACTCACTAATGGACTAGACACATTCCGTTGGAAGTTGACACCTTCTGAGTTTTCATGGTCAAATCAATCTGTATGGATTTAATAAACTCTAAACCACTATTTCATTCAAAGTGTATTGGAAAATTAAAGCATCCTTCAAATTTGATATTCATGCGGTTTGTTCATATGGGAGTAATCTAGCGAAACGTAATTGGCAAGGTAATAAGAAACGTTGCTTCTATGATTCAATGCATCATTTGCTTATTGCATGTCCTTGTGCTACTCTCTTGTGGTGCACGATTCATGTGACGTTCAATTTACCTCCTCCCACATATATTACCAATATGGTTGGTATCTGGTTGAGGGGAATGAGGCCAAAAGTAGAGCACAAATCCGCGTGTGAATTTGTGCTTTGCTTTGAGCTATTTGGAATTGTCGTAATGACTATATTTTTGACAAAGTGAAACTTCAGAAAACAATTGTAGGTTATTTTCCGCGCCACGGGGTGGATATGTATATGTGGTCATTACTGCAACATGCGGAAGTGTGGTTGCTTATGGTAACCGGGTGCAACCAATGAGAGATGGTAGCAAGGGATACATACAACCGGTTTGGAGGACGGTCTATTTGTGCTCGTTGTGACTTGTAATAATTTTAGGATACTACTTTGATGTTGGAGATCAGTACTCTTAAACTTTAATAAAATATGGTTGTGTTCATCGTAATGATTCAGAGTTCAGGGGTGATCCTTCTTTTTTTAAATGAATCCATAGGGGCAAGAACCCTAGCACAAGTCAACATCTCTACACTAGAAGATAAAATATACTTGTGACCCAATAACTCTACTGAGGTTAACTCTAGTGAGATTGACAATCTCACTAGTTTTACTAGTTGCAATAAGTGATGAGCATACCTATAAATGAAAATATTTTGAATGTTCGACATACATAAATACAAATAAATAAAAGTACAAGTAAAGGTAAAAGTATGATTTTTTATGAGGAAAATTGGAACTTCATACGTTCACGGGTAGTACCTCTACAAGTAACAATGATGCATAAATATAAGCATAGGTATATGTAACAGAAAATTAAAAATCATGAAAAATTATAACATATGTTGCAATGATATTATATAGGTAGTACGTGCATAAATCTATAGACCGACTTCCATTTGAAACATCTGTAGCTAATACTCCACCTGTAGACTGATGAAATTTATCATACATTTATAAGTTAAGTAATAAAATCAAGCATTGTATTAAGCAGGATGACATATTGTTGATAATAATATTAACATCACCATGAACTCATCACCGGGGCAACAAGTCAACTATCTGTTCATTCTTAGTTCTCAAATACAATTACGAGATTTTTTTCTCTCAGTTTAGCGAACATACTTGACCCATAAAGATTTCCCCCACCAAAACTGGCCCATGAATGACCGATGAATCAGAGAGTAATATACATATATAAATCATGCAAAGCACCATATATCATATTATCGTAATTATTAGTTAATCATGTAGTGAAAGTGCATGTCCATAGTATCCTAGTTAGTTCTGATGATTTATGACAAAACCACTTGAGAGTATGAATGATATCAATGGGTTATTCAAGGGACTGAGACTAATTTTCATACGCAAGTCCTTGGCTATACGTGGAAGATCGTTCGCGACAACCCACAAAGAACTTTTCTAGTTTTTGTCCTCGTGAAGATCTTAGTGTGTATTTTCTAGGATTTTCATCAAGTATAGGACAACCATACCAAAAAGGGGCACACGCAAGTACCTGTGTTTGAACTCCAAGAGCAGATCTTAAGCCAAAATCCTCCAAAATCTACTCCCTAGACATTCCATTTGTATGAGTTTTCCTAAACCTTGATGCTTCCAAAGTATTCCTTGTGGTAGTGCCGTTGGAGACCAAACCCAGTTTTAATGGAAAAAAACTATTGTTTCTTTTGTTTCAGAACAACCAAGTAATTCCTCTTTGCAACATTGTTTGTTTGCTCTGGCACTACCAAGCACAACATTCTTCATCGGCGCTTCTAAGCCATCTGGGTTTGCTTCTCAACTGGTCTCAACATAAGTTCGGTACCTCTAGTCCCTCTCGTCTGGAACTTCAGAACTGTGACTTAGCTCATTTCTACAGATTCTAATTATGAAAATTGCTTTGTTTACTATGAAACTATTTAGAAGTAAACCCTTTTTTGTCTGAAACTTTCGAGCTGCGACTTAGCAAATTTCTACAAATTCTAATTATGAGAACTTCTATGTCTACGATACTATCGATAAATTGGTTTACCCGATACTTCACCAAGGTGTTCTATCCTTGCAGAAAAGGTGCTACCTTTTTGTGTTTGGAACCATGGCTCATTTTTCTATTGGTAATTCCAAGTAGTGCATTTCATCTAGTTCCTTAACACTGTCCCGATCGTTCAAATTTAATTGTGATAGTTTTCTGCTAGTCGTGTTTCCGAGCCCTAGTTACTCTTTCGAAAACAGTTAGACGATTCTCTCTATATATTATCTACCATACTACTTGTGTTTGCATCTCTCGCAAGACATTGCACTCACTCATTACGCCCCTTGCAACTTGCAAACAACTCAATTCTACTTCATCCCATTTCACTTAAATCCACCCACTTATTGCATACAGAAAAAGAGATCCAAGGCAAGAAGAACAAGAAATAAGTGTTTGATGATTCCCTGTTCACTAGTGGATTCTTAAATAACCCAAAACTCTCCTTTCTTGAATACCTATATCTCAAGTTCATCTCTTTCACCACAATCCCCGTCATGCCAGGCCGCACGGCCACCATGACGTAGCCCCGCCACACCACCGCACGCTTGTGTGCTTCCATGCCTTGCTCCAATGCATGGCGCTCTCATTGAGAATCTGCATCCCATGTCGTGACCCACCAAGAGACGAGAAAAGAAGGTGCCTGCCGGCGGCAGCAAGGGTTGGGGGAGCAGAGGGAAGGAGCTAGGGCTGGCGGTGCCTAGGATTCACCTGACATGTCGGGGAAGAGGCACAACGAAGCTTTTTTTTTCACTTGGACCTCCGGTTTCACATGCTCGCCCGACGACCACCCGCTCCACCTTGTCCCCGACCTCATCCATGCGACACCGCCTCTCTTAAGATGGCACGCTCGCCTCGCAGTCATGACGCACCCGCCCCACCTTGAGGACCTTGGACAACAACCATGGATCGTTGTGCGATGCGACGCCATGGATGGCAACATATGTCGTTCAGAGGCAAACGTGCGAGCTGGTGGCAGTCGACCTATCCCAACGTCCATGGAAATGTGTGCACGCAGGAACATTCCCCGGCATCATTGGCATCTGCGCGTGCAGGGACACGGTGAGACTCCGAGCTCTAGAGCCACCACAACTTGGACCGGGACGAGCCGTGTATTGGCTCCCGACTCCGTCTGCTGCTGCTCGTGCGCGTTGTATACTTGTGCATGCATGTTATCTACTCGTGTGCGCGTGTGCACTGGCGTGTGCGCTCTGCCTGTGTGACCGTGCCGGACGACGCGCACAAAAGGCGCATTTGGTTGCCCGCATAAGGCCCAACCAGGCCCGCTCAGGAAGAAACTCGGGCTAATTGGTTGCCCGCATACACTGTTCATCTTGCATGGCACGAACTTTAAAGCACCTTCGAGCCAGGCCCAACGTGTACGCAATAATCAATAATTTCTCTAGAGCCGGGACCGAGCGATGCACATCGAGCGCACTTGAGTGGGCCCCTCGCATGAGAGGAGGCTGAAGGGATGCGAGTTGTGTACGTGCTTCTTCTTCCACCTCCACTAAGCTCCTCCCTAATCTCCTGTCTTCATTATCCTCTCTAATCTACACAACGGAGCTTTGATTCGAGATAAGCTCTATACGGAAAAGATGCACATCGATGTTACGGTTCCATTTTTGCGATAGGTTCGTAGTTTCGTCAACCATAAATGCTCAATTTTGTGTTCATGTTCGGAGCTATTTTGGAAGAATTTTGTCAAATTCCTTGCGTACGATCGACAATTTGAAATTTCCTTTGACCGACAGCTTCATCACGCAGTTCCACACGATATGCGTGTTGCAAAATTTCTGTTTCGACGATCCTACTACACTGACGCCGCAATTACGTGCACACTGTATTTCTTCTCCTATGTCATGTGTCTCAGATCCCTCATATTCGTCCCTTTCGACGCTTGCGTCGTTCCTCTTGACCTCCTTGCCCGCATCCTACTACACTAGAGTCGTTTCTGGCGTCGGTCATCTTGGCCTCCTCTCTCTCGTTCTACTACACTCATGCTGCCATGGTGTGAGCACTACATTTCTCCTCCTCTGTCCATTATCTCCGTGCAGACTTCCTCCACGATGACGAGGCTAGCAACTAGTTCGCCGCGCCACTGATGGGGTCGCTCGCGCACAACTTCGTGCATGTCGTGTCAGACGCGGCGCCATGACCATCGTCCACCATAGTTGCCATGGTCCGACACACACTGCATTTTACCTCCCCGTCCTATGCCTCAACACTCCTCCACACGGACTTTCTCTGCGGCGGTGACGCCAGCAACTAGTTCGCTACGGCGCCGATTGGAACACTCGTTAGAGACTCCGTGATCCTCATGTCGGATGCGGTGCCGCGGTCACCGTCCACCGCAGTCGCCATGGTCCACAAAACTACATTTCTCCTCCCCCATCCTATGCCTCAACGCTCCTTCACATGGACTTTATCTGCGAAGGCGACGCTAGCAATTAGTTCACCACGGCGCCGACAAGAACGCTCGTCTGAGACTTCGTGCTCGTCATGTCGGACGCAGCGTTGGGTCACTGTCCACCACTATAGGATCGCAAGTATGTCTAGGGGGCTGATTAGACTACTTGACCAAATTAAAAACTAACCTTTTCCCAATTTTGTAGGTTGGCAAGTTTTAATGATTTTACCAAGTCTAGCACACCCTACACATGCAAGTCTACGAGTATAGTGGTGGAAAATAATGACATTGCCAGTGTAAGTAAAGGGAGGGATAGGAAGATCAAACACAATGAAGACACAGAGATTTTTGGCGTGGTTCTGATAGGTGCTGATACGTCTCCAACGTATCTATAAATTTTGATTGTTCCATGCTATTGTATTATCATTCTAGGATACTTTTTGAGTAATTATTTACCAATTTATATTATTTTTGAGTACTAACCTATTGACCCAGTGCCCAGTGCCAGTTCTTGTTTTTTGTGTGTTTTTTGTTTCGCATAAATTCCATATCAAACGAAGTCCAAACGCGATAAAACTTTAGGGAGATTTTTTTGGAATATATGTGAATTTTGGGAGTCGGAATCAACGCAAGACGATGCCCGAGGGCCCCACAAGCCAACAGGGCACGGCCTGGGGGTGGGGCCGCACCCTGATGGCTTGCGGCCAGCCCTTAAGTCGGTTAAGGCTCTCCTTACGCCGCAAGAAAGATATTTTTGCGATAAAAATCCCCTCATTATTTCAGCCCGGTCGGAGTTATGGATCTCCGGATATTTAAAAAACGGTGAAGGGGTCAGAAACCAGTCGCGAAAATAGGAGAGAAATAGAGAGAGAGAGATCCAACCTCGGAGGGGCTACTGCCCTCCGGGAGCCATGACAGCCATGGACTAGAGGGGAAACTCTCCTCCCATCTAGGGAGGAGGACAAGGAAGAAGAAGAAAAAGGAGGGGGGCTCTCTCCCCCTCTCTCCCGGTGGCGCCGGAGCGCCGCCGGGGCATCCATCGTGACGGTTATCTACACCAACAACTTCGCCGCCGTCACCACCAACTCTCTCCCCCTCTATGTAGTGGTGTAAAACCTCTCTCCCCCACTGTAATCTCTACTTTAACATGGTGCTTAATGCTATATATTATTATCCAATAATGTGTGGCTATGTTTGAGTAGATTTCTTTTGTCCTATGGGATAATTGTGGTATGATGTTATTGATATGAGTTGTATGTTGATATGGTGCTGTCCTAAGGTGCCCTCCCTGAGGCGCACACGTGAGGGAATCACGCTAGAGGGATTGCAATATGTTCATGATTCGCTTATAGTGGGTGGCTAGAGTGACAGAAGCTTACACCCGAGTAAGGGGATTGTTTGCGTATGGGAGTAAAGAGGACTTGATGTTTAATGCTATGGTTGGGTTTACCTTAATGATTTCTAGTAGTTGTGGATGCTTGATAGAGGTCCAATCATAAGTGCATATGATCCAAGTATGGAAAGTGTGTTAGCATATGCCTCTCCCTCATTGCATATGACAAGTATCTATCATGTTATATTCAATTGCCTATGGACAATCTTTCTCTTGCGTTACACAAAAAGGCTTTCTACTAAACAACTTACTTATTAATCTTTATCTAAACAGCCCCTAACTATTATTTACTTGTTCTTTATTATCTTGCAAAACTATCTATTACACCTACTAAGTACTTCTAGTTTCTTTCCCGCAAAGTAGTTTTCATACTTGTTCTAGGTAAAGTAAGCGTTAGCGTGCGTAGAGTTGTATCGGTGGTCGATAGAACTTGAGAGAATAGTAATTCTACCTGATGGTACGTTTATCATCAGTGCCACCCTTAATGACAAATAGGAAAGCGCGCTCGTTGCCTTCCTACGGGCTAATGTCAATGTGTTTGCTTGGCAACCATCCGACATCCCCGGTGTTCCCAGGGAGGTAATTGAGCACCACGTTGTTGTCTGCCCTCATGCCAGTCCCGTCAAGCAGAAAGTTAGAAAGCAAGCCTTGGAGCGGCAGCAGTTCATCGCCGAGGAAATCAAGAAGCTCGAAGCAGCTGGTTTGGTCAGAGGAGTGTTGCATCCGACATGGTTAGCCAACCCGGTAGTGGTGCGCAAGGCGAATGGGAAATGGAGGCTTTGCATTGATTTCACTGACTTGAACAAAGCATGCCCAAAGGACCCTTTTCCCTTGCTGCGCATCGATCAGATTGTTGATTCCACTTCCGGGTGTGACTTGCTTTCCTTCTTGGACGCATACTCCGGATACCACCAGATATTCATGGCCAAGGAAGATCAGGAAAAGACCGCGTTCATAACTCCATGTGGCACATACTGCTTTGTACATATGCCCTTCGGGTTAAAGAGCGTTGGTTCTACCTTTTCAAGGGTCGTGCAGATTGGATTTGAACCTCAGTTGCACAGAAACGTGGAAGCCTACATGGATGACATAGTAATCAAAACCAAAGATGAAGCAGCCCTCATACAAGACTTGGAAGAAACTTTTATGAACTTGCACAAGATCAATTTGAAGCTCAACCCTGAGAAGTGTGTGTTTGGTGTCCCATCCGGCAAGCTGCTTGGGTTCTTCGTATCTCAGCGGGGAATAGAAGCCAATCTCGACAAGATCAAAGCAATCGACCAGATACAAGCACCCAAGTCCGTCAAGGACGTAAGACGCTTGGCCGGATGCATTGCCGTGTTGAGTAGGTTCATCTCCAAATCCGCTGAGCGCGCCCTGTCATTTTTCAAGATTCTGAAAAAGGCCGGCCCGATGAAGTGGACCCCGGAAGCAGAAGCAGCGCTGCAAGATCTGAAAGCTTACCTTTCCTTCGCTCCCACCTTGGTCGCGCCTAAACCGCAAGAACCGTTGCTGCTATACTTGGTGGCAACGAATCAAGTGGTTAGCGCAGCGCTGGTGGCGTAGCGAGAAGTGGATGAAGATGCAGCCGCTGCGACTGATTTCACCGTGGGTGGAACCGAAGCACCCGCGGCAGGACCTGATACAAAGCAAGGGGAACCTAAGCAAGCAAACGGAGGCAGTTTCAAGGAAGTGGCGAAGAAGAAAGTGGTGCAGCGACCAGTGTACTTTGTCAGCTCCTTGTTACAAGGAGCTAGGTCAACGTACTCTGGGTGCAAAAGCTGATCTTCGGCCTGCTCATGTCCTCGAGGAAACTGCGCCACTACTTCCAAGGTCACGAGATCACAGTTGTCACCCGCTTTCCGCTGCAGCATATATTGAGGAACCCCGAAGCCACTGGCAGGATAGTTGAGTGGGCGCTAGAGCTGTCAAGTTTTGGTTTGAAGTATGAGAGCACTTCCACAATTCAGAGCAGGGCGTTGGCGGAATTCATTGCGGAATGGACGCCCACGCCAGACGAAGAAGTTCCAGAGACAATTCTCCCCGGCAAAGAAGCGCCTAAGGAATGGATCATGTATTTTGACGGTGCTTTCTCGCTTCAGGGCGCCGGAGCAGGTGTGCTCCTCATCGCCCCCACTGGAGAGCATCTCAAATATGTGGTCCAAATGCACTTTCCCCGGTAGGAAGCCACCAACAACACCGCCGAATACGAGGGGCTCCTTGCCGGACTCAGAATCGCGGTGGAGTTGGGAATCAAGAAACTGATCATCCGAGCAGATTCTCAACTCGTGGTGAGACAAGTCAACAAAGATTATCAGAGTCCGTTGATGGAAGCATACGTGGAAGAGGTGAGGAAGCTGGAGGAGCACTTTGATGGATTGCAAGAAGAGCATGTACCACGTGCAGAAAACAATGTCGGTTGATCATCTGTCAAAGTGCGCCACGCAAAAGCTTCCTGTGGAACTGGGAACCTTTGTCCTCCACCTCACTCAGCCATCAGTATCCCCGTCAGCGATGACCAGGAAAAGAAGAAAGATGAACTCTGGCAAGCATTTCCTGGCAGAGCTTCCTGAAGCCGCTGGTAGAGAGGCTGCCGGAGACGGTCTCGTTTCGGTTGGTGAGCAACTCCCTCCCGCAGAACCCCAGGTTCTCGCAGTCGAGGTAAGCGCTCCCACGAACGAGGAGATGCCTTTAGTCCTCGTTGTCGAGCCACAGGCTCCAGCTTGGGCACGGCACATAGTCAACTTCCATCAAACAGGAGAACTTCCTGAAGAACAAGAAGAAGCCGAAAAAGTAGCCCGTCAGTCAATTATGTACCAGTTTGTCGATGACACTCTGTACAGAAAAAGACCAAACGGTGTGAAATTAAGGTGCATTTGCCGGGAAGATGGACTGAAGTTGTTGGCAGAGATTCACGGAGGCATGTGTGGGTCTCACTTTGGATCAAGGGCCCTTGCCGGAAAAACCTTCCGGCAGGGTTTCTATTGGCCCACTGCCCTCCAGGATGCAATTGAGCTGGTCACCAAGTGTGAAGCCTGCCAGTTCCATTCCAAGAACATCCATCAACCAGCGCAAGCTCTCGAGACGATCCCTTTATCCTGGCCATTCTCGGTCTGGGGGCTCGATATTTTGGGCCCCTTTCCCCGCGCTGTCGGGGGCTTTGAATTCTTGTTCATAGCAATCGACAAGTTTACGAAGTGGCCAGAGGTGGAACCAGTGAGGAAGGTGACCGTGCAGTCAGCTGTCAAGTTCCTGAAAGGACTAGTGTGCCGTTTTAGAGTGCCCAACAGGGTGATCACCGATAATGGCACCCAGTTCACGAGCCGCACCTTTATTCAATACATCCAAAGCCTTGGAAGCAAGGTCTCCTTCGCCTCTGTTGCCCACCCGAGAAGCAACGGGCAAGTCGAGAGGATGAATGCCGAAGTGTTGCGCGGGCTCAAGACAAGAACTTTCGATAGACTGCGAAGAAGCGCCAAGCGCTGGATAGATGAGCTGCCGGTGGTTCTTTGGTCCCTCAGAACGACACCGAATCGAGCTACCGGCCAGACGCCCTTCTCCCTAGTGTATGGGGCGGAAGCAGTTCTCCCCACGGAACTCATATACGGGTCACCTCATGTACTTGCCTACGATGAAGTAGAGCAAAAGTAGCTACGGCATGACGATGCCATGCTCCTCGAGGAAGATCATCTCTGGGCTGCTGTGTGTGATGCACGCTACCAGCAAGCCCTGCGCCGCTATAATAGCCGCAGGGTCCACGTCGGGAGCCTTGAGGAAGGCGACCTTGTCCTTAGGCGCATTCAGTCGGCCAAGGGTACCAACAAGTTGACGCCGAAGTGGGAAGGCCCTTACCGGGTAGCACGAGTCACCAGACCAGGCGCAGTCCGTCTGGAGACCGAAGATGGCATCAAAGTGCTTAACTCATGGAATATTGAGCATCTTCGTAAGTTCTACCCGTAAGGCGCGGTTGCCGGGCTCAGTCCCCGGCAACCACCTTTTGTACAAGTCTTGCCGCAGTGCATGTAACCCTTTGTACAAAGCCAGGCACAGACCCTGTGCATGCAATAATAAAGCTAGGCATTGCATCATACCATCGAACTGCATGTTTACTATGCATCTTTTATGTTGCAACGTTATCGCTTTTAAGTTTTAGAAATTTGCTAGACTACCTGATGAGCCTGTGATCCTTGTTACCGCTCTCTCTCTCCAGAGGGCAGAGGCCTCTTGCCCTACATGTTTGACCATCAGGAAAACAAGGAAGAAGGGCAAAGAAACAAGGATGGCGGCCCATCGTACTCCAGAAAGGGATACTGCCTGAAAAGATAAGTCTAATCACATATCCCAAGCTCGGTGCCATTTGCTCCCTTAAGGAAACCCTTGCTATCCTTTTTGACTGTGTACCATGGAGTCCTTCACGCAATGGAAACCCTTGTCGGGATGAGCCGTCCCCCAGCTCCTGTCACTTATCAGCTTTGGGGGGGCACAACGATACCGACAAGGAGCCTTGCCAGGAAATGATACCAGCGTGCTGCCGGGGGCTCGCTCCCCCTTTGGCGCTCGCGGTTAGTACTGACCTGGCAGATAGTTCCGTGCGGCAAGGACAAACATGCTGATACAGTACAAACAAGGGAAGGAAAAGATAGTACTTAAGGAAGAGAAATAGCATTCTTTCATTCATTTTCGGTACAAAATGGATAAATATTACATTATGATTAGCTAAAAGTTGGCAAGCCCCTACATCTTTTGATTTATAAAAAGATAAGTGCCCCGTAATGCCTTTCTTGTCCCTCTCCTCCTAGGGATTAGGTGGAGAAACAGAGGGCAAAAGGAGCGCCTGGCTGGGATTCGGCGCCTCCCCGCCAGGGCCAGCGGGACGCGTCCCCTGAAGGATCAGAAGGACCCTACCCCCCAGGCAGGGCGAACGAAGCCGGCAGGGCGGACAAAGCCGACAAGGAGGAAGAAGGCGGAGTGCAGGTGCAGATTGTGGTGCTGCCGAAGCACAGCTGGTGATGATGGTGCTGCCGGCGATCATGACGCATCGGAGCTGTCGTCCCCGCTCTTGAAGCGTCGTGGGTTGACGCTGCCGTCATCTTCCTCATCGCCACTGTTCAAGAGGACATATCCGCCGTCATCTGAGCCCTCGACGCGGCAGCCGAGGCAAACGCCGAGCCTCCCGAAGAGCCTCACAGAGAGCATGGTCATCCCCGACGACCCGAGGCAGGGAAGACCTCATGCCCTTAAGGAGTACACGCAGGAAAAAGGCTCCCCCCATGTGCGGAATACATAGTTCCTTGAGTGAGGAACTCTGCCACGACCCATGGTGGACTGCTACTGTGACCACCCGCGCGCAACCGACGGCCGTACAGACGATCATTTTCCGTTGCCTTGAAGAAGGACCGCAGTCGACCATTGCACTGCGTTTCCGATATGGACTCCAGCGCGGTGTCGTCCGCACGGTGTTCTACCAAGACTGAAGTGGCGGGCGACGCAGCGGCAGGTGCGCCACCGCAGCTGCCCCTGGCGCGGCCGCCGCGCCTCCCGCTTCCCCGACCAAGGCCCCTCCCGCCGGCTCTCAGTCCAAAACCATCGACCCAAGCCGGGGGCTGGGCATGGACACAAAAGGGAGACCCAGCGGTAGCAGGCGCGCTTGCCCAACCCTTCCCCCTTATCATCAGGAGGGAAGGGACGGTCCGACGACGGAGAAGAAGGGTCAAGCTATGTGAACTTGAGATCGAGGAGGAGAAGGGAATGGATGAGCATCGCCCGCTGTGACCCTCCAATTTATAGGGAGGGGCACGGGGGCTGGCTCTCCTCCGCTCCAAGGCGGCCGCCCATCTCCACCAATCCCACTACCCACGATCACGGGCGAACAGGTAACCGCCCCATTGCTCCAATCCCTTGCGCTGCAGTTTCTGCCACTCCCACGCCTGTGAGCCATGCGCATCCACCGCAAACTCCCCGCAATGCATGCGGCGCGCGTGGAGGAAACGGCCTGAGGTAGCGAGTAAGTGCTGGCTTAAAAAGTCGGCAGTTACTCCCTCATATTGCACGCATGTGCATAAATTTTGGGCCTGACCCAACGGCACTGGGCAAGCGCGTTTGGGCCAGACCGGGGGCTCCTGTCGGTGCACTAGGACTGGAGTACCCAGTGACCCTGACTTATGCACAGGCAGTAGTAGCAGAACCCCGTCAAAACTAGTCCAAGCCAGAGAAGCCGCTCTACGTGAGATCAAGGAGCGCATCAAGAAGACGGAGCCAACATTCAAGACCAGAAGACTCCGGCTGGAGCAGCCTACGCTGGCCAAGCAATGCCGGCAAGGTCAATGCAACGGCCCAGAACAACCCCGAGCCATGCCAGTCGCGTCCCCGGTGCCTGCCGGGGACTGATGCGCACACGTCTTCAGGAAGACCCGGCAAGCCATCCCCCGGTAGGCGCGAGCCGATCGGCCACCGCTCCACTGCATCGCAACGCCAGTCAGTTGTCGATGCGGTGTCGAGCCTTCAGGTGGCTAAGTGGCTCTCGCTAAGTACGTGGCAACGTACTGGGAGGAAGATTATGCCCGTTTGACACCCGTCCAGAGGCGTGTCAAGATATTGAGCAAGAGTTAGCTAATGCGGTGGTAGAACCCTGACGGGGATGCATCCCCGCACACCACCTAGGCTAGCATTTATGGCATTTTGTCCTAAGTGCCAGAGTTAGGTATGATAGCACTGTTAGCTATCTAATCATTAGATAATGTCTGTTTTGCCACTGTGGTTGCCCCTTGAGCTATAAAAGGAGGCCCAAGGCAACCTAGCAAAATATTCGGACCTTTGGACACTTGTACTCGCGTAGCCGCTCTCCCGAAGGCACCCTTGCCGGGTTTGAGCGATGTGTGTGCTTCGTGTTCCCCCGATCAATCCACCAAAGCAGGAGTAGAGTTTTACGGTTCTTAGCGGCCCGAACCTGGGTAAAACACCAGCGTCTCATCGTCGTGTTGTCTCATTACCTCTGCTCTTTGTGCAACGTGACCTCACCCCCGCCGAACCACAAAGGGGCCCGTGGCCCCATAGGTGATCGTGTGCATCGTGCCCCGACAATACACACAAAAGATTACATATTGGGTAGCATGTCACATCGAAAATTCTATTTTTATCATATACCTACTCGAGGACGAACATGAATTAAGCTTGGGGATGCTTGATACGTCTCCAACGTATCTATAATTTTTTATTGTTCCATGCTATTATATTATCATTCTAGGATACTTTTTGAGTAATTATTTACCAATTTATATTATTTTTGAGTACTAACCTATTGACCCACTGCCTAGTGCCAGTTCCTATTTTCTCTGTGTCTTTTTGTTTCGCAGAAATTCCATCACTACTGGAATCAGAGAATTTGCCATCAGTCCATTCTTTGCCGTCAGCTTCCACAAAACAAAGGGCAAAGAAGGGACTCATGGCAAAGATATTATTTGCCATCAGTACATTCTTTGCCGTCTGCTCGCAGACGGCAAAGAGCCCAGTTGGGCCCCACTGGATCATGGAGCTGGGTAGGTCAAATTGACGGACTGGATGCCGTCCGCTAGCTCTTTGCCATCCGCATTTATACTCTTTGCCGTCTGCTAGCAGACGGCAATGAAGATGCCTATCTAATGGCCGTGCCCCCCCACCCCCCTCTCTCTCCCCCCTCCCCCCTCTCTCCCCAACGACCCACACAGCCCCCGACGACCCACACCGCCCCCGCCGCGCCCGTCCCTGCCGCCGCCCGAGCAGTCCCGCGCCGGACCTCCTCCCTGCGGCCACCCCTTCCCGGGACAGCCCTCCTCCCCGCGGCCATGCCTCCCCACGCCGGCCCTCCTCCACCACTGCGGCATCCTCCCCGGGCCATCCCCGCCCCGCCCCGTGCCGGCCTTCCTCCCTGCGCCAGTCCTCCTTCACCGGCCCTGCTCCACCACCGCGGCGTCCTCCTCGATCCAAGGTGAGCCCTCCTTTAAATTTGTATTACTAGCTTTTTTACTCAAAACAAATGTATTAGCTTAAATTTGCATATAAGTTCGCTACTAAGATCAGGAAAATAGTAATTTTGTTGGAAGATAAAATTGCTAATTATCTTTCGATGTGTATTATCATCATGCAGTGTCGGCATCTCCCAGTTTACTTCAAGATCTCAAAGCAACATGCTTAAAATGAATTCATGTTTATAATATTTGGTGTCGTTTTTCTGTTCATAGTTGCCAGACTACAAGTCTTATAATTAGCATCTTGTGTTAGACAACTAGAAGAACAAAATTTGGATAATATTTTTGACACGTACAAGATAAAAACTGAGAGAGATTAGTAGAAGTAGACAGTAATATATAGTGCTAACCTTGGCTAGTAGCCTCGTTTGTTGGCTGGAGAACAAGTGCGGCATAGAGGGGAATGTCACCATGGAGAGATAATGTCACCATGGAAGATCCACTGCACAAATGTAACTTAATCAACTTTCTGAATTACACAATGGTATTGATCACCTCAGAAGTGTTCTTTCTGTATCTCTTTGTGCCATTTTAGTGCTACCAACACTATTTAATCAGTTTCTTTATGCTCAAGTACCACTATTGATTGACAATTTTTTTTGTATAGTTGATTACAATATTATTGAACTGAGTAGGTAAATACAGAAAAATGGTGCTTATGTTGGTCGTGCTGGTGCTTTTCATGTGCAGGGATCTTCTCATCACCTCCAGGAGCACCGTCGGTCCCATTGCCGTTGTCGTCGTCGTTCGACTATCGCCTCTACGGTCTAGTGGTGAGCTCGACTGTCATCTCCTCCCGCTCCCGTATTTGCTTTGTTCCAGTCATCGTGACGATGCCACTAGATTTTGCTTTCATGTCAAGTCTCGTAACCTAGGTGTCTCCCGTTCGAAAGGGCGGCATCTATAAATATGCATGTCTTTGCATATTTATAACCGCCATCCTTTCGAATTATCCACGTTATCCATGGACAGCCCGAGTATGTGTAGATTGGGTTCATTTTCCCATGCTCTGCTCTGGATCCGATGCAGAATTTCGTTAGTGCCTCCCTGTTGTTCTCCGGGTACACATCCTCTCTGTTTAATGCCGAGACGTGTATCAGGAGAACAACGGGGAGGTGCTGCCGAAATTTTGCGTTGGATCCGGAGCAGAGCATGGGAAAATGAACCCAATCTACACATACTCGAGTGGGATTAGGACCTATCTTTACCTATTAGCGTGTAGGTTGCATGGACGTAATAAAATTGACAAACTTGATTAACTGATGAATATATATGATAAATTATATATATATATTTCTTGTGTGTTTAGTAGCTAGGCAAGATGAGTGATCGTGCGTGGATGTACACCAGTCACACTAGTCAGAAAGCCGCATTTGCAAATGGATAGAGAAAAACCTGGTGCCCCTGTATTAGGTGCGACAAATTTTCACAGAGGACATAGGGTGAAATGGGTAAACACCTGGAGAAGTGGGGTTTTACGCCTGATTATACGGTGTGGACATTTCATGGTGAGTCTGCCCAACGTACCAGAGCTGAGGTGGTTCGTCGTCGCACCGACGAGCATGGTACCGGGATCA
The DNA here is from genome assembly GCA_039707655.1 of Elymus sibiricus. NCBI lineage: Eukaryota > Viridiplantae > Streptophyta > Magnoliopsida > Poales > Poaceae > Elymus > Elymus sibiricus. Next base: position 280,558,239 of record CM077667.1, read on the forward strand.
AAGACAAGGTGCAAGACTTTGATGATGCTCGGGATTCGGACAATGAGATGGAGGAATCTGCAAAGGCCTTCAATGAAATGTTGGAGTCTACAAAACGTCCTCTCCATGAGCACACTGATCTTTGTCAGTTGGATGCCATCGCACAAGTAATGGCTCTGAAAGCTCAATTCAACTTGGGCAGAGAATGCTACGACGCGATGATGACACTATTTGGACGCTTTCTACCCAAAGGCCATGTCATGCCTGCAAACCTGTACCGGTCGGACAAAATACTACGTGTACTTAAGATGCCCTATGAGAAGATAGATGCCTGTGAGAACGGATGTGGCTTATTTAGGCTTGAGTATGCGGGCTTGAACTATTGTCCCATTTGCAAGTTTTCCAGGTATGTTGTGGTAGACAAAGGTATGGGTGAGAAGAGGTAGACCAGAATACCAGTTAATGTTCTTCGGTACACGCCAATCATACCAAGACTTCAACGTCTTTTCATGGTCGAAGAGACGGCCAGACAGATGACATGGCACAAATTGGGCAAAGAACCGAACTAGATGCAGATGGGAATCAGCTGTTGGTACACACATCGGATGCTATTGCGTGGAAGCACTTCGATGCATTACATGAGGATAAAGCGGTAGATCCAAGGCATCCTCGAGTCTGCATCGCCACAGATGGGTTCAATCCGTTTGGTATGGTGGCAACCCAATACAGTTGTTGGCCTGTATTTGTCATTCCACTCAATCTCCCCCCCCCCCCCCCCGGGACAGATTATGCAAAGAAAGAACATTTTCCTGATGTTGATAATTCCAGGGCCCAACTATTCGGGGAAGAATATGAATGTGTACATGCATCCGCTTAAGGATGAATTGCAAGAAGCATGGGATAATGGGTTCACGACATACAAGTCCGCTAGAAAAGAAAACTTCAAAATGCATGTCTGGTACATGTACTCGATGCATGACTTGCCGGCGTATGCGCTATTCACTGGCTGGGATGACCTGTCAATGCTTGACCGATTGTAGAAAGGCCTTCCACATGTTGATGCCGCTGAACCCGATGAGCACGTCATTCATGACGACACGCGTGATAGTGATGATGATGATGCATTTATTGATCCCGGAGCATATATAGATGATCCAGACTATTATTAGTTTGTATGCATCCCAACTTTAATTATGTACATATTATTATTCATGTAGGGTATTCACTTTTTTATGTTGTACTAATTTCGTTTACTCTTTGTCATGGCAGGTGTTGAAAGATGGTGGGCGCAGGTCCATAGCAGGCGGCGGCCCGCGGGAGGGCTACTTCCATTCCACCCCAATCTCTCCGGAGAGCGTTGATAGAAAATATGGGGACACCGGCGGGCGCTTCTTCGTCGGCGACGTTGCCCACCGGGAGAGGAGGTCGGGGAGGGAAGAAGAGAGGTACAGTACGTGGCCGCGGGAGAGGTAGGCGGACTGATACGCCTTCCTCGCCGCCTACCCTAGCTCATTCACCCAAGCACAAGACTGCTAGGGTGGACCCATCTGAGGTGGAGGCTATGGGGACTCCGGACCACGAGCCTCAGGTCGACGAGCCTTCGGCCCATGAGACTCCGGTCCCAGATGCTTCGGCCCACGAGACTCCGGATGGGGCTACGTCACAGGAGACTTCCGGATGGGGTACCTGGCCGGATCCGTCTCAGGGGCTGAGTGGCCATGCTGATGGTGGCGGGGATCAGTTTACTGATAGTGAGGGTGAGATGGTTGAGGGGGTCACCGTGTACCAGCGTGGTGGTACATGGCTCCCGCCCTTGCCGGCGACCCGCGAGCAGAGGCCGGTGATTAGGCCTGATGGGGAGAAGTAAGTGCATTTACTCTTTTTGTACCTTTTGCCTTCTCATTTCTTCAAATATCTAATGCGTTGGCCTTGTCATACTGCAGGGGTTGGCATCACGCCAGTGGAGTCTGCAGACCCAACACCGTCCTTGGTGTGCTTTGCAGGGAAAATTTTCCAGGGTTTTTCACGTTGCCCGGTGAGGGTCAGCTTCCATAGCTAGGATTGAGCTAGGAGCACTACAAGGCTGCCGAGGCCCGCCGGAGGAGATGATCGACGGTGTCTTGTGCCACACGAGGGCCGAGATGGTGATCAACCGCTTTTGGGTAATTTCTCCTTTACACAATCGAAAATTAACAATAGCTAGTTATTGTACGAATCAGTGTTGTCTCGTTTGATTGTAGACCTTCTACAGGTGTCAGGAGGGATACGAGGAGGCCGCGGCAAAGGTTATCGATACCGAGTGCAAGCGCCTATTACAGAACTTACGGCACGAGACTCGGCCGTAGACTGTTCGAGACTACTACGCCACGCGTGGTATTAAGAAGGACAAGTCGTTGTGCCGCGGAAAGTTTCTGATGAAGCATCAGTATATGAAGGTTATTACCTATTTTTAAGGCCTTGTACTTAGTTTCCTTGATTTGATTCGTAGGCATAGCGCTCAAATTTCTCTTTACTAACTTAGGTGCCCCCGAGATGGTGTGCAGATAAGATGGATTGTTGAGAGGCGTTGGTGGATGAGTGGTGCACAGACCATTGGCGAGCCGTCCACGACAATGCGAAGGAACGGCGTGCCCAAATGGTTGGTGTGCCACACCATCAAGGCAGTGCCAAGTTATTTCAGTTCGGGCGGAACTGGGTATGTGGTTTGCTTCATGATTCATGCAATTCATTCTTCATGCTAGCTTGAGCCCTTTACTAATACTTTGTTCCTCTCTTTTAGGCGCGACACAATAACACGGAGGTGCTATAGGTCTAAGACCTCTATGCCATGGCCCATACTGCCTCGTACAAGAAGGCCAAGGCATTCTCTGAGTCTGACCTGGACCATCCAGAAATGTTCACCAACATCTCCTCCCACCACAAGCTCGTGAGGTATAATGAGGAGGGGAAGGCGAGGAAATGGGAGGACTTTAACCCGAGCCAGCATCCTTTTGATCCAGAGCTGGTGATGATATCTGGTGGCGGGAGGCCCCATGGCTCAATAGCCATTGGAGATGGACTGATACTTGTCCTCTCACCCTCCCGGAGATCTAGGCGCGCCAAACGAGCTCCTGTCCTGAGATAAGGACTCATCCACAACCAGTCGATCTCGCCATCGAGGTTAGTTATAAGGACTCAGATATCTTTCCTCCATTACATTGTGTGTGCGGCCATCGATGATTACAATGCTAACTAGTTGTGGTGTTGCAGGCTGCTCTTCAGAAAGAGAGAGCGACAACCCAGGCGCTTCTGGAGGAGAGGGACCGGGTGGCGGCGGAGAAGGAACTGGCCACGGAGGAGAAGACGGCTAGGTTGTTGGAGGAGGAGAGGGCACAGAATGATGCGGCTCACCGGGCCATGTACGAGCTCCTCGTGGTAAGTTCCTTCTGCATATTAGCCAAATAATGCACGTAAATGTTCGTTTCATTACTAACTAATATGACTAACTCATCAAAACCAAATGTGCAGTCTGTGTGCGAGAAGACCGGTCAGACCCCTCCCCCGATGCTAGTCATTACTGCGGCGGGAACGGTGAGTTTCATTTGAATGGTCATTAGTTACTAGTCAGAACATTTGAGTGTCATCATGCTAACGAGACATTGCACATGATCTTTGGTGCAGGATAACTCCTGAGCCGTATCGCACAACCCCTCTCCAGGGCATCCTTCTCCAGGTGAAACCGGCCCAAGCAACCCCGGTGCTTCACCTGTGTGATGACGACGACGGTAAGTTTTCTCTAGTGTTTTGCTTAACAAATGCATACTTAGCTTCGTACATGCTAATTAGCCCAAATATGCCACAGACTTAGCTTATTTTCCCCAAAAAAGACATACTTAGCTAATTATCCTCCAAAATGACATAATTAGCTTATTTGGTTCATTTATGACATAATTAGCTTAGTTAGGTCAAAAATGGCATAATAACCATGGTTAGCTCATAAATGTCATATACTTAGCTTATTTTCCTCCAAAATGACATAATAGGCTAAGTTAGCTCAATAATGACCTATACTTACCTAAGTTAGCTCAATAATGACATATACTTACCCTATTTTCTTCCAAAAGGACATAACAAGCTTAGTTACCTCTAAAATGGCATAATTACCTAAGTTAGCTCTCAAATGACACAAATAAGGAATAAGAAGAAGAAAAACAAGGAAGAGGAGAAAAGGAAAGAATAGAAGAAGAAAGAGAAGAAAAAGAAAGAAGAAAAGAAGAAGAAGAAGGAAAAGGATAAAAAGATAGAAGAGAGAAGAAGAAGAAAATATATTCTTATTCTTCCTTTTTCTCTTCTTTCTTTTACTCCATCTTCTACTCCTTCTTATTCTTAATCTTATTCTTCTTCTTCTTCTTCTTCTTTCTTTCTTCTTATTATCTTTATTCTTCTTCTTCTTCTTCTTCTTCTTCTTCTTCTTCTAACTTTCTTAATTACTCCCATTTTTGCTGATTTGATTCACTTCATGGAAGCTGGCATTGATGGACTGCTAGTGTTTAGTTTTTGTTTTCATTTGTATTGATGAACAATGTGAAACTATGTATGTATATATGGATGAACAGTGTGAAACTATGCATGTATTGGTTCTTTTAATAGCCTATGTGTTCTTTTGTTCAATATTTCATGATGATGTTGGATACATGGCCTATGCTTCTTTCTGAAACTATATATATCATATATGTGCTATGAATATGCAGGTAAATAAGAGAAAACAGACTAAAAAGTGGCTATACGAGCACTTTGCCGTCTGCCAGCGGACGGCAAAACCCTTTGCCATCAGTAGGCAGACGACAAAGGCGACACATGGCAGCAACCTGTGCAACCTGGGAGCACCAGGTCTGACCCATTTGGTCACTTTGCTGTCTGTTGTGGCAACGGGCGGACAACAAAGATAGGCCGAGAGGACGGCAAAGATGGAGCAGGAGTGACGTGCAGCCACAAGACTGTTGACGTCATCGAGAAGACGGCAAAGGTAGGTCCGCGTTTGCCGTCAGCCAGCGGACGGCAAAGTCTTCCGTTAGCCACCTAACGGGGCTAACAGTTGTACGTTGTCGTCCAGGAGCTTTCCCGTCCGCCTTCCTAACAAAGTGGACGGCAAAGGCCTTTGTCGTCCGCCGTGGTTTTGCAGACGGCAAAGAAGCTCATTACCGTTACTTTCAGCACCGAAAGTTGGCCCGTCAGCTAGCTGATGGCAAAGATGTTTGCCGTCCGTGGAATGGTCCTTCGCCGTCTGCTATGGCAAAGAAGCTGCTTCCTGTAGTGCATATCAAACGAAGTCCAAATGCGATAAAAAATTACGGAGATTTTTTTTGGAATATATGTGAATTTTGTGAGTCCGATCAATGCAAGACGATGCCGAGGGCCCCACAAGCCAACATGGCGCGTCCTGGGGGTGGGGCCACGCTCTGATGGCTTGTGGCCAGCCCTTAAGTCGGTTGAGGCTCTCCTTCCGCCACAAGAAAGATATTTTTGTGATAAAAATCCCCTCAAAATTTTAGCCCGGTCGGAGTTACGGATCTCCGTATATTTAAGAAACGGTGAAGGGGTCAGAAACCAGTCGCGAAAACAGGAGAGAAACAGAGAGAGACCCAAGCTCGGAGGGGCTGCTGCCCTCCGGGAGCCATCACGGCCATGGACCAGAGGGGAAGCTCTCCTCCCATATATGGAGGAGGACAAGGAAGAAGAAGGAGGGGGCTCTCTCCCCCTCTCTCCCGGTGGCGCCGGAGCGCCGCCGGGGCATCCATCGTGACAGCGATCTACACCAACAACTTCGCCGCCGTCACCACCAACTCTATCCCCCTCTATGCAGTTGTGTAAAACCTCTCTTCCCCGCTGTAATCTCTACTTGAACATGGTGATTAATTCTATATATTATTATCCAATAATGTGTGGCTATCCTATGATGTTTAGTAGATTTCTTTTGTCCTACGGGTAAATTTTGGTATGATTTTATTGATATGAGTTGTATGTTGATATGGTGCTCTCCTAAGGTGCCCTCCATGAGGCGCACACGTGAGGGAATCACGCTGGAGGGTTTGCAATATGTTCATGATTCACTTATAGTGGGTGGCTAGAGTGACAGAAGCTTACACCCGAGTAAGGGGATTGTTTGCGTATGGGAGTAAAGAGGACTTGATGTTTAATGCTATGGTTGGGTTTACCTTAATGATTTCTAGTAGTTGCGGATGCTTGATAGAGGTCCAATCATAAGTGCATATGATCCAAGTATGGAAAGTGTGTTAGCATATGCCTCTCCCTCATTGCATATGACAAGTATCTATCATGTTATATGCAATTGCCTATGGACAATCTTTCTCTTGCGTTACACAAAAAGGCTTTCTACTAAACAACTTACTTATTAATCTTTATCTAAACAGCCCCTAACTATTATTTACTTGTTCTTTATGATGTTATTGATATGAGTTGTATGTTAATATGGTGCTGTCCTAAGGTGCCCTCCCTGAGGCGCACACGTGAGGGAATCACGCTGGAGGGATTGCAATATGTTCATGATTCGCTTATAGTGGGTGGCTAGAGTGACAGAAGTTTACACCGGAGTAAGGGGATTGTTTGCGTATGGGAGTAAATAGGACATGATGTTCCATGCTATGGTTGGGTGATGACCCACAAGTATAGGGGGTCAATCGTAGTCCTTTCGATAACTAAGAGTGTCGAATCCAACGAGGACCAGAAGGAAATGACAAGTGATTTTCAACAAGGTAATTTCTGCAAGCACTGAAATTGTAAGTAACAGATAGTTTGATAGCAAGATAATTCATAACGAGCAAGTAACGGTAACGGTAAATGAATTGCAGCAAGGTAGCCCAATCCTTTTGTGGCAAAGGAGAGGCCAGAACAGTCTCTTATAATAACCAAAGTGTTCTTGAGGGTACACGGGAATTTCATCTAGTCAGTTTTATCATGTTGGTTTGATTTGCGTTCTCTACGTTGATAATTTGATATGTGGGTGAACCGGTGATTGGGTGTTGTTCTTACTTGAACAAACCTCCCACTTATGATTAACCCCCTCGCGAGCATCCGCAACTACGAGAAAAGTATTAAGATAAAATCTAACCATAGCATTAAACGTTTGGATCCAAATCAGCCCCTTACGAAGTAGCGCATAAACTAGGGTTTAAGCTTCTGTCACTCTAGCAACCCATCATCTAATAACTACTCCACAATGCATTCCCTTAGGCCCAAAGATGGTGAAGTGTCATGTAGTCGACATTCACATGACACCACTAAGGGAATCACAACATACATATCATCAAAATATCGAAAACATATCAAATTCACATGATTACTCGCAACATGACTTCTCCCGTGACCTAAAGAACAAAGGTAACTACTCACAAATAATATTCATGCTCAAGATCATAGGGGTATTGAATAGCATAATGGATATGAACATATAATCTTCCACCAAATAAACCATATAGTAGTCAACTACAAGATGTAATCAACACTACTAGTCACCCACAGGTACCAATCTGAGGTTCCAGTACAAATATTGAACACAAGAGATGAACTAGGGTTTGAGAGGAGATGGTGCTGTTGAAGATGTTGATGAAGATTGGCCTACCAAAGATGAGAGGGTTGTTGGTGATGACGATGGCTTCGATTTCCCTCTCCGGGAGGGAAGTTCCCCCGGCGGAATCGCTCCGCCGCAGGGCAAAAGTGTTGCAGCCCAAGTTCCGCCTCGAGACGGCGGCGTTCCGTCCCGAAAGTACTTTCCTTATTTTTTCTAGGTCAAAAGACCTTAAGTACCAGAAGATGGGCACCGGAGATGGGCTGGGCTAAGCACAACCCACCAGGGCGCGCCTGGGGGGTCTGGCGCGCCCTGGTGTCTTGTGCTCACCAGGTGGCCCCCCTCCGGTAGTTATTTGCTCCAGTATATTTCATATATTCCAAAATAATTCTCCGTGAAGTTTCATCTTATTTGGAGATGTGCAGAATAAGTATCTCTGATATGCTTTTTCAGGTCCAGAATTCCAGCTGCCGGCATTCTCCCTATTTGTGTAAACCTTGCATATTATGAGAGAAAAGGCATTAGAATTACTCCATAAAGCATTATTATGCATAAAAGCACTATAAATAATAGTAGGAAATCATGATGCAAAATGGACGTATCAACTCCCCCAAGCCTAGACCTCGCTTGTCCTCAAGCGAAAGACGATATCGAAAAACATGTCCACATGGTTTGAGAAAGAGGTGTCGAAAAGAAAATACGGACATAGTAGCATCATGCTTATTATCATAGCAGCAACAAACTTTATCATAGAACTTATTCATATAACTTTTATTATATAACTTCATCATATAACTTCTCATGAACAACTAACAATTCATCACATCATAGAACTATAAAGCAGAAACCTTATTGAAAACCAACAAACCATGTTCTCAGTCAACCTTGCAACTACAATTCATCATATTTTCAGGAAGGGTCTCGTGTCGGAGCCTTTTGGCAAGTCCACATACTCAACTATCATTTAATCTTCTATGATTGCTAACACTCACAGCATACGCATGAGCAAAAAGTTTCCACCGGACAAATAGAAAGATAGGGGCTTATAGTTTCGCCTCCCAACGTATTCACCTCAAGGGTGATGTCAACAATAATAACTCATGCTCACTCATATTCAACTGGATATATGTGCCTAGATCTTTCCACACCACATGATGCTTGCAAAAAGAAAAGGTAAAAAGGAATAGGGAAGAATACTTTGACTCTTACATAAAAGTAAATACATAAAAGTAGAAGATAGGCCCTTCGCAGAGGGAAGCAGAGGTTGTCATGCGCTTTTCGGTTGTATGCCAAATCCCTTAATGCAAAAGAACGTCACGTTATATTTCCCCCCTATGATAGCAACCTTTATTATGCAGTCCGTCGCTTTTATTACTTTGCCATCATAAGTTCGTACAACGCTCAATTTTCTCTTACACTTATTGATCAAACACATTTAGAAGCAATTTTTTATTGCCTCGGTGCACCGATGACAACTTACTTGAAGGATCTTACTCAATCCATAGGTAGGTATGGTGGAGTCTCAAAACATGAGTTTGTGTTTAGGGTTTTTGGATGCACAAGTAGTATCTCTACTTAGTGCAGAATTTTTGGCTAGTAGAGATATTGAGCAAGCACCACATGTTGAAGGATCTATGACAATATAACTTCCATGTGAATATGAACAAACATAAATCATTACCTTGTCTTCCTTGTCCAACGTCAACAATTTTGGCATATAATATTTAATGGGGGCTCACAATCATAAAAGATGTCCAAGATCGTGTATTTGCATGTGAATCTTCTCTTCCCTTATTAATTCTTTCATGAATTGCATCATTGACCAATGCTATGTTTGTCAATCTCCAACAAATTTTACCACTTATACTTTTCCTTATGTGATGTCATTACTTAGCATAAGATTAGCATATGATCCTTTTCATTTATTTTCCTTTTTATTTCGATTGCAACAGAAAAGTAAAGAAGCAAAAGCTCAAACTAAAATTTATTATATAACTCTCACTAGATTACATAGATAGATAGATCACGAAACTAGCACTCGAAAATAGATCATACTAAACTGTTATCCAACTAGATCACGAAAGAGCTAAGGATCTAACTAAAATAGGTAAAGGTAAATAAAAGTGATGGTGATACGATACCGGGGCATCTCCCCCAAGCTTGGCTCAAGCCAAGGGGAGTGCCCATACCCGTGTACTCAAGTCTCCTTTGGTGGTGAAGATGATGAAGGTGGTGGTGATGAAGTGTCACACTTTAGCCTCAATAGGTACTCCAATTTACGGATGACGCTCCGAAGGGTGATGATTCGCTCCTCTAGCAAAATATTTTCACGAGTGAGAAATTTATTCTGAACACGAACCACTTCAAAAGCCCTAAAAACCTCAATTTCAGTTGGGGTGAGATGATTGTAATAAAGTCAAAGGATATCTTCTTCTTCCTCCTCTTCTGTTGGCATGGATTGCCCTCCTTCCTGAGCTTGATCCCTCATAGCTTCCTTGCCCTTGTCTTCATTGTTGGCTTCTTTTGGCTCCTCTCTCCTCAGCTCCATCTTCATCAACCAAGCATCTTCTTCTACGTTATTGGAGGAGGTCGAAGAAATGATACCTGGCTTGATAGATCTGATTGGAAAACATCACGAAACAAGAACAGGGGATTTTTCCGTGATGCGGTGCTCAACACAATCGGGGGTAGATATAAAGATTTTTTTATCTTGGGAAGCAAGAATATGGAAGGAAAACGGAGTCGGGAAGGTTTCCGAGGTGGGCACAACTCACAAGGGCGCGTCAGGCAGGGCAGGCATGCCCTGGTGTATCGTGCTCACCTCGGTTGCTTTCCTGTTTATTTCTTATTTTACTAATTTTTGTAATATTCCAAAACTAATATAAAATATTTTTGCGGATTTTTTGGAGTCCGTTTACTTACAGTATCACGTACCTCCTCTTTTTTCAGGATTCTGGAGTGTTCCGGAAGGTTTCCTTTATGTGTTCCTCCGGTGTCATGGTTTGGATAACATTGCTTTCAACATTAATAGGCGTACCTAATATATAGCGTTTAATTCTTTGTCCATTGACCATCTTCGGGTTAGTACCTTCAACATTATTAATCTTGATAGCTCCAGAATGATAAACCTCTTCAATAGCATACGGTCCTTCCCATTTGGAAAGAAGCTTTCCTGCCAAAATCTAAAACGAGAGTTGTACCAAAGAACATATTCTCCAACTTTGAATTCCCGCTTTCGGATTCTTTTGTCATGCCATCTTTTAACTTTTTCTTTGAATAGTTTGGCATTTTCATAAGCTTGGGTTCTCCATTCATCTAGTGAGCTGATATCAAATAACCTCTTTTCACTGGCAAGTTTGAAATCATAATTGAGTTCTTTAATTGCCAAAAATGCTTTATGTTCTAACTCTAGAGGCAAATGACAACCTTTTCCATATACCATTTTTTATGGAGACATACCCATAGGATTTTTATAAGCGATTCTATAGGCCCAAAGTGCATCATCTAGTTTCTTAGACCAATTCTTTCGAGGCCTATTGAATTTTTTTTATAATATTAATTTTATTTCTCTATTGCTAAGTTCAACTTGACCACTAGATTAGGATGATACGGTGATGCAATTCGATGGTTAACATCATATTTAGCAAGCATCTTATGGAAAGCACCATGAATAAAGTGTGAACCACCATCAGTCATTAAATATCTAGGGACTCCAAACCTCGGGAAGATAACTTCTTTAAGCATTTTAATGGAGGTGTTATGACCAGCACTACTAGTTGGAATAGCTTCTACCCACTTAGTAACATAATCAACAGCAACCAAAATATGAGTATACCCATTAGAGGAAGGAAAAGGTCCCATATAGTCAAAACCCCAAACATCAAATGGTTCAACAACAAGTGAATAATTCATAGGCATTTCCTGACGCTTACCGATATTACTGATTCTTTGACATTCATCACAAGATAATAAGAACTTACGGGCATCCTTGAAGAGAATAGGCCAATAAAAACTAGATTGCAATACCTTGTGAGCAGTTCTATCTCCCGCATGATGTCCTCCATAGGCTTCGGAATGACATTTCCGTAGGATTTGTTCCTGTTCATGCTTAGGTACATGATACGTCTCCAATGTATCTATAATTTTTGATTGTTCCATGCTATTATATTATCTGTTTTGGATGTTTTATATGCATTAATATGCTATTTTATATTATTTTTGGGACTAACCTATTAATCTAGAGCCTAGTGCTAGTTTCTGTTTTTTCCATGTTTTTGAGTATTGCAGATAAGGAATATTAAATGGAGTCCAAATGGAATAAAATCTTCGGAATGATTTTTCTTGGACCAGAAGCAACCCAGCAAACTTGGAGATGAAGGCAGGAGAGCCGCCGTGTGGCGACAAGCCACTAGGGCGCGCCCCAGGGGGGGGGGCTGCTAGCTTGTGGGCCCACGGCAGCCCTCCTAACCCTATTCTTCGGCCTATAAATTACCAAATATTCCCTGGATAGCAGAACAAGCCACGAAAATACTTTTCCGCCACCAGGAGCCTCTGTTCCCGTGAGATCCCATCTTGGGGCCTTTTTCGGTAATCTGCCGGAGGGGGATTCGATCACGGAGGGCATCTACATCAACTCCATTGCCCCTCCGATGATGCGTGAGTAGTCCACCACAGACCTTCGGGTCCATAGCTAGTAGCTAGATGGCTTCTTCTCTCTCTTTGTTCTTCAATACCATGTTCTTCATAATCTTCATGGAGATCTATCCGATGTAATACTCTTTTGCGGTGTGTTTGTCGAGATCCGATGAATTGTGGGTTTATGATCAGATTATCTATGAATATTATTTGAGTCTTTTCTGAATTCTTATATGCATGATTTCATATCTTTGCAAGTCTCTTTGAGTTATTGGTTTGGTTTGGCCAACTAGATTGGTAATTCTTGCAATGGGAGAAGTGCTTAGTTTTGGGTTCAATCTTGCGGTGTCCTCACCCAGTGACATAGTAGGGGTAGCGAGGCACGTATTGTATTGTTGCCATCGAGGATAAAAAGATGGGGTTTTCATCATATTATTTGAGTTTATCCCTCTACATCATGTCATCTTACCTAATGCGTTACTCTGTTCTTCATGAACTTAATACTCTAGATGCAGGCAGGAGTCGGTCGATGTGTGGAGTAATAGTAGTAGATGCAGAATCGTTTCGGTCTACTTGACACGGACGTGATGCCTATATGCATAATCATTGCCTTGGATATCGTCATAACTATGCGCTTTTCTATCAATTGCTCGACAGTAATTTGTTCACCCACCGTATTATTTGCCATCATGAGAGAAGCCTCTAGTGAAACCTATGGCCCCCGGGTCTATTTTCCATCTTATATTTTCAGATCTATTTACTTGTGTTTTTTACTTTTCGCAATCTTTTCCATCTATCTCTATCAGATCTCATCCTTGCAAGTAACCGTGAAGGGATTGATAACCCCTTTATAGCGTTGGGTGCAAGTGTTTGATTCTTTGTGTAGGTCCATCAATTGGTGACTTGCTTGTGTCTCCTACTAGATTGATACCTTGGTTCTCAACAACTGAGGGAAATACTTATCTACTCTGTGCTGCATCACCCTTTCCTCTTCAAGGGAAAACCAACGCAAGCTCAAGAAGTAGCAAGAAGGATTTCTGGCACCGTTGCCGGGGAGATCTACATCAAGCCTACCAAGTACCCATCACAAACTCATCTCTTGCATTTACATTATTTGCCATTTGCCTCTCGTTTTCCTCTCCCCCACTTCTAAAACGCTTTTCGAAAAGATTTGCCTTTTTATTCGCCATTCTTCGTTCGTCTTTTCGTTCGCTTTTTGGTTGCTTGTGTGCTAGATTGCTTGCTTTGTCACGATGACTCAAGAGAATACCAAATTGTGTGACTTTTCCACTACTAATAATAATGATTTTATTAGTAATCCGATTGCTCCCGCCACTAGTGCAGAATCTTATGAAATTAATGCTGCCTTGCTCAATCTTGTTATGAAAGAACAATTTTCTGGCCTTGCTAGTGAAGATGCCGCATCCCATCTAAATACTTTCGTTGAGTTGTGTGATATGCAAAAGAAGAAAGATGTGGATAATGATATTGTTAAATTGAAGCTATTTCCGTTCTCTCTACGAGATCGTGCTAAAACTTGGTTTTCATCCTTGCCTAAAAATAGTATTGATTCATGGAATAAGTGTAAAGATGCTTTTATTTCCAAGTACTTTCCGCCCGCTAAGATCATCTCCCTTAGGAACGATATAATGAATTTTAAGCAACTTGATCATGAGCATGTTGCACAATCTTGGGAGAGGATGAAATTAATGATAGAAATTGCCCCACACATGGTTTGAGTTTATGGATGATTATACAAATTTTTTATGCGGGATTGGATTTTGCATCTAGGAATCTTCTAGATTCCGCCGCGGGTGGTACTTTTATGGAGATCACATTAGGGGAAGCTACTAAACTCCTAGATGATATTATGGCAAATTACTCTCAATGGCATACCGAAAGATCTCCTACTAGTAAAAAGGTGCATGCTATTGAAGACATAAATACTTTGAGTGAAAAGATGGATGAATTGATGAAATTGTTTGTTGTAAGAGTGATCCTATTGATCCTAATGATATGCATTTGTCTTCTTTGATTGGAAATAGTAATGAATCTATGGATGTGAATTTTGTTGGTAGGAACAATTTTGGTAATAACGCGTATAAAGGTAATATCAATCCTAGGCCGTTTCCTAGTAATTCCTCTAATAATTATGGTAATTCCTACAACAACTCTTATGGAAATTATAATAAGATGCCCTCTGATCTTGAGAATAATATTAAAGATTTTATTAGCTCGCAAAAGGTTTTCAACGCTACGATTGAAGAAAAATTGCTCAAGATTGATGATTTGGCTAGGAACGTTGATAGAATTTCTCTTGAGATTGATTCTTTGAAAATTAGATCTATTCCACCCAAGCATGATATTAATGAGTCTTTAAAAGCTATGATAATTTCTATTGATGAGTGTAAGGAAAGAACCGCTAGAATACGTGCTAAGCGTGAATGGCTTGAAAAAGTGTGTTCTCGAGATAATATTAATGAAGATCTTAAAGTGATTGATGTGACTCCTATTGAATCTTTGTTTTCCAAAACAAATCTTGATAAAGATGGGACTGGAGATAAGTCAACTTTAGTTAAAAGGCGTCCCAATGATTTGGAGTTTATAGATCTTAATGCTAAGATTGATAAAAGTGGGATGGAAGAGGTCAAAACTTTAAATAGCAATGAACCCACTCTTTTGGATTTCAAGGACTTTAATTATGATAGTTGTTATTTGATTGATTTTATTTCCTTGTTGCAATCCATGTTGAATTCTCCTCATGCTTATGATCAAAATAAAGCTTTTACTAAACATATCGTTGATGCTATGATGAAATCTTTTGAAGAAAAACTTGAGTTGGAAGTCTCTATACCTAGAAAGCTTTATGATGAGTGGGAACCTACTATTAAGATTAAAATTAAAAATTATGAGTGCCATGCTTTGTGTGATTTGGGTGCTAGCGTTTCCACGATTCCGAAAACTCTATGTGATGTGCTAGGTTTCCATGATCTTGATGATTGCTCTTTAAATTTGCATCTAGCTGATTCCACTATTAAGAAACCTATGGGAAGGATTAATTATGTTCTTATTGTTGCTAATAGGAATTATGTGCCCGTAGATTTCATTGTTCTTGATATAGATTGCAATCCTACATGTCCTATTATTCTTGGTAGACCTTTCCTTAGAACGATTAGTGCAATTATTGATATGAAAGAAGGAAACATTAGATTCCAATTTCCGTTAAGGAAGGGCATGGAACACTTTCCTAGAAATAAAATTAAATTACCTTATGAATCTATTATGAGAGCTACTTATGGATTGCATACCAAAGATGACAATACCTAGATCTGTTGCGTTTTGCCTAGCTAGGGGCGTTAAACAATAGCGCTTGTTGGGAGGCAACCCAATTTTATTTTTGCTTTCTGTTTTTTGTTTCTGTTTTGGTGTGTTTTCCACATTACTACCTCTGTAGTAATTGTGTTTTGGTGTTTTAATTAGTGTTTGAGCTAAGTAAGACCTTTGGGATGGTCTACGGTGTTTGTTGATTTGATTTTGCTGAAAAACAGAAACTTTTGTGCTCAGTCCAGGAATTTTATAAATTCACTGGAACGTGATTTTGAAATGAAATTTTTACACAAGATTTATATACAAATTTTCCTGGTTTTCCTAATTTTTCAGAATTTTTGGAGTTACAGAAGTATTCGAATTCTACAGATTGCTACAGACTGTTCTGTTTTTGACAGATTCTGTTTTCTATGTGTTGTTTGCTTGTTTTGATGAATCTATGGGTTGTATCGGGGGGTATGAACCATGGAGAAGTTAGAATACAATAGATATTACACCAATATAAATAAATAATGAGTTAGAAACAGTACCTAAAGTGGTGATTTATTTTTCTTATACTAACGGATCTCACGAGTTTTCTGTTGAGTTTTGTGTTGTGAAGTTTTCAAGTTTTGGGTAAAGATTTGATGGACTATGGAATAAAGAGTGGCAAGAGCCTAAGCTTGGGGATGCCCAAGGCACCCCAAGCCATATTCAAGGATACCAAAGAGCCTAAGCTTGGGGATGCCCCGGAAGGCATCCCCTCTTTCGTCTTCAATCCATCGGTAAATTTACTTGAGGCTATATTTTTATTCACCACATGATATGTGTTTTGCTTGGAGCGTCTTGTAAGATTTGAGTCTTTGCTTTTTAGTTTGCCACAATCATCCTTTCTGCACACATCTTTTTGAGAAGGACACGCTGAATCGTGAATTTATTAGAATACTCTATGTGCTTCACTTATATCTTTTGAGCTAGGCAATTTTGCTCTAGTGCTTCACTTATATCTTTTTAGAGCATGGTGGTGTTATGTTTTATAGAAATAATTGAACTCTCGTACCTCACTTATATTATTTTGAGAGTCTCTAAACAGCACGGTAATTTGTTTAGGTTATGAATTTGGTCCTAATATAATAGGCATCCAAGAGGGATATAATAAAAACTTTCATATTAAGTGCATTGAATATGATGAGAAGTTCGATTCCGTGCATGTAGTTTTGAGATGTAGAGATGGTGATATTAAGAGTTATGCTAGTAAGTAATTGTGGATTAGTAGAGATGCTTGTGTTAAGGCTTGTGATTCCCGTAGCATGCACGTATGGTGAACCGTTATGTAAGGAAGTCGGAGCATGATTTGTTTAATGATTGTCGCCCTTTGTGTGATGGGTCGGGAGCGCGCGATGGTTTACTCCTACCAACCTCTCCCCTAGGGGCATGCGTCTAATGCTTTGCTTCGATGACTAATAGACTTTTGCAATAAGTATGTGAGTTCTTTATGACTAATGTGAGTCCATGGATTATACGCACTATCACCCTTCCACCTTTGCTAGCCTCTCTAGTACCGCGCAACTTTCGCCGGTGCATCAAACCCACCTTCCTCAAAACAGCCACCATATATTTTCCTCAAAACTGCCACCATACCTACCTATTATGGCATTTCCATAGCCATTCCGAGATATATTGCCATGCAACTTCCACCGTTCCGTTTATTATGACTTGCACCATCATTGTCATATTGCTTTGCATGATCGTAAGACAGCTAGCGTGATGTTTTTCAATGTCATTTGCTATGCTAGATCGTGGTACATCCCGGTACACCGCCGGAGGCATTCATATAGAGTCATATTTTGTTCTAAGTTTTTGAGTTGTAAGTAAATAAAAGTGTGATGATCTTAATTATTAGAGCATTGTCCCATGTGAGGAAAGGATGATAGAAGCTATGATTCCCTCGCTAGATGGGATGAGTCTCCGGACTTTACAAAAAAATAAAAGAGGCCAGCGAAGCCCAAATAAAAAAAAGAGGCCAAAGATGCCCACCAAAAAAAGAAAAAAAATGAGAGAAAAGAGAGAAGGGACAATGCTACTATCCTTTTCCACACTTGTGCTTCAATTAGCACCATGATCTTCATGATAGAGAGTCTCCTATTTTGTCACTTTCATATACTAGTGGGAATTTTTCATTATATAACTTGGCTTGTATATTCCAATGATGGGCTTCCTCAAAGACCCCTAGGTCTTCGTGAGCAAGCGAGTTGGATGCACACCCACTTAGTTTCCTTTTGAGCTTTCATATACTTATAGCTCTAGTGCATCCGTTGCATGGCAATCCCTACTCACTCACATTGATATCTATTGATGGGCATCTCCATAGCCCGTTGATACGCCTAGTTGATGTGAGACTATCTTCTCCTTTTCCCTTGCACGTCCACCATATTCTATTCCACCTATAGTGTTATGTCCATGGCTCACGCTCATGTATTGTGTGAGAGTTGAAAAAGTTTGAGAACATAAAATGTGTGAAACAATTGCTTGACTTGTCATCGGGTGTGTGCATGATTTAGATACTTTGTGTGGGGAAGATGGAGCATAGCCAGACTATATGATATTATAGGGATAACTTTCTTTAGCCATGGTATTTTGAAAAGTTATGATTGCTTGTTAGTGCGCTTTAAGTATTATTGTCTTTATGTCAATATTAAGCAATTGTATTGAGTCTTATGGATCAGAATATTCATGCCACAATAAAGAATATTACATGGATAAATATGTTAGGTAGCATTCCACATCAAAAATTCTGTTTTTATCATTTACCTACTCGAGGACGAGCAGGAATTAAGCTTGGGGATGCTTGATACGTCTCCAACGTATCTATAATTTTTGATTGTTCCATGCTATTATATTATCTGTTTTGGATGTTTTATATGCATTAATATGCTATTTTATATTATTTTGGGGACTAACCTATTAATCTAGAGCCTAGTGCCAGTTTCTGTTTTTCCATGTTTTTGAGTATTGCAGATAAGGAATATTAAACGGAGTCCAAACAGAAAAAAATCTTCGGAATGAATTTTCTTGGACCAGAAGCAACCCAGCAAACTTGGAGATGAAGGCAGGAGAGCCGCCGTGTGGCGACAAGCCACTAGGGCGCGCCCCAGGGGGGGCGCCCTGCTAGCTTGTGGGCCCACGGCAGCCCTCCTAACCCTATTCTTCGGCCTATAAATTCCCAAATATTCCCTGGATACCAGAACAAGCCACGAAAATACTTTTCCGCCGTCAGGAGCCTCTGTTCCCGTGAGATCCCATCTTGGGGCCTTTTCCGGTAATCTGCCGGAGGGGGATTCGATCACGGAGGGCATCTACATCAACTCCATTGCCCCTCCGATGATGCGTGAGTAGTCCACCACAGACCTTCGGGTCCATAGCTAGTAGCTAGATGGCTTCTTCTCTCTCTTTGTTCTTCAATACCATGTTCTTCATGATCTTCATGGAGATCTATCCGATGTAATACTCTTTTGCGGTGTGTTTGTCGAGATCCGATGAATTGTGGGTTTATGATCAGATTATCTATGAATATTATTTGAGTCTTTTCTGAATTCTTATATGCATGATTTCATATCTTTGCAAGTCTCTTCGAGTTATTGGTTTGGTTTGGCCAACTAGATTGGTAATTCTTGCAATGGGAGAAGTGCTTAGTTTTGGGTTCAATCTTGCGGTGTCCTCACCCAGTGACATAGTAGGGGTAGGGAGGCACGTATTGTATTGTTGCCATCGAGGATAAAAAGATGGGGTTTTCATCATATTGCTTGAGTTTATCCCTCTACATCATGTCATCTTACCTAATGCGTTACTCTGTTCTTCAGGAACTTAATACTCTAGATGCAAGCAGGAGTCGGTCGATGTGTGGAGTAATAGTAGTAGATGCAGAATCGTTTCGGTCTACTTGACACGGACGTGATGCCTATATGCATAATCATTGCCTTGGATATCATCATAACTATGCGCTTTTCTATCAATTGCTCGACAGTAATTTGTTCACCCACCGTATTATTTGCCTTCATGAGAGAAGCCTCTAGTGAAACCTATGGCCCCCGGGTCTATTTTCCATCTTATATTTTCAGATCTATTTACTTGTGTTTTTACTTTTCGCAATCTTTTCCATCTATCTCTATCAGATCTCATCCTTGCAAGTAACCGTGAAGGGATTGACAACCCCTTTATAGCGTTGGGTGCAAGTGTTTGATTCTTTGTGTAGGTGCATCAATTGGTGACTTGCTTGTGTCTCCTACTGGATTGATACCTTGGTTCTTAACAACTGAGGGAAATACTTATCTACTCTGTGCTGCATCACCCTTTCCTCTTCAAGGGAAAACCAACGCAAGCTCAAGAAGTAGCAGTACACAACGTCTAATGATACCATCTACCCCTTCTTTATAAAGATGTGGGTCATCCCAAAAGTAATGTCTTAAATCATAGAAGATTTTTTTTCTTTTGTTGGTATGTGAAACTAGGTGGTATATATTTAGCAACAATGTAGTTAGCATAATCATCATACCAATGAGTGTTTTGAGAAACATTTATTGCAGCTAACTGTTCATTAGGAAAACTATCATCAATAGGTAGTGGGTCATCAAGAATATTTTCTAACCTAGACAAGTTATCAACTACGGGGTTCTCAGCTCCTTTCCTATCAGTGATACGTAAATCAAATTCTTGAAGGAAGAGAACCCACCTAATGAGTCTAGGTTTAGCATCTTTCTTTTCCATAAGATATTTTATAGCAGCATGATCGGTGTGAACAATAACTTTGGAATCAACAATGTAAGATCTAAATTTATCACAAGCAAACACAACTGCTAAAATTTCTTTATCAGTAGTGGCGTAGTTTCTTTGGGCACTGTCTAGAGTTTTGATAGCATAATGGATAGCATTTAATTTCTTATCAACTCTTTGTCCTACAATAGCACCAACAGCATAATCACTAGCATCACACATAATTTCAAAAGGCAAGTTCCAATCAGGTGGTTGAACAATAGGTGCAGAAGTTAAGGCTTTCTTGAGTGTTTCAAAGGCTTCTACACAATCATCATCAAAAATAAATGAAATATTCTTTTGTAAAAGATTAGTAAGAGGCCTAGAAATTTTAGAGAAGTCTTTAATAAACCTCCTATAGAAACCAGCATGACCAAGGAAACTCCAAATACCATTAATTTCTTTAGGATATGGCATTTTCTCAATTGCATCAACTTTAGCTTTATCCACCTCAATACCTCGTTCAGATATTTTTTGCCCCAAGACAATACCTTCATTAACCATAAAGTGGCACTTCTCCCAATTGAAGAAGAGATTAGTTTGTTCACATCTCTGCAAAACTCGATCAAGGTTGCTTAAACAATCATCAAAAGAAGTTCCGTAAATAGAAAAATCATCCATGAAAACCTCCACAATCTTTTCACAAAAATCAGAGAATATAGCAGTCATACATCTTTGAAAGGTAGCAGGTGCATTGCATAAACCAAAAGAAATACGTCTATAAGCATAGGTTCCAAAAGGACAAGTAAAGATGGTTTTCTCTTGATCAGATTGTGATACGGGTATTTGAGAAAAACAAGAATATCCATCCAGAAAACAAAAGTGTGTGTGCTTAGATAATCTTTCTAGCATTTGATCAATGAAAAGCAGAGGGTAATGATCCTTTCTAGTAGCTTTGTTTAATTTTCTAAAATCAATTACCATTCTATAGCCAGTGGCAATTCTTTGTGGGATAAGTTCATTCTTATCATTTGGAACAACAGTAATACCTCCCTTCTTAGGGACACAATGAACGGGACTTACCCTTCTACTATCAGCTATGGGATAGATTATACCTGCTTCCAGAAGCTTTAATATTTCAGTTCTTACCACTTCTTTCATCTTAGGATTCAATTGCCGTTGGTGATCAACAACGAGTTTAGCATCAGGTTCCATATTAATATTGTGCTGACATAGAGTAGGACTAATGCCCTTTAGATCATCAAGAGTATATCCAATAGCAGCCCGGTGCTTCCTCAGAATTTTTAATAATCTTTCTTCTTCATGTTCTAAAAGGTTAGCACTAATAATAACAGGATATATCTTTTTCTCATCAAGATAAACATACTTCAAAGTGTCAGGCAATTGTTTTAATTCAAACACAGGATCACCTTTAGGTGGAGGAGGGCCTCCTAGAGTTTCAATAGGCAAATTGTGTTTTAGGAGAGGTTGTTGTTCAAAGAATATTTTATCTATTTCATTTCTTTCATACAAGTGCATATCATTTTCATGGTCTAGCAAATATTGTTCTAGTGGAACGGTAGGAGGTACGACAATAGAAGTAAGACCAATTATTTCATCCTTACTAGATAATTCTTTATTACGTGGTTGTCTACTAAACTTGGAAAAGTTAAACTCATGAGACACATCACCAAAACTAACACCGATAGTTTGTTTTTCACAATCTATCTTAGCATTAACGGTGTTCAAGAAAGGTCTACCAAAGATAATGGGGCAAAAGTCATCATGTGGGGAACCAAGAACTAGAAAATCAGTAGGATATTTTATTTTCCCGCACAAGACTTCAACATGTCTAACAATCCCAAGTGGTGTGATGGTGTCTCTATTAGCAAGTTTAATAGTAACATCAATGTCTTCTATTTCAGCAGGTGCTATATCATTCATAATTTCTTGGTATAAGGTAAAAGTAATAGCACTCACACTAGCACCCATATCACATAAACCATGATAGCAATGATCTCCTATTTTAACAGAGACAACAGGCATGCCAACTACGGGTCTATGTTAATCTTTTTCATCGGGTTTGGCAATTCTAGCAGCTTCATCACATAAGTAAATAACACGCCCATCAATATTTTCTACCAAGAGATCTTTAACCATAGCAACACTAGGTTCTACTTTAATTTGTTCAGAGGGCTTAGGTGCTTTAATATTACTTTTGCAAACCACAGTTGATACCTTAGCACGTTCCTTTATCCTAATAGGGAAATGCGGTTTTTCAATATAAGCAGTGGGCACAACTGGATCAACATTGTAAATGATGGTTTCATCTTTAGCTATGACCGGTTCTTTAACTTCTTCTTTAATAGGGGGATGATATTTAAACCACTTCGCCTTAGGGAGATCAACATGAGTAGAAAATGATTCACAGAAAGAGGCTACTATCTCAGAGTCAAGTCCATATTTAGTGCTAAACTTGTGAAAAGCATCGGTATTCATAAAAGATTTAACACAATCAAACTTTATCTTAATACCTAAGTCATTACCTTCGTCGAGTTCCCAATCTTCAGAGTTGCATTTAATTCTTTCTAAGAGATCCCACTTGAATTCAATAGTCTTCTTCATAAAAGAACCAGTACAAGAAGTATCGAGCATGGATCGATCATTATGAGAAAGCCGAGCATAAAAGTTCTGAATAATAATTTCTCTCGGGATATCATGATTGGGGCATGAATATAACATTGACTTAAGCCTCCCCCAAGCTAGAGCGATGCTTTCTCCTTCACGAGGCCAAAAATTATATATATAATTCCGATCATGATGAACTAGATGCATAGGATAAAACTTTTGGTGGAATTCTAATTGCAATCGATTCCAGTTCATTGATCCAATATCATCACATAGCCTATACCATGTCAATGCCTTTACCTTCAAAGATAAAGGGAAAACCTTATTCTTAACTTAATCTCCGGATAAACCTGCAATCTTAAATAATCCACAAACTTCATCAACATGTATTAGATGCATATCAGGATTTTCAGTTCCGTCTCCTGCATAAGGATTAGCTAGCAGTTGTTCTACCATACCCGAAGGAATTTCATAGCCAATATTTTCAGTAGGTGAAGATACCCCGAACAAACCCCTCAAAGGATTGTTTTCCATAGTAGCAAGTGGCAATAAATTTCAGCACGTAGTATAAGTTTTTCCTTACCGACTTCCACTTACCAAGAGCGCTTCTCTCCCCGGCAACGGCTCCAGAAAAGAGTCTTGATGACACACAAGTATAGGGGGTCAATCATAGTCCTTTCGATAAGTAAGAGTGTCGAACCCAACGAGGAGCAGAAGGAAATGACAAACAGTTTTCAGCAAGGTAACTTCTGCAAGCACTGAAATTGTAGGTAACAGATAGTTTGATAGAAAGATAATTGGTAACGAGCAAGTAACGGTAACGGTAAATAAATTGCAGCAAGGTAGCCCAATCCTTTTGTGGCAAAGGACAGGCCAAAACAGTCTCTTATAATAAGCAAAGTGTTCTTGAGGGTACACGGGAATTTCATCTAGTCATTTTTATCATGTTGGTTTGATTTGCGTTCGCTACATTGATAATTTGATTTCTGGGTGGACCGGTGCTTGGGTTCTGTTCTTACTTGAACAAACCTCCCACTTATGATTAACCCCCTCGCAAGCATCCGCAACTACGAGAAAAGTATTAAGATAAAATCTAACCATAGCATTAAACGTTTGGATCCAAATCAGCCCCTTACGAAGTAGCGCATAAACTAGGGTTTAAGCTTCTGTCACTCTAGCAACCCATCATCTAATAACTACTCCACAATGCATTCCCTTAGGCCCAAAGATGGTGAAGTGTCATGTAGTCGACATTCACATGACACCACTAAGGGAATCACAACATACATATCATCAAAATATCGAACACATATCAAATTCACATGATTACTCGCAACATGACTTTTCCCGTGACCTCAAGAACAAAGGTAACTAATCACAAATAATATTCATGCTCAAGATCATAGGGGTATTGAATAGCATAATGGATCTGAACATATAATCTTCCAGCAAATAAACCATATAATAGTCAACTACAAGATGTAATCAACACTACTAGTCACCCACAGGTACCAATCTGAGGTTCCGGTACAAAGACTGAACAGAAGAGATGAACTAGGGTTTGAGAGGAGATGATGTTATTGAAGATGTTGATGAAGATTGGCCTCCCAAAGATGAGAGGGTTGTTGGTGATGACGATGGCTTTGATTTCCCCCTCCGGGAGGGAAGTTCCCCGGCGGAATCGCTCCGCCAGAGGGCAAAAGTGCTCCTGCCCAAGTTCTACCTCGAGACGGCGGCGTTCCGTCCCGAAAGACCCCTCCTTATTTTTTTGTGTCAAAAGACCTTAAGTACCAGAAGATGGGCACCCGAGGTGGGCTGGGCTGAGCACAACCCACCAGGGCATGCCTGGGGGGCCTGGCGCGCCCTGGTGTCTTGTGCTCACCAGGTGGCCCCCCTCTGGTAGTTATTTGATCCAGTATTTTTCATATATTCCAAAATAATTCTCTGTGAAGTTTCAGCTTATTTGGAGATGTGCAGAATAGGTATCTCTGATATGCTTTTTCAGATCCAGAATTCCAGCTGCCGGCATTCTCCCTCATTGTGTAAACCTTGCATATTATGAGAGAAAAGGCATTATAATTACTCCATAAAGCATTATTATGCATAAAAGCACTATAAATAACAGTAGGAAATCATGATGCAAAATGGACGTATCATTGGGTTTACCTTAATGATTTCTAGTAGTTGCGGATGCTTGCTAAAGGTCCAATCATAAGTACATATGATCCATGTACGGAAAGTGTGTTAGCATATGCCTCTCCCTCATTGCATATGACAAGTATCTATCATGTTATATTCAATTGCCTATGGACAATCTTTCTCTTGCATTACACAAAAAGGATTTCTACTAAACAACTTACTTATTAATCTTTATCTAAACAGCCCCTAACTTTTGTTTACTTGTTCTTTATTATCTTGCAAAACTATCTATTACACCTACTAAGTACTTCTAGTTTCTATCCCGCAAACTAGTTTCATACTTGTTCTAGGTAAAGTAAGAGTTAGCGTGCGTAGAGTTGTATCGGTGGTCGATAGAACTTGAGAGAATATTAATTCTACCTTTAGCTCCTCGTTTGGTTTGACACTTTTACTTATCAGAAAAGGCTACAAACGATCCCCTACACTTGTGGGTTATCAAGTGCTGCTATCATACGTCCACGATGATGCAGACTTCAACCCACGAAGGGTAACGGTTGCACGAGTCCATGGAGGGCTCCACCCATGAAGGGTCCACGAAGAAGCAACCTTGTCTATTCCACCATGGCTTACGTCCATGAAGGACTAGCCTCAGTTTGGGTAGATCTTCACGAAGTAGGCGATCTCCTTGCCCTTGCAAACTTCTTGGTTCAACTCCACCCGATCCGGAGGCTTCCAAGCGACACCTAACCAATCTAGGAGACATCACTCTCCAAAAGGTAATAGATGGTCTATGGATGATGAACTCCTCGCTCTAGTGCTTCAAAAGATAGTCTCCTCAACACTCAATCACTCTCTCACAATATTTGGCTTGGTAGAAGAGAATGATTGGGTGGAAAGCAGCTTGGAGAGGCTAGAAATCAAGATTCAGATGATGGGAATGCAATATCTTGATTTCAACACATGAGTAGGTGGTTCTCTCTCAGAAAATGAATGGTGGAAGTGTTGGTTCATTCTAAGTGCTCTCTCTACGAATGAGAGGGGGTGGAGGGGTATATATATCCATCTCCAAATATCCAACTGTTACAACATTATTGCCTAACTCGGTGGAACCGAAGTAAAAACTCGGATGTACCAATTAGTGCAAAATGTTCCAACTTTTAGCTTTTTGGTGAGACCGATTTGGTTGGCCTTGAGAAGACCTGCATCTCGACGGCTCCGAGATATAAAACTCGGAAGTTCCGAAATAAAATATCTCATTTCCAGAGAGTTGGTCAATACTTTTCGGTTGTACCGAACTGGATCTCGATGGTACCGAGGTGCTACGGTTTTGGCTTGGGTTCTGTCTAGGGCTAACTCGGTGAGGCCGATTCTGAAACCTTGGTGGCACCGAATTTGGTAGTTTAGGTTTGGACTGAATTTTTGTGAGTGTTTGGTTGAGGCTTTTGGTGGCAAATCTCTAAGCACTTTGAGCAGCCAGATCATTATCAATACCTCATCCCCTTTTAATAGTATTGGATTTCCTTTGATTGTGATTGCCCATATAAAGCAAAATGTAGAGTCTTGAAGCTTTTGCCAATAGGTGTTCATTGCATCTAGGGGGTCCTTCTCACAGTTCCTAGCCAATCCATTCATTGATCTTTCTTGAAATATACTTGATAGGCTCATTAGTTCGATAAACTATATGTTGTTGTTAATTACCAAAACCACCTAGGGAGAAGTCGTGATTTCAATCTCCCCCTTTTTGGTAAATGGTGAAACATATAGATCAACGCTTCGAAAAAAGATATAATCAATGCATAGTATCGTCGCTTTGAGAAGTATGTGATAAGCAAGAGTTCCCCCTAAATTTGTGCATTATTTTGAATTTGCGTTTGGATGCAAATGCACAATCGATTAGAATCTTGGGTCACTCTTCCATGTCACATACACCTTGGTGGATCGCATAAAAGATTTAAGTAAATTGCAATGCACACATCACCAAACATACAAGCGAATGATCATGATATATATCGAAATAATATGAAGTAGTAGCATCAATCATAAAGCGTATGATCAAACACGACATAGTTTAAGTCACGAGACGAGCAAAAGAATAAGCCAATTGTATCAAAGAGCAAGAGAAGCAACTCAAAATGCAATACACAAACTCTCTCTTTCTTGAAGCCCTATGATCTATACACATTCTCCCCCTTTGGCAACAAGTTGCCAAAAAGCTCAAATTGTATAGAGCTAAACGTCGCTCTAGGCTGGATCTCCTCCACGTGGCGATGAAGTGGACGCTCCGGTGGTCATCGAAGGAGTCGAAAGAAGAGGATCAAAAAATTCTTCTGCGGATGTCTTCTGAGATGGTGGAGTAGAAACTATAGGTGCTGAAGGAGGAACTAAAGAAGTCGTAGCTCGTGCACACTGAGGGTCTCATCTCTAGGGCTGGCACTGCAGAAGACCTGACCTTAGTCTCTAACAGAGTAGTCACTAGAAGTGTAGGGCCATCGTCATCTGAACTGGATAGTCCAACTGCATCTACCTCCTGCTTGAGAGTCTCAACAGTAGTTGCTAGCTCAGTCACCTTGGTCTCAAGCAAACGAAATTTTGTCTCCAATATCCGCTCTAGGCTCTGTTGATTCTTGAGAATTTCGGCAATATTCTTCTCCATATTCTATGTGGCACTGATAAGGTAGGCCATCTGATCATTATTCGTCTTCAATACAGGAGGACTAGCGGCTCCAGCTGCCTCTGCCTGGACCTCACCCTCGATCTCTACCCGAGATGTAGATGAGGTGGGATGGGAGGGATCCATCACTACGACATTGTCCTCAAACTGTGGCTGGAGTGGCACGTGGTGACGGTCAAGCAGATATACCTTACTCCCAAGCTTGGAGTTGATAAGTATCTGAATGTATGGGGCATATCCACAGGATCTCTTGTGATCAGCAACTGTCCTCTTGATGGTCTCAACAATGAGATCCATCACTCTAATCCTGGTATGTCTATCAACATGGTGCAACATATTTATTGAGTATCCTCGGATCATCTTGTCATCTCCTGATTTGGGCATCAATGTGTGCCTGAATATGGTGTTGGAGGTAGGCACGCCAGCAAGCAGAAAATATACAGAGCCAAGCTTATATGTAGTCACATACTTCTTAGGGATGGCAGTCTACATGTTGGCCATGGAGTTGTGGTTCA
This sequence comes from Elymus sibiricus, assembly GCA_039707655.1. Taxonomy (NCBI): domain Eukaryota; kingdom Viridiplantae; phylum Streptophyta; class Magnoliopsida; order Poales; family Poaceae; genus Elymus; species Elymus sibiricus. Next base: position 280,586,425 of record CM077667.1, read on the forward strand.
TCTTTGACTCAAAATAAACACCCAAATATCCATCCTCCACCTTGGGGGCACCTATGAGTGCTGCCCACTCATCCACCATGGACTGGTATCTGGTTCCCTCAGTCATCTACACAATCCTTCCATCCACATAGAAGTGTGCGATGGAGTAGAACTACATGATAAGTTCATCATTCCAGCACTACTGCGGGAAGGTCCAAAGACGACACATCAATTAGAGACCCTTCGCCGAAACTATGTGCGGTCGAGCCATCGCAAATGGTATAGTTATAGGGCCGTCACCAATAAAGAAAACCATGTGCAATGATGGGTCCATCAGGCACGTTTGAGATTAGACTAGCGTGTGTGATGCAGGGCATACAGTTGGTGCTTATGAACTATTTGTGATTAGACAAGATAACACAAACGGTAGACAAAATGCATATGTGTGCGAAGTACGGCATACAGTTTATACAGACAAACTGTTTGCGTCGATCAGTCTAGAACACAAATGAGTTACCATAACAAGGTGTATGTGATACCAGGCAAACAGTTCATTCATCAGAATTGTGTGGGAAGACCAATAATAACCCAAACGATTCATACTGACAAGCTGTGTGTGTTGTGGGCACACGGTTGCTGCTAAACAATTGTATGAGATGTGATTTCCTGTGTTTACACAACATCTATGCTCTGACTACAGAACACCAACATTATTGTTCCATAACCAACTTTAACATCCAATTACATAAGTGACTGCACAACACATGTACATTCCTCAATATAAATTTACAAGAAGTAGACGATCACCAAATCATATTGTTCTTCTGACGACGGTTGCCGCTAGTGCTCTGCTTGTGGCTATCCCTCGCCATCTGCAGGAAGGAGGCACTTCCTCATGTCAACGATCCTCCTGTACATCTCGTAGCTTGTGTATGCGTCCTTGGCCGCGTACTTGATGTGATCTTCATCGAGTTCGTTCACCCAGGCCTTGTGCCAGACAGACTTGTCCTTGTCGCACTGAGCCTTCATGTCTGTGTAGTAGGAGTCGCTGATGGCCGCGGCAAGGTCAACCAGGGAGTCTTTCTGCTTCTTCTTCTCGCCGCCCCAGACCCTGTACTGACCTTGGATGTTGACAAGCTTCTGGCAGGACAAGCCCGAAGTCTTGAGCACCTTGAGATCATTGGTGGTGTCCACCGTTGCGAACCTGTAGTCGGGGTTGTTGACAAACCTGGTGAAACGCTCGAAAGGCCTTGTGGCCAGGCAGTAGTGGTAGATGAGCACGTGATGGCGCACGCACAACTGGGCAACGCCAACCATCTTATCATGCTCGGCACGACCGCCGGTGTACTCGAGGTCGAAGCCGACCACTTTGTACTTGTCATCCTCAACAAGCAGCTGCTCCAACGTGTTGATGGAGTTCTCTACACGACCGTGTCATTGGTGTACACCACCGAGAGGTCCGTCTTCCTGATGTGGGTGTCCACTTTGACAATAATGGTGAACTGCCGCTCGGCCCCGGCAACCGCCATTGGATCCGCGCGGGAAGGTTGAAGCGATGAAGAGATGTGCATCCTCTCTCTATTATTTGTCGTCATGGGTGTGCCTCTTGTGTTGTGTGGCGCGATCGAAAGGTGGAAGTGATGTAGGTAAATGGCCGCGGGAATAAATGGGTGGGCGCCGGACGGCCTGGAATTTTGGCCCTTCCGCATGGCAGTTTTTGCAGCGCTTAACTGCATGGGGGTGCACGTATAATTGCATGGTGACACCGGGTGCGGCGCAACTGTATGCATATGGCACCCAAAACGTGGAGGGACGCCGGCAGAGCGCGCGTGCACGGACGTGAGCAGAGCGCGCCGCGGCCGCCTCAAACGCCCGCCTCATGCGTAGAGCAGTTTGCGAAGGTGTGTACAGAACGGTCGTTTGCTATGTAATAAAACGCAAACGTTTTTTATTATTAACTGTTTGTGTACTTGTCATTTCTCCCTCCTCCCCTCCTCCGTCCCGTCTTGTCACTGCGTTGCCGCCCGAGGATTCCAGTGCACGCTTCGGGAGCGTGCAGGCGTTTATTTTCGACTTCCCGTTCCCGCACAACCGCGCAGGTTCCTGCGCAAGCTTCCTGCCCGGCTCGCTGAAATCCCACAAACCACCAATGCTTGGCCGCCTGCTTTATAAACCCTCACGGCCAGCGTCTGCACACCACATTCATCCCCTCTCTCCCCGTATATTCTCTAATTTTCTTCTCCCCTAATCGCCAATGGCACCCGTCCGTCGTCGCTCCGCCACTCCGCCAGAGGACAGCTCCAGCTGGGAGGCTGCACCGCGTCGCCGGCGAAGTCCCCGGAACCGTGTAGTGTGCATGGCGTCCTTGTTGGGTGTGCGCATGCCACCCACCACACGCTCCGTCACCGTTTCCTGAAGGCAGTTGCTAGCGGCGACCCCGTGGCCGCCACCCCATCGCCGGCCGGCATTGTCTCCACCCCACCAGCGGCCGCCTAGGCCGCCACCACACCATTGTTCGCCTTGGCCGCCACCACACCATCGTCCGCCTTGGCCGCCACCCCACTGTTAGCCGCCGAGGCCATCACCCGCTCCGCCACCGCAGCCCGAAGGCGGGAGGAGGAGGCCGCCGGCAATGCCCAGTCGCTCGGCTTTTGCGTCAGCGGCTTTGCGTGCTACATCAACTTCCTACACAAGGAGGAGGAGCACCAGGTCGAGCTCGCAATATGGCTCACCGCCGCCATGGCCGCAGCAGACTTCACAACAGTGGCACAGAATGAGGAGATCTACACCGAGTCCCGCCGCTTCGAGGAGCACTACTGCAGGATGGTCCAAAGACTACACATCAATCAGAGACCCATTGATGAAACTGTGTGCGATGCGTGAATCACAAACGGTATAGTTCAAGCTCCGTCGCTAATGACACGAATTGTGTGCGATGGGGGATCCATCAAATATGATTCAGAAAATAGTTACATGTGCGATCTACAGCAAACAGTTTGTTCTTATGAACCGTTTGTGATTAGCGAATATAACAGGAACGGTTAAAAAATCTACATATGTGTGCGAAGTATGGCACACAGTTCACTCGGATAAACTGTGTGCGATGATACAGCAGAAGACAAATGATTCGGCATAACAAGATGTGTGCGATATACACCAAATAGGTGAGTAATCAGAACCGTGTGGGAACACCAGAAATAACACAGACGATTGGTGGTAATAACCTATGTGCGTTGTGGGCAAACGCTTGCTATACAACTGTCAGCGGTTGATGAAATCATCACCGACGGGTTTCGTAGTTTAGTCTGTGTGTACTGTGATTTGCTCTGTCTGCACAACATCAATGTTGTGCCTACAGAACAACAACATATGTACTTATAAGAACATGATTGCATCAACAAAAAAGAACACAATGCAATTTTAAATATTGTATCACAAATACCAGCAATATTACAAGGTTCAAATTCCAGCATTACAAGGCCCAAATTCAAAGATTACAAGGCACAAACTGATATTAGAAACCGAATCCAATCTTCGGGATCGATGGGATGAAATATTTCTGCAAAGGGATCTGCCACCGAGAAGTAAACCATCGCTGATCAGTAAACCATCCATTGTGGCGCACTAAATATAGTGCAAACATCATTACCTTGAGCACCCTTGCTTTCTGAACAAACAAACAAACTGGCGAATTGAATCTCTGGATTGGTGCCTCGGTACGCGTTCAAAGTAATTTCCATGAGATGGAATTCAAGGCATTCGATGGGATCGTTATATTGCGCCACCTTTTCCACTCCAAGTCCTGCTTGTATCTGCAAACGAAGACAACATATCAGTGCTTAGATGAAGTTTTGAACACTATGGGCCTATTTGATTTGCATGATTTATAAAATACACTAATAGATTGACATGCCATCTTTGATCGTTCATGATTAACATCTCAAAAAAAATGTATAGTACATATGTCATTGTAATCATGGGTAAAAGTACCAACAAATTGAATTCCGTTGTGGTTAACAATTAACAGGAAAGGAACATCACCTCGTTGTATAGCTTCTCTGTGCATGGAAAGCATCTAAGGAAACAACTTCATCCAGATCGGAGCCGATAGGTTGTAGTTCCAAGATCTTCACTGTGCGCAGAGACAATGCGAGGCATGTGGGAATCATTTCCTGGATGACAGACGGACATAGATCAACAAAAACTAGATAAAATATGATGTACAATAATAAGAATGAGAAGAAGATTGTTGTACCTGAACGGGTATGGATCCAGCTGTAACAAGTTCGGAGAATTCAGCACACGAATAGCCCAACACTGTCAATTTCGGTGCGTCAATGACCCTGATTCTTGTTCGACCTTCTTTATCATGTACAAACAATCTCTCAAGGAAAGGCGCATTCTGAATGACCATATCATGAAACTCCCCAACTGATAGCGTGTTGCGGCACCAGCCATGGACATAAATCGTATGGAGATTCGTCGTAGCGATGTGGAGGCTACTGAACCCAAACATCATCTAAAGATGAAGGTACTCGAGCGTTGTACAGTTGCCGAGCAGGCGCTCCAAATCCGCCTTCGAGATGCTGACGCCAATGAGCTCGAGGTGCTTCAGTTTAGGGAGATGAAGAGCGTGCGCGGCATTAATCTTGGGGAAAAGGCACTACATGAACGTAGCGCGGCGCAGCGTGGGCACGAGGCGGAGGACGGATGGAGGCAGCGAGCGCCCATGTCCAGCAACAAAGTTGAGCTCCTCGAGCTGATCTAGGGCGGGGGATAAGAACCACTCGTGAAACTTGGGTTCGGCCTTGCAGTTGGAACGGAAAGTGTTGATGGCAAGGCGTCTGACTTGCGATGTGTGCGTAGCGAGGATGTGGGACAATGCGTCCAAGCGTTTGCGATCCCCGCTGCAGAGCTTTTTGTCGTCGAGGAGGTCAATGGGGGTGGAGTGCCATAGGGGGCGCCACCGCCTGGAGAGGATGGTGGTCTGCACGGCAGTTTTGATGGGGAGGAGGGACATGATGGTTACCAATATCTCGTCGGGGATGCTGCTGATGAAGTCCACACTCGCCAGAGGCTCATGTGGTTCAGCGTCGACCCGCCCCCGCTTGTTGGCCACCTCGTCGTCCATCAAAAAAGGAGGCGATCCTCGGCGGCGGCCCTTCTAGATAAGACCGGAGGAGAAGGTGGAGCATTAATGGAGAACTTGGGAGAGAATAGGGTTGTGGGTGGAGGTCCGAGGTCAAAAGGCTTGATTCCCGGTGAGCTAGCTGTGCCTACGCGGTGGACTGCTCACACGCGTCCCTTTGTTTACGCTCTATCCAACACAATAGTGAGTTGTAGGATGGTAACTACAAACTATGTAGCCTTCTATTAGTACTGCCCATAATGAGTTGTCACACAACAATGTCTGAATCTTTTTCTTTTGCAGTGCTTCAAAGCAGTTTACTCAAGATTACCTCGCAAAGTACATGATTGCTGGACATGCAATGAAGGTTAAAATATATCATCGAGACTACAATAAGCATCGAGAAGTCGTAATGAAGACAGTGAAGGATGGGCGGGCGACCATCACTAGGGGCTGGCCTAGAGTCGTTCATGCGTTAGGCATGGAGGAGGGCACAATATGGGCATTCCGCTTCACCTTCTCTAGCAACCAGAATGTCTTTCGGCTCTCTCTTTACCGTCTTTAATACAACCATGGTTACATCATTCTTTATTTGTCCCTTCTGAAGTTTTCCTTTTTTTGAGAATTGATGCTTATGTAGTTCTTGAGTATATGTACATGTGAATCGAATTATGCATTTGTTCTTAAACCTACATTTATACATGGTTCGATATGAAATACATGATTTCCTACTTTCGAATTTAAATTATGTGAATTATGAACGCATGTATTAAACTAGGGGCAAATCATGCTCTGCGGGCCATTACAATGCACACAGTTTGGAAAAGTAAAACGTGTGTGATACGTCTCCAACGTATCTATAATTTTTTATTGTTCCATGCTGATATATTATCATTCTAGGATACTTTTTGGGTATTTATTTACCAATTTATAATATTTTTGAGCACTAACCTATTGACCTAGTGCCCAGTGCCAGTTCATGTTTTCTGCGTGTTTTTGCCTTTTCAGAGTTACAATACCAAACGAAGTCCAATTGCCACGAAACATTTTGGTGATTTTTTTTGGACCAATAAAAGACCTAGAAGCTTCGGAGGAGGGCCAGGAGATGCACCAGGGGCCCACCACATACCCAGCTGCGCCCCCTGGGGGGTGCGGCTAGATATGTGGTGGCCCTCTGGAGCGTCCCCCGACGTCGTTCTCTGGCCTATAAATTCACATCTACCCTAAAAACATCAGAAGCGCTCCCGAAACACTTTTTCCGCCGCCGCAAGCCTCTGTTCCGATGGGAGGCCATCTACACCTCCGTTCCGGCACCCTGTCGGAGGGGAGATCGATCACGGAGGGCCTCTTCATCAACCTTGCTGCCCTCACTATGATGTGTGAGTAGTTCACCGTAGACCTACAGGTCCATAGGTAGTACCTAGATGGCAATCTCTCTCTCTCTCTCTCTTGATCTTCAATACAATGTTCATTGCATCTTTGCCTTAATCTATCCGATTTAATCCCTTTGTATGGTGTGTTTGTTGGGATCCGATGAATTGTGAGTTTATGTTCAAATTATTTATGAAAAGTATTTGAGTCAAACCTGATTACTATGATTCTTATTTACATGATCATCATAGCTTCGTAATGCTCTCCAATCTATTGAGATAGTTTGGCCAAAAAGATTTATATTTCTTCGGTGGGAGTGGTGCGTTGTAGTAGGTTCAACCTGATGAGTTTCTATATCCCAGTGACAGAAGGGTGAAAGCACATATGCTCCCTTGGTGGTTTTGATAATTCATGACAACATACATTGTCTCTTGGACTAACATCTCTACCTAGTTTATTTCAGGTTTAGTCCATAGAGAGTGTTGGCAAAAAGGGTGTGAGGAGATACCCCAAGATGCAAGGAATGGATTGGCAAAGCTTCAAGCTAGAAGACTCTCTTTTTACTTTGTGAGAAATCACTTTGAGTCCATAGGAAGGCCAATACTATTAAAAGGGGTAAGGTATTGTTGGTGAACAAATTGCTCCACGTGCACAAGTGCTAGCCACCAAAAACACCCACAAGCTCTCCCACAAAATACTCTGTCTAAACCCAACTTCACAAAATCGGTGCCACCAAGATTCCATCCGGCTCTACTGATTTCCTACCCAAGACAGAACCCTAGCCAAACCCTAGCTCTTCGGTACAACCGAGACTGCATCGGTGCAACCGAGTTTCAGTGACCAACCTTCTGGTGGCCCAATTCATAAAATCGGAATTTCTGAGTTTATGCTTCGGTCTCACCGAGTTTTGGAAACTGCCCTCGGCCACTGGTTTCGGTACCACTGAGAGTTCCATATTGGTCTCACCGAGATTCCAAAGTAGCCACATTTTTGACATATCGGTAGAACCGAGTTTTGCTTCGGTTTCACCGAGATGGCCAATAATGTTGTAATGGTTGGATTTTTGGAGATGCCTATATATACCCCTCCACCACATCCCACTCGCGAGAGAAGCACTCAGAATAGTTCCCAACTGCCCATATCCAAATTTCTGAGAGAGAACCACCTACCCTTGTGTTGAGATCAAGATCATCCACTCCAACCATATGGATCTTGATTTCTAGCCTCCCCAAGTTGCTTTCCACCCAATCAATCTCTTCTACCAAGCCAAATCTGTGAGAGAGTGATTGAGTGTTGAGGAGTCTATCATCTTGAAGCACAAGAGAAAGGAGTTCATCATTACTATCAAGCCTATTACCTTTTGGAGGGTGGTGCCTCCTAGATTGGTTAGGTGTTGCTTGGGAGCCTCCTACTTCGTGTTGTGGAGTTGAACCAAGAAGTTTGTACGGGCAAGGAGATCGCCTACTTCGTGAAGATCTACCCATTGTGAGGCTAGTCCTTTGTGGACGGAAGCCGTTATGGAATATTCAAGGTTGCTACTTCGTGGACCCTTATGGGTGGAGCCCTCCATGGACTCTCGCGACCGTTACCCTCCGTGAGTTGAAGACTCCATAAACATGCATGTACGATAGCGCCACCTATCAGAACCACGGGAAAAATCCTTGCGTCTCCAAATTGCGTTCGATCCTCCTATCTCTACTCTCTCTTACATGTGCTTGTCTTACTTTCCGCTGCCATATTTGTTGACTAGCATGTGTAGGGTGCATTAGACTTGTTATAATTACTAAAACTGCCACCAATTAACTTGGGAAAAGGTTAGGTTTTAATTCTTGTAAGTAGTCTATTCCCCCCCTCTAGACGTCTCTTCTATCGATCCCTTCAATTGATATCAGAGCTCTGGTCTCCATAGCTTCGATTTCATCACCGTGGAGGAAGATGGATGTGTCTAGTTTGGGTAGTCTTAGTTGTAGAGTGCCCGTTCTCGATGGGGAGTACTATAGTCAATGGAAATATAAGATGCTTGAACTATTCGATGAATTTCATTTAAGCAAGTATGTTAAGAACCCCTATGTACCTCCCATTGATCCTTTACATCACACACACGAAGAGGAAATTGATATGCTATGCAATCTTAGAACTGTTAATCTTATCATTAGAGGATTGCCTAGAATTGTGCTTAATCAAATGAAGAATTTTGAATGTGCTTATACTTTGTGGAATGATTTTGAGAAATGATATCCAAATTATTCATTAAGTAATCTTGATGAAATTCTTCATAAACTATTGCCTTTCACAAAATGATGCCTAGTGATCCTAAGTTTGATGATTATCTATTTGAGCTTAGAGACCTCATGCGTGCTAAAGGAGATGTCATAACTATCAACAACATCATTGTAGAAGCCATTCGCATTCATAATCTTGAACATTGTCATGATCAAAACTCTAACGAATCACTTGTTTCTTGTGACGAGGATTTCCCACTTGATGATGACAATGTGGAACATGGCTACTATGATGAAGATGAGTTGTTCGACATCGAGTATGAGAAGACGATGAAGAATCTAAGTCTCATGGCAAACTTCAAGGATTACATGTCCGGAGGAAAAGAGTGGATTCTCGATAGTGGATGCACCGATCATATGACCGGGGATAGAGACATGTTTCAAGAAATCACACCAAACCATTGACCACGAAGGTATGTAACTTTTGGAGATAACTCCAAGGGTAAATTACTTGGTCTCGGTAAGGTGGCCATATCCCATGATAGCTCTATTCAAAACGTCATGCTTGTTGAATCCCTTGGCTACAATCTTCTTTCCGTATCTAGACTTGCCGATTTCGGTATTAATGTGCTATTTACCAAAGTAGATTGCCAAGTGTTTCGTCAAGATAATCATAACATGGTCTTTACTGGTTTCCGTAGAGGTGATCTATACATTGTCGATTTCACTAAGAGGTCCAAGCCTCGTACTTGTCTTATTGCAAAATCTTCTAAAGGTTGGCTTTGGCATAGAATACTAGGACGTGTTTGTATGCGTAATCTAGACAAGCTTATCAAAGGTGATCTTATTATTGGTGTTAAAGATGTTATCTTTGACAAAGATAGACTTTGTAGTGCTTGTCAAGCTGGAAAACAAGTAGGTGGAATTCATCCCGTAAAGAATATCATGACTACTAGGAGACCACTCGAGTTGCTTCATATGGATCTTTTTGATCCCAATGCTTACAAGATCCTCGGTGGAAATTCCTTTGGTCTAGTTATAGTTGATGATTTTTTCAGATTTACATGGGTATTCTTTCTCGATGATAAGTCGCGGGTACAAAAGATCTTCATCAACTTCGCTCGCAAAGCCCAAAATCAGTTTGAAGTGAAGATCAAGACAGTTCGGCGCGACAACGGATCGGAGTTCAAGAACACAAATGTAGACACCTTTCTTGACGAAGAAGGGATTCTACATGAGTTCTCGGCTACATACACGCCTCAACAAAATGGAGTTGTTGAGAGGAAGAACCGAACCCTTATTGAGATGGCAAGAACGATGCTCGACAAGTACAAGACGCCAAGATACTTTTGGGCGGAAGCCGTGGAAACAGCTTGTCATGCCACAAACCGACTCTATCTTCACAAGCTTCTCGGAAAAACGGCATACGAGCTACTCACCGGTAACAAACCCCAAGTTGGATACTTTCGGGTATTCGGCTCCAAGTGTTACATTCTTGATAAGTATCGTTGTTCAAAATTTGCTCCTAAATCTCATGAAGGTTTCCTACTCGTTTAGGGATCAAACTCTCACACTTACCGTATCTACAACAACTTCACTCGAAATATTGAAGAGACGGTAGATGTGAAGTTTGATGAATCTAATGGTTCGCAAGTCGAACAATTGCAAAATGATGTAGGAGATAAGGAACCTTCGGAAGCTATCCAAGACTTGTCCATCAGCAAGATTCGTCCCATGGACGTGAAGGAAAGTACCTCATCAACTCAAGTGGAATCCCCTACTTCACGTCAATGTGAACCTCAACACGACATGGAGGCATCCACAAGCGGTACATGACAAGATGAAGAGGAGGAAGAAGTTCATCATGATGATCCATCACAACCACCTTCACCACCACCTCAAGGCAACGACACCCTCAACAACGATGAAGAAGATGATGATGAAGAATCTCCACCATCCAACAAGCAAAAGCTACCCCGAGTTCGAGCAAGAGTGGAAAAAAACCATCCTCTGAATCAAATCTTCGGTGACATACAAACCGGGAGGATAACTCGCTCTAAAACTCGACTAGCTAACTTTTGTGAGCATTATTCATTCATATCTAGTATTGAGCCCTTGAAGGTAGAAGAAGCTCTTCAGGATCCGGATTGGGTAAACGCTATGCATGAGGAGCTACATAACTTTGAGAGGAACGAAGTGTGGACACTTGTAGAGAAGTCCAAGGACGAGCAAAACATCATCGGAACCAAATGGGTGTTTCGGAAAAAACAAGATGAAGACGGTCAAGTCGTACGCAACAAGGCGTGTCTCGTGGCTCAAGGCTACACCCAAGTCGAAGGTATGGACTACGGTGAGACCTATGCACCCATTGCTAGACTTGAAGATATCCACATTCTTCTTGCTTATGCTAATCCCCATGATATCATGCTTTATCAAATGGATATTAAAAGTGCATTTTTAAATGGTGAGATTGAAGAAGAGGTCTATGTTAAACAACCCCCAGGTTTTGTGAACCCTAAGAAACCTAATCACGTCTACAAGCTTCGTAAAGCTCTTTATGGACTTAAGCAAGCCCCACGTGCTTGGTATAGATGCTTAACGAAGTTTCTCATTGAAAAGGGTTTCGAGATTGGTAAAATTGACGCAACCTTATTCACTAAAAGAGTTAATGGTGAACTATTTGTGTGCCAAATTTATGTGGATGATATTATCTTTGGATCTACTAACCCACAATTTAGTGGGAAATTTGGAAGGTTGATGTCCGAGAAGTATGAGATGTCCATGATGTGTGAGCTGAAATTTTTCCTTGGTTTGCAAATCAAGCAAACGAGAGAAGGAACTTTCATCTCTCAAACCAAGTATACCAAGGACTTGAGCAAAAAGTTCAACATGCTTGAGTGTAAAGGTATGAAAACTCCTATGCCTACTAGTAGACATGTTGATCTTACCAAGGAGGATGAACCGGTTGATCAAAAGGTTTATCGATCTATGATTGGTTCATTGTTATATATATGTGCCTCCCGTCCTGATATTATGCTTAGTGTGTGCATGTGCGCTAGATATCAAGCTGCTCCTAAAGAGTGTCATCTTAAGGCTGTGAAAAGAATTGTGAGATACTTGATACATACACCAAACTTTGGCATATGGTATCCCAAGGGATCTTCTTTTAATCTTGTTGGCTATTCCGACTCGGACTATGCCGGAGACAAGGTTGATAGAAAATACACCTCGGGTACTTGTCAATTTCTTGGTAGATCTCTTGTGTCTTGGTCCTCCAAGAAACAAAACTCGGTATCTCTATCTACTGCCGAAGCGGAATACATTGCCACTGGATCATGTTGTGCTCAATTGCTATGGATGACTCAAACTCTTAAGGACTATGGCATACATGTGAGACATGTACCATTGTTATGTGACAATGAGAGTGCAATCAAAATTGCTCGCAATCCCGTGCAACATTCTCGAACTAAGCATATTCAAGTTAGACATCATTTCATTCGTGATCATGTTGCCAAAGGAGATATCAATCTCAAGCATGTTCGTAGTGAAAAACAACTGGCTGATATCTTTACTAAGCCACTTGATGAGAAAGTGTTTTTTCACTTGAGGAGTGAGTTGAAGATCCTTGATGCTTCAAACTTCAGCTAGACTCACTCGGTTGCATGCAAGGGGATGAGCTTACATGATACTTCCATGATACACTTGACATGTTATCTTATACCATGGAAATATATGCTCCCTTGTATTGCAACTAATCTTTTGTAGGTACTTGGAAGAACTTCATTCCACAAGATTGCCAACAACTCAAATCATAAGCAATCTTGTCAGGACCAAGTATCCACAACCCTTCTTGTTGATGGAAGGAAGAAGACAACTCAACCATATCCTTGACATATATTTGATGTGATCACATTTGCCAATTCTCAATTGACATCATGTCAAATGGATATATCTTGTTCTTCCTTGCATTACTAACCCATGTAGGTGAAAAGAAAACCAAAAAAAACAAGGATTGCTCCCAACTCAAGATGATCTTCATCAATATCGAGCATCCACAACAAGTTCTTCTACATGCTACGTCATCAACATCACTCAAAGGTATGTACTCATATCCTTCAAAAAGCATTACTCCAAGTCATGAGATAAAGCAACTCAAGTGATGTGAAAACATTAAAATGCTTAATCGAAAAATGGCAACCCCATTTTGAGATTAACGTAGAGTATGACCTATGATCAAGTATTCTTGCTTGGCTCCTTAAGTCAATATACTCTAATATAGGTGACCTAGTCACCGCCCATCATCTAGATAAAGTATCTTGTTTGGTTCATTCAATATTTGCAAGATTTCTTGGAACCACTCAAATCTTCTCTAGTTGATATTTCTTTGTAAAGTCTTTTGTATTTCCTTTGAAGTTTTTCTACATTTTAATACAAGCTTTCCAAACTCATTTGCAAGTTTCTAAAACATTGCCAAGTTTCTGTTTACTCCTCGGAGTCTCCGACTCAAACCACTTGGTTTCACCGATTTAGCAGATAAGCTGCATGACCATAATTCGGATCCACCGACTTCTTTGTCTCGGAGCCACCGACTTTGATTTCTTCTCTGGTTTGTGTTCATACTAGCAAATCCTTACATCTTCAATGATTCCTTTGATAAAAAAGGGGGGAGAAACTTTATTCTAGGATCCCTAACTCAAAGGAGGAGAAGTCTTACAAACTCTCAGATCAGTGAAAGAGGGAGAAATTCTATTCTATGTTCCCTTAGTTCTTTTAAAATTCCCTATATGATTCTCACTGTTCCATGATCCCTGCATTCTATGACCCTTGTTCTCAAGGATCCCTTCTGACTCCAAGATCCCTGTGTCTGACCCTGTGTATGGACCTTTTTGGAAATTAATGCCAAAGGGGGAGAAATACCAAAGCTTCAAATGCTAAGGGGGAGATACATGCTTCAAATGCAAAGGGGGAGAATATCAAAGCTTATGCTTACATATGCAAGGGGAGAATACCAATTTAGGGGAGAAAGTTCTAAATGTTCTTGGAGACATATCAATCTTAAGGAATACTATCTTCTATATGTTCTCCACATCTTGGTACTATTGAGTTCTATTGCTTTTTGATTTGAAGAATATTCTTGTGTTTCCTAACACGGTTTTCTCAAGAGTGCTTCTACTACTAGACTGCTCAAGAACTTAAGGTAAGTATATGCATCATATCCTTTCTCAAGATGATCTCTTCATTCTTGCACATATTGTTTGCAAGAGTGAAGTCTTGGAAAAGGATGTAACTCATTCATATATACCTGATGCATATAGCCAAGATACACATGACTTATCATATCCCTTCTACTATATGTGTGTCCATGCATTCCAAAGCAACTATCCTCAAAAGGATTGCACACATTTAGGGGGAGCAAGTCTTAGTCATGTGTCTCTCAAAGTCTTCATTATATCTATGCATATCTTTATTTGAAGCTTTGATTGTATGTTGTCATCAATTACCAAAAAGGGGGGGATTGAAAGCACATATGCTCCCTTGGTGGTTTTGATAATTCATGACAACATACATTGTCTCTTGGACTAACATCTCTACCTAGTTTATTTCAGGTTTAGTCCACAGAGAGTGTTGGCAAAAAGGGTGTGAGGAGATACCCCAAGATGCAAGGAATGGATTGGCAAAGCTTCAAGCTAGAAGACTCTCTTTTTACTTTGTGAGAAATCACTTTGAGTCCATAGGAAAGCCAATACTATTAAAAGGGGGTAAGGTATTGTTGGTGAACAAATTGCTCAACGTGCACAAGTGCTAGCCACCAAAAACACCCACAAGCTCTGCCACAAAATACTCTGTCTAAACCCAACTTCACAAAATCGGTGCCACCAAGTTTCCATCCGGCTCTACCGATTTCCTACCCAAGACAGAACCCTAGCCAAACCCTAGCTCTTCGGTACAACCGAGACTGCATCGGTGCAACCGAGTTTCAGTGACCAGCCTTCTGGTGACCCAATTCATAAAATCGGAATTTCTGAGTTTATGCTTCGGTCTCACCGAGTTTTGGAAACTTCCCTCGGCCACTGGTTTCGGTACCACTAAGATTTCCATATCGGTCTTATCGAGATTCCAAAGTTTCCACATTTTTGACATATCGGTAGAACCGAGTTTTGCTTCGGTTTCACCGAGATGGCCAATAATGTTGTAATGGTTGGCTTTTTGGAGATGCCTATATATACCCCTCCACCACATCCCACTCGCAAGAGAAGCACTCAGAATAGTTCCCCACTGCCCATATCCAAATTTCTGAGAGAGAACCACTTACCCTTGTGTTGAGATCAAGATCATCCACTCCAACCATATGGATCTTGATTTCTAGCCTCCCCAAGTTGCTTTCCACCCAATGAATCTCTTCTACCAAGCCAAATCTGTGAGAGAGTGATTGAGTGTTGAGGAGTCTATCATCTTGAAGCACTAGAGCAAGGAGTTCATCATTACTATCAAGCCTATTACCGTTTGGAGGGTAGTGCCTCCTAGATTGGTTAGGTGTTGCTTGGGAGCCTCCTACTTCGTGTTGTGGACTTGAACAAGGAAGTTTGTACGGGCAAGGAGATCGCCTACTTCGTGAAGATCTACCCATAGTGAGGCTAGTCCTTCGTGGACGGAAGCCGTTATGGTATAGTCAAGGTTCCTACTTCGTGGACCCTTATGGGTGGAGCCCTCTATGGACTCTCTCGACCGTTACCCTCTGTGGGTTGAAGATTCTATAAACGTGGATGTACGATAGCGCCACCTATCGGAACCACGGGAAAAATCCTTGCGTCTCCAAATTGCGTTTGATCTTCCTATCTCTACTCTCTCTTACATGTGCTTGTCTTACTTTACACTGCCATGTTTGTTGACTAGCATGTGTAGGGTGCATTAGACTTGTTATAATTGCTAAAACTGCCCACCAATTAACTTGGGAAAAGGTTAGGTTTTAATTCTTGCAAGTAGTCTATTCCCCCCCCTCTAGACGTCTCTTCTATCGATCCCTTCAAAGGGGACAAGTTGCGTCTTTGTGTTGTTGCTACTAAGGATAAAATGATGGGGTTTATTCATATTAGTTTAGTTTATTTTGTCTACATCATGTCATTGTTCTCCAAGCATTACTCCGTTTGTCATGAACTTAATACGTAGAGAGTCAAGCATAGAAGCACTCTTGAAGTGGAGTAATAGTAGTAGGTGCAGGCAGGAGTCAGCCTATTTGCTTATGGATGTGATGCCTATACACACATGATCATTGCCGTGAACATCGCATAATTATTCGCTTTTCTATCAATTGGCCAACTGTAATTTGTTTACCCACCATATGCTTTGCTTATGAGAGATGCCACTAGAGAACTCTTCGGCCCCCGGGTCTATTCACTTATAAATTCACAAACGCTATCATTACCTTGCTGTTATTTATTACCTTTTATTTTATTTTGCACTTTACTATTATCTACAATTATCTACACAACTCACTTGCTTGCAAATAATAAGATCAAGGGGGTTGACAACCCTCTTGCCGGAGTTGGGTGCAAGTTGTTTGTTCTTTTGTGTGTAGCCGCTGAAGAAGGTTGAGGATTGGTATTCCTATTGGTTCGATAAACCTTGGTTTCATAGCTGAGGGAAATACTTACCCACTTTGTGCTGCGATTACCTGTTCCTCTTCACGGAAAACCCAACGCAGATCACGAGTATCAGGAAGGATTTCTGGCGCCGTTGCAGGGGAATACCATCACCAACTATCATGTAACTTCGCACAAAATTTCATTCACTTGTTCTTCTTTTTATTTGCTGTTATATTTATTTTGTCTCATAAAAATCAAAAATACAAAAATATTTACCTTTGCTTGTTACTAGTTCTTGCTTGAAGTCATGGCTAGTTCTTCTTTTGTGCGTGTCACTCCCAATAATGATGTTATCAATTTTACACAAAGGGGAGGAGAAAGTTTGAAGAATGCATGGTATAGGATTTGCCATGCCCAAAATAAAGCAACTAATAAGCTATCCACCACCAATTTGCTTCATAATTTCTATGTTGGTGTGACAACTTGGTATAGGTTTGTCCTTGACACCATCACCGGTGGAAACTTCTTAATGTGTCATACTTTGGATGCTTATAATGCAATTAAAAATCTTGTTGGAACACCACCCCTTATCGTTAATGAAACCAATTTGACATTGGAACATGTTACGCAAAGGCTTGATGCTATTGAAAAGAACATGATCACTAGTGAGCCTATTGAGGAGTTAGATAAACAACTTCATAATCATATCACTCAATTTGGGTCACGGGTAGGAATAACTTTGAAAACTTTAAAGTAAAAAGATGCTACTATTGATAAGAGGGTAGAACAAGGATTGAGTAGAATTGATAAAATGGAGGAGGTTATTGACAAAGTGAGATACGCTTTCACACCATCCAAAACTAGTGCTAGTACCTCACAAGAGAAAAATCCCAAGTTCATATTTATTCCTAAGAGCATTAGTACACCTCCTTCCAAAAGAAACGAAGATCTCAAAATGATTAGTGTTCACCCCAACTTTTTGAACTTGATAAAGGAACCTCTGGTCAAGCCTTCCATTGTTCCTATTAATCATAGTTGTGTTATCAAGGAGCTGAATGTCAAAGATGACAACACTTGAAACTATGCATTATGCCTAGCTAGGGGCATAAAACAATAGCGCTTTTTGGGAGGCAACGCAATATGTATTTTACTTTCTGTTTTTGTGTGATAAAATGATTGTTACCTCTGTAATGATTGTTTTTTTTATGTTTTAATTAGTGTTTGTGCCAAGTAAAGCCTTTGGGATGACTCACAAGATGAGTAGAAACGATGCTGAATCTGAAACAGAAACTTTGACTCCAGTGCAGGAATTTTCATTTTTTTACTGGAGCGTGATAATGATCTGAACTTTTAACACAGTATTGCTATACAAATTCTTTACGTTGTCCTAATTTTTCAGAATTTTTAGAGTTATAGAAGTATGGGCTCTTTACAGGTTGCTACACACTGTTTTGTTCTAAACAGATTCTGTTTTGCTTGCATAGTTTGCTTGTTTTGATTATGCCACGGACTATATCAGGGGGGTGTAAGCCATGGGGAAGTTAGAATAAAGTACCTATTATGCAAAAATGAATTTGAATCAATTTATCACAGTACCTCAAGTATGCAATATGTTTCTTATACTAACGGATCTCACGAAGTTTTGTGTGATTGAAGTTTTCAAGTTTTGGGTGTGATCACGATGGACTACGGAATAAGGAGTAGCAAGAGCCCAAGCTTGGGGATACCCAAGGCACCCCAAGTATAACTCTAAGGAGACTCAAGCGTCTAAGCTTGGGGATGCCCCGGAAGGCATCGCCTCTTTCGTCTCAATCCATCGGTATGTCACTTGGAGCTATATTTTTATCCATCACATGATATGTGTTTTGCTTGGAGCGTCGTTTGCTTTTGTTTGCTTTTACTTTCAGTTTGTCACAATCATTATTTGCTGGACACACCTATTTGAGAGAGACACACCTTCATGATAATTTGCTAGAATACTCTATGTGCATCACTTGTATCTTTTGAGCTAGGCAGTTGCTCTAGTACTTCACTTGTATCTTTTTGAGCACGGTGGCGTGTAGATTTTATAGAAATAATATGCTCTCGTTCTTCACTTATATTTGTTTGAGAGCTAAGTAATAGTGACGGTAATTTGCATGGGTCATAAGACTAGTCCAAGAATATTAGGTATTCAATGAATGATAATCAAAACCATCGTGTAGCACATATAGAGAAGTTGTGGGTTAATGACATTGATGTGGTAATATGAAAAAGGTGTGAGTCCAAAATTATTGATTTGAAGAAGTGTCGAGATTAAGAGGTGTTAACTTGTTATTCATCTAAAAATTAAAGAGGCATGGTGATGATGTGTGAGCATTTATATTCCTCGTTGAAATCCTAGTGTTGTTTTGAGTCGGGGGCGCGCGATGGTTTACTCCTACCAACCTCCTCCCTCGGGGCATGCGAGGAGTACTTTGATTTGTGATAAAACCAATAAAACTTTGTAATAAGTATGTGAGTTCTTTATGACTAATGTGACACCATGGACATACGCATCTTCACCTTCTCATATTTGCTAGCCTCTTCGGTACCGTGCATAGCCCATTCTCACCTCGAGGATCGGTGCAAATATTCGCCGGTGCATCTAAACCCCGTGACATGATACGCTCTATTGCACATAAGCCTCATTATATCTTCCTCAAAACAGCCACCATACCTACCTATTATGGCATTTCCATAGCCATTCTGAGATATATTGCCATGCAAATTCCATCATCACTTCACATGACTAGTTTGTTCATCATCATAATGCTTTGCATGATCGTATAGAGCTGATATAGTATTTGTGGCAAAGCCACCGTTCTTCATATTTTTGATACATGTCACGCTAGATCATTGCACATCCTGGTACACTGCCAGAGGCATTCATACAGAGTCATATCTTCCTATTAGTTCTTCATGTTGAGTTGTAAGTAAATAAAAGTGTGATGATCATCATTATTAGAGCATTGTCCGAGTGAGGAAAGGATGATGGAGACTATGATTAACCCACAAGTCGGGATGAGACTCCGGACGAAAAATGAAATAAAGATGGGGGAGGCCAAATGAGCCCACCATATAAAAAAGATAAAATGGGGGAGCCAAAAAGAAAAAAAAATAGAAAAGCCCACCATAAAAAAAATGAGAGAAAAGAGAGAAGGGTCTCTGCTACTATCCTTTACCACACTTGTGCCTCAGAGTGGCACCATGTTCTTCATATAGAGAGTATCCTATGTTGACACTTCTATATGCTAGTGGGAATTACCTTTTCATATAATAAACTTGGCTTGTATATTCCTATGACGGGCTTCCTCAAATGCCCGTGGTCTTCATGAGCAAGCAAGTTTGATGCACACCCCACTTAGCTTCAGTTGAGCTTTCATACACTTATAGCTCTAGTGCATCATTTGCATGGCAATCCCTACTCCTCGCATTGATATCTACCGATGAGCATCTCCATAGCTCGTTGGTACGCCTAGTCGATGCGAGACTATCTTCTCCACTTTTTACCCCTTTGATACCTACCACCATATTCTATTCCACCTATATGTTATGTCCAATGGTTCACGCTCATGTATTCCGTGAAGAATAAAAAGTTGATGCATATTGAAAAAGTACGATCCAATTGCCTGACTTGGAAACCGTGGTGCTTAACATTTGTATCTATGTGGTGAAGACGGAGTCATGCCTTGCTAATATAATAAGATGAATAGGGGTAAAACATTCTTTTAGGATCGTATACATTGAAAAATTAATGATTTTGTTTCTTATACTTATAAATATTACTATGTTGTTGTTTGTTAATTCATCATTTCTCAATGAGCATACATACAAAAGATTACATAATGGGTAGCATGTAAAATCAAAAATTCTGTTTTTATCATTTACCTACTCGAGGACGAGCAAGAATTAAGCTTGGGGATGCTGATACGTCTCCAACGTATCTGTAATTTTTTCTTGTTCCATGCTGATATATTATCATTCTAGGATACTTTTTGGGTATTTATTTACCAATTTATAATATTTTTGAGCACTAACCTATTGACCCAGTGTCTCTTCTTGTTTTATGCGTGTTTTTGCCTTTTCAGAGTTACAATACCAAACGAAGTTCAATTGCCATGAAACTTTTCGGTGATTTTTTTGGACCAATACAAGACCTAGAAGCTTCGGAGGAGGGCCAGAAGATGCACCAGGGGGCCACGAAATATCCAGTCGCGCCCCCTAGGGGGGGCACGGCAGATATGTGGTGGCCCCCTAGAGCGTCCCTCGACGTCGTTCTTTGGCCTATAAATTCACATCTACCCTAAAAACATCAGAAGCACTCCCGAAACACTTTTTCCGCTGCCGCATGCCTCTGTTCCGACGGGAGGCCATCTACACCTCCGTTTCGACACCCTGTCGGAGGGGAGATCGATCACGGAGGGCCTCTTCATCAACCTTGCTGCCCTCACTATGATGTGTGAGTAGTTCACCGCAGACCTACGGGTCCGTAGGTAGTACCTAGATGGCAATCTCTCTCTCTCTCTCTCTCTCTCTCTCTCTCTTGATCTTCAATACAATGTTCATCGCATCTTTGCCTTGATCTATCCGATGTAATCCCTTTGTATGGTGTGTTTGTTGGGATCCGATGAATTGTGATCTTATGTTCAGATTATTCATGAAAAGTATTTGAGTCAAACCTAATTACTATGATTCTTATTTGCATGATCATCATAGCTTCGTAATTCTCTCCGATCTATTGAGATAGTTTGGCCAACTAGATTTATATTTCTTCGGTGGGAGTGGTGTGTTGTAGTAGGTTCAACCTGACGAGTTTCTATGTCCCAGTGACAGAAGGGGACAAGTTGCGTCTTTGTGTTATTGCTACTAAGGATAAAACGATGGGGTTTATTCATATTAGTTGTGTTTCCTTTGTCTACATCATGTCATCGTTCTCCAAGCATTACTCCGTTTGTCATGAACTTAGTACGTAGAGAGGCAAGCATAGAAGCGCTCTTAAAGTGGAGTAATAGTAGTAGGTGCAGGCAGGAGTCGGCCTATTTTCTTATGGACGTGATGCCTATATACACATGATTATTGCCGTGAACATCGCATAATTATTCGCTTTTCTATCAATTGCCCAACAGTAATTTGTTTACCCACCGTATGCTTTGCTTATGAGAGATGCCACTAGAGAACTCTACGGCCCTCGGGTCTATTCACTTATAAATTCACAACCGCTATCATTATGTTGCTGTTATTTATTACCTTTTTTTATTTTGCAGTTTACTATTATCTACAATTATCTACACAACTCACTTGCTTGCAAATAACGAGATCAAGGGGATTGACAACCCTCTTGCCGGCGTTGGGTGCAAGTTGTTTGTTCTTTTGTGTGCATCCGCTGAAGACGGTTGAGGATTGGTATTCCTATTGGTTCGATAAACCTTGGTTTCATAACTGAGGGAAATACTTACCCACTTTGTGCTGCGATTACCCGTTCCTCTTCACGGAAAACAAAACGCAGATCACGAGTATCAGTCTGCGATCAACTTCAACATCACACACGTTTCTCCACTCGCGGCATGTGCGATGAGTCTCACCTTCGCACATGGTCAGATGGGAAAAAACATGTGAGATTAACAACACCAGCGCACACAGTTCTAGTCTTCTTATCACACACAATTTGGTATTTTGAACTGTGTATGATATCGTGCCCATTGTAAACGTTGGTCAAAGAAGAACGTGTGCGATAGGCCTTCATCTGACACAGTTAGTCTGGATGACACGTTTGGGAAATATGGATCGCACGTTTGGGACGTTTTCTAAATCACAAACGTTTATAAAAAAGGGTTTTTTACATCTGTGCCCCTGGTTCCTTAGCTGTGCTCATTCATCCCCACGTCCTTAACTTTTGCTCACTTTTCCCCACTCCCTAGCCTGAAACCCTCACCAAAGGTCACAACGGAGGATGCCGTCGGGTCAGTGGTTTGACCGTTAACTCTAACGAGTGGGGCCGCGTCGTAAGGGCAACTCCAAATCATACGCCCACGTCCGCTTGGGGCAAAACGGATAGACGGGCCATCGCCTCGGGGACTCGTGGCGGCGTCCCACCTACCCCCACGGCCCAAAGTAAATGCGCACGCGCGGCCGGGCCAGGTCGTCAGCCACCCATCTTCGGGTCGTCGTCCTTCTATAAGTGGAAACCTGTGGATCGGCCAGTCCACACTCCACACAGTAGCTTCCGCTTCCAAAGCCAATCCTGCCCCCTCCACCCCCGGCAGGTTCTAGAAACCCTAGCCCGCTGCCGTCGCCATGACCTGACCGTGGTCCAGGAAGGGGAAGCACGGCCATGAGGCCGGCTCATCCTCTAGTAGGCGCCGCTCCGGTCGCTCTAGGAGCCCACCACCACCACCACCTGCACTGCCCGCTCCGCCCGCATTTACATTCGGTCCGCCGGCCGCACCGCAGCGCACGCGCCCGTACGTCAGCGTGGAAATATGCTGGAGGTACTGGGAAACGGCGATGCCATCGCCGTGGGGAAATGCCCACCTCCCCGACAACTAGCACCTGTCCGCGTATCGGGTACAAATCCCTCCGGTGCCGGTGAGCGGCCGCGCCCGCCGTGAGGAGATTAACCGATGTCCCGCGCGCCTGCCTCCGGATCTCCTCCACGGCCCAAGGTACGGCAGCAACTCGTCGCTGTGGGATACGTGGCTCCGCGACGAGCACGACCTGCGGCGGCAGTCATTTTTTGCCGGTCGTCCACTTAGCCCACGCCGACGACGTGCCGCTAGCCCGCCCCAAGTGTGCGGTCGTAGGCGTGTTCGTGGCCTCACCCCGACACCATCTCCGTCCCCGTCACCACCACCTCTGATGACCGAGGAGGAGGAGGCCGAGCTCATTAGTGAAAGCACATTTGCTCCCTTGGTGGTTTTGGTAATTTATAACAACATATAAGTCATTGAACTAATGTTTCCACCAAGTATATTTCAGGAAATGTTCAATGATGGGATTGGCAAAAGGATTGTGGAGATTGTGGAATACTCCAAGATGCAAGGAAATAGGTTGGCAAAGCTTCAAGGAAGACGACTCTACATTTTACATTTGTGAGAAATCACTTTGAGTCCATAGGAAAGCCAATACTATTAAAAGGGGGTAAGGTTTTGTTGGTGAACAAAATGCTCATACGTGCACAAGTGATAGTCACCAAAAACACCCACAAGCTCTCCCACCAAAGTCTGTCCAAAGCCAAAATATTCAAATCGGTGCAACCAACATTCCCACCCGGTGCCACCGATTCTCAACCCTAGACAGACTCAGCCAAACCCTAGCCACTTCGGTGCAACCGATTCCATTCCGGTGCCACAGAGTTTAGGTTGCCAACTTTCTGTTACGCAAATTCACAATATCGGTACCACCGAGATTGTTGGATCGGCGTCACCGAGAATGGGCAATCTGACCGTTGGTCACCTTATCGGTGCAACCGAGTTTCACATATCGGTCTCACCGAGATTCAAAAGTTGCCACCTTTTGGTCACTTCGGTACCACCGAGATTAACACATCGGTGTCACCGAGTTGGTCATTTTGTGTGTAACGGTTGGATTTTTGGGGATGCCTATATATACCCCTCCACCACCACCTACTCGAAAGAGAAGCACTCAGAACTATTCCATACTTGCCCCATCTAGTTTTCTGAGAGAGAACCACCTACCCTTGTGTTGAGGTCAAGATCATCCACTCCAACCATATGGATCTTGATTTCCAGCCTCCCCAAGTTGCTTTCCATCAATCCCATCTCTTCCACCAAGCCAAATCTGTGAGAGAGTGATTGTGTGTTGAGGAGTCTATCATCTTGAAGCACAAGAGCAAGGAGTTCATCGTCATTACCGAGCCTATTACCTTTTGGAGGGTGGTGCCTCCTAGATTGGTTAGGTGTCGCTTGGGAGCCTCCTACTTCGTGTTGTGGAGTGAACCAAGAAGTTTGTACGGGCAAGGACATCGCCTACTTCGTGAAGATCTACCCATAGTGAGGCTAGTCCTTCGTGGACGGAAGCCGTTATGGAATAGTCAAGGTTGCTACTTCGTGGACCCTTATGGGTGGAGCCCTCCGTGGACTCTCTCGACCGTTACCCTCCGTGGGTTGAAGACTCCATAAACGTGGACATACGATAGCACCACCTATCGGAACCACGGGAAAAATCATCGTGTCTACAATTGCGTTTGATCTTCCTACCCTATCCTTTACTACTCATGCTTGTTATTACTTTCCGCTGCTATACTCTTAGACATGCATGTGTAGGGTGTACTTGACTTGCCATAAATGCTAAAATCTGCCAACTCTAAAATTTGGTATAGGCAAAACTTTTATTTGGTCAAGTAGTCTAATCACCCCCCCCCCTCTAGACATACTTTCGGTCCTACAATTAGGCGTGTGATGGAGGAATCCACGCGCACGCACGATGAGCGTCAATGGGCGGACATGGAGAGGGCGATGGCCCTCTCCACGGCCGGCGACATGGCCATCCCTGAGCTGAAGATGGTCGTCGTCGCCAAGGAGGAAGTGAAGGAGGAGGTGGCGGAGGAGCCACCCCTTGCGGCGTGGAACCCCCGGCTGGTGGGCCATAAGTGGGGGTGGTCGGCCACTGCGTCGGAGATGGCCGATGCGCTGGCTGTCCAGCCGTGGGCACCCACGCCGTCGCGGTCACCCGAACCAGAGAAGGAGCCACGGGAGGAGGTGTTGCAGGCGCCGCAAGCGCCTCCGGCCTGGTAGGGACCGCCAGCCCACATTTGGCAGCCGCCTCCCTACGTCGACCTCACCAGCAACGGCGAGGAGTAGGACGGCGCTCCTGAAGACGGCGGCAGTCAGCTTCACCGGCGGGCGGCCTTGTGTATATTTTTAATGCATGGCAGACTTATGAATTAGGGTTTTTTTGAACAAATGAACTAGGGTGCCCTGGAACTATCGCCGGCCTCTGTCGTCGGCATTAATGTTTAATTAAAGCTAATGCATGGTGATGTGATGTGATGTTTGAATATGATGTGATTTGATGTTTAATTAAGGCAAAATGAATTTTAACTAACATTTGAATTTTAAGCGACATGTTGATCCTAAGGCCCTTCCCAGTGTTCCACAGTGGTAAAAGAGCTTACAGTAGGTGCTAAATCAATAAATAAAGTGAGCTTAGCAACAACAAGCTAAGCACATATCCATTGGAGAGTTGAGTTGCTAAGCTATTTAATGCACTCAGCTCCTTTGCATTGGAAGAGGCCTAAGTAGATCATAAGTTGTAATGATCATGTTACCCTATGTTGAAATGATCTAACAGCAAACAAAACAAAAATAGACTCCTAAACCCTAACCCTAACCCTTCATTGCAAAACCCATTATTATAAAGACAGTTCAATTTTACAAAAAATGAAGAATAAGTTCAGATCCTTCTTACTCACACTGAAATGGAGCTCTGGTGATTTTTTTTCCGTAAACATAAACTCACTGCCACTCTCTTCTCGAACTCTATACAACACCGTACGTGATAGCTCGTATGTGTGAAGGATTTTTCATGAAAATGTCCATAAATCAAGATTATTATTTTTTGCCATGGCCATGTCACATATAACGGCATTGTGAGCAGGTTTTACATTGTTTTGATTTTTTTTAATTTAACTCTGCTCATTTGAACTTGGAAACGGTAGCTCACCTAAAAAAAGGTTTTTCTTAAAAATGTCCCTAAACCAAGTTTATATTTTTTTAGGGTAACTATGTCATATAAAAGAACGAACTGGGAAGGTCTCATATTTTTTTGATTTTTTTTGAATTAGTTATGGCCATTTGAAAGTTGGTCAAACCTAAGATAATCCCGCTGACCGGCTCAAAACCCCGCAGCATCTCTCCAAACCCTAACGTCGAACTGCAGCCGTCCGATCATACCCTGGCGCCAAGCGACAACCGTCATATATGGTCTTCTAGAAGGATTTCCGAGGGGCTGCGTGCAGGCTCCCGCCGTTGGATCACATGGACGGCTCCGCATCGTTGGATCGTTGGGCGATCCGCGACAGGTTGGTTCTACTCGCCCACTCGTCCGCACAAAATAATACCAAGTACTGGTTGGGCCTTCGATGGGCGTTGACTGTCGAGGAAGGAGGCACCGCTCTGGCTCCCCGTCCTTATCCATAGCCGGCTATTTAAGCCGGACGGAGTCCCCCAGCCCTAGCTCATCCGCCTGCTCCCTCTTTCCGCCAGCACCTGAGCACTCCCCTCTCCGAGCCCCTCAGCCATGCCACCACGCTGCCAATACTACACAATCAAACACCGTCTCTTCCTCCTTCGGCAGGTCCAAATCCGAAGGCAAGCGAGGCTACCTTTGGAACCGAACGAGGATTTCGAGGAGGGGGAGGAGATGGGGGACTCCGAGCCAGAGGAGGAGCCACAGGAGCCGGAGGAGGAGGCACCGCCGCAGGAGCCGGAGGAGGAGGCGCCGCCGGTCGTGCATCTGTGGCCCGACCAGGTGGCGATCCTCAACTCCATCCGCTCAGAGTCAGCGCGGGCGGTGCGGGCGGCGCAGGAGGAGGCGCAGGCGGACCAGGCTCCGGCGCAGGCGGATCAGGCCATCTCCGATGACGAAGACGCGTAGTGCACTAGGTAGTACGTAGGATATATATTGCATGCTTTTGTATGGAACTATGGATATAAGGGACGATATATATTGCATGCTTTCGCTATTATGCTATCTGAGCTATGTTTAGCTAACTCTGGTTGCTGGTTCTATTCTCTAGTGTCCTAGATGATTGTAATAAGGTCGACTTGAACTATTTTGTTTTTGCTGATGCTTCATAATAAAAGATGGAGCGGGGGGGGGGGGGGAACCCCTTTTTTCAATAAATAAATAAATATTGCATGCTTTTGTAGATGTAGGGAGTGACATTCATCCCCATAAAAGAAGCAAGCATAACATAGATACATGGTTGGGTAAAAAAGGTGGGGGAAGCCAGCACGTAGTACTGCAACCTCGCCTCGGTCTGTGGCACCAGGAAGGTGAAGACGCGTGTGAGAAGAGAGGAAACAGCGGCAGCGACCATCGCTGCGTCTGTGGCAACGTGCATCGGCGCATGCAGGAAGGCCAGCTGGATCATGTCGCGCAAGCATAGCAGGCTTATCGTGGCGGTGTGCATCAGCGCATGCATGCAAGCGTTTCATGCAACGGCCCAATAGTCCAACGAAACCACGGCCCAACGGTCCAACCAGCGCCACCGTCCAACGCGGACCCACTTGTCAGGTCCAACGGGCGACACAGTCCAGCGCGGCCCCACTCGTCAGAGTTAACGGTTAAACCATTGACCCGACGGCATCCTCCGTTGTGACCTTTGGTGAGGGTTTCGGGATAGGGAGTGGGGAAAAGTGAGCAAAAGTTAAGAGCATGGGGATGAGTGAGTACAACTAAGGAACCAGGGGCACAGGAATAGAAAGCCTTATAAAAAAAGCCGCGTGTGGGATAGATTCAACCTTCGCATATGGTTTTATAATGATAAACATATGTACTCTTATATCATATCACAGACGGTCATAGTGGAACTAAATGTGTGTGATAGCCCCCTTATCATACACGCTTTATAATCGTGGACTGTTTGCGATTCGGTGCACATCGTAAACGGTGCGCCACAGAATAGCGCGTGCGGTGTTAGTGTGATCTCACACGAGTTGCAAGGATGGACCATATGGGAAGTACACCATATCTCAAACGGTTAGCCGGTGACTCTCGTTTGTGATAGGTGCGTACATCCCATGCGCTTAGTTTTGCCAAACGTTTGCGTTTGTTGTCCACCATCGCCGACGATTTTTCTGTGTCGTGTGGGATGGACCCCCCTATCGCCCACACAAGCAAGGCGACGGTTTAAAACTACGTCGCGGAAAGGGGTTAAAAACCGTTTGTATAGCATGTTGCTGCACCAATGGAGGCACATCAGGAGCGGCGGAGGGCAGCAGCGGCAGGCGACGGATTCGACTCCTCCAGCTCGTTGGTAGGCTCCTCCTCTGCCTCTTACTGAACGCGCTCGGCGGAGGAGAGGTTGCTAGAAGTAGTACAAAGCCCCTCCATAGAACTACTAGTATTTAGGGTCTATTTTGTTCAGTTCATCTAACTATAGATATGGTTGAACTGTACCACGTACTTTAAATTAGCTAGTATATATAGTTGAAGTAGCTATTTCAGTAGTGGTTGGCAACAATTGGGGAAAAGTTTGTTCGGTTTAGCTACCAAGTTGAACTGTTTTGTACAAAGACCACTGCTTAATCTATGAATGAAATCTTTGTGTACTGAATTTTAGTTGCAAAATTGCACCGTAATAGTGATTTTGTTCCTGTGAAATTTGACAAATGTCAGTTTTACAATGATGTTAAATGTCAATTTTACTAGATCGACAAATGCCAATGTTTCCAATCTGACAAATGATAATTTACCCAATACGACAGATGCAAATCTAAAATCATTGTATGTACTAAGGACACGGGTCATCATACATAACCGTTTGCGATGACGCAATGAAAAAAATCCTTTGCGCCAAATTTTGGCTTGGCTTAGTAGAGAAGGAATCATTGCCCTCGGTCTGCATACAGGTATTCAATCTGAAACGTTTACTATGACGATGAAAGGACACGCCGCCCCGCTGAGCGTGCGGAGGACTGCTCGCACGCCTCCCATGTACTCAAACACCTGTCTGCACGCTACCTCCTAGCCAATACCGAGTGCGACACATGGTAGCACGTCAATGGTCAGTAGAACGTCCACGATTTATAAATAATACACCCGTTTGCGATGGTAACGTGACAAATTTTGTTGAAACAAACGTGACGGATTTTGTTCCAAAATACCTTTGTTGGCTATTAATAATGTTTGCGCCTTCTCTCAAAGTGGACATGAAAAATACCACAACATATTTGTGCTATATGACGAGGCCCTGCCCAACATAGACCTTGTGACTGTAGTTCAAATTTGAATTATGTACATTAAATGCACATAAAACTCAATTAGTGTATAAAAAAGCCAGACGAACACTTAATAATTTCATATTTTTGCAGTACACACCTATTGGTCTATGTTGTTTCTAGAAAAAAAATCTAGGAGAGAAGAGGCATCGGATGTCGTTTCACCAGATGTGACATGTATGTTCCCTATCGGAACCACGTAGCTTATTGTGAGAAGCTCCGGTTTGTAAGAGGCTTGTGCCAAAACATGTCCAGGTTGGTATTTTTTTTACCACGACATATGTGTGCCTTATCATGACACCATGCTACGTTTCATGAATTTCTAACGGGTGTTGGATTTACGGGGATTTAAAAACCAAGTTTCTCGATGTTTATGATCGAGCCAAGACGCTGAGATGTTTGAAATTCATTCCAATTTCTTGCATGGGACCTAACACATGCATCCAGGGACACATGTATGATTTTTGAACCCATTTTGGTGCACTGGACCCTGTGATTGTAGATCAATTTTGAATTATGCACATTAAATGCACAGAGAACTCAATTAATGTATTAAAAATAGAGACGATCCCTTAATTTATTCTTATTTTTGCACTTCGCACCTATTTGTCTATGTTGTTTCTATAAAAAAATCGAGGAGAGAAGAGGCATCGGATGTCGTTTCCCCAGCAGATGTGACATGCATAATGTTCCCTATCGAAATCACAAAGCTTGTGAGAAGCTCTGGTTTGTAAGAGGCTTTGTGCGAGAACATGTCCAAGTTGGACAATTTTTTACCACGTCATATGTGTGCCCTTGTCATGACACCAGGCCAAGTTTCATGAATTTCTGACGAGTTTTGGATTTACATGAATTGGAAAATCAAGTTTCTCAATGTTTGCGGCTGAGCCAAGTCACTGAGATGTTTGAAATTCATCTCCATTTCTTACATGGGACCTAAACATGCATCCAGGGACTCCTATATGATTTTTCAACCAATTTTTGTGCAATGGACCTTGTGATTATAGTCAAATTTGAATTATGCACATTAAATGCCTAGAAAACTCAATTAATGTATTAAATAGGCCAAACGAACCCTGGAAAATTCCATTGTTTAGCACGACAGTCATGCTGCTCTATGGTGACTCTAGAAATAAATTCAAGGCGAGAAGAGACAACTGATGTTGTTTCGCACATAAAAGGTGAACGTTCCCTATCGGAACCACATGGCTCTTTCTTGTGAGAATCTCCGGTTTGTAAGAGGCTTGTGCCCAAACTTGTCCAAAATTGGCCAATTTGTTACCACAACACACAACAAGGCAAGGTCATGACACCATGCCCAAGTTTCATGAATTTCTGACGAGGTTTGGATTTGCACAAATTTAAAAACCAACTTTCGCAATGTTTGAGGCCGTTCCAAGACGCTGAGATGTTTGAAATTCATTCCCATTTCTTGCGTGGGACCTAAACATATATCCAGAGAAACGTATATGATTTTTTAACCTATTTTCATGCCTTGGACCTTATGATTGTTGTTTAAATTTGAATTATGCACATTAAATGCCTAGAAAACTCAATTAATGTGTTAAAAAGGCCAAACGAACCCTGGAAAATTTCATATTGAGCACGACAGTCATGTTGCTCTATGGTTACTAGAAATAAATTTAAGGCGAGAAGAGACATCGGATGTTGTTCCGCACATAACAGGTGAACATTCCCTATCGAAACCACATGGCTTCTTGTTAGAAACTTCATTTTGTAAGAGGTTTGTGCCAAAACTTCTCCCAAATTGGGATTTTATTTACCACAACACACATGAGCCATGACATGACACCATGCACAGTTTCATGAATTTCTTACGATATTTGGACTTAGTAGAATTCGAAACACACGGATTCTCAATGTCTATGGCCGAGCCAAAATACCGAGAGGTTTGAAATTCATTTCGATCTCTTGCATGGGACCAAAACATGTATCCAGTGACACATATATGATTTTCAACCCATCCAGGTGGCTCTAGCTAGCATGTGCTTAACTACAATTCATATATGAACTATGCACATGAAATGTCTAAAAAACTCTTTAAATGTTTAAAAAGGCCTAAACAACCCTGAATAATTCCATATTTAACAGACAATCCTATAGTTGCACGTTCACTGCAGATAAATGTTATTGCAATCCAAACACCTTCAATTGCCAATGTAACCTCATTTTTCGTTTCGGAACAATATGAAAATCAAGTACATCACAAACAATTCTTGATCATGAAACGTGTGTGATGTGGTATAAAATAGCTTGGGACAATCCTCATATATATATATATATATATATATATATATATATATATATATATATATATATATATATATATATGGCTTACGCCAGAAGCTTCATCGGCCACGGTCCACCGCCGTCGCGTCAACCACACAGTCACACTTGCTCCCCAAGACCACTATACTGCTCAAACGTCGCCGGTGAAAGATGGGGACGTGGATCCGCGTCGTGAAGGCAACTTCGGCGACCCACTCCAGCCCGAGCGTGACCGCATAAGCCATGAGCGCGCTCACAACATCCCTGAGCACGGCCGCAATCTCTGACAGGGCGGCTTCAGCCGCCGAAAGGGCAGCTGGTGCAGCTGTGATGGCGGCACCAACATCCGCGACTGGGATAGCAAATGGCGAGAACGACACATCAACTGTCCATTCATCAGCGACCGCCATAGCCTGATGGCGGCTGCCCACGCCTATGTCGAGGCCACCCATGCCCAGCTCGTGTCGGTCACCGCACAAATAGCCGCGGCCTTCTCCGACACCGGTCGGTAACCTACGTCCGAAGAGTTGGCAATCGCCGAGAGCGCTCGGGCAGCCGTCAATTCGTCGACAGCCTCCCTAGCCGAGATGGAGGCCGTCAACGCCCGGACCGCGGCCGCCCACACCCGGCTCATGGCGACCTTTTCCAAAGAGATGGCGGACACGGACTACGAGATGCTTGCGGAGTACGTGGCAATGGATGCCATGGAACCCCTTCCCCTGGAGGTCGTCGTGCGTGAGCTGGTCATGGAGGATGCGGCGGAGATCCACGAGCGTCAGGCGGAAAATTAGTTTTTGTTTAGAGCGATGTTCTTTTGTTAGAGTAATGTTAAGGTCAACCAGCTCTGTTTAATTGCTCGATTAAGTAAGTGCGGGCTGTGGTGTAGGCTCTTTTGTGTAGTGCCCAAATTAGCAATTGATGTTAAATTATGCGATGACGTGGATGACCATTGTAACCAGGGAAATTCGGACCAAAATTTGCCGCCATATCCCCACACAGTTCTGAATAATGGACTGTGTCCGATGATACTTTCCGCGCCAGTTTTTCGCTGCACCGAACAAAAATTTTGGGCTACCGCGGAAATATCTACCTCTCTCACCGCCCGGTAGCAATCAAAAAAATTCACGTTCAAGCTTATCACACACGAGGTATAGCGCAGGCTTCGTTTGTGATGTGTAGTTATCGCAAACAATTTTGAGTAATTTGCACCTTCAAGCTCTTCACACACGGGGTACTGCGTAGGCTTCGTTTGTGATGTATAGATATCGCAAACTGTTCTGAATAATTTGCATGTTCAAGCTCATCACACACGGGGTTGCACCAAACAAAAAATTTGGGCTACCGTGGAAATATCTACCTCCTTCACCCCCCGGTACCAATCAAAAGCCACATTTTCCCCTTTTCCTCGTTCATTTCCTATAGTTCTAACCTTCACTACTTGCTTGCAGCGCCGCCTCCTCGCCGGCGATGCTCCTTCCTGCTGCTCGGCCTCCTCCATCTAGTCAGGTAATCCACACCTCCCCAATACCCCCTCTCTCCCACCCCCTCCTCCTCCATCCCACATGGCCCAACCGCCTGCGCGACACCTTCCACCCAAATCACCGCCCCATCCTCCAAATAATCGCCACCGAAAGCCATGGTGCATGCAGTATAGCCAGGATCTCAAGGAACATTTGGCAGTGGAGAAGCAAATCGCGACTGCACGCGCGGATGAGGCAGCGATGGCTGCCACGCGTGTCGACCCCCAGATCTTGGACGAGCACCTTGCCGTCGAGGCCACCGTCGAAGCCTCGCGTGCGGACGCCGCCACGCGTTTGGCTGCTATAAATGACAGCTCGTGGTCTTTTCTCGAGGGCACCACCGGTGCGTTCGACGAAGACTATGATGTGTTTTCTCAACGTGCCCGTGCTTACCTCAGCTCCAGAGCCGGCATGTTGGTGTCGGGGCATGATAAGGCCACTCACCACTATGAGGGGTGCACCCATGGTGTGGAAGCCTTGCCCTCTTCCAAGTTGAACGAGCCCATCATCATCGATATCTCCGATGATGAGGAATAGCTTGTTTTTCTTAGCTTTATCACTAAGGACCTATGTTCAGCTAGCTACGCCGGTTAAGCATGTTCGGTTTACCTGTTGCATGTGCTGCTCTTGCCTTTCATTTAGAAATTCCAGTGAAATGCCTAATGTAATGCTACCTGCAATCTGACCTTCTAGTATATGTTCTATTGTGCAATGTGGTACTTAGTTAACTGTTTCGTTCATTTGTTGTGGTGGTCATTTAACTATTTTGTTCAATTTTGCAATGTGATGTTCGATTGTTGTTGGTACAATTTTGTATTGTTATGCATGTGAGAAATAAATCAAATTTAGATGTACTGAATACATGTGAAACATATACAACTGCTATATTTCCTAGTTCTTAGCACACTTGGTTTAGATAACTAGCTTTTCCATGTGGCTCGAATTAATCTGTTGGATCCGCAATGTGTTTATTTTTCATTAATATATTTCACTGATAGTATGCCAAATATCACTTATAACCTGATCAATATCTATCTTAAATTTGTTGCAAGGGGAAACAATGGGAGACACTGAAGTATACCATCGAGGTTTGCACATCCAAGGTCCTTTGGCTAATAGCACATTATTGTGCAATTGCAGGAACCATTATAATATTAATTTTTTTAATAATTTGTTCTTGCACATGTAGGTCCTACTGTAAGAGGTTTAGACCCACTGTTCGACCCTTTTTGCATGTGGGGAAATGAGGTGTCCTTGAATACCAGTCAAATCAAGAAACTCAGAAAGATTGTTAAGATAAAGAAACTAGCTACGAAGAACAACAAGATGTTTGTCTGCACAATGAACAAGACATCAGTCAACTATAGGATGGTACCATCTCTTTCACCTTGTCCTTTTCCCTTTGCGCCATTTCAAATTTTAAAAAAGATATTTATGCATATGTTTGTAGGAAGGTATTCATACAGCACCCACGGTATAATCTTGAAGTTTTCCTCCAGAGGACGAAGGATGGGCGGGCAATCATCCATAGGTACTGGCCTAAAGTTGTGAGGACCTTCGACATTGCTGAAGGCTCAATATACGCCTTCCGCTTCAACAATTTTCTAGACGAGACTCATCTGTCTATTTACCGTCTATGATGATACTTCATTTCCAAAGGTTTTAGATGTTGCATTTGAAACTTTGTCCTGTTGTGCAATTGGGTAGCTAGGTAGTATATGCCTATATGATGTTGTACCCTGATGTAATTCAATTATGAAATCATGGTTGCCGTAATACGAATAAGAAATATATTGTGTGCTTGATATGAAATGTTAATTTGATTACTAAATGGATTATAAATAATAGAGCAATTAGGCTGATAATTGTGGTTTGTATTGCGGACGGTTTCTAACACAACACCGTGGGTGATGACCTCAACAAACCCACACGGTTTCTAGAAAGTTAGCGTGTTGGATCAGTCAACAATCACACATGACTTTCGGTCGACAACTGTGTGCGCTAGGGCACCCTATCACAAACATTTTCGCATAACAAGTGTGTGTGATGGACAGCCCAATGCCAAACAGTTTCTTCTAGGAACCGTGAGTGATGTGCTGAATAACACAATTGATAGAATTATGACTATCGTGTGTGATGACCAGCCCTATCACAAACGATGTGATGCAGAAAATTGTGTGTGATGTGCAATACGAACATAGACGTATCTTTCAGATTCCCTGTGTGGGATGCGAAGCACATCTCACACGACTTCTTCAATATGTCTGTTTATGATGGTCCTCCCAATCGCACACGCCCTATTTTTGCCTGGCGTGTGCGACCGGCCGGAGGCATCACCAATGATTTATCTGTGTCGTGTGGGATAGCCCCCCTATCACCCACACATGCAAGGTGACGATTTAGAAGTACGTCACAAAAAGGGGTTAAAAACCGTTTGTATAGCACGCGGCTGCACTAGTGCAGGCAGTCATCTCAGTCCCAACAAACCTGTCGATACCCATCATTCTGAAGCTCTCACGTACATGGGGGAATTAGTCTTCATTTGCCTTGATGTACTCCCAATCGACATATCTCATGTCACTCACTGTCGAGTTCTTGTCAAGGAGCGATGTCTCATAGAAGTCTTGCTGCTCCTTGCTGTGGAAACGAAAGTCCACAACAGTCTTCGTCCTAATAGAGTAGGGATTCACTGCTCTCCATTTTCAGTCCTCAATCCTTCCTCTCCTTCATGTTCTCTGCAATAGGATGCATATCATTATGCTCTGGAAGACTGGGTCAGAGATTCTTCACCACCGTAACATCTTCAACGACATCATCAGGAGGTGGTGTTGTTCCTCTCTCAGGAACTGAGGCCTTGTTCTTCTCAGCTGCAGACACATTTCTTGTGGTCCTCTTGGGCTTGTGGGCAAGAGTTGGCATGGTCTTGGCGGGAGGCTTTCTTGGCATAACATTAGTCATCAACTTCCTCTGCTTGGAAGGAGAAGGGTTTGCAGCAGGTTCTTCCTCCTCTTCCTCCTCTAGGTCAACATACATGGAGGTAGGTCTCCCAACCACATGAATGATTCTCTTCCTCTCTCTGACTTTCTTTCCTAGCTTCTTAGCCAATGACATGGGCCTCCTAGATCCTCCAGGGTTCTCTAATGAGAGAGACATACCTTTCTTGGCTGTTGTGGATTTAGGCATCTTCCTAGTGACACCTCTCTCTTTCTGCTTCTTGGAGGTCACTTCTTCCACTTAAAAATCCTCATCATCATCATCAGAATTTCTCCTCTTCCTGGTCCTTGTGGCAGTCTTAGACAGACTCGGGTAAATCCTATCCCCCTCATGGTAGTTCTCATTAGGACTAGTGCCACTTCTCATGTCATTGTGGTCCTCCGACCTGTTCTGGCTATCATCTGATGTAGATCTCTTGAGCACAGACCCTGTGAATTAGATATATAAGAGTGGAGTAGATGAGCATCAAAAACTTCATATGTTTTTGCAAAGTTTTGAACTCAAAGTTTTAGTTTTAGGGTTTCACAATGTGCAATTCGGAACTGCCAAGTTTTAGATTTCGGAGACTCCGAGGCAACAACACAAACTTGGCAACATCATTCCGGTTTCATCGAGATGGGCTTCAGTCTCTCCAAAGTCGCTCACTGAGCTCCCGGATCCCAATTCGGTGACACCGATAGGACGTTTTCGGTTTCATCGAAAAGCCCTTTTGTGCTATGGCCGTAACCACATCGGTGACTCCGAATTGTTTTCACTCGGCGGGTCCGAGTTCGCTCATTTCAAAAACCTAACCCTAAATTTTTTCATTCAACCCTAATCTAATCGATTTTCTTGAGGACGGAAACTTTCATATGGTGGCAAGAAGTACTGCGGGAGCTTTTGCTTAAGATTTAGAAGGGGAACGCAAAGGGGATTGAAGCTTTATCCTAGCTCGGCGGAGCTTCTCTACGGCGGCAACCGCGGAGGAGATTTCCGTTGACGGCGGCGAGAGCGCATCAGAAATCAAGGATGACATCCTTAGACCTTGGGTGCGGCAACAATGGGGTGCAGGAGGGAGGGTTTCGAAGGAATTTTCAAAGTCCTCGCAGCGTGGATATATATACCCATGTGCTATTGGTGACACTGAGAAGAAAAAGTCAGAGGCTCTAAAGTTCGAAACTGCTAGAGCAGGGGAATGATGTCTACTATGCAAATTTATTCTTGTAGACTTTGTTGGGCCTCCAAGCGCAGAGTTTTGTAGGACCGTAGCAATTTTCCCTCAAGTGGATGACCTAAGGTTTATCAATCCGTGGGAGGTGTAGGATGAAGATGATCTCTCTCAAACAACCCTGCAATCAAATAATAAAAGGTCTCTTGTGTCCCCAACACACCAAATACAATGTTAAATTGTATAGGTGCACTAGTTCGGCGAAGAGATGGTGTTACAAGTGTAGTAATGATAGTAGGTATTGATTCTTATAATACTAACAATAAAAAACAACAAGGTAGCAAGTAACAAAAGTGAGCACAAATGGTATTGCAATGCTTGAAAACCAGGCATAGGGTCCGTACTTTCGCTAGTGCAATCTCTCAACAATGCTAATATAATTGGATCACATAACCATCCCTTAACGTGCAACGAAGAATCACTCCAAAGTTCTTATCTAGCGGAGAACATAAGAAGAAATTGTTTGTAGGGTACGAAACCACCTTAAAGTTATCCTTTCCGATCGATCTATCCAAGAGTTCGTACTAAAATAACACCAAGTTATCCTTTCCGATCAATCTATCTAAGAGTCCGTACTAGAATAACACCATATGATACGCATCAACCAACTCTAATGTCACCTAGATACTCCAATGTCACCACAAGTATCCATGAGTTAATTATACGATACGCATCAAACAATTTCAGATTCATAATACTCAATCCAACACATTGAACCTCAAAGAGTGCCCCAAGATTTCTATCGGAGAACGTAGGACAAGAACGTGCATCAACCCCTATGCATAGATTACCCCAATGTCACCTTGGGAATCCGCAAGTTGAGTACCAAAACATACATCAAGTGAATCAATTGAACACCCCCATTGTCACCAGGGTATCCATATGCAAGACATATATCAAGTGTTCTCAAAATCAATATTCAATCCAACATAACGATATCTCAAAGGGAAAGATTCAATTCATCACGACATGATAGCAAGGGAATAACATCATATGATCTGACTATATTAACAAAGCCCGTGATACATCAAGATTGTGACATCTCAAGAACACGAGAGAGAGAGAGAGAGAGAGAGAGAGAGAGAGAGATTGAACACATAGCTAATGGTACATACCCTCAGCCTCGAGGATGGACTACTCCCTCCTCGTCATGGCCTCCGCCGGGATGATGAAGATGGCCACCGGAGATGATTTCCCCTCTCCGGCAGGGTACTGTTTTCTCTCCAGATTGGTTTTTCGCTGATACAGAGGATTTTTGGCGGCGGAACCTCTTGTCTAGGGTTATTTCTGGTGGTTTCTATATATAGGATTTTTGGGTGTCGGTTTCACGCGAAGATGGGCCACGAGTGGAGCACAACTCACCAGCGCAAACCCGGGGGGCCTGGCGCGCCGTGGTGGGTTGTTCCCACCTCGTGGCTCTTCTGGCCCTCCCACGAAGCCTCTAGTGCCTCTTTTGTTAAAAAAATCGTTACAAAGTTTCGGGCGATTCCGAGAACTTTCATTTTCTGCACAAAAACAACACCACGGTAATTCTACTGAAAACATCGTCAGTCCGGGTTAGTTCCAAATAAATCATATAAAGTGCATGAAAACCATATAAAAGTATTGTAAACATAGGCAATCATGGCATGAATACTTCATAAATTATAGATACATTGGAGACATATCAGGGAACTCAGTGACGCCGAGATTTTCTGATTGGTGGTGCCGAGATGGAAATATTAGATCAGCCTAAGTGCTTTTCGTTGAAGCCGAGTGTGCAGGGGTTGGTTACATCGAAAATAACTTAGAAGGTTTTGGAGGTCAGCCAAATTCGAACCGGTGGCTCCGAGTGCTCCTCACCCGGAGGGTCCGAAAAATGTGCGTGTTCAAATATTTTTGATGAAGCATGAATAGAATTTGAGACAAGATAGAATAGATAGCTAGAGGGGGTACTTAGGCATTCTTGTACATCCAATTGGCCAAAAAAATAAAACCCAAATGAACTACAGCTGGATGTCCTCGAATGAGAAAATTATGCATACCAACATGCTCACACAATAAAATGGCAAATGAAACATGTCAAACATGCAAACCACTCTAGTATCTATCAAGCAATTGTGGATAACAAAGTCATCTTTATATGAGTATATAGACTTAGGAGCCAAGTGAGAACACTTGATCATAGGTCATACTCATCATTTAAGCACAAGTGGGGTTACCACTTTTACATAAAGCTTTAATTTGTTCACATCATTAGTGATGCTTTAGCTCAAGTATTAGAGCAAAGCTCCCCCTAGATGTGATATCCCCCCTAAGAGGGATGAATTACCCTTGGGTTTTGTCGTTGAAGACTTCATGTGGATGTTGTAGTAGTGTATGCTCATTGTTGATGAAGATCATCTAGAATTGGGAGCAATCCTTCTTGTTTTGATACTCTTCATACCTACATGGGTTAGTCCCACACAAGGAACAATAACAAGGATATCTATGGACATGGAGTGAAGTGTTCATGAGATGATGTCCATTGATGTATCGAATACCTTGTTCCTTGCTTACCAACAAGGGGTTTTGTGACTCCTTGAACTAGTGTATAAGGTTGGAGTTGATTTCATTAGTCCTTGCCAAGAAATGAATGTGAGTGAAGTTTGTTGGCGGAGTCACCCCTTAAGAGTTGGAGTTGAAGTAGCACTTGATGAAGTAGAGCTAGTAGTGGCCTTGGGAACCACTTAACCATGGCTAGAGGTAGACCTTCAAATGAGTCAATCTCCTCTTGAAGCTTGTCCTTACCTTGTGTTACCTTGAAGGGAGTAGGATCATACTTCTCTTGTTGAGGAACAAACTTCGTCTTGGGGTATTGATCTTCTTCCCATTAAACTCCATTGGCGTTGAATTTTCGTTCAAAACCAATAGCTTGGTTATTTCGATGACATCCTTGCTTGCTTACAATCTCTTCGAATTGCTTACTTCCGGCAAGACTTTTGTAGACACCTTCTTCTATAATTCCTTTCAATAAATTGTTTTCTTGCTCAAGTGTAACTTGGCTAAGAGAATCATTAGTGGAATCAATAGAAGTGCTAGGAACAATATTATTTGATTTAGCATTAGTGTTGTTATTGCTAGATGAAGAACCTTTCTTATTATTGTTACTACTTTGCTTAGATTTAACTTGAGGCTTAAAAGTGGACAAGAGAAGTCGTTTGGCCAGATAAGAAGAACTCTTCTTTAGAAGATTGTCATTGATAGCTTTAAGAAACTCATGCTCTTGGTCTAAATTTAGCTTCTCGAAGCATAGCTTCTCATGAGTTATTAGAATCTCTCTATGATCTTCTTGAGTAGATTCATGAGCTAACTTAAGAGTGTTTAGTTCTTTAGTTAAACGCTCAACCTCGTTCTTAGCACCATCAAACTATTCATCTTGACTAGCATGATTATTATCGAGTTCATTTTGACTAACATCACTAGTTTTATCAAAGAGCAAATCATCATCTCCTAGTAAGTCATCCTCTTCATTATTGAAGTCAATGTATTCGGGGTGTGATACCTTTGGGCCTTTTGCCATGAAGCAACTACCAATCCCTTCATTTGGTGAATCAAATAAACCACAGGAGTTGGAGGATACGAGTGCTAGTCCGGAAACACCTTCATCTTGACTATACTCAGAGTTGAAGTGATAGCTTCTCTTGGATTGGTTGTCGGATACGGAGCCGGAAAACCATTCACCAACATGAGCTTGATGTATTCTTCTTGTGTAGCTCTTAATGTACTTGTCCTTTCTCTCTGAGTCCTTTCTTCTCCGGGAGGGTCTTCATTCATATCGATCTTCTCTACTCATTCTCTCTCTTCGAGGTGACTCATCTCTTGAGCTTCTTCTCCTCGGTGACTCATCTCTCCTTTTGGAAGGAGCCGTGCACCCATTTGAGAAGTGTCCGGGTCTTCCACAATTGTAACAATTTCGGTCACGACTAGAAGAACGCTTTTCTTCATATCTTGAGTTGGAGCTTCTTTATTTGCCTCTATTCTTGTAGAACTTGTTGAATTTCTTGACCATGAGACTTATCTATTCATTGGTAACAAGATTGTCACTTGAAGTTGCGGGAGTATCATTTGTGGCTTTGTATGCACTGCTTGACTTGTCGTGAAGGTCTTCTTTCTCCTTGAGTGACATTTCATGAGCAACAATCCTTCCAATGACTTCCGTGGGCTTGAGATCTTTGTAATTTGACATCATTTGGATCAATGTGCACACGGTGTCGTACTTTCCATGCAAGGCTCTAAGGATCTTCTTGATGATGTATTTGTCGGTCATCTCTTCACTTCCTAAGCCGGCAATCTCATTTGTGATGAGAGCAAGCCTAGAGTACATTTCCGCGGCTCCTTTACCATCCTTCATCTTGAACTTGTCAAGTTGACTCTGGAGCACATCCAACTTAGATTCCCTGACGGATTCGGTTCTTTCGTGCATATCAACCAAAGTATACCAAATTTCCTTAGCATTATCAAGACAACTTATCTTGTTGATTTTTTCAGGGCACGGGCAGTTGAATAGAATGTCGCATGCTTGAGCGTTATATTGCATCATCTTCAATTCTTCCGCGGTCGCTTCACGATCTGGTTCCTTTCCATCACCAAAGAATCCACCTTGCAATCCAACACGAACAACAGCCCAAACGGCGGGGTTATGACCAAGAATATGCATTTTCATTTTATGCTTCCAACTAGCAAAGTTTGTACCATCAAAACATGGACCTCTACGGTGGTAATTTCCCTCACTAGACGCCATACTCTCCTAGGTTGTGAAACAAATGCAATGAAGACCAATGCTCTGATACCACTTGTAGGATCGCAAGTATGTCTAGAGGGGGGGTGATTAGACTACTTGACCAAATTAAAAACTAACCTTTTCCCAATTTTATAGGTTGGCAAATTTTAACGATTTTACCAAGTCTAGCACACCCTACACATGCAAGTCTACGAGTATAGCAGCGAAAAGTAATGACATTGCAAGTGTAAGTAAAGGGAGGGATTAGGAAGATCAAACGCAATGAAGACACGGAGATTTTTGGCATGGTTCCTATAGGTGGTGCTATCGTACGTCCACGTTGATCGAGACTTCAACCCACGGAGGGTAACGGTTGCGCGAGTCGACGGAGGGCTCCACCCATGAAGGGTCCACGAAGAAGCAACCTTGTCTATTCCACCATGGCGTCCACGAAGGACTAGCCTCACTCGGGGTAGATCTTCACAAAGTAGGCGATCTCCTTGCCCTTACAAACTTCTTGGTTCAATTCCACATGATTCGTAGGCTCCTAAACGACACCTAACCAATCTAGGAGACACAACTCTCCAAAAGGTAATAGATGGTGTATGGATGATGAACTCCTTGCTCTAGTGCTTCAAAAGATAGTCTGCTCAACACTCAATCACTCTCTCACAGAATGTGGCTTGGTAGAAGAGGATGATTGGGTGGAAAGCAACTTGGAGAGGCTAGAGATCAAGATTCATATGGTGGGAATGGAATATATTCATCTCAACACATGAGTAGGTGGTTCTCTCTCAGAAAATGAACGGTGGAAGTGTTGGTTCGTTCTGAGTGGAGGGGTATATATAGCTTCTCCAAAAATCCAACCGTTACAACATTATTGCCCAACTCGGTGGAACCGAAGTAAAAACTCGGTTGTACCAAATAGTGCAAAATGTTGTAACTTTTAGCTTTTCGGTGAGGCCGGCTGATAACATCTTGGTGAGACCAATTTGGTTGGCCTTGAGCAGACCTGCATCTCGATGGCTCCGAGAAATAAAACTCGGAAGTTCCGAAATTAAATATCTCGTTTCCAGAGACTGACGCTGCTTTTCGGTTGTACCGAACGGGATATCGGTGGTATCGAGGTGCTAGGGTTTTGGCTTGGGTTCTGTCTAAGGCTAACTCGGTGAGGCCAATTCTGAAAACTTGGTGGCACCGAATTTGGTAGCTTAGGTTTGGACATAATCTTTTGTGAGAGTTTGGTTGAAGCTTTTGGTGGCAAATCTCTAAAACCAGATCATTATCAATACCTCATCCCCTTTTAATACTATCGGCTTTCCTATGAACTCAATTATTATTGCTCACATAAAATAAAATGTAGAGTCTTGAAGCTTTTGCCAATAGGTGTTCATTGCATCTAGGGGATCCTTCTCACACTTCCTAGCCAATCCATTCATTGAATTTTCTTGAAATATACTCCCTCCTTCCCATTATATTAGGCGCCTAATTTTTTGCACGAAAATTAGCGCACGATGATCCCTCCTGCACGATCTCCTCTAACTACCTGGGTCACCAATCCTATTTCTGCTCCAGCGTACGCGCCCCAGGCAATCTATCGATCGTACGTGTGAGAGAAAATACCATCGTGGCAGTCCGTTAGCTGGTAACCGTGCGAGAGAGAGGGCGTGGAGAGAGAGAGAGAGAGAGAGAGAGTTGCATGCAGGAGGAGAAAATCGTGGCAGACTGTTGCTGCTATCTGTACGACTTAGATTTTAGGATTTTGTAGAAAGGTTAAAACGCCTTACATATCGGGAAGGAGGGAGTACTTGATAGGCACATTAGTTCAATGAACTATATGTTGTTGTTAATTACCAAAACCATCTAAGGAGAAGTTGTGTTTTCAACCGCACTCGCCATGGTCCACACATACTGCATTTCTCCTCCACCGTCCTTTGCC
Source organism: Elymus sibiricus (assembly GCA_039707655.1). Lineage (NCBI taxonomy): Eukaryota > Viridiplantae > Streptophyta > Magnoliopsida > Poales > Poaceae > Elymus > Elymus sibiricus. Next base: position 280,630,381 of record CM077667.1, read on the forward strand.
TCAACGCTCCTCCGCACGAACTTTCTCTGCGGCAGCGACGCTAGCAACTAGTTCTTCGCGGCGCCGGCAGGAACGCTCGCCCAAGACTCCATGCTCATCGTATCGGAAGCGGCGTCGCGGTCACCATCCACCGTAGTCGCGAGGCACGGTATAACTGTATGTGTTAAATGTAAGGGTTAGCTCTTAATCATATCACGTGTATACAACCTAACACCATGCACTTGCGTGAGCCGGTCCAATGCAGATAACCAAACACTATACCAAAAATTGCTTCCCTAATGCGAGAAGCCTAGATGTGGGCAACCAAACAATGTACATACGTTAGCTTTTAGCCTGTAATTCCCCAGCCAGCTTCCGCCTGTATTTCCTCAAGCAGCTTACGGTGAGCCCAGCTTCCGGTGAGCCCAGGCTGCACCGAAACGGGTGCCAAACACGCCCAAAACGTATTCGTTCGAATGCTCGAAAATGTGGGAGGATAAGGGGTTGTTTGGTTCTAGACCTAGCAATGCCACATTTTGCCACACATTTTTTGCCACACTTGCCTAAGGTTAGTTCTCCAAAATGAGAGCCACAAGTTGGCAAGCCTAAGGGAATCTTGCCACACTTTTTGAGTCTATGTGATGTGGGGTCCTAATGTGGCAAAAAATACATTGCCTAAGAGCATCTCCAACAGCCTTTGTATATTTGCACCCAATTGCTATTATACAAACTTTGGCCAAAAAACCTCCTCCAGCAGCCTTTGTATAAGTGGTCCCCCACCCAAAATTTTTACAAAGCTTGCTATATTTTCACCCACACTTTACATATTTGCAAAGTGGAGAGGCCACTTGCTATAATTTTACAAAGCCTCCGGTGTTCCATTGACATGTGGCTCCGGTTTGTTGTGCATGTGTGCTATGTGTCTTGTCCCCACATGTCAATGTGTGTGTTGGCAAATTTAGCAACCCAGTTATAGGAATGCTGCAAAAGCAAATTTTGTTGTGGATTGCTATACCTTCTCTCTCCTCCTGGTATAACCAGTTTTTAGCAATCCATTATAGGAAGGCTATTGGAGATGCTCAGGTAAGGCTTGAACCAAACACCATACTAAGTTGGTCAAAGTTGCCTAATCTTAGGTGTGGCAACCTATGGCAACCATAGTCACAAACCAAACAGCCCCTAAAATGGGCCGGCTCTTGTACTGTGAGAAAGCTGATACTCCAGTGATAAACTTCCCACTCTGACAACACGACACGACGATAAATTGAAGAAACCAATCTCCACTGTGAGGAAGGACAGCGCATAGAATGTCAAAAGAGATACAGTACAATCAACCATGCCTCCACTGTGTAGCCAGCAATTCCATCGTCCCCTATTTTTTACTAGTACCGTATCAGTTATGCCCAATTCCATTACACCGTGATTCTGAGAAAGGAAAAGGAATCTATTACATCGTGGATGTGCCAAGCAAAACCAGCGAGCAAGCAAAGATCAACGGATTCACAGTTAATGAAAAATAATTAACATGTCCAATACACAAGTATACCTGTGTCAACTAAATGCAGAAGGAAATCCAAAACAAAGCTTCTGGAACCTCCAGAACAGTGTGACCCTTCTATCTGATCTTCTTGTTCATGTTGCCGGCGAGCTGCCGCATCTGGAACCTCCAGAACATGAAGATGGCGAGGGCGGCGCCGACCAAGATGAGCACCGCCACCATCTCCCCCCCACCCTCCTTTTTCCACTCCACCTCCTCGATCCGCCATTCCCTCTTCCCCTCCACCTCCGCCTCCACCAGCGCGTACACCCGCTTCCGCTCCCTTACCGCCACCGCCACCGCCGCGACGGCGCCGTCCGGTTCCCCCGCGTCGTGCTCCGCGCAAGACACCCACCCGTCGTTGCTCCCGACCAGGCGCAGCGTCGCGGCCCCGCCCACCGCCACCGTCCCATCGCTCCGCACTGCGATGGCGACCGGCGTCGGGGGCGTAAAGGGCCCAGAAACGGCTCTTGCGGTTCCGTCCTCCATGTCGACGCGGAGGAGGTGGCCGGTGCTGGGACGGCCAACGAGCAGGAACCCGCGGCTCACGTGCGCGGTGAGGGAGGAAAGGGGCTCGGAGCCATAGACGGGCGAAGCAGGGAGCGCGGCGAGATCGCCGTCAGGGGAAAGCCTGTAGATTTGGGCGCCCAAGGTGAGGAAGGCGACGCCAGATTGTGGGTCCACGGCAACGCCGCCGGGCGCGGCGGGGTCGGGGAGCGTGGTGGAGAAGAGGAGGCGATGGGGGCTAGGGGTACGGAGGTCGAAAGCAGAGACGGAACCGGCGGACGCTACTATGAGGCGACGGCGGCGGTCGTCAACGGCGACTGCGGAGGCACCGGGGGATGCGATCGATTCGGTCACGCCGGCGTCGGATACGGATAGGACGGCGTCGCCTCCGCCGGCGACGACGAAGTGCTGAGCGGTGGGGTCCCAGGCAAGGGAGGATGGGGAGACGCCGCGACTAGGGGTGAAGGTGACGACGTGGCGCGCGGAGGAGGGGCGTGGGGCAACTCCGGCGAGGATGAGCAAGAGTGCTATGTAGGAGGCGGCCATGTTGGAAGGGTTGGGCTGTGGGTAGATTCAATCGAAAGAAGACGATCTGAAACCGTCTTTGACTCGTTATGGCCTCGAGGATCAAAGCGAACAGCAGGAGCACGCGTGACAAAAAAAATCCCAGCCCTAGCCAGCTCGCTAGCCACTTGATCAATCCCATCATGCGCACTTGCCACTTGTGTAATAACAAGAAAATTTAGGTCACTACATGTGAAACGTTTAATTTAGGACTCCCGATAAGTTTCGGATGTTTGGATTTTTTTTTTGAACGAAATTGGCATGCTTATATCAATTAAACATGTCATACTTGCGTCAACTAAAATTGCCATAAAAAAGTTTGATTTGTCATGGGTAAAATCAGAACGTTCGGGATTTATGTTTTTCCTTAATTTACGTATGTTTTATTCTTAGATTCTATCTCAGGGGTTTGCGCCCCTTTTTTAAAAGACAATGTGAGCTTTATTGTGAGAAGGCTCACGAGAACATGGTATCGAATATCCAAAATAAGAGAGAACCATCTGGCTATTGTTAGAGATCATATGGTCCTAATGAAACTACTCATATATTATCATGGAGGCAGCAAGGTTGACGAAGAAGACTCCGGCAATGGCTTCCCCCTCTGGCAGACTTCCAAAACAAGCCTCCAGATTGGATCTTCGCGAAACAGAAACTTTTGACAGTGATATAATTCTTCTAAAAATACAACGAAGGGTTTCGGTATTCATAAGGATTTATGACAGTGGAGGGAGGCTAGGGTGACATGTGTGGGCCCCACATTCCCTACCAGTGCACCTTAGGGCCAGGGGCGCGCCGTGTGGCCGTGTGGGCCCACGGTAGGTCTTTTGGCCCTTCCCTGAAGCTTCCAGGGTAATTTGTCGTCCAGAAAAAATCGTCAAAAACTGGTACCATGTTTTGACCTTCCTAAATATTGTTATTCTGCGAAATAAAACACAAGCAGAAAACAACAACTAGCACTTGGAACTAAACTAATAGGTTAGTCCAGAAAACAATAGGCCTGGCGCAGTCTGTCTAGAGACCGAAGATGGCACCCCGGTGCAGAACTCGTAGAATATCGAGCATCTTCGCAAGTTCTACCCGTGAGCCGCGGCTGCCGGGCCACCCGGCGACCCCTTTTGTACAAGTCAGTTGGCAAGGCATGTAATCCTTTGTACAAAGTCAGGCGAAGACCCTGTGCGTAGTTAATAAAGCTAAGTGATCTACAACTTTTTGTCAAAATACATATTTATTTTATGTGTATGTGCATGAAAACATTGTGACCACCATGATTTTCTTAAAGTGGTTGCCGAACCAGCAAGGTTCCTACCTCCTATTTTTCTCTTCTTTCTTTTTCTCAAAAGATAGAAGGGCCTCCCGCGTGCAAGTCTTCCCCGGGGGAGGAGTGACGGTATGGATACCTGAACGCGTTCAAGGACGATCACTTTGCGACAAGGAGTACAACGAAGAAAAGCTAAATCACAAAAGCTTTCGAAAATTTCTTTGTTGTGAGTTGTTCTCCCTTGAACGATTTTTACCATTTGTATGAGAAAACCTACACGCAAAGGACCCTTGTCAAAATTGTTCGCGCTCTTAAGTTGTTTCGAGCCCGCTCGACAACAAAAGTAGTTGCGGCAAGGACGATAAGGTGGTTTCGCCGGCAGCGGCATCACAAGTAGGCTGCTAAGGATCCGTCCCTAAAGTGTTCGCGGCAAGGGTGTGCGCACCGGCAAGCATTTCCAGCAAGCGTAGGGATCAAGAACATACAAGTGTAAAATTGCATATAAGGGAAATTGGCCATTCATTACAGAAAACATAATAACTAGTAGATATTCGGTTGAAAGTACCCAACCACATCTTCCGCGTCCCCGTAGGGTTACATTTGGTGCAATACAAGGACAAAAGATAAAATCCTAGCTAAGGCGCGAGTCGTTCTTGAAATGCGACTAAAGCGCACCTAGCCTTCCGCGGCCCCTGGATGTGACCATGATGCGCGTCTGGCTCCGGGGGGAAGCCCTCGCAGCGACGACAGATCCTCGCGCCCGTCCCCTGCCCCTCGCCATTCCGAAGATGGTTTTCTGGAAGAGGCGACGGAGGGAGGAAGATGAAGGGAGAAGGCGGTGGTGGCTAGCAGACTGGAATGAAGAAGGGTGAATGAGCAACGCTCTCCGCAGTCCCCTTTTTATAGGGAGCGCGTGGGGGCTGGCTCTTGGCTGTTCGAAATGACTGCGCACTGGCGAGCGCACTACTCCAGCGGCCGCCCCTCTCCGCCAATGCCGCGCCTTGCATGCAACACGCGTCATGAAAGGCGCAGTAAAAGAGAAGAAACGGCAGAGCGGAGGAAGTGTGGCTGGGATGAGCAGCGCATCAGTGAACCCTCTTATTATAAGGGTAGAATGCGCAGAGGCCGCCTCTCCCAGTCCAACATGGTCGTGCCTTTTTAGGCACGCCCCTCAGACGCAGTTTCGCTCCACCTTTCCCACGTCCCACATTTAATGCGCACCATGGGCGGGCAGTAAAATCATCATCACAACCGCAAAAAAATTCGGCCACGTATATTTGTGCACTGCTTTGGCCTAGCCCAACAGCGTCGCGGACTTAAGTGTGGGCCAGGCCCAGGGGCTCCTGTCGGTGTACTAAAGAACGGGTCCTTTAGCACCCTGACTTGTGCACAGACGATAGAAGCCTCCGGCCCGGCAAGCCTTGTCGGGCGAATACTACGCTCCAAGCGACGCCAAGCGAAGAAAAAGACGATTGGCAAGCCTCCTTGCCAGTGGAGAAGACCCGGCAGCAGGCGCGCCCGGCAAGATCCCGCTGCCGAGCTATCGCTCCTCCTCACCAGGCTGATTGTCTACATCAGTTAGGTGTCGAGCAAACAGGCAGTTAGGTAGAGCTTGTCGGGATGCGTGACAGCTCGGTGGAATTACAACAGCTTTAATGACACCTGAAAGATCGTGGATGTCGCCTAGAGGGGGGGGGGTGAATAGGCGCTTTAAAATAATTACGGTTTAGGCTTGAACAAATGCGGAATAAAACTAGCGTTTAATTTGTCAAGCACAAAACCTAAATCGACTAGGCTCACCTATGTGCACCAACAACTTATGCTAAGCAAGATATATAACTAGAAACAATATGGCTATCACAAAGTAAAGTGCATAAGTAAAGGGCTCGGGTAAGAGATAACCGAGGCACGCGGAGACGATGATGTATCCCGAAGTTCACACCCTTGCGAATGCTAATCTCCGTTAGAGCGGTGTGGAGGCACAATGCTCCCCAACAATGCCACTAGGGCCACCGTATTCTCCTCACGCCCTCGCACAATGCAAGGTGCCGTGATTCCACTAATGGTGCCCTTGAAGGCGGCAACCGAACCTTTACAAACAAGGTTGGGGCAATCTCCACAACTTAATTGGAGGCTCCCAACACAACCACGGAGCTTCACCACAATGGAATGTGGCTCCGAGGTGACCTCAACCGTCTAGGGTGCCCAAGCACCCAAGAGGAACAAGCTCAAGGGTACCAAGTACCCAAGAGTAACAAGCTCTAGGGTGCTCAAACACCCAAGAGTAATAAGCTTCTCAACTATTTCACCACCACGAATCACCGTGGAGAACTCAAACCGATGCAACTAATGCAATGGCAAGAACACACCAAGTGCTCAAGTCCCTCTCTCTCAAATCCCACCAAAGCAACAAAAGCTATGGAGGAAAGTGAGAGGAAGAACAAGGAGAACACCAAGAACTCCAAGATCTAGATCCACAAGGTTTCCCTCACATAGAGGAGAAAGTGATTGGTGGAAAGATGGATCTAGATCTCCTCTCTCTATTCCCTCAAGAAGGAGCAAGAATCATTGGAGGGATTGAGAGTTAGCAAGCTCAAGAAGATCAGCAATGGGGGGAAAAAACGAGCTCAAAGGATAAGATAACCGTTGGGGAAGAAGACCCCTTTTATAGGCCACTCCAAATCCAACAGTTATGCCTGTGCCGGACGCGTACAAGCGGTACTACCGCTCAGGAGAGCGGTAGTTCCAGCCAGCAGCAGGCGAGAACACAAAACTGGAGCGGTAGTGCCGCACTAAGCGGTACTACCGTCCAACAAAGCGGTACTACCGCTAAGGAGAAAAGAGCACCTCTGCGAAACACACGCGGTAGTAGGAACGGTAGTGGAGGGCGAAAGTACCGCCCTAAGCGGTACTATCGCACTACTGCCGCACTACTACCGTTTAACAGAAAAAGGGCACCAGAAGAATTTCAGCAAGCGGAACTTGCAGCGGTAGTAGAAACCGGAAGTACCGCCCAAGCGGTACTACCGTTCTACTACCGTGCCACTACCGCACAAAGCGGTACTACCGCTCTACTACCGCACTACTTCCGCTTAACAAAAATCGGCAACAGAAGAAATTCCCACAAGCGGTACTCGCTGCGGTAGACCACAGCGGTACTACCGCACAAGCGGTACTACCGTGGTACCGAGCGGTACTACCGCTTGGGTGCTGCAAAAGTGCCCAAGCAGAACAGACAGATACAGGAAAACCAGAACTGCCACAACTTCTACATATGAGCTCCGAATTGAGCAAACTCAAGCTTGTTGGATAGAAGACAACGAGTACTATCCAAACAGCGATATGCCTAACATATAGGGATGAGAAACCTCTATGAAAGGAGAACCGGCATAAACTCCAACATCGAAAACATCATAGAAGATGCATATATGAACTCCGTTTTCGATGAACTCGAGCTTGTCATGAAGATGACCATAAGCTCAAAAACTCACAAAGAGAAACACCAAACACGAACCAAGAAAGATGATGCAAGGATGCAATGGTTTGAGCTCTCTACGAAGATACGATAAAGCTACTCACTTGAGAGCCCCCCTTGATAGTACGGCTATCGATCCTATAACCCGGTCTCCCAACTACTACCATGAGACCGGTAAAATAGAAAACCTATCAAGGGCAAACCTTTGCCTTGCGCAAAGTCCACTTGAGCTAGATGATGACGATCTTGACCTCCTCAAGTTGGACCACCTTTCTTGATTGCGCCGGCTCGATGAAGACTAGTAGATTGCTCCCCCATACTCCACTATGGGTGAGCCACTCTTCGGCACATCTTCACAAGTCCATTGTCACCACAATGGACGGCAAGCTTCAAGCATGTGATCTCTTCGTGATGCTCCACTTGAACTTGCACACCGCAATCTTGATAACGATCACCACTTGATGTCATCCTCCATGGGTTGAATGAGATCTTCCTCTTGACGCAAGCCCATGGAAACATACCTAACCCCACATAGAACTCTCGCATAGAACATGGGTTAGTACACAAAGCGTAATGGACAATGCTTACCATACCGTGAGATCACTTGATCCCACTCGGTACATCTTCTACGCTTTGTGTGTTGATCAACTTGAATCACTCTTCATATTTAGTCTTGATCAACCTTGAATCTTTCCAACTCTCTTCATTAGGATGATGTCTTGAATCTTCTTCTTCAAGACATGCTTTGCAATAGGCTCAACACTCACATGACCAATCTTTGGATAAATCCTTGAATAGCACCTTGGTCAACACATATTCTTCTTCAAATCACCTTGAGACCAACAAATGGTCTACAAGCAAAGCCTATGGACAAACCCTTCAAATATAACTCAAGGCAACCATTAGTCCATAGAGATTGTCATCAATTACCAAAACCAAACATGGGGGCAGCACATGTTCTTTCAACACCCGTCCCATTAACGTGGCAGAATAATAAGAGGTAGCTGGGCGAATGACACAGAAGGAGAGATGATCCTTGCCGGGAGACAGCGCTAGCGTGACACCTCACAACGCATTTAATGCACCTGTCCTAATCCGTCAGGGTTAGGTATTTTCCACTATAGCTTATGTCAGTAGTTTTGGCAGCTATTGTATCTACTTTTTACCCTATGTAATGACCATTTTAGCCACTTAGCCTATAAAAGTAGGTCCATGGCTACCTTTACAAGGGTCAAAATCATGTCCATTTGCACGCGTAGCAGCACTCTCGAGCATCCTTGCCGGGTGATCGCGCTCCCTATACTTTGGACTCATATAATCCACAACACACGGGACGTAGGGTTTTCCGCTCCCGAGCGGCCCGAACCTGTCTAAACCCCGAACGTGCTTGGATTGGTGATGCTCTTTGACCCATGAATCCACACAGTTGAACCGCAAAGGGGCCCCGAAGGTCCCATAGATTGTCGTACCTCGACAGACAATATAGGGCCTTCCCATTTGGAGAGGAGTTTTCCTACAAAGAATCTGAAACGAGAATTGTATAATATAACTTCATCACCGATATTGAATTCCCGTTTTGCATTCTCCTGTCATGCCATCTTTTTTACTTTTTCTTTAAACAACTTGGTATTTCCATAGGCTAGTCTCCTCCATTCATCTAGAGAGCTCATATCAAATAACCTTTTTTCACGAGAAAGTTTGAAATCATAATTAAGTTCTTTAATTTCCCAATTCGCCTCGTGTTCTAATTCTAGAGGTAAATGACAAGCTTTTCCATAAACCATTTTATAGGGGGATATACCCATAAGATTTTTATAAGCAGTTATGTATGCCCACAATGCATCATCTAGTTTCTTTTACCAATTCTTCCTAGATCTATTAACGGTCTTTTACAAAATCAACTTTATTTCTCTATTGCTCATTTCAACTTGACCACTAGATTGAGGATGATATGGAGATGCAATTCTATGGTTGACATCATATTCATATAAGGGTTTACGAAATGCACCATGAATAAAATGTGAACCACCATCAGTCATTAAATATCTAGGGACTCCAAACCTAGGAAAGATAACTTCTTTAAGAATTTTAATAGAGGTGTTGTGATCAGCACTACTAGTTGGAATAGCTTCTACCCACTTAGTTACATAATCAACAACAACTAAAATATGAGTGTATCCATTAGAGGAAGGAAAAGTTCCCATATAATCAAATCCTCAGACATCAAATGGTTCAATAACAAATGAATAATTCATTGGAATTTCCTAATGTTTACCAATATTACCAATTCTTTCACATTCATCACAAGAAAGGACAAGCTTATGTGCATCCTTGAAGAGAGTAGGCATATAAAATCCAGACTATAGTACCTTATGTGCAATTTTGTCTCCCGCATGGTGTCATAGGCTTCAGAATGACACTTCTATAGGATTTGTTCCTGTTCATGCTCAGGTACACAACTTCTAATAATACCATCTACTCCTTTATATAAATGCGGGTCATCCCAAAATTAATGTCTCAAGTCAAAGAAGAACTTTTTCTTTTGTTGATATGTGAAATTAGGTAGTATATATTTAGCAACAATGTAATTAGCATAATATGCATACCTAGGATTGTTGCGAGAAGTAGAAGGATTTATAACAGCTAATTGCTCATCGGGAAAACTATCATCAATAGGCAGTAGGTCATCAAGAACATTTTCCATCCTAGACAAATTATTTGCTACGGGGTTTTCAGTCCCCTTCCTATCAAATATGTAAATCAAACTCTTGTAATTACAAACCCACTTAATCAGTCCAGGTTCGACAACTTTCTTTTCCATAAGATATTTTATAGCAGCATGTTCAGTGTGAATTATTACTTTAGAATAAAAAATATAAGATCTTAATTGATCACATGCAAACACAACTGCTAAAATTTTAGTAGTAGCATAGTTCTTTTGAGCACTATCTAGGGGTTTTGCTAGCAGAATGAATAACATTCAATTTCTTATCAACTCTTTGTCCTAGAACAACACAACAACATAGTCACTAGCATCGCAAATTATCTCAAAGGGTAGGTTCTAGTCAGGTGGTTGAACAATAGGTGTAGAAATTAAGGCTTGCTTAAGTATTTCAAAGGCTTATACACAATCATCATGAAAACGAATGGAACATGTTTTTGCAAAAGATTGGTAAGAGGCTTAAAATTTTAGAGAAATCTTTAATGAACCTTTTATAGAAACCATCATGACCAAGGAAACTTCGAATACCTTTGATATCTTTAGGACATGGCATTTTCTTAATTGCGTCAACTTTAGCTTTATCTAACTCGATACCTCTTTCGGAGATCTTATGACCAACGACTATACCTTCGTTCACCATAAAGTGGCACTTCTCTGAATTCAAGGCAAGATTAGTTTCTTCACATCTCTGCATAACTCGATCAAGGTTGTTTAAGCAATCATCAAAAGAGGTTCCATAAACGGAGAAGTCATCCATGAATACCTCAACAATCTTTCACAAAAGTCAGAGAATATAGCAGTCATACATCTTTGAAAGGTAGCAGGTGCATTGCATAAACCAAAAGGCATACATCTATAATCATAAGTTCCAAAAGGACAAGTAAAGTGGTTTTCTCTTGATATTCTTTTGCCACGGGAATTTGAAAAAAAACTGGAATATCCATCTAAGAAACAAAAGTGTGCATGCTTAGATCATCTTTCTAACATTTTATCAATAAAAGGCAAGGGGTAATGATATTTTCTAGTAGCTTTATTTAATTTCCTCAAATCAATTACCATCCAATAGCCAATTACTATTCTTTGTAGGATAAGTTCATTTTTATCATTAGGAACTACAGTGATGCCTCCTTTCTTAGGGACACAATGAACATGACTTACCCATCTACTATCAGCTATAGGACAAATTATACCTACCTCCATAAGCTTTAATATTTCAGTTCTTACCACATCCTTCATTTTAGGATTCAGACGACGTTGATGATCAACGATTGGTTTAGCATCTGGTTCCATATTAATCTTGTGCTGATATAAGGTGGGACTGATGCCCTTAATATCATCGAGAGTATATCCAATTACAGCATGGTGCTTCTTCAGAACCTTAAGTAACCTCTTTTCTTCATGTTCTGAGAGGTTAGCACTAATAATAACATGATATATCTTCTTTTCATCAAGATAAGCATATTTCAGTGTATCAGGTAGTTTCTTTAGTTCAGACACAGGGTCACTCTTAGGAGGGAGAGGATCTCCTAAGGTTTCAACGGGAAAATTATGTTTAAGGATAGGTGCTTAATTAAAGAATAAATCATCCATTTCTTTCCTTTCTTTCGAGTGCATAGCATTTTCACGGTCTAGAAATACTGTTCTAATGGATCAATAGGAGGCCCAACAATAGAGGCAAGACCAATTATTTCATCTTTACTAGGCAATTCTTCCTCATGCATTTGTCTACTAAACTTGGAGAAATTAAATTAGATACATCACGAAACTTAACACTGACTGTTTCCTTAGTGCAATCAATTTTAGCATTAACAGTATTTAGGAAAGGTCTACCAAATACAATGGGACAAAAATTATCTTTTATTGATCCAAGAAACTAAGAAATCAGTAGGGTATTTGATCTTACCACATAAGACTTTCACATATCTCACAATCCCAAGTGGTGAAATAGTCTCTCTGTTTGCAAGCTTAATAGTAGCATCAATATCTTCTAACTCAACAGGTGCAATATCATGCATAATTTCTTGATAAAGAGTAAATGGAATAGCACTAACACTAGCACCCATATCACATAAGCCATGATAACCATGATCTCCAATCTTAACAGAAACAACAGGCATGCCAACAACAGGGTTTTGTTTATCTTTAGAATCTTGTTTAGCAATACGAGATACTTCATCACAGAAATATATAACATGACCATCAACATTATCAGCCAATAGATCTTTAATCATTGCAACCTTAGGTTTACTTTTATTTGTTCAGAAGGTCTATGTGTTTTAATATTACTCCTATTAAGCACAGTTGCAACTTTATGATGATTCCTAATCCTAACAGGAAAAGGTTGTTTCTCAATATAAGCGGCAGGCACAACTGGATCAACATTATAAATGATTGTTTCCTATTTAGCTATAACAAGTTCCTCACAAGTTTCTTCAATAGGTGGATGGAATTTAAAATATTTCTCTTTAGGGAGGTAAACATGAGTAGCAAATGATTCATAGAAAGTAGGTATTATCTCGGAGTCAAGCCCATAGTTTGCACTAAACTTATGAAAAGCTTCAGTTTCCATAAAAGATTTAACACAATGAAACTCAAGATTTATACATGACTCTTTACCTTTGTCGATTTCCCAATCTTTAGAGTTGCATTTAATTCTTAACAGAAGATCCCATCTGAATTCAGTAGTCCTCTTCGTAAAGGATCCATTAGATGAAGTATCGAGCATTGATTGATTATCATGAGAAAGTCGAGCATAAAAGTATAAGATTATTACCATTGAGAGATCATGATCGGGGCATGTGTGCATCATAGATTTAAGACTCCCCAAGCTTGAGCGATACTTTCTCCTTCACCAGGCCAAAAATTACATATATAATTCTGATCACGATGAACCAAATGCATAGGACAAAACTTCTGGTGGAATTCCAGCTTCAATCGATTCCAATCCCATGTACCGACATCATCCAATAGCCTATATGAAATGATTGCCTTTCCCTCCAAATATAAAGGCAAAACCTTCTTCTTAACACCATCCTTGGATAAACATGCAAGCTTAAATAATCTACAAATTTGATCTATATAGATCAAGTGCATATTATGATGTAGTGTTCCATCTCCTTTATAAGGATTAGCTAGCAGTTTCTCAAACATACCCGAAGGAATTTCATAGTAAATATTTTCAATAGGTTCAATAGGTTGAGGAGCAGATCTTGCCACTTACGGAGGAGGTGAAGATAGCCCGAACAAGCCCCTCAAAGGATTATCTTCCATAGTAACAAGTGACAACAAATTTCAGCACATAACAAAAGTGTTTCCTTACCAAATTCCACTTTCCAAAGACGCTTGACTCCCCGACAACGGCGCCAGAAAAGAGTCTTGATGACCCACAAGTATAGGGGATCAATCGTAGTCCTTTTGATAAGTAAGAATGTCAAACCCAACGAAGGAGCGGAACGAAGTGACAAGTGGTTTTCAACACGGAAGTTTCTGCAAGCAATGAAGGTAGCGATAACAAATAGTTTTGTAGCAAGGTAATTCGTAACAAGTAACAAGTAGCAATTTTAACAAGGGTGCAGCATGGTAGCCCTATCCTTTTGTAGAATAGGACAAGCCGGAGCATAGTCTTATATGAAGTAAAGCACTCTCGAGGACACATGTGAATTTTGTCTAGTCACGGTTAATCATATTTAGTAGATTCGCGTTCGTTACTTTGATAATTTGATATGTGGGTGCATTGGTGTTAGGGTGATGTTCTTACTTGAACAAGTAACCCACTTATGATTACCCCTTTCTCGCAACCATCCACAACTACGAAAGAAGAATTAAGATAAATCTAACCATATCATGAAACATATGGATCCAAATCAGCCCCTTATGGAATAACTCATACACTGGGGTTTAAGTATCTGTCACTCTGACAACCCATCATCTACTTATTACTCCCCAATGCTTTCCCTTAGGCCCAATTATGGTGAAGTGTCATGTAGTCGACATTTACATGACACCACAAAAGGAAGAGCAACATACCCATCATCAAAATATCGAACGAATACCAACATCACATGATTATTTATGACAAGACTGCTCCCATGTCCTCAAGAACAAAAGTAACTACTCAAAAATCATCATCATGTTCAATATCAGAGGTTTAATGAATATGCTTAAGGATCTAAACATATAATCTTCCACCAATTAAACCAACTAGCATCAACTACGAGACGTAATCAACATTACTAGCAACCCACATGTACCAATCTGAGGTTTTGAGACAAAGATTGAATACAAGAGGTGAACTAGGGTTTGAGAGGAGATGGTGCTGGTGAAGATGTTGATGAATATTGGTCCTCCCACGATGGAGGAAGCGTTGGTGATGACGATGGCTTCTATTTCCCCTTCCAAAGGGAAGTTTCCCCGGCGGAATCACTCCGTCGGAGAGCAAAAGTGCTCCTGCCCAGGTTCCGCCTCGAGATAGCAGCACTTCATCCCGAAAGTCTTCTTTTGATTTTTTCTATGGGAAATGACATCATATAGGAGAAGATGGGCAGCAGAGGCCTGCCAGGGGGCCCACGAGCTCAGGGGGCGCGCCCTGGGGAATAGGGTGCGCCCCAGGCTCGTGGCCACCTGGTGGGTCCCCTTCTGGTGATTATTTCACCAATAATTTTTATATAGCCAAACATAATTCTCCGTCAATTTTCAGCTCATTTGGAGTTCTAGAGACTATCCAACTCTTTGATGGTCTTTTTCGGTCCAAAATTCCATGTGCCAGCAATCTCCCTCTTTGTATGGAACTTGCAAAATAAGAGAAGAAAGACATTAGGATTGCATCATAAAGTTAAATAATGATTCAAAACAATAAATATCAACGAAAAAACATGATGCAAAATGGACATATCAGGGGGCGCACTCTACCCCCCAGGGCACGCCGTGTGAGCTCGTGACTCCCCCGTGGACTTTCCCGACTCCGTTTTACTTTCGTAGACTTGTCCTACACGGGAAAAAAATCATTGTATATACTCCTCGCTGTTTTGACCACCGCATCGCAAGTTTTCCCTCTATTCTTGTTTCGGGCTATGTTCCTGGCAGATCTATAAGCATTATGTCATCTCAAGAGTCGGACGGGGAGATCTAAGTTTCGCACCTAACCGTAGATCCCAAGGTCTATGGGGATATTGATCCCTATGGATGGACAACGGATGAAGAGGAGGATGTCGATCTTAAAAGGATGGAATCCTCTAGTGAAGAAGAAGAGGAAGAGGCACCTCTTCCCCAACCTCGAGATATGCATGTGGAGTTCAAAAAGTCGAGCTTGCCAAATAATGTTATACCTTCCAGTACTTGATTTACCCCTTATCACCATGCGCAGGTGGATATTGCTACCTCTTCTACCAGTAAGATTCACCCCTTGGTGGATGGTGCTCTAACCGTTATAAGTAAGCTTCGCAAGGAGAATTTGGATCTTAAGCAAGAGATCGGTAAGCTCAAGGGGGGATCCGTACCCTACGGGGCATCATCGCCAAGAATATCAATCCACCACCATCACCCAAGAAAGAAACTTAAGTACACGGGTATGGGCATGATACGTCTCCAATGTATCGATAATTTATGAAGTATTCATGCCATATTCACCTATGTTTACAATACTTTTATATGGGTTTGATGCACTTTATATGATTTATTTAGAACTAACCCGGATTGACGCTGTTTTCAACAGAATTACAGTGGTGTTGTTTTTGTGCAGAAAATGAAAGTTCTCGGAATCGCCTGAAATTTTTTGGTGATTTTTTCTGGACCAAATAAGCAATATTGGAGCGAAGAACCACCGGAGAAGAGCCACGAGGTGGGCACAACCCACCAGGGCGCGCCAGAGGGCCCAGGCGCGCCCTAGTGTCTTGTGCCCTCCCCGTGGCCCATCTTGGCGTAAACCCGACGCCCAAAAATCCAATAAATATAGAAACCATCAGAAATAACCCTAGACTCTCCGCCCCGCCGCCGCAACTCTCTGTATCGACGAAAAACCAATCTGGAGGCATTCCAGTACCCTGCCGGAGAGGGTAGATCATCTCCAGTGGCCATCTTCATCATCCCGGCGGAGGCCATGACGAGGAGGGAGTAGTCCACCCTCGGGGCTGAGGGTATGTACCACTAGCTATGTGTTCAATCTCTCTCTCTCTCTCTCTCTCTCGTGTTCTTGAGATGTCATGATCTTGATGTATCACGGGCTTTGTTAATATAGTCGGATCATATGATGTTATTCCCTTGCTATCATGTTGTGATGAATTGAATTTTTCCCTTTGAGATATCGTTATGTTGGATTGAATATTGGATTTGAGAACACTTGATATATGTCTTGCATATGGATACCCGTGGTGACAATGGGGTGTTCTATTGATTCACTTGATGTATGTTTTGGTACTCAACTTGAGGATTCCCGAGGTGACATTGGGGTAATATATGCATAGGGGTTGATGCACGTTCTTGTCCTACGTTCTCCGATAGAAATCTTGGGGCACTCTTTGAGGTTCTTTGTGTTGGATTGAGTATTATGAATCTGAAATTGTTTGATGCGTATCATATAATTAACTCATGGATACTTGTGGTGACATTGGAGTATCTAGGTGACATTAGAGTTGGTTGATGCGTATCATATGGTGTTATTGTAGTACGAACTCTTAGATAGATCGATCGGAAAGGATAACTTGGTGTTATTTTAGTATGAACTCTTGGATAGATCGATCGGAAAGGATAACTTTAAGGTGGTTTCGTACCCTACAAACAATTTCTTCTTATGTTCTCCGCTAGATAAGAACTTTGGAGTGATTCTTCGTTGCACATTGAGGGATGGTTATGTGATCCAATTATATTAGCATTGTTGAGAGATTGCACTAGCAAAAGTACGGACCCTGGCCTTGTTTTCAAGCATTGCAATACCATTTGTGCTCACTTTTGTTACTTGATACCTTGCTGTTTTTATATTTTTTAGATTACAAAAACCTATATCTACTATCCATATTGCACTTGTATCACCATCTATTCGCTGAACTAGTGCACCTATACAATTTGCCATTGTATTGGGTGTGTTGGGGACACAAGAGATTTCTTGTATTTGATTGCAGGGTTGTTTGAGAGAGACCATCTTCATCCTACACCTCCCACGGATTGATAAACCTTAGGTCATCCACTTGAGGGAAAATTGCTACTATCCTACAAAACTGTGCGCTTGGAGGCCCAACAAAGTCTACAAGAATAAAGTTGCGTAGTAGACATCAAGCTCTTTTCTGGCGCCGTTGCCGGGGAGGTAGTAAGGACCCCGGCCCCAACCGTGCACTAACCATACACGCAATTGTGCACGATCAAGACCAGAGACTCACTGGAAGGAATCACAACACAACTCTAAACACAAATTAAAACAATTCAAGTTTCATATTACAGCCAGGGGCCTCGAGGGCTCGAATATAATAGCTTGAGTACAAAGTCAGCAGAAGCAAAACATCATCTGAGTACAGACATAAAAGGTACACAAGTTTTGCCTTAAGAAGGCTGAGCATAACAACGACAAACTAGATCGAAAAGGCGCAGGCCTCCTGCCTGGGAACCTCCAAACTACTCCTGGACGTCAGAGAAGTCTACGTCGTAGTAGGCGCCATCCTGGTAGTAGTGGCCTCCGTCGGGGTAGTAGTCGTAGTCGCCAACGGGGTAAGCTGGATCCTGGGTCTCCTGGACTCCGTCATCTGATCGCGGCATCGTATCAAGAGGAAAAGGGGAGCAAAGCAACTGTGAGTACTCATCCAAAGTACTCGCAAGACTTACATCAGAACTATACTAGATATGCACCAGTATCAAAGGAATGGGGCTATATCTTTGGACTAAACTGCAGAAATGCCAGAAGAGGGAAGAAGGCCTAGTCCTATCGAAGACTAGCATCTTCAGCGTCTTGCAGCATAAGACGAGAGTTCAGAGCAGCATATTTTAATTAACAAGGTAATATGCAGCAAGGCCCAGAGATCCTTCCTCGACTCCCTGCGAGAAAGCAATCCCGGAGCCAATAATTCAAGTAACAATCATAAGTATCCAGTTCTAGTTATCATAGACCAGGATACTCTCTGAGCGTTAGTTACCGTGGACACAGCTAATCGATTAGTTTAACTTCCCTGCAGGGGTGCACAAACTTACCCATCACGCTCGATAAACTTTGGCCGGATACAATTTTCGGGTCATACCCGGCCTCATCCATCGACACGCCGTAATCCAACCTAGGCTCATCACAGAGGCCAGCACGCCGGTCTACATCCTAATAGCTCGGGGTCTTGGGCCATCGCCCTCGCTATCCTGCACGTTACGCCCTCGGCCGGTGTCAGTCCTAGCATGCCCTATAACAAGCGCCATGCGTTAACTCGGGCCACCCGGGCGTGAGTCGCTCTATGTGACGTCTGATGAGCTTTCGGAAGAATATACGCCGTAGAGTGCCCATAACTTTTCCCGCGTGGTGGTTAGTGCGAAAGAGGCCAGAGGCCTTCTCAGATCACATATCCAAACCCGTTAGTGATTTTATACTATTGCGGTGATGATCGGTCCCTCCATCCCGTCGCCTCGTCTTGAGAACTTGCGGCAAGGACAAAGTAGGTCCGGCCACTCCTCGTCTATATCCCTTCGGATGCCTTACCGGCGCATCCCACCACATTTCACACACACGGGTACCCTTGGGGCCGACCCGTCATTCACATATAAATTTCAGTGTCAAGTCATAGTGGCTGTGTGTCAGGGCCCCAAGTGGATATCCGAGGAATCACTCTCGGTATAGCACACTCGGTGTATGTGAGGTGATGTGTCGGTAACGGCTTGTCAATCATGACGATTGAGTCTTCTGTCTTCAAGTCCTCGATGACGACGGTGATGAAAGCAGGGGCAACGGCAATAGTAACATGGGGGTCACAGGGGGATACTATCCATACCTATACTACAACAGTATATGAAAGCAGTACTCAACAACAGGCTATGCATCAGAATAGGTGCTGTTAAATACATCAGCAAAATCTAATGCAAGCATGAGGGAGAAAGAATAGGTGATATCGGAATGATCAAGGGGGTTTTGCTTGCCTTGTTGCTCTGCTGCAACAGACTGGTCGTCAGGGGTGTAGTCGTTCTCGGCAGCAGCGTCAGTCTCGGAGGCTACCGAAGAGAAGAGGGAGAAGAAACAATAAATACAAGCAAACAGATGCAACACGATGCATGACATGGCAATACGCAGAGCTAGGGGTAGTCTAACGCAGTACTACACGTATCAGACGGAGCGGAAGAATATCTGACGATATTTCCCGGGTCTTTGGATTTATCGGACAGACGATCCGGAGGGGAAAAGTTCCATGTTTGCTATGCTAGGAGCATGTGACAGACGAACGGATAGCGTATTCGGATTCGTGGTATTTTTCTGAGCAACTTTCATGTATAAATTATTTTCATCCGAGCTACGGTTTATTTTCTATGATTTTTCAAAGATTTAAACAAATTCTGAAATTAACAGATTATTATTAATTCGAAAATCCTATTTATGACGTCATCCTGACGTCAGCATTGCATCAGCAGTCAACAGTGGGGCTGACTGGTCAAACCTGACCAGTGGGCCCCACCTGTCATAGACTCAGGTTAATTCCAGGGTTTAATTAATTCTAAAACAGATTAATTAGTGAGTGGGGTCCATCTGTCAGTGACTCATCAGTGCTAATTAATCATTTTTAATTTAACTAATTACTTCTGTTAACCTAATTAATTATCTGACAGGGCTGGCCCACTGTCATACACACAGGGGCGAGGGGCCCCACCAGTTAGTGACTGGGCTGGACCAGTCAGCAGGTTGCCAGGACCGCGGGGCCCGCGGGTCAGTGACCCTGCAGGTGGCCCCGGTCGAGCCAGGTCAGCGGCGGCCGGCATCTGGCCGCCGAAGGAGCTCCGGCGAGCTCCCGAAACGGTGGCGAGGCTCGGGTTTCGCGTAGGAGGCACCAAATCGCGCCGTTCTTGATGCGTTCGAAAGCTGGCGTCGTCGCCGTTCCATTCCGGGCATCAGGTCGAGCTGCGGTGGACCGTAGCAAGCACTACGTCGACGGCGGCGGAAGCAAGCTTCGGGCGGCGATGGCAGGGAGCAAACGGGGGCGAAAACGACCTAGCTAGCGTGCGGGTTCGGTCCTACGGGCGCTCTGGAGCACGCCTATAGCATGCACGGGCCGCCAGAGGCACCCAGAGCTCGAGCTCTTCGACAATGGCGGCGGCCAGTACGCTGCTACGGTGCGAGCTCGCTGCGGTGGCCTAGGCGAGCTAACAGAGGAAGGGGAGGTCGTGTGGTAGCTCACTTGCGGCGCTGAGAAGGCCCGGAGCAGAGGTGGTGCGGTGCAGATGGCGAATCAACGGCGGCGATCTTGCGGGTCCGAGGAGGAAGAAGGGAGCAGGCGGCGGCGTTGAAGCTCCTGGGGCTTGGTCCAACGGTCGAGGAGGAAGGGGTCGTCGCTGCGGTTCTTCTGGACAGGCTACGGAGGCGGGGGAGTGGCTACGGCCGCGGCTATCCCGTGGCCATGGCGGCGGCGGCACTCGGGAAGGAAGGGGGAGAGCGAGGGAGAGAGCGAGAGGGGGGGCTAGGGTTCGCCAGACGGGTGCGGGGGTCCGTTCTTATCCATCCACGCACGCAGGAGGAAAAGATCTCCGCGACAGGAGCCGGGCGAGCGAGTGCGCGCGTCGGTCGCCATGGCGTCGGCCTTCTCCTCGCGCTGGCGCGAGGAGGACGAAAGGTCGGTCACAGTGGGCTGGGCCGCACTGTTGGGCTGGCTGGGCCAAGTGCATAGTAGCTTTTCTTATTTCCTTTTTCTTTTCTGATTTCATTTTCCAGCTTCTGTTTTATTTCTTTTTAGCCATTCTTCTTCACAGCAAAAATGTGCCATTTGGTCCAAATAATATCTTGCAATATTTTACATGGCCACACACACTTTGGGCATTTTTGGAACCTGTTTGCATTTTCCACAGAATTAAAGAGCACTTTAAAAATGCTTTGGGGTGCTGTTTTGGATGGTGGGGTCCGCACCAACATCAAGGTGATGTTGTTTTCCTAAACAACATTTGTTTTGTGATTTTTCACAAATGTGCAACATTTTTCTTATGCTGTTTGAGGATTTAATTTTATCACAATAAAATCCTAGGGCATTTGAAGTGAAATTTGAACTTCAACTTGATCAAGCCCTGTTTAGCAAAATGATTAGGCACTGATCATGTCATTACTGTGCACCATTACATGGGGTTTTTACAGAGGTGAGTGCTTGAAGGTATATATTTAGATCTTGCAATTGAATCTTTTAGTTTCTTGTTTTATCACTAGTCTGGTTTTATAAAAGAAAACTACAAAAAAATGGAGTTTAGGTTGCATCAATTGTCTCGTCTTTATAAAGTCTTTCGTGAAAATGATGGTTCGGAAAATTGTGCTCAATTGGTAGAGGAAGAATTTATGAAAATACTTAATGAGAATTCTTTCAATGATGAGCATGATAGAAATATTGCTAGTATGAATTCTCTGAATATCCACGAAGCTAATGATATGCAAAGCCACAAGCTTGGGGATGCTATGTTTGATGAAGATGATATTTTTAGTCCCCCAAGTTTTGATGAGCAAATATATTATGATGATGGCATGCCTCCTATCTATGATGATTATGGTGATGACATGTATGATATAAAAAGTGATAGCAACTTTGAAACTTGTCATCATGATTTTAATATTGAATGTGGTTATGTCAATCAAGTGTCTCATGATAGTTATTTTGTTGAGTTTGCTCCCACTACCATGGATGAAAAGGAATTTGCTTATGTGGAGAGTAATGAAAATTCTATGCTTGTGCATCATGAAAAGAATGATGGTTATATTTTTGAATTCCTTCATGATGCTACTGAAAATTATTATGAGGGAGGAACATATGTTTGTAGGAATTGCAATAATATCAAGTTTCCTCCCTATGTGTTGAAAGTTTTGAAGTTATGCTTGTTTTGCCTTCCTATGATCGTTGATTCTTGCTCCCATAAATTGTTTGCTCACAAAATCCCTATGCATAGTTTAAATGTGCTTGTCATGAGATTCATGATGCTCTCTTACATGTTTCAAATACTATTCCTATGTGAGCATCATTGAAATCATCATGCCTAGCTAAAAGGCTTTAAAGAAAAGCGCTTGTTGGGAGACAACCCAACACTTTTACTTTCTATTTTTGAGTGTTCACATGATTAAGCTACTGTAATAATCATGTTTTGTGTCTTTTATTTCAATAAAGTGCCAAGTAAAGCCTTTGGGATGACTCACAAGATGAGAAGAATTGATGGTGAACCAAAACAGAAACTTTTGACTCCAGTACAGGAATTTTAATTTTTTACTGGATCATGATAATGATCTGAAATTTTTACAGTCTTAAAATACAAATTCTTCAGGTTTTCCTAATTGTTCAGAATTTTTAGAGACAGGGAAGTATGGTTACACTGCAGATCTTCACAGACTGTTCTGTTTTTGATAGATTCTGTTTTGCATGCATAGTTTGCTTGTTTTAGTGTTTCCATAGCTTATATTTAGTGGTATAAATTATGGGAATGGTAGAATACAGTAGGTATCATGTGGGAACAATTATGAATCTTGTCTTGACAGTACCTAAGTGAATAATCTTTATTTATTATACTAACCTATCTCATGAAGTTCCGTTAAGTTTTGTGTGATTGAAGTTTTCAAGTTTTTGGTGAAACACCGATATGAGGAGAATAAGGAGTGAAAAGAACCTAAGCTTGGGGATGCCCAAGGCACCCCAAGGTAATATCCAAGGAAGACTCAAGCGCCTAAGCTTGGGGATGCCCCGGAAGGCATCCCCTCTTTCGTCTTGAACATTATCGGTATATCTTACCTAGAGCTATATTTTTATTCGTCACATAATATGTGCTTTGCTTGGATCGTCATTATATTTTGTTATTTTATGTTAGGTGTTATTTATAATCTTATTTTTCAATAAAAAGTTTCAAGAATTGCCTTAGGATGCTTGCATTGCATGTTTGATGTGTGCTGTGTAAAAACAGAAACTTTTTCTATAGTGTTTGAATTTTCATATTTTACTGGAACGTGGAAAGTTTCTGAAATTTTTACACAGTGTTTTCATTCAATTTATTTAGCATTTAATAAATTTTCATAATTTTTTGAGTTACAGAAGTGCACTGGTTTAATAAATTGCTACAGGCTGTTCTGTTTGGACAGATTGCTGTCATAGTTTTGTTATCTACTTATCCTATAGTTTCCATAGCCTATATTGGTAGATATAAATTGTGGAAACGATAGTAAACAGTGGATTATGTTTGAAAATTATTGTGCAACTTGTCTTGTCAGTACATGAAGTGTTGATTTGTTCTTATGTGTAGTAACCTATCTCATGAGTTCTTTTTGAGTTTTGTGTGGATGAAGTTTTTGAGAATAGGTGAAACCGGGATATGAGAGGATTGAACGAGATACAAAAGATCAAGCTTGGGGATGCCCAAGGCACCCCAAGTATATATTTCAAGAAGTCTCAAGCATATAAGCTTGGGGATGCTACGCATCCTACCTCTCTTCATCAACAATTATCGGTTAGCCTATGTTGAGCCTAAATTTTTATTTGTCCACATGATATGTGTTATTCTTGGAGTGCTATTTTTCTTTTGCTTGCTGTTTAATAAAATACTCATATCTAAAAATCTTTATTGAGAGAGAGCCCTAACATAGCTACTTAATTGTTTGACTACTCATTGATCTTCACTTATATCTTTTGAGAGTAGTTTGATGTTTACTCTTGTGCTTCACTTATATCCTATGAGTAAATTGTGAATGAATTGAATATCATAAATATGAAATTGTCAATGTGCTTTATGCTTAGTAGTAGCTTCACATCTGGTTTAGAAAGTAAAATCTATTGAAGTTTGACAATCACAATATTGGTCATACAAGCAATTCTAGAATGATTAGTATAACGAAGAGAACTTTCACATACAAATATATTATCTTGGACATCTTCTATGATTGTGAATACCCATTAATTATTTTCAAACTTGAGAAAATTAGTTGAAGTTGGACAAGGAAGACAACGTAATGAGTTATGGTTGTGTATATTTGCATAGAAGTTATATTGTTATGGATCCTCCAACATGTGGTGCTTGTTTAGAACCTTTTGCTAGCCAACACTTCGTACTAAGTAGAGATACTACTTGTGCATCCAAATCCTTGAGCCAAGTTTCTTCCATAAGAGTCCACCATACCTACCTATATATGGTATTTCACTGCCATTCCAAGTAAATTTGCATGTGCCACCTCTAAACATTCAAATAAACATTTGTTTTGTGTGCCTGGACCGCTCATGGAGCGACGGGGGGTGGTCAGTATCTTCCATGTTAAGCGGGTTATTCTCATGATGAGTGTTTATTCACTCGTCCTTGAATGAGAGGGGTGGTAATAGGGATTCCCAGTCCCGAAAAAATGCAAATAATTAAACAAAACTCCACCAGGAATGTTGTTGGTATGGACGGTACCCGTGGATTCGGCTAGCCGTGGAGTGTGTTTGTTGGTGGAGGGGGAGTAAACCTTTACTTTTACCGCTTGGGAACCGCTGCTAATGTGTTTAACATGAAAGATATTGATAACTCTTGGTCGTAACGTTGACAGGAAGGGTGCACCTCCGAAAACTATATTCATCTCTGTTTTTAAACAATGAGCTTTGGCACCTTTGCAAATCCCTGCTTCCCTCTGCGAAGGGACACTCTATTTACTTTCATGTTATTTACTATTCATGTTGAG
Organism: Elymus sibiricus; assembly: GCA_039707655.1. NCBI lineage: Eukaryota > Viridiplantae > Streptophyta > Magnoliopsida > Poales > Poaceae > Elymus > Elymus sibiricus. The sequence continues at coordinate 280,655,244 of CM077667.1, forward strand.
TCAACTTCTTATTCCAACCTCAGTCTATTAGTTGGCAAGCATCATGTGGTGGGGAAAGATCCAAACATATATATCCAGTCAAATATATTTGATCATGACTTATTATTGTTGACAATTATCTCTATGATAAATGAGTTGGGAGGCAAAACATTAAGCCCTGTCTTTCTCTATGTTCGATGGATGCCATTTGTTCTAAAAATATGCTTTGAGTACTATCAATCATAGAAGACTATATGATGATTGAGTATGTGGAGCTCTTACTTAAACCTTGTTGAGAATAAGTTGAATTGCAATTGTTTGGTGACTAAGAACATAGGTTGTTAAGTTTTAAGAGAATTCATTGTTTGAACCATGACATGTGAATTGATTGCTCGATCATGATGATTTTTATAAGAAAAAGTTGCTGGTTACGATGCTAGAAAATTGACTGAAATTATCAATGATCAGACTTCTATATTATGCTAGCATTCACACTTCATAAATTAGTTCTTTTATCATTTACCTACTCGAGGACGAGTAGGAATTAAGCTTGGGGATGCTGATACGTCTCCAACGTATCGATAATTTATGAAGTATTCATGCCATATTCACCTATGTTTACAATACTTTTATATGGTTTTGATGCACTTTATATGATTTATTTAGAACTAACCCGGACTGGCGTTGTTTTCAGCAGAATTACCGTGGTGTTGTTTTTGTGCAGAAAATGAAAGTTCTCGGAATCGCCCGAAACTTTTTGGTGATTTTTTCTGGACCAAATAAGCAATATTGGAGCGAAGAACCACCGGAGAAGAGCCACGAGGTGGGCACACCAGAGGGCCCAGGCGCGCACTGGTGTCTTGTGCCCTCCTCGTGGCCCATCTTGGCGTGAAACCGACGCCCAAAATTCCTATAAATATAGAAACCATCAGAAATAACCCTAGACTCTCTGCTCCGCCGCCGCAACTCTCTGTATCGACAAAAAACCAATCTCGAGGCATTCCAGTACCCTACCGGAGAGGGTAGATCATCTCCGGTGGCCATCTTCATCATCCCGGCGGAGGCCATGACGAGGAGGGAGTAGTCCACCCTCGGGGCTGAGGGTATGTACAAGTAGCTATGTGTTCAATCTCTCTCTCTCTCTCTCTCATGTTCTTGAGATGTCATGATCTTGATGTATCACGGGCTTTGTTAATATAGTCAGATCATATGATGTTATTCACTTGCTATCATGTTGTGATGAATTGAATCTTTCCCTTTGAGATATCGTTATGTTGGATTGAATATTGGATTTAAGAACACTTGATATATGTCTTGCATATGGATACCCGTGGTGACAATGGGGTGTTCTATTGATTCACTTGATGTATGTTTTGGTACTCAACTTGAGGATTACTGAGGTGACATTGGGGTAATCTATGCATAGGGGTTGATGCACGTTCTTGTCCTATGTTCTCCGATAGAAATCTTGGGGCACTCTTTGAGGTTCTTTGTGTTGGATTGAGTATTATGAATCTGAAATTGTTTGATGCGTATCATATAATTAACTCATGGATACTTGTGGTGACATTGGAGTATCTAGGTGACATTAGAGTTGGTTGATGCGTATCATATGGTGTTATTCTAGTACGAACTCTTAGATAGATCGATCGGAAAGGATAACTTGGTGTTATTTTAGTATGAACTCTTGGATAGATCGATCGGAAAGGATAACTTTAAGGTGGTTTCGTACCCTACAAACAATTTCTTCTTATGTTCTCCGCTAGATAAGAACTTTGGAGTGATTCTTCGTTGCACATTGAGGGATGGTTATGAGATCCAATTATATTAGCATTGTTTGTTTTCTTTACCCTTTTGCATCAATCTTAGCCATGAAAACAATAAAAAGATCATATGCTAATCCCATGGGAAGTGATGATTTCACATAAAAGGTGTATAATTGGTAAAATTTGTTGGAAGTTGACAAACATAGCATTGGTCATTGTTGCAATTCATGAAAAAGTAATAACGAAAGAGAGGTCTCACATATAAATATACTATCTTGGACATCTTTTATGATTGTGAGCCCCCATTAGATATTCTATGCATGATCAACTAGTTGACGTTGGACAAGAAAGACAACGTAATGGGTTATGTTTGCTTATATTCACATAGAAGTTATATTGTCATGGATCCTCTAACATGTGGTGCTTGCTCATAATCTTTTACTAGCCAAAACTTTGCACTAAGTAGAGATACTACTTGTGCATCCAAACCCCTTGAACCCAATTTGTTGCCATAAGAGTCCACCATATCTACCTAATGGATTAAATAAGATCCTTCAAGTAAGTTATCATCGGTGCAAAAGCAATAAGAATTGCTCCTAAATATGTATGATCTTTTATTGTAAGGGAAAATAAGCTTTGTACAAACTTGTGATGGTGAAGAAATAAAAGCAACAGGGTGCATAATAAAGGTTGCTATCACAAGGGGCAATATAAAGCGACGTTCCTTTCCATTAAGAACTTGCGCATCCAAAATAAAAAGCGCATGACATCCTCTGCTTCCCTCTGCGAAGGGTCTATCTTTTACTTTTCTGTATTTAGTTTTATGCAAGAGTCAATAATGTTAATCCCTATTCCATCCTTATTTATTATCTACTTGGCAATCATCATGTGATGGGGAAATATCCACGCATATATATCCAGTTGGATATAGCTAATCATGAGTTATTATTGTTAACATTATCCTCGAGATAAATAACTTGGGAGGTGGAAGCTATAAACCCCCATCTTCCTATGTGTCTGATTGAAACTTTTTGCTCCATAATTATGTGTGAGTGTCAGCAATCATAGAAGACTAAATGATAGTAGAGTATGTGAACTTGATAAACAAAGCAATGGTTTCAATTACTACGAAAATAGTTTGTTAGTTTTCAATGAAGTTTGTAGTTCAGACTTTAGCTTGTGAATGAATTATCACTTGTTCATGATAAATTTTATGAGATTATATTGTTTCTACAATAATGATCATGATGCTTTCATGTCCGTATTTTACTTTATCGACACCTCTCTCTCTAAGCATGTGGTCATGATTATCGAGTTCGGCTTTCGCTTGAGGACAGGCGAGGTCTAAGCTTGGGGGAGTTGATACGTCCATTTTGCATCATGTTTTCCTATTGTTATTTATTATGTTTTGAGTCATTATTTCACTTTATAATGCAATCCTAATGCCCTTTGTCCCTTATTTTGCAAGTTTCATACAAAGAAGGAGATTGCCGGCAGCTGGAATTCAGAACCATAAAAGGCTACAGGAGAGCTGGATATTCTGTGCAACTCCAAATGACCTGAAATTTTATGGAGAATTATTTTGGAATATACAAAAAATATCGGCAAAGGAATTACCAGAAGGGGGCCCACGAGGGATCCACGAGCCCGGGGGCGTGCCCCCTGAGATCATGGCCCCACCAGCAGGCCTTCGGGGCCCATCTTATCCTATATGATGCCATTTGCTCTAGAAAAAAATGAGGAGATGAATTACGGGACGACGAGCCGTCGTCTCGATGTACAACCTAGGCAGGAGCACTTTTGCTCTCCGGCGGGGAAACTTCCCTTCCGGAGGGGGAAATCGAACCATCATCATCACCAACGCTTCCTCCATCGTGGGAGAGGAACAATCTTAATCAACATCTTCACCACCACCATCTCATCTCAAACCCTAGTTCATCTCTTGTATTCAATCTTTCTCTCCAAACCTCAGATTGGTACATGTGGGTCGCTAGTAGTGGTGATTACATCTTGTAGTTGATGCTAGTTAGTTTAATTGGTGGAATATTATATTTTCAGATCCTTAATCATAATCAATACACCTCTGATCTTGAACATGAATATGATTTGTGAGTAGTTACTTTTGTTCTTGAGGACATGAGAGAAGTCTTGTTATAAGTAATCATGTGATGTTGGTATCCGTTCGATATATTGATGATGTGTATGTTGCTATTCCTTATTGGTGTCATGTGAACGTCGACTACATGACACTTCACCATATTTGGGCCTAAGGGAAAGCATTGGGGAATAATAAGTAGATTATGGGTTGCGAGCGTGACAGAAGCTTAAACCCTAGTTTATGCGTTATTCCTTAAGGGGCTGATTTGGATCCATATGTTTCTTGCTATGGTTAGATTTATCTTAATTCTTCTTTCTTAGTTGTGGATGCTTGCGAGAGGGTGTAATCATAAAGGCTTGTTTGTTCAAGTAAGAAGAGCACCCTAGCACCGGTTCACCCACATATCAAATTATCAAAGTACCGAACGTGAATCAACTAAACATGATGAAACGTGACTAGACTAAATTCCCATGTGTCCTCAAGAACGCTTTGCTTAATATAAGAGAAATTTTTGGTTTGTCCTTTGCTCTAAAAAGGATTGGGCTACCTTGCCGCACCATTGTTACTATTCTTAGTTGTTACTTGTTATGAATTAAATTGCTACAAAACTATCTGTTACCGCTACTTTGGGTGCTTGAAGAGAATACCTTGCTGAAAACCACTTGTCATTTTCTTTTTGCTCCTCGTTGGGTTCGACACTCGTACTTACCGAAAAGACTACGATTGATCCCCTATAGTTGTGGGTCATCAATCGTCGTTAGAGTGGAACGTAGGGAGGACATCACGAAGCTCAGCATCTCGCGCGACCAGCTGCTGAAAGAAACCGTGGCTGCTGCCAAGCAACATCATGAGGACATGAAAGAGATCATCGGTGGTTGCCTCTTGAAATCCTCCGCCATGGACATAGTGACAAAGATGGCGGAGGAGAGGCAAGAGGAAATGAAGGTCATGGAGGCGATGAAGAAGGAGATAGAGGAACTCCGCGCCTAGCAACCCTTCATGACTAAGTAGAGAGCAGTTGTTGCTTGTTTCCTTTTAAATGATTATCCTGAATATTTTGGGAATGGATACACGTTAGTTGCCTATTTTGCAAATTTGGGTCAATTGACCGTTTTTGATCGTTGGGTGCAGATTGACCGGTGGGCAGTCCTTCTTCTTCTTTCCCTGGCCGCCGGTCGAATCGCCTGCGACCACCACTCGCGGCCAGCAGTGCTCCCATGCAGCCTCGACCTCCCCGGAACCAGTCTTGCCGCCCATTCTCACACGCGTGCTGGTAGGCATGCATGGCGTTAATTCACATTCTTCTTTACAGCAAAGTGATTAATTCTTATCCCTCTCGCTCTCTGACACACACCGATCGATCCACCTCTCTAGTTTCTTTTTTTAACACACCTCTCTAGTTTATTTTTTAAAACACATAGATCTAGAGATTTTTTTTACGGTATATCATATACCACATGATACAGTGGGTAGTATTTAGTCGATCCAATGGTTAATATGGATCAGGCTCTTGGCTATATTTGTAATTCCTTTTTAGGGGTGTCCTCTTTCAGTGTTACAAAATTAACGACGAGTGATGACCCACAAGTATAGGGGGTCAATCGTAGTCCTTTCGATAAGTAAGAGTGTCGAACCCAACAAGGAGCAGAAGGAAATGGCAAGCGGTTTTCAGCAAGATAATTTCTGCAAGCACTGAAATTATAGGTAACATATAGTTTGATAGCAAGATAATTGGTAACAAGCAAGTAACAGTAATGGTAAACAAGGTGCAGCAAGGTAGCCCAATCCTTTTCGAGGCAAAGGACAAGACAGAACAGTCACTAGTAAAAGGCAAAGTGTTCTTGAGGCTACACGGGAATTTTGTCCAGTCACTTTTATCATGTTGGTTTGATTCGTGTTCGCTACTTTGATAATTTGATATGTGGGTGGACCGGTGCTAAGGCGCTGTTCTTACTTGAACTAACAACCTACTTATGATTAACCCCCTCGCAAGCATCCGCAACTACGAGAAAAGTATTAAGACAAGGTCTAACCATAGCATTAAACATGTGGATCCAAATCAGCCCCTTACGAAGTAGCGCATAAACTAGGGTTTAAGCTTCTGTCACTCTACCAACCCATCATCTAATAACTACTCCATAATACATTCCCTTAGGCCCATGAATGGTGAAGTGTCATGTAGTCGACGTTCACATGACACCACTAAGGGAATCACAACATACATATCATCAAAATATCGAACACATATCAAATTCACATGATTACTCGCAACATGACTTCTCCCGTGACCTCAAGAACAAAGGTAACTACTCACAAATAATAATCATGCTCAAGATCGGAGGAGTATTGAATAGCATAATGGATCTTAACATATAATCTTCCACCAAATAAACCATATAGTAATCAACTACGCAAGGTAATCAACACTACTAGTCACCCACAGGTACCAATCTGAGGTTCCGGTACAAAGATTGAACACTAGAGATGAACTAGGGTTTGAGAGGAGATGGTGCTGTTGAAGATGTTGATGAAGATTGGCCTCCCAAAGATTAGAGGGGTGTTGGTGATGACGATAGCTTCGATTTCCCCCTCCGGGAGGGAAGTTCCCCTGGTGGAATCGCTCCGCTGGAGGGCAAAAGTGCTCCTGCCCAAGTTTCGCCTCGAGGCGGCGGCGCTTCGTCCCAAAATCCTCCTCTGATTTTTTTCTAGGTCAAGAGTGATCTTATACCAGAAGATGGGCACCGGAGGTGGGCCGAGGTGGCCACAACCCATCAGGGCGCGCCCAGGGGGGCCTGGCGCGCCCTGGTGGGTTGTGCCCACCTTGGAGGCCCCCTCCGGTAGTTTTCAGCTCTAGTATTTTTTATTAAATGCAAAAATAATCTCCGTAAAATTTCAGCTTCATTGGAGCTATGCAGAATAGGTACCTCTAACGTGCTTTTCTTGGGTCCAGAATTCCAGCTGCCGGTATTCTCCCTCTTTGTGTAAACCTTGCATATTATGAGAGAAAAGGCATTAGAATCACTCCCCAAAGCATTATTATTCAACAAAACAAAGTAAATAATAGAAGGAAATCATGATGCAAAATGGACGTATGATGACCCACAAGTATAGGGGATCAATCGTAGTCCTTTCAATAAGTAAGAGTGTCGTACCCAACGAGGAGCGAAAGGAAATGACAAGCGGTTTTCAGCAAGGTAATCTCTGCAAGCACTGAAATTGTAGGTAACAGATAGTTTGATAGAAAGATAATTTGTAACGAGCAAGTAACGGTAACGGTAAACAAGGTGCAGCAAGGTATCCCAATCCTTTTGAGGCAAAGGACAGGCTAGAACAATCTCTAGTAATAGGCAAAGTGTTCTTGAGGGTACACGGGAATTTCGTCTAGTCACTTTTATCATGTTGGTTTGATTCGTGTTTGCTACTTTGATAATTTAATATGTGGGTGGACCGGTGCTAAGGTGCTGTTATTACTTGAACTAACAACCTACTTATGATTAACCCCCTCGCAAGCATCCGCAACTACGAGAAAAATATTAAGACAAAGTCTAACCATAGCATTAAACATGTGGATCCAAATCAGCCCCTTACGAAGTAGCGCATAAACTAGGGTTTAAGCTTCTGTCACTCTAGCAACCCATCATCTAATAACTACTCCACAATGCATTCCCTTAGGCCCATGAATGGTGAAGTGTCATGTAGTCGACGTTCACATGACACCACTAAGGGAATCACAACATACATATCATCAAAATATTGAACACATATCAAATTCACATGATTACTCGCAACATGACTTCTCCCGTGACCTCAAGAACAAAGGTAACTACTCACAAATAATAATCATGCTCAAGATCAGAGGAGTATTGAATAGCATAATGGATCTGAACATATAATCTTCCACCAAATAAACCATATAGTAATAAACTACGCAAGGTAATCAACACTACTAGTCACCCACAGGTACCAATCTGAGGTTCCGGTACAAAGATTGAACACAAGAGATGAAGTAGGGTTTGAGAGGAGATGGTGTTGTTGAAGATGTTGATGAAGATTGGCCTCCCAAAGATGAGAGGGGTGTTGGTGATGACGATAGCTTCGATTTCCCCCTCCGGGAGGGAAGTTCCCCCGGCGGAATCGCTCCGTCGGACGGCAAAAGTGCTCCTGCCCAAGTTCCGCCTCGAGGCGGCGGCGCTTCATCCCGAAAGTCCTCCTCCTTATTTTTTTAGGTTTTTTGGGAACATATACCAGAAGATGGGCTCCGGAGGTGGGCCAGGGTGAGCACAACCCACCAGGCCGCGCCAGGGGGTGCCTGGCGCGCCCTGGTGGGTGCTCCTCACCAGGTGCCCCCCCTCCGATAGATTTTTGCTCCAGTATTTTTTATTAATTCCAAAAATAATCTCCGTAAAGTTTCAGCTTCATTGGAGTTGTGCAGAATAGGTATCTCTGACGTGCTTTTCTTGGGTCCAGAATTCCAGCTGCCGGTATTCTCCCTTTTTCTGTAAACCTTGCATATTATGAGAGAAAAGGCCTTAGAATCACCCCCAAAGCATTATTATTCAACAAATAAAGTAAATAACACTAGGAAATCATGATGCAAAATGTACGTATCAACTCCCCCAAGCTTAGACCTCGCTTGTCCTCAAGCGAAAGCCGATATTGAAAAGCATGTCCACATGGTTTGAGAGAGAGGTGTCGATAAAAACAAAATACAGACATAGAAGCATCATGCTTATTAACATAACAGCAACAAACTCTAACGTAAGAACCTATTTCAATATATTTTTATCATAAAGCTTCTCATGAACAAGTAACAATTCATCACAACATAGAAGTATGATGCATAAACCTTATTGGAAACCAACAAACTGTGTTCTCAGTCAACTTTGCAACTACAATTCATCATATTTTCAGGAAGGTTCTCATGTCGGAGCCTTTTGTCAAGTCCACATACTCAACCATCATTTAGTCTTCTATGATTGCTAACGCTCACGGCATACCCATGAACAAAAAGTTTCAACCGGACACATAGGAAGATAGGGGCTTATAGTTTTGCATCCCAACGTATTCACCTCAAGGGTGATGTCAACTATAATAACTCATGCCCACCCATATCCAACTGGATATATGTGCCTAGATATTTCCTCACCACATGATGCTTGCAAAGGAAAAAGTAAAAAGGAATAGAGAAGAATACTTTGACTCTTGCATAAAAGTAAGTGCATAAAAGTAAAAGATAGGCCCTTCGCAGAGGGAAGCAGAGGTTGTCATGCGCTTATTGGTTTGTATGCCCAATCCCTTAATGTAAAAGAACGTCATGCTATATTGCCCCCTATGATAGCAACCTTTATTATGCAGTCCGTCGCTTTTATTACTTTGCCATCATAAGTTCGTATAATGCTCAATTTTCTCTTACACTAATTGATCAAAACACTTTTAGAAGCAATTTTTATTGCCTTATTGCACCGATGACAACTTACTTTAAGGATCTTTCTCGATCCATAGGTAGGTATGGTGGACACTCAAGGAAAGAGTTTGGGTTTGGGTTTTTGGATGCACAAGTAGTATCTCTACTTAGTGCGGAATTTTTGGCTAGCAAAGATATTGAGCAAGCACCACATGTTAAAGGATCTATGACAATATAACTTCTATGTGGATATGAACAAACATAAATCATTATGTTGTCTTCCTTGTCCAACGTCAACAATTTTGACATATAATATTTGATGGGGGCTCACAATCATAAAAGATGTCCAAGATAGTGTATTTGCATGTGAATCTTCTCTTCCCTAATTAATTCTTTCATGAATTGCATCATTGACCAATGCTATGTTTGTCAATCTCCAATAAATTTTTCTACTTATACTTTTCCTTATGTGATGTCATTACTCACCATAATATTAGCATATGATTCTTTTCATTCATTTGTCTTTCTTTTATTTGATTGCAACAAGAAAGTAGAGAAGCAAAAACTCAAACTAAACTTTATTATATAACTTTCACTCGATTACATAGATAGGTAGGCCACAAAACTAACACACGAAAATAGATTACGCTGAACTTTTATTCGACTAAGGCAAAGGGAAACTAGAGATATAACTAAAATAGATAAAGGTGAATAAAAGTGGTGGTGATACGATACCGGGGCACCTCCCCCAAGCTTGGCTCAAGCCAAGGGGAGTGCCCATACCCATGTACTCAAGTCTCCTTCGGTGGTGGTGATGAAGAAGGTGGAGGTGTTGATGTAGCAAGCTTGTCCTCCAGCTTCCAGGGTAGGGGCACCCCATCAAAGGTTGATGCGAGAGTCCCCTGAGTCCTGCAACTGGCAGCTAAACTCATGCCTTTAAATCTTGCTTCATATTCGAAGACTTGGTTTTGAAGATCATAAACTTGGCTCTGCAGAAAATTAATTTGCTCGTTGAGGGTGGAGATGATGTCCTTCACAGACCGTCCATCCACCGTCTGATCACGGGTGAATTCCGTGATCATGGAGTGATTGGCACTAAGTCCACGCTCCACCATCTTCTGGCACTTGAAGATTTCCTGCTCCACCGCTTCAAGCCTAGCCTCCACGCTCCCGGTCTTCTTAGGTCCTTGAACATCGCGGATGTGGAGCACCCCCTCACGCATCTCAATGGCTTGAGGGTGCTTCATCACCTCCGGCAAATACAGGTTGATGACCTTCTCGAAGAACTTGTCCTTGGAGGAGCTTGGTGGAGCCATGGAAATCTAGATCTAACAAGAAAACAACAAGAAACAAGAACAGAGGATTTTTCTGCGACGCGGTCGTCAAAACAGTCGGGGGTATATATAGAGAATTTTTATTCTTGGGAAACAACTATTTGGAAGGAAAACGGAGTCGGGAAGGCATCCGAGGTGGGCAGCACCCACCAGGGCGCGCCCAGGGGTGCCTGTCGCGCCCTGGTGTATCGTGCTCACCTCGATCACCTTCTGGTTTATTTTTTTATTCCTAAAATTCTAAAATATTCCAAAACTGACAGAAACTATTTTTGCGGATTTTTCGGAGTCCGTTTACTTACCGTATCATGTACCTCCTATTTTTAGGTATTCTGGAGTGTTCCGGAAGGTTTCTTTTATGTGTTCCTCCGGTGTCATGGTTTGGATAACATTGCTTTCAACGTTAATAGACGTACCTGAGATATAATGCTTAATTCTTTGACCATTGACCACCTTCGGGTTAGTGCCTTCGGCGTTATTAATCTTGATAGCTCCAGAACGATAAACCTATTCAATAATAGATGGTCCCTCCCATTTGGAGAGAAGCTTTCCTGCAAAGAATCTTAAACGAGAGTTGAATAATAGAACATAATCTCCTATTTTGAATTCCCGCTTTTGGATTCTTTTGTCATGCCATCTTTTTACCTTTTCTTTGAATAGCTTGGCATTTTCATACGCTTGGGTTCTCCATTCATCTAGTTGAATAATAGCCTCTTCTCACCGGCAAGTTTGAAATCATAATTGAGTTCTTTAATTACCCAAAATGCTTCGTGTTCTAGCTCTAGAGGCAAATGACAAGCCTTTCCATATACCATTTTGTATGGAGACATACCCATAGGATTTTTATAAGCTGTTCTATAGGCCCAAAGTGCACCATCTAATTTCTTAGACCAATTCTTACGAGACCTATTGACAGTTTTTTGTAATATTAATTTTATTTCTCTATTGCTAAGTTCTACTTGGACACTAGATTGAGGATGATAGGGTGATGCAATTCTATGGTTAACATCGTATTTAACAAGCATCTTACGGAAAGCACCATGAATAAAGTGTGAACCACCATCGGTCATTAAATATCTAGGGACTCCAAACCTCGGGAAGATAACCTCGTTAAGCATTTTAATGGAGGTGTGGTGATCAGCACTACTAGTTGGAATAGCTTCTACCCACTTAGTGACATAATCAACCGCAACTAAAATATGAGTGTACCCGTTAGAGGAAGGAAAAGGCCCCATATAATCAAAACCCCACACGTCAAATGGTTCAACAACAAGTGAATAATTCATAGGCATTTCTTGACGCTTACCGATATTACTAATTCTTTGACATTCATCACAAGACAAGACAAACTTATGAGCATCTTTGAAAAGAGTAAGCCAATAAAATCCGGATTGCAATACCTTATGAGCAGTTCTATCTCCGGCATGATGTCCTCCATAAGCTTCAGAATGACATTTCCATAGGATTTGTTCCTGTTCATGCTCAGGTACACAACGCCTAATAATACCATCTACTCCTTCTTTATAAAGATGTGGGTCATCCCAAAAGTAATGTCTCTAGCCATAGAAGATTTTTTGATGCGGAGCATCCTACGGACATCACCATGACAAGAGCCCGTTTGGCAAGTGACACGTGCCACAACTACTTCACATACATAAAGGTGAATCATCTCCTTTACACGTGTTCACTTGACCCCTTCAAGGATGGTATACTACTTGACACTCCTCTCGTGTGCATGCATAGGTATTACCGGAGCTTCACGGATGATGAGGAGGAGTGCCGGCACCTACGTACAACTACACCATCCGCGGGGGAAGCTTGGAAGCGGAGACGGAAGAAGACGGAGTCCCGAAGAAGGAAGAAGAGCAAGGACAGCTCCCAGGCCCCGGACATCCGGCCCTTGGCCCGGACATCGGGCCCCTGGAGATCACCCAGGCGCCAAGGCCCAGCTGAAGAAGGCTACAGGCGCCGGACATCCGGCCCTGGCCCGGACATCCGGCCTTGGCCCAGACATCCGGCCTTCGGCCCCGGATTTCCGGCCGAGCGTAGACAGAGAGCATCAGAACCGACGCCAAGGTCCCGGACATCCGGCCACCCAGCCCGGACATCCGGCACCTCGTGAAGACCCGGACATCCGGCCCCCAGCCCGGACATCCGGCGCCTGCCTGCGCGTAGAGACGGGCCGAAGGCCCATGTATCCCCTCTCCTTCGCCCTCATTTGCACTAAGACTATAAATAGGACCCCTCCTCCTCCTTTCTAGGGTTAGCAATGGTTTAGCTCATAGATTAGTTGAGCATTGCTCCTTCCATATACTTCTCCTAGGAGATTGTGACCTCCACATGTGAGAAGATCTTATGGATGTCAAGGCCCCTATCTAGGGAAGATCCCTAGTGGATTCAAGGCCTCATCTCCCTACGGGATTTGGGATGAACTCTACCATGTATCCTCTTTCCCTTTGTTGTTCTTGTACCCTTGTGGATCTTGTGTGGATGTGAGCATAGTGGATGTGTGATTGGACTTGTTTTGAGTGTTTTCTCTTGTGATTTTCCCCTCGTGTTCTTCGTGTTCTTCATGTTCATTCACAAATCCACCTCCAATTCGTGAAAGATCGACACACACGGGCGTGCCCCGGATCATATGGGTATCATGAGCCAGGTTGATCACGAATTTGGAGCCTCCCCCACCGTTTTCTAGCCTAATTTTGCTTTATTTCGTCCCAATTCGAAAATCCCCACCAAAAATAGCCTCACCAAATTTTTTGTGATTTGTTGATTCTTGTGAGATTTTGTTGATTTTGATCCATGGATTTCGTGCTTGGTAGGTAGATCTAGCTTTCCCACCACCCAATCCACCCTAATTTTTTTTTCGCCATCAATTTTGACCCCCGAGCTCCAAATTTCCGCCCAAATTGAGCTCCCGAGCCCCAAATCTCGATCTGGATTTGTCGGGCCGGACATCCGGGCCCCTGGCCGGACATCCAGGCCACTGGCCGGACATCCGGGCCCCCAAGCCGGACATCCGGCTCCTGGAGCTCACTTTCGGGTGTCTCTGGACATTCAGGCCCCGGATATCCGGCCTAACCCCCGGATGTCCGGCCCCTGGGATTTCAACCTCCCGTGTTTCACCGTTTTGTCATCCCAACATAAACTTCCGCCATTCTAACCCAATTTTTCTTGAGATTTTGAGTTGCGGTTTCCGTTTCCTAAGGTGTTTCGGCTACTTAGGGACGGTTCTACATCGACAACGCCGCTACTCATCATCTCCTAGGCCTCGACATCGACATCGGCCACTTTGCCTTTTGGCACCCCAACCGTAAGCAAGGACGGTAACCTCGACGACATCATTGTCTATTACCTTGCCATTGCATTGATCGCTTCGAGCCTATTGCATACCCTACCCATTGAGACTAGCGAGTTGAGAATTGTCGGGCCACGTTACTTGTGCACCGTAGTGATACTCTTATGTCACATGGCTATTTTTAGCGTGCAAATATCTTGTTATCTACATTGTGCCATAAGTCTCTCCCGTGCATATCCATCATACTTGTCTCATATCTTGGTTCGAGCATCAAGCATAGAGAAAAAAAAAGAAAAAGCTTTTAAGCAAAAGAGGAGATACAAAAGAGCTTGTAAGCAATAGAAATAGCATTGAGCCATTTTGCATAGTTCATACACTTGGATCATACATACATAGCATACTTGGGATTGAAGACGACACGTTTACTCTTTTAGGTTGGTGCACAAGCGCGTATCTAGCCCATTTGAGCAATCGAGCTATTGTCTCTTCTAGTATCCGTGCAACACGAGCTTTTCCCGGGTCTCTCAAATTTTGTGCTCATTCCTTGGTTGCGCGGATCCCATTTATCTATCCTTGTGTGTGTTCCTTGTGCCACCATAGCTATTGATCTATTTGCTTTGCATTGCAATTTTGTGAATCTTTCTCAACATTTTCGATATCTTGAATTGACAATTGCTTGAATTTTGTGCCACTTGTCCTAACCGAGCCACTCGATAAGCTTTACTTTGTAGGTGTGAGTGAACAAGTCCGGTACCAATTCCCCTATTCTTGCATTTCACATTGAGTGAAATGGGATACATCATCAACTTTGGGAACGGTATATTGGTATTGTTTATCTCATTTCCTACTCACACTTGCTCGAGTCTTGTGATGGATAGGCAAAGCACATCATCCCCTTCGGTCTACAACAACAATGACGAGTTCGATGCCATGAAGAACTTCATCGACGCCAAGTTGGATGATCAAATGGAGGAGCTCAAGGTCCTCATCAACACCGGCAAGCGGTCTTCCTCATCTTCGAGAAGACGCTCAAGTGCACATGCTTCCGAGCTACCATCTTCGGCAAGATCACCTCGGCATCGACACCATCAACGGCATGAAGACATAACGACGCCAACATCAAGGCGTCCAACAAAGAACAAGTGTGAAGGTCACGAGCTCGACACCAACCACCGCTCGATGACCTCACCACCTACCTTGGCATCTTCGCCAAGCGACTTCAAGGCATCTTCGCCTTTGGATATGCGGCATCTTCACTGACAAGCACTTCAAGAGAAGCTCTCCA
The DNA here is from genome assembly GCA_039707655.1 of Elymus sibiricus. Taxonomy (NCBI): domain Eukaryota; kingdom Viridiplantae; phylum Streptophyta; class Magnoliopsida; order Poales; family Poaceae; genus Elymus; species Elymus sibiricus. The sequence goes on from CM077667.1 coordinate 280,670,405, forward strand.
AGCTCAAGTCCGCGACTTCCACGAGCTACTACGACCTCGACATCGACCACGCGATTCATTTCTTTGGGGGTCAAGACCCCGAGGAGTATCTCGATTGGGAGCGCAAGATGGACTACTACCTCAAGCTACTTCAAGTCCATTCTGAAGATCAAGTGAAGTGCGCCACAAGAAACTTCCACGGCGACGCGTCGACATGGTGGCTTCACACATCTTTGACGAGCTTCGACATGAGTTGGTCCAAGTTGAAGCAAGCGTTGCGGCGAGAGTTTGTGCCTTCTACATACACGAAACATCTTCACCGCCACTTGGAGAACACCATACAAGGAACCAAGTCTCTCGATGAGTACTTCATGAAGATGAAGAAAGCCTTGCGACGAGCCGGTGTGGGCGACCCCATTTGGATGAAGTTCCTCTTCATGATGGGACTGAACAACGACGTCGCCAAGACTATCTTCCACAACAACTACGAGTCTCTCGACGACATCTACGTTGGTGCTCTCAAGGCGGAACAAGAACTCAAGGCCAAGGCTACTCGACCCCGAGCACACTTCGCGATGACCAAGCTCCACGACGACGAGCATGAGGATGGTACCACCAAGATGTCCAAGCCCGACGACGCTCCCAAGTCCGACTTCACCGCCATCCCTCTTTGTGGCATTGACGATGCCGAGTCTACCAAGACTTTTTTTGAAGACGGCGCGGCGACGACTACGACTTCGGAGCCACTCAAGGAACATGCGTTGGAGGCAAGCGACAAGGTGGCGAGCAAGGATGACGCTTCCATCTTTGGATGTGAGAGTGATGATGTGCCATCTTCGGCCTTCATCCACGGCGACGGTGACGAGTTGGTTGAGCATGGGATTTTCCCTTCGACCACGGCGACGTTTGGTGATGAGTTGAGAGACTTTTGCCACCATATTGAGAGTGAGAGTGCCTTCACTACTAGCCCCATATATGATGAGTTGCCCCAATTCCCATGTGAGGAGATCCACAACCCCCACCACTTGAGTGAGATGAGTGACCCCACCATATGTGAGTATGAGTGCAACTACCTAGAGGGAGTGAGTGAGCCACCACCACATAGAGAGAGTGAGGTAGTTGATGAGGCATGTGAGGCCATTTCGATTTCTAACAACTTAACCTCTACCTCTATTGTGTCTTCTCCTTTGGTGCTAGGTCCCACATACGATGACACGCCGATCCTTTACGACTTCGTCCTCCCTTTGGACAAGACGATGGCCATGGTGGAATATGACGCACCCCCCACATGGTTCCATCACGATGAAGATGACCACAAGTTGGTCTATGCAACCTCACCTACACCACATGAGTGGAATGAAAAAGGTAACATAGGTGAAGGTGATGCTTTTGTCCCACTAGTGGACATTGATTGCTTGCATGATGATGATCACTCTATTCCATGCTTCATGATTATGCGACTTCCTCATGTGATGAATTGCCCATTTACGATGAGTTTGACGATTCTCATGTGGAGTCTATTACTTGTGATGCCATGTTGCATAGGATACATTGTGAGAAATCTATTGGTCTCATCATGTTTGATAACCCGCTAAACTTGTCATATGCTATGCGTGAAATTTCCCATATTGCATCTTTGCAATCTCACCGTAGCAACTATGCATATGCCATTAAAATAAACCCAATTTGCACATATGGCATAGATGACAAACCCATGGTTATTGGCATTTGCTTTTCTTGTGATGATATTGCCATGCTTCCTTTGCATCATTTGCGCAATAATTCTCATATGCCATGCCATGATCTCCATGATTTGGAAATGCATTGTTTTGGATGTTGTCCATACTCTCCGCATTATGCTTCCGTTATTGCACATGAGGAGACCCCCATAGTTTCCTCATACATTATTGGAGATTTTGTTCCATCCCATCCATTGCATGATCCCACTACTTGTGTGCACCATCCGGATTCCATGAACAACAATGCTCTTAGTTCATGTGATGCACTGCATATTTCTAGTCTCCATTATGCTATACATCATAACAAACCTTTCATGATGGATGACATGTTCCTATATCATGCATCTCATTTATTTGATCATTGGATATTTTGTGCTAACGAACACAAGCACATGCACATCCTAACGGATGATGTGTACATATACCACGCGCACACAATTTTCCCTTTGTCTTTGTTGTGTGTAGGTACGCATGAACACTCATCAACCTCACAATCCCATGAGTTGACGAAGAGAGCTCTTGAGAGCAACGACACTTTGGGATTCATCGGAATGTGTCTCCAACCATTACCCTCGCGCAAGGACTACGCGCATCTCTTCTACATGGCCCTCACATGGTTATGGCTTATTATGCATTCTATATCCTTTGCCCATATTGCCATGTTCACTTTGCATGATATGCTCATTTCTACGCCTTTGCCATGCATTTGTGACCCATGCTTTGCACCTCACATGACACTTGCTCGTATGACTTGTATGTGTGTTTGCAAGCTTGGTGGAGATATGTCTTGTCTTTGCCATGTTCCTTTTGTGTGCCATGATATTGTTGATGCTTGTGTTGGGAGAGTCATATTGACCAATTGCTCTTTACATAGGACTTCTCGCCAATACAATGATTATGCATTTCCCATTATTTGCTTGCGTGCTTGTGATATGTCATGTGCATTGCCTATGCCCACTATTTGCTCACATGACATGATTGACATGATTCCCTCTAGTATGTTGCATCTTTGCACTACTAGTTTGCACGGCATGATCACTATGCTTGCTTGTGTTGCATCACCGATGTGCTCCTTTTATGCGGTTGATGACAACCATTTCCATGCTTCTCACATGATTGATATTGCTTGCTGTCATATGTCTCCATATGTTGCCTCTCTCATGCTCGATACTTTGCCATGTATTGAGTGCAACAATGCTTTTGATCTTGCTAATGAGGTTGCCCCCATAGCTTTCTCTCATATTCTTGGAGCTTTTGACATCTTTCATGTGAAGCATGCTTTCTTGCCTTCTTTGCACCATATGCCTAGTGCCATGAATATAGCCATTGTTGCATCATATTGTTCATGCACTATCTATCCTAATGGTTATGTGCAAGAGAAGAGAACCATCATGATGGATGATGTGTTTGTCTACCATGCACATACATTGTTTTCTTTGTTGTGTGTATGTGTAGGATACTTCGACTACATGTCAACTTCCACTTCACGTGAGTTGACGATTCGAGCTCTTGAGAACGAGCCATGCTACACCGACGCGATTCTACATCGCACCTTCTTGCGCATTGACATTGTGAAAGACGCACAAGGACAAGTTTTCCAGGTGACATCCTTCTTGAGCATGGATATTGTGGATCATCCTACTTGTGTTGCTTGTACCATGATAGATATGGGTCATCTTGGACCAATTACTTGCACACATGTTAGAGACATTGATTTCCCATATGATTGCCACATTGCCATGCCTCATGGCATATATACCTTGTGTGTTGCATCCAACTTGTGGATTGATTTCTCCTATCATATGTTTGGTTGCAACAATGTCATTTCTTCACATATGCCATGTCCAATTGCTTGCTACATGCTTGACTTGATTGCCTCACACATGATGAACAATTGCTCTTTCTATTGTGTTGAGTACCGCACTATCATCACTACACCATGTGCACATTATGCTTGGATTGTCTTGCACTTGCACCATGTGTCTAGACACTTCATTTTATTTGGTGTTGTGAATAATTCCTATGCCTACCATAGACCTTTCGTTGATTGCATTGTGCATGATTTCTATAACCATGAGGTAGATGCTTGTTATATTGTCACACATATTTGCATCCCTACCACACCTTTGTGTACTTGTTTCCATGATTGCATTGCTTGTGTTCAAATTATATGCTTACATGCCATGACACAATCCCTTGTCACACCATATGTTATGCATGATGACAACACTTGTTTGGTGATTCACCACTTGAATGCTTAGTTTTGCAATAACGCTAACCACATTTGTTTTTCCAAGTGTTTGTCATGTTCGCGCCTTTTGAAGGAATTACTAGTTGGTGCGACATTGGAGAGTGCCCATTTCGAGCTTGATGATGATAAGTGCTTGGTGATCGTCCACTTCTACACGGCGACAACATCTCTTTCCCATGGTGATTTGCATTTTGATCCGAGGACGGATCTTTCCCAAGGGGGAGGGGATGATGTGGAGCATCCTACGGACATCACCATGACAAGAGCCCGTTTGGCAAGTGACACGTGCCACAACTACTTCACATACATAAAGGTGAATCATCTCCTTTACACGTGTTCACTTGACCCCTTCGAGGATGGTATACTACTTGACACTCCTCTCGTGTGCATGCATAGGTATTACCAGAGCTTCACGGATGACGAGGAGGAGTGCCGGCACCTACGTACAACTACACCATCCGAGAGGGAAGCTTGGAAGCGGAGACGGGAGAAGACGGAGTCCCGAAGAAGGAAGAAGAGCAAGGACAGCTCCCAGTCCCCGGACATCGGGCCCCTGGAGATCACCCAGGCGCCAAGGCCCAGCTGAAGAAGGCTACAGGCGCCGGACATCCGGCCCTGGCCCGGACATCCGGCCTTCAGCCCCGGATTTCCGGCCGAGCGTAGACAGAGAGCATCAAAACCGGCGCCAAGGCCCCGGACATCCGGCCACCCAGCCCGGACATCCGGCACCTCGTGAAGACCCGGACATTCGGCCCCCAGCCCGGACATCCGGCGCCTACCTGCACGCAGAGACGGGCCGAAGGCCCATGTATCCCCTCTCCTTCGCCCTCATTTGCACTAAGACGATAAATAGGACCCCTCCTCCTCCTTTCTAGGGTTAGCAATGGTTTAGCTCATAGAGTAGTTGAGCATTGCTCCTTCCATATACTTCTACTAGGAGATTGCGACCTCCACGTGTCAGAAGATCTTATGGATGTCAAGGCCCCTATCTAGGGAAGATCCCTAGTGGATTCAAGGCCTCATCTCCCTATGGGATTTGGGATGAACTCTACCATGTATCCTCTTTCCCTTTGTTGTTCTTGTACCCTTGTGGATCTTGTGTGGATGTGAGCATAGTGGATGTGTGATTGGACTTGTTTTGAGTACTTTCTATTGTGATTTTCCCCTCGTGTTCTTCGTGTTCATTCACAAATCCACCTCCAATTCGTGAAAGATCGACGCACACGGGCGTGCCCCGTATCATTTTTTCTTTTGTTGGTATGTGAAACTAGATGGTATATATTTAGCAACAATGTAATTAGCATAGTCAGCATACCAAGGTGTGTTGTATGAGACACTTATTGCAGCTAGCTGTTCATCAGGGAAACTATCATCAATAGGTAGTGGGTCATCAAGAATATTTTCTAACCTACACAAGTTATCAGCTACGGGGTTCTCAGCTCCTTTCCTATCAACGATATGTAAGTCAAATTCTTGAAGCAAGAGAACCCTCCTAATGAGTCTACGTTTAGCATCTTTCTTTTCCATAAGATATTTTATAGCAGCATGATCGGTGTGAACAATAACTTTGGAGTCAACAACATAGGATCTAAATTTATCACAAGCAAACACAACTGCTAAAAATTCTTTTTCAGTAGTGGCATAATTTCGTTGGGCACTGTCTAGAGTTTTACTAGCATAACGGATAACATTCAATTTCTTATCAACTCTTTGTCCTAGGACAGCACCAACAACATAATCACTAGCATCACACATAATTTCAAAAGGCAAGTTCCAGGTGGTTGAACGATAGGTGCAGAGATTAAGGCTTTCTTGCGTGTTTCAAAGGCTTCCACACAATCATCATCAAAAACAAAAGGAATATCCTTTTGCAAAAGAATAGTAAGAGGCCTAGAAATTTTAGAGAAGTCTTTAATGAACCTCCTATAAAAACCAGCATGACCAAGAAAACTTCGAATACCTTTAATATCTTTAGGACATGGCATTTTCTCAATTGCATCAACCTTAGTTTTATCCACCTCAATACCTCGCTCAGATATTTTATGCCCCAAGACAATACCTTCATTAACCATAAAGTGCCACTTCTCCCAATTCAAGACAAGATTAGTTTGTTCACATCTCTGCAAAACTCGATCAAGGTTGCTTAAGCAATCATCAAAAGAAGTTCCGTAAACGGAAAAATCATCCATGAAAACCTCTACAATCTTTTCACAAAAATCAGAGAATATAGCAGTCATACATCTTTGAAAGGTAGCAGGTGCATTGCATAAACCAAAAGGCATACGTCTATAAGCATAGGTTCCAAAAGGGCAAGTAAAGGTGGTTTTCTCTTGATCGGATTGTGACACAGGTATTTGAGAGAAACCAGAATATCCATCTAGGAAACAAAAGTGTGTGTGCTTAGATAGTCTCTCTAGCATTTGATCAATGAAAGGCAAAGGGTAATGATCTTTTCTAGTAGCTTTATTTAATTTTCTAAAATCAATTACCATTCTATAGCCAGTGACAACTCTTTGTCGAATGAGTTCATTCTTATCATTAGGAACAACGGTAATATCTCCTTTCTTTGGGACACAATGAACGGGACTTACCCATCTACTATCAGCTATGGGATAGATTATACCTGCTTCCAGAAGCTTTAATATTTCAGTTCTTACCACTTCTTTCATCTTAGGATTCAACCGCCGTTGGTGATCAACAACGGGCTTAGCATCAGGTTCCATATTGATCTTGTGCTGACATAGAGTGGGACTAATGCCCTAAAGATCATCAAGAGTATATCCAATAGCAGCCTGATGCTTCCTTAGAACTTTCAATAATCTTTCTACTTCATGTTCTGAAAGGTTAGCACTAATAATAACAAGATATATCTTTTTCTCATCAAGATAAGCATACTTCAAAGTGTCAGGCAATTGTTTCAATTCAAACACGGGATCACCTTTAGGTGGAGGAGGACCTCCAAGCATTTCAATAGGCACATTGTGTTTCAAGAGAGGTTGTTGTTCGAAGAAATTTTGATCTATTTCATTTCTTTCAGGCATGTGCATATCATTTTCATGGTCGAGCAAATATTGTTCTAAGGGGTCAGTAGGAGGCACAACAATAGAAGCAAGACCAATTATTTCATCCTCACTAGGTAACGCTTTATCACGAGGTTGTCTACTAAATTTGGAAAAATTAAACTCACGAGAGACATTACCATAACTGACACCGACAGTTTGTTTTTCACAATCTATCTTAGCATTGACGGTGCTCAAGAAAGGTCTACCAAAGATAATGGGACAAAAGTCATCTTGTGGGGAACCAAGAACTAGAAAATCAGTAGGGTATTTTACTTTCCCACACAAGACTTCAACATCTCTAACAATCCCAAGTGGTGTGATAGTGTCTCTATTAGCAAGTTTAATAGTAACATCAATATCTTCCATTTCAGCAGGTGCTATTTCATTCATAATTTCTTGGTATAAGGTAAAAGGGATATCACTCACACTAGCACCTAAATCACATAAACCATGGTAGCAATGATCTCCTATTTTTACTGAGACAACGGGAAAGCCTTCTATAGGTCTATGTTTATCTTTCTTATCAGGCTTAGCAATTCTAGCAGCTTCATCACAAAGGTAAATGACATGGCCATCAATATTTTCTTCCAAGAGATCTTTAACCATAGCAGCACTAGGTTCTATTTTAATTTGCTCAGGGGGTTTAGGTGCTCTTATATTACTCTTACGAACCACGGTTGATACCTTAGCATGATCCTTTATCCTAACGGGGAAAGGTGGCTTTTCAATATAAGAAGTAGGCACAATTGGATCAACATTGTAAAAGATGGTTTCTTCTTTAGCTATGACAGGTTCTTTAATTTCTTCTTTAAGAGGGGGGTGATATTTAAACCACTTCTCCTTAGGGAGATCAATGTGAGTAGCAAATGCTTCGCAGAAAGAGGCTACTATCTCAGAGTCAAGTCCATATTTAGTGCTAAACTTGTGAAAAGTATCGGTATTCATAAAAGATTTAACACAATCAAATTCAAGCTTTATACCTGACTCATTACCTTCGTCGAGTTCCCAATCTTCAGAGTTGCGTTTAATTCTTTCCAAGAGATCCTTCACGAGGAGTATCGAGCTTTATACCTGAATCAATAGTCTTCTTCATATAATAACCAACACAAGAAGTATCCAGCATGGATTGATCATTATGAGAAAGCCGAGCATAAAAATTTTGAATGATAACTTCCCTCAGAATGTCATGATTGGGGCATGAATATAACAACGACTTAAGCCTCCCCCAAGCTAGAGCGATACTTTCTCCTTCATGAGGCCAAAAATTATATATATAATTCCGATCACGATGAACTAGATGCATAGGATAATTTTTTTGATGGAATTCCAATTGCAAACGATTCCAGTTCCACGATCCAAGATCATCACATAGCCTATACCATGTCAATGCATTTCCCTCCAAAGATAAAGGGAAAACCTTCTTCTTAACTTCATCTCCGGGTAAACCTGCAAGCTTAAATAATCCATAAATTTCGTTCACATATAAGAGGTGCATATCAGGATGTTCAGTTCCATCTCCTGCATAAGGTTTGGCAAGCAGTTTATCTACCATACCTGAAGGAATTTCGTAGCCAACATTTTCAGTAGGTGTTGTAGGTTGAGGGGTAACTAATTGTGGTTCCGGTCGAGGTGAAGATACCCCGAACAAACCCCTCAAAGGATTGTTCTCCATAGTAGCAAGTAGCAATAAATTTCAGCACGTAGTATAAGTTTTTCCTTACCGATTTCCTCTTACCAAGAGTGCTTCACTCCCCGACAACGGCGCCAGAAAAGAGTCTTGATGACCCACAAGTATAGGGGATCAATCGTAGTCCTTTCGATAAGGAAGAGTGTCGAACCCAACGAGCAGCAGAAGGAAATGACAAGCGATTTTCAGCAAGGTAATCTCTGCAAGCACTGAAATTGTAGGTAACAGATAGTTTGATAGCAAGATAATTTGTAACGAGCAAGTAACGGTAACGGTAAACAAGGTGCAGCAAGGTAGCCCAATCCTTTTGAGGCAAAGGACAGTCCAGAACAATCACTAGTAATAGGCAAAGTGTTCTTGAGGGTACACGGGAATTTCGTCTAGTCACTTTTATCATGTTGGTTTGATTCGTGTTCGCTACTTTGATAATTTGATATGTGGGTGGAACGGTGCTAAGGTACTGTTCTTACTTGAACTAACAACCTACTTATGATTAACCCCCCTCGCAAGAATCCGCAACTACGAGAAAAGTATTAAGACAAAGTCTAACCATAGCATTAAACATGTGGATCCAAATCAGCCCCTTACGAAGTAGCGCATAAACTAGGGTTTAAGCTTCTGTCACTCTAGCAACCCATCATCTAATAACTACTCCACAATGCATTCCCTTAGGCCCATGAATGGTGAAGTGTCATGTAGTCGATGTTCACATGACACCACTAAGGGAATCACAACATACATATCATCAAAATATCGAACACATATCAAATTCACATGATTACTCGCAACATGACTTCTGCCGTGACCTCAAGAACAAAGGTAACTACTCACAAATAATAATCATGCTCAAGATCAGAGGAGTATTGAATAGCATAATGGATCTGAACATATAATCTTCCACCAAATAAACCATATAGTAATCAACTATGCAAGGTAATCAACACTACTAGTCACCCACAGGTACCAATCTGAGGTTCTGGTACAAAGATTGAACACAAGAGATGAACTAGGGTTTGAGAGGAGATGGTGCCGTCGAATATGTTGATGAAGATTGGCCTCCCAAAGATGAGAGGGGTGTTGTCGATGACGATAGCTTTGATTTCCCCCTCCGGGAGGGAAGTTCCCCCGGCGGAATCGCTCCGCCGGAGGGCAAAAGTGCTCCTGCCCAAGTACCGCCTTGAGGCGGCGGCGCTTCGTCCCGAAAGTCCTCCTCCTTATTTTTTTAGGTTTTTTTGGGAATATATACCAGAAGATGGGCTCCGGAGGTGGGCCAGGGTGAGCACCACCCACCAGGCCGCGCCAGGGGGTGCCTGGCACGCCCTGGTGGGTGCTCCTCACCAGGTGGCCCCCCTCCGGTAGATTTTTGCTCCAGTATTTTTTATTAATTCCAAAAATAATCTCCGTAAAGTTTCAGATTCATTGGAGTTGTGCAGAATAGGTATCTCTGACGTGCTTTTCTTGGGTCCAGAATTCCAGTTGCCGGTATTCTCCCTCTTTGTGTAAACCTTGCATATTATGAGAGAAAAGGCATTAGAATCACTCCCCAAAGCATTATTATTCAACAAAACAAAGTAAATAACAGTAGGAAATCATGATGCAAAATGGACGTATCAACGTATCAACTCCCCCAAGCTTAGACCTCGCTTGTCCTCAAGCGAAAGCCGATATTGAAAAGCATGTCCACATGGTTTGAGAGAGAGGTGTCGATAAAAACAAAATACGAACATAGAAGCATCATGCTTATTAACATAACAACAACAAACTCTAACATAAGAACTTATTTCAATACATTTTTATCATATAACTTCCCATGAACAAGTAACAATTCATCACAACATAGAAGTATGAAGCATAAACCTTATTGGGAACCAACAAACTATGTTCTCAGTCAACTTTGCAACTACAATTCATCATATTTTCAGGAAGGTTCTCATGTCGGAGCCTTTTGGCAAGTCCACATACTCAACCATCATTTAGTCTTCTATGATTGCTAACACTCACGGCATACCCATGAACAAAAAGTTTCGACCGGACACGTAGGAAGATAGGGGCTTATAGTTTCGCCTCCCAACTTACTCACCTCAAGGGTGATGTCAACAATAATAACTCATGCTCACCCATATCCAACTGGATATATGTGCCTAGATCTTTCCTCACCACATGATGCTTGCAAAAGGAAAAGTAAAAAGGAATAGTGAAGAATACTTTGACTCTTGCATAAAAGTAAGTGCATAAAGGTAAAAGATAGGCCCTTCGCAGAGGGAAGCAGAGGTTGTCATGCGCTTATTGGTTTGTATGCCCAGTCCCTTAATGTAAAAGAACGTCACGCTATATTGCCCCCTATGATAGCAACCTTTATTATGCAGTCTGTCACTTTTATTACTTTGCCATCATAAGTTCGTATGACGCTCAATTTTCTCTTACACTAATTGATCAAAACACTTTTAGAAGCAATTTTTATTGCCTTGTTGCACCGATGACAACTTACTTGAAGGATCTTTCTCGATCCATAGGTAGGTATGGTGGACACTCAAAGAAAGAATTTGGGTTTGGGTTTTTGGATGCACAAGTAGTATCTCTACTTAGTGCGGAATTTTGGCTAGCAAAGATATTGAGCAAGCACCACATGTTAAAGGATCTATGGCAATATAACTTCTATGTGGATATGAACAAACTTAAATCATTACGTTGTCTTCCTCGTCCAACGTCAACAATTTTGACATATAATATTTGATGGGGGCTCACAATCATAAAAGATGTCCAAGATAGTGTATTTGCATGTGAATCTTCTCTTCCTTTATTAATTCTTTCATGAATTGCATCATTGACTAATGCTATGTTTGTCAATCTCCAATAAATTTTACTACTTATACTTTTCCTTATGTGATGTCATTACTTACCATAAGATTAGCAATTGATTCTTTTCACTTGTTTTTCTTTTCTTTATTTTGATTGCAACAAGAAAGTAGAGAGGCAAAAACTCAAACTAAACTTTATTATATAACTCTCACTCGATTACATAGATAGACAGGCCATGAAACTAACACATGAAAATAGATCATACTAAACTTTTATTCAACTAAAGCAAAGGGAAACTAAAGATAGAATTAAAATAGGTAAAGGTGGATAAAAGTGGTTGCGATACGATACCGGGGCACCTCCCCCAAGCTTGGCTCAAGCCAAGGGGAGTGCCCATACCCATGTGCTCAAGTCTCCTTTGGTGGTGGTGATGAAGAAGGTGGAGGTGCAGAGGAAGCCTTCTTCTTCAACTTATATTTAAGCATAAAGTTTTCCTCCCTTAGATCACCATTCTCCAACTCAAACTTTAATATCCTTTGGCATAAGGCCTCCTTGCTTTCCTGCAGAAAACGAGACGGAATAAATTGGACCTTAGGTTTGTATCTTCTAGGGAGGCTTGACTTCTTGAATTCCACATGCATTTCTCCGGGTTGAGGCAATGGATCATCCTCTTCCTCAGAGCTGTCATCTTTTGTTTCCTGCATGGTAGCATCTTCTTCCTCCTCCGAGGTCCATAGATAGGGGTAAATTTCCCTAAAGATCTTCGGGTATGGAACATAGGGATCAACATGGCTCTCCCCCTTCGAATCTTGAGACGACATATTTCCTGATCTGCTAGTGAAACAACACGAAACAAGAACAGAGGATTTTTCTGCGATGCGGTCGTCAAAATAGTTGGGGGTATATATATAGATTTGTTATTCTTGGGAAATAAGTATACGGAAGGAAAACGGAGTCGGGAAGGCATCCGAGGTGGGCACAACCCACCAGGGCGCGCCCAGGGGTGCCTGGCGCGCCCTGGTGTATCATGCTCGCCTCGATAACCTTCCGGTTTATTTTTTTATTTCCAAAATTCTAAAACATTCCAAAACTGACAAAAAATATTTTTGCGGATTTTTCGGAGTCCGGTTACTTAACGTATCACGTACCTCCTATTTTTAAGAATTCTGGAGTATTCCAGAAGGTTTCTTTTATGTGTTCCTCCGGTGTCATGGTTTGGATAACATTGCTTTCAACATTAATAGGCGTACCTGAGATATAATGCTTAATTCTTTGTCCATTGTACTCCTTCGGGTTAGTACCTTCGGCGTTATTAATCTTGATAGCTCCAGAACGATAAACCTCTCGATAATATATGGTCCTTCCCATTTTGAGAGAAGCTTTCCTGCAAAAAATCTTAAACGAGAGTTGAACAAAAGAACATAGTCTCCTATTTTGAATTCCCGCTTTTGGATTCTTTTGTCATGCCATCTTTTTACTTTTTCTTTTAATAGCTTGGCATTTTCATAGGCTTGGGTTCTCCACTCATCTAGTGAGCTAATATCAAATAACCTCTTCTCACCGGCAAGTTTGAAATCATAGTTGAGTTCTTTAATTGCCCAAAATGCTTTGTGTTCTTGTTCTAGAGGCAAATGACAAGCTTTCCCATACACCATTTTATATGGAGACATACCCGTAGGATTTTTATAAGCTGTTCTATAGGCCCAAAGTGCATCATCTAATTTCTTAGACCAATTCTTACGAGACCTATTGACAGTTTTTTGTAATATTAATTTTATTTCTCTATTGCTAAGTTCTACTTGACCACTAGATTGAGGATGATAGGGTGATGCAATTCTATGGTTAGCATCATATTTAGCAAGCACCTTACGGAAAGCACCATGGATAAAGTGTGAACCACCGTCGGTCATTAAATATCTAGGGACTCCAAACCTCAGGAAGATAACTTCTTTAAGCATTTTAATGGAGGTGTGGTGATCAGCACTACTAGTTGGAATAGCTTCTACCCACTTAGTGACATAATCATCCGCAACTAAGATATGAGTGTACCCGTTGGAGGAAGGAAAAGGTCCCATATAATCAAAACCCCAAACGTCAAATGGTTCAACAACAAGTGAATAATTCATAGGCATTTCCTGACGCTTACCAATATTACCAATTCTTTGACATTCATCACAAGACAAGACAAACTTACGGGCATCCTTGAAGAGAGTAGGCCAATAAAAACCAGATTGCAATACCTTATGAGCAGTTCTATCTCCCGCATGATGTCCTCCATAAGCTTCGGAATGACATTTCCATAGGATTTGTTCCTGTTCATGCTCGGGTACATAACATCTAATAATACCATCTACTCCTTCTTTATAAAGATGTGGGTCATCCCAAAAGTAATGTCTCAAGTCATAGATTTTTTTCTCTTTTGTTGATAAGTGAAGCTAGGTGGTACATATTTAGCGACAATGTAGTTAGCATAATCAGCATACCAAGGTGTGTTTTGTGAGACACTTATTGCAGCTAGCTGTTCGTTAGGGAAACTATCATCAATAGGTAGTGGGTCATCAAGAATATTTTCTAACCTACACAAGTTATCAGCTACGGGGTTCTCAGCTCCTTTCCTATCAATGATGTGTAAGTCAAATTCTTGAAGCAAGAGAACCCACCTAATGAGTCTAGGTTTAGCATCTCTCTTTTCCATAAGGTATTTTATAGCAGCATGATCAGTGTGAACAATAACCTTGGAGTCAACAATATAGGATCTAAATTTATCACAAGCAAACACAACTGCTAAAAATTCTTTTTCAGTAGTAGCATAGTTTCGTTGGGCACTGTCTAGAGTTTTACTAGCAAAATGGATAACATTCATTTTCTTACCAACTCTTTGTCCTACGACAGCACCAACAACATAATCACTAGCATCACACATAATTTCAAAAGGCAAGTTCCAATCAGGTGGTTGAACGATAGGAGCAGAGGTTAAAGCTTTCTTGAGTGTTTCAAAAGCTTCCACACAATCATCATAAAAAACAAAAGGAATATCCTTTTGCAAAAGATTAGTAAGAGGCCTAGAAATTTTAGAGAAGTCTTTAATGAACCTCCTATAAAAACTAGCATGACCAAGGAAACTTCGAATACCTTTAATATCTTTAGGACATGGCATTTTCTCAATTGCATCAACTTTAGCTTTATCCACCTCAATACCTCGTTCATATATTTTATGCCCCAAGACAATGCCTTCATTAACCATAAAGTGGCACTTCTCCCAATTCAATACGAGATTAGTTTGTTCACATCTCTGCAAAACTCGATCAAGGTTGCTTAAGCAATCATCAAAAGAAGTTCCGTAAACGGAAAAATCATCCATGAAAACCTCCACAATCTTTTCACAAAAATCAGAGAATATAGCAGTCATACATCTTGGAAAGGTAGCAGGTGCATTGCATAAACCAAAAGGCATACGTCTATAAGCATAGGTTCCAAAAGGGCAAGTAAAGGTAGTTTTCTCTTGAACAGATTGTGACACGGGTATTTGAGAGAAACCAGAATATCCATCTAAGAAACAAAAGTGTGTGTGCTTAGATAGTCTCTCTAGCATTTGATCAATGAACGGTAGAGGGTAATGATCTTTCCTAGTAGCTTTATTTAATTTTCTAAAATCAATTACCATTCTATAGCCAGTGACAATTCTTTGTGGAATGAGTTCATTCTTATCATTGGGAACAACGGTAATACCTCCTTTCTTAGGGACACAATGAACGGGACTTACCCATCTACTATCAGCTATGGGATAGATTATACATGCTTCCAGAAGCTTTATTATTTCAGTTCTTACCACTTCTTTCATCTTAGGATTCAATCGTCGTTGGTGATCAACAACGGGTTTAGCATCAGGTTCCATATTAATATTGTGCTGACATAAAGTGGGACTAATGCCCTTAAGATCATCAAGAGTATATCCAATAGCAGCCCGGTGCTTCCTCAGAACTTTCAATAATCTTTCTTCTTCATGTTCTGAAAGGTTAGCAGTAATAATAACAGGATATATCTTTTTCTCATCAAGATAAGCATACTTCAAAGTGTGAGGCAATTGTTTCAATTCAAACACAGGATCACCTTTAGGTGGAGGAGGACCTCCAAGAGTTTCAGTAGGCAAATTGTGTTTCAAGATAGGTTGTTGTTCAAAGAAAATTTGATCTATTTCATTTCTTTCACGCAAATACATATCATTTTCATGGTCGAGCAAATACTGTTCTAATGGATCAGTAGGAGGCACTGCTATAGAAGCAAGACCAATTATTTCATCCTTACTAGATAACGCTTTATCATAGGGTTGTCTACTAAACTTGGAAAAATTAAACTCATGAGAGACATTACCAAAACTGACACCGACAATTTGTTTTTCACAATCTATCTTAGCATTGACGGTACTCAAGAAAGGTCTACCAAAGATAATGGGACAAAAGTCATCTTGTGGGGAACCAAGGACTAGAAAATCAGTAGGGTATTTTACTTTCCCACACAAGACTTCAACATCTCTAACAATCCCAAGTGGTGTGATAGTGTCTCTATTAGCAATTTAATAGTGACATCAATGTCTTCCATTTCAGCAGGTGCTATTTCATCCATAATTTCTTGGTATAAGGTGAAAGGGATAGCACTCACACTAGCACCCAAATCACATAAACCATGATAGCAATGATCTCCTATTTTGACTAAGACAACAGGCGTGCCTTCTATGGGTCTATGTTTATTTTTTTCATCGGGTTTAGCAATTCTAGCAGCTTCACCACAAAAGTAGATAACATGCCCATCCATATTTTCTACCAAGAGATCTTTAACCATAGCAACACTAGGTTCAATTTTAATTTGCTCAGGGGGTTTAGGTGCTCTTATATTACTTTTACGAACCACAGTTGATACCTTAGCATGTTCCTTTATCCTAACAGGGAAAGGTGGTTTTTCAATATAAGCGGTAGGCGCAACTGGATCAACTTTGTAAAAGATGGTTTCTTCTTTAGCTATGACTGGTTCTTTAATTTCTTCCTTAATAGGGGGATGATATTTAAACCACTTCTCCTTAGGGAGATCAACGTGAGTAGAAAATGCTTCGCGGAAAGAGGCTACTATCTCAGAGTCAAGTCCATATTTAGTGCTAAACTTGTGAAAAGTATCGGTATTCATAAAACATTTAACACAATCAAATTCAAGCTTTATACCTGACTCATTACCTTCATCGAGTTCCCAATCTTCAGAGTTGCGTTTAATTGTTTCTAAGAGATCCCACTTGAATTCAATAGTCTTCATCATATAAGAACCAGCACAAGAAGTATCGAGCATGGATTGATCATTATGAGAAAGCCGAGCAAAAAAAATTCTGAATGATAATTTCCCTCGTAATGTCATGATTGGGGCATGAATATAACATCGACTTAAGCCTCCCCCAAGCTAGAGCGATACTTTCTCCTTCACGAGGCCAAAAATTATATATATATAATTCCGATCACGATGAACTAGATGAATGGGATAAAACTTTTGGTAAAATTCCAATTGCAAACGATTCCAGTTCCACGATCCAAGATCATCACATAGCCTATAACATGTCAATGATTTTCCCTCCAAAGATAAAGGGAAAACCTTCTTCTTAACTTCATCTCCGGGTAAACCTGCAAGCTTAAATAATCCACAAATTTCGTTCACATATAAGAGGTGCATATCAGGATGTTCAGTTCCATCTCCTGCATAAGGTTTAGCAAGCAGTTGTTCTAACATACCCGAAGGAATTTCATAAGTAACATTTTCAGTAGGTGCTGTAGGTTGAGGGGTAACTAATTGTGGTTCCGGTCGAGGTGAAGATACCCCGAACAAACCCCTCAAAGGATTGTTGTCCATAGTAGCAAGTAGCGATAAATTTCAGCACGTAGTATGAGTTTTTCCTTACCGATTTCCACTTACCAAGAGCGCTTCACTCCCCGGCAACAGCGCCAGAAAAGAGTCTTGATGACCCACAAGTATAGGGGGTCAATTGTAGTCCTTTTGATAAGTAAGAGTGTCAAACCCAACGAGGAGCAGAAGGAAATGGCAAGCGGTTTTCATCAAGGTAATTTCTGCACGCACTGAAATTGTAGGTAACAGATAGTTTGATAGCAAGATAATTGGTAACAAGCAAGTAACGGTAATGGTAAACATGGTGCAGCAAGGTAGCCCAATCCTTTTTGAGGCAAAGGATGGGCCAGAACAGTCACTAGTAATAGGCAAAGTGTTCTTGAGGGTACACGGGAATTTCGTCTAGTCACTTTTATCATGTTGGTTTGATTCGTGTTGGCTACTTTGATAATTTGATATGTGGGTGGACCGGTGCTAAGGCGCTGTTCTTACTTGAACTAACAACCTACTTATGATTAACCCCCTCGCAAGTATCCGCAACTATGAGAAAAGTATTAAGACAAAGTCTAACCATAGCATTAAACATGTGGATCCAAATCAGCCCCTTACGAAGTAGTGCATAAACTAGGGTTTAAGTTTCTATCACTCTAGCAACCCATCATCTAATAACTACTCCACAATGCATTCCCTTAGGCCCATGAATGGTGAAGTGTCATGTAGTCGACGTTCACATGACACCACTAAGGGAATCACAACATAAATATCATCAAAATATCGAACACATATCAAATTCACATGATTACTCGCAACATGACTTATCCCGTGACCTCAAGAACAAAGGTAACTTCTCACAAATAATAATCATGCTCAAAGGTACAAAGGTAACACCACTAAGAGGAGTATTGAATAGCATAATGGATCTGAACATATAATCTTCCACCAAATAAACCATACAGTAAACAACTACGCAAGGTAATCAACACTACTAGTCACCCACAGGTACCAATCTGAGGTTCCGGTACAAAGATTGAACACAAGAGATGAACTAGGGTTTGAGAGGAGATGGTGCTGTTGAAGATGTTGATGGAGATTGGCCTCCCAAAGATGAGAGGGGTGTTGGTGATGACGAAAGCTTCGGTTTCCCCCTCCGGGAGGGAAGTTCCCCTGGCGGAATCGCTCCGCCGGGGGGCAAAGGTGCTCCTGCCCAAGTTCCGCCTCGAGGCGGCGGCGCTTCGTCCCGAAAGTCCTCCTCTGATTTTTTCTAGGTCAAGAGTGACCTTATACCAGAAGATGGGCCGAGGTGGCCACAACCCATCAGGGCGCGCCCAGGGGGGCCTGGCGCGCCCTGGTGGGTTGTGCCCACCTGGGAGGCCCCCTCCGGTAGTTTTCAGCTCCAATATTTTTTATTAAATGCAAAAATAATCTCCGTAAAATTTCAGCTTCATTAGAGTTGTGCAGAATAGGTATCTCTAACGTGCTTTTCTTGGGTCTAGAATTCCAGCTGCCGGTATTCTCCCTCTTTGTGTAAACCTTGCATATTTTGAGAGAAAGGGCATTAGAATCACTCCCCAAAGCATTATTTTTCAACAAAACAAAGTAAATAACAGTAGGAAATCATGATGCAATATGGACGTATCAACGAGCTCCTATAGCAACGACGAGCCCAGCACGTACCTAAGGCTCTTAGTCAAGTCAACAACAAACATGTAGAAACACATTGCCGACAAGGCTGCAGCTGCAAACAAATGAGCGCAATCGCGTGCTCATCGGCCAGCCGGCCAGCGCAAACGGCTCGCCTACCGATTCACTCATTTTTTTAGGAACGATCGTGCTACTTGAGATGCGTTAGGATTTTCCCCGAAGAGGAAGGGTGATGTAGTAAATTAGAGAAAAGTATTTCCCATAGTTAAAAACCAAAGGTTTATCGAACCAGTAGGAGAACCAAGCAAGCAACTGTTAGCAACACCTACACACAAAAGAGCAAATACTTGCACCCAATGCTAGCAAGAGGGTTGTCAATCCCCTTGTACTTGTTGACAACAAGGATTAAATCTGATAGTGATAGATAGATAATTTCCAATGTAAAATAAAAGTAAATAA
The DNA here is from genome assembly GCA_039707655.1 of Elymus sibiricus. Classification (NCBI taxonomy): domain Eukaryota; kingdom Viridiplantae; phylum Streptophyta; class Magnoliopsida; order Poales; family Poaceae; genus Elymus; species Elymus sibiricus. The sequence continues at coordinate 280,689,902 of CM077667.1, forward strand.
ATTACAGCGATATTACTTTGGTTTTTGTAATATGATTAAAGTAGACCCGGGGGCATAGTTTTCACTAGAGGCTTCTCTCTTTTAGCATATCATACGGTGGGAAAACAAATTACTATTGGGCAATTGATAGAAAAGCACATAATATGACATTATTCATGCCATGATCATATACATAGGCATTACAGTCATGACAAGTAGACCGACTCCTACCTACATCTACTACTATTACTTCACTAATCTACCGACTCCTGCCTGCATTTATGGTATTAAGTTCATAACAAACAAAGTAACGATTTAAGCAAGATGACATAATGTAGACAAATAAAGACGAGCAATTTGGCAACAACACAATACGTGGCTCGCTACCCCTGTTGTCACTAGGTTAGGACATTGCAAGATTGAACCCACTATTATGCACCACTTCCAATGAAGATCAATAGATCGACTTGGCCAAAGAAAACCCATAGATCGGAAAGCCTTACATAGCTATATAAATCACACATAACAAAGTTCAGATTTTACTCAATTACTTTCAATGAATAATATGATCATAAACCCACAATTCATCGGATCCCAACAAACACACCGCAAAAAAGGATTACATCGAATAGATCTCCGAGGAGAACATGGCATTGAAGATCAAAGAGAGGGAAGAAGCCATCTAGCTAATCACTATGGGCCCATAAATCTATGGTAGACTACTCACACATCATGGGTGAGGCAGCAAGGTTGATGTAGAAGCCCTCCGTGATCGATTCCCCTTCCGGCAGGGTGCCAGAAAAGGGCTCCAGATGGAATCGCTGAAGAACAGAGACTTGCGGCGGTGTAAAAATTGTTTTGGGTGGCTCTCTTGGGGTTTTAGAATATTTGGGAATTTATATAAGTGGAATTAGGTTAGACATAGCCACGTGGGGCCCATAAGACATTAGGACGTGACCATACCTCCTGGTTGTGCCCTAATTTCTTTCTGTCTCCTTGTCTGTCGTCTGGAGTCCCTTCGAAGCTTCTAGGATGTCTTCTGGTCTAGAAAAAATAATCAAACAAATTCGTAGCGTTTGGACTCCGTTTGGTATGGATTTTCTACAAAACCAAAAACTCGCAGAAAACAACAGCCGACACTAGGCATAGGGTTAATAAGTTAGTTCCCAAAAATGATATAAAATTGCATAAAAAGTATATAAGATTGGTAATATAATAGCATGAAACAATCAAAAATTATAGATACGTTGGAGATGTATCACCATCCCCAAGTTTAATTCCTGCTCGTCCTCGAGTAGGTAAATGATAAAAACAGAATTTTTGATGTTGAATGCTACCTAGCATGTTTATCATGTAATCTCGTGTACGGAATGAATATTGGCAAACGATGAAGTAAGCAATATCAACATAATAATATCCATGAATATAAGAACATAATCATTACTGTTTCAAAATATACGATGCTTAACGAATGTTATCCCTACTCATTGAATTATGTAAGCAGTGGCATGACTCCGTCTTCCTAACACAAGTACAAAACATGATCACCCCGGTGTCAAGTCATCATTTGGTTCATACTTTTTCACGCTTCAGCATTTTAAACTACACTCAATACATGAGCGTGAGCCATGGACATAGCACTACGGGTGGAATAGAATATAGTGGAAGAGATTAATAAGGGAAGACAAAAAGTGGACAAAGTCTCGCATCAACTAGGGGGATCAATAGGAAATAGAGAGGCCCTCCCTGATGGCTTGTCCCTCCCTGGTGGACCTCCTGACCCCATTCTCTGGCCTATAAATTCACATATATTCCAAAAACCCTAGAGGGCATCCTGAAACACTTTTTCCACCGCCGCAAGTCTCCGGAGGGGGGATCGATCACGGAGGGCCTCTTCATCTACCTTGCTACCCTCATGATGATGTGTGAGTAGTTCACCATAGACCTACGGGTCCATAGTTAGTACCTAGATGGCTATCTCTCTCTCTTTCGATCTTCAATACAATGATCATCGCATCTTTGCTTTGATCTATCCGATGTAATTCTTAAGTACAGTGCGTTTGTTGGGATCCGATGAATTGTGGGTTTATGTTCAGATTATTTATGAAAAGTATTTGAGTCACCTCTGATATATATTATGATTCTTAAGTGCATTATCATTATAGCTTCGTAATTCTCTCCGATCTAATGAAATAGTTTTGCCAACTAGATTGATATTTCTTCAGTGAGAGGGGTGCGTTGTAGTGGGTTCAATCTAGTGGTGCTCTATATCCCAGTGACAGAAGGGGAAAAGACACATCTTTGTATTGTTGCCACTAAGGATAAAATGATGGGTTTAGTTCATATTAATTGAATTCTCTTTGTCTACATCATGTCCATGTTCTCCAAGCATTACTTTGTTTTACTTAATACTCTAGATGCATGCTGGATAGCGGTCGATGGATGGAGTAATAGTAATAGGTGCAGGCAGGAGTCGGCCTATTTACTTATGGATGTGATGCCTATATACATATGATCATTGCCGTGAATATCACATAACTATGCGCTTTTCTATCAATTGCCCAACAGTAATTTGTTTACCCACCGTATGCTTACTTTCATGAGAGATGCCGCTAGGAAAAACTATGGCCCCCAGGTCTATTCACCTATATACTTATAAATGCTACAATACCTTGCTGCCATTTATTTGCTTTTATTTATTTTGCAATTTACAATTATCTACTATTATCTACACACTTCACTTGCTTGCAAATAATGAGATCAAGGGGATTGACAACCCTCTTGCCGCGTTGGGTGCAAGTTGTTTGCTCTTTTTTGTGCATCCACTAAAGACGGTTGTGGATTGATATTCCTATTGGTTCGATAAACCTTGGTTTCGTAACTGATGGAAATACTTACCCGTATTGTGCTGCAATTACCCGTTCCTCTACACGGAAAACCCAACGCAGACCACAAGTATCAGGAAGGATTTCTGGCGCCGTTGCCGGGGAATATCATCACCAACTATCAAGTAACTTCACACAAATTCTCATTCACTTGTCCTTATTTTTATTTTCTATTTTATTTAGTTTGCTTCATAAAAATAAAAAATATAAAAATATTTATCTTTGCTTGTTGCTATGTTTACTTGTTGCTTGTTACTATGGCTAGTTCCCCTCCGGACATGCCTCACTCTCCCTATTTGGGAGAGGGTTCCCCACTCTTGGATTTTAGGCAAGTAGGTGCTGAGTCCCTTAAAGAAGCATGGGATAGATTACTAGTAATACAAGCGAGAGCTAATCCCAACAATCATATTAAATTGCTCCTTCGAAGTTTTTATGTAGGTCTATCTCTTTCTTATAGACGTGTCTTGGATTCTATGTTCGAAAAGGATTTACTTGGAAACAATGCTTTTGACACCTATGATAAGATTAAAATATATTTGGGGAACCCAAAATAGAAACCATTGAACCATCCATATTGGTGTGTTTCCGTCAAACTGAGTTAATAAAAGAAACTAAGGCCATCATGGAAACCAATTTTAAGGGGTTATACAACATGTCTACTAAAATCAATGGGAACATAGTGATGCAAAATAAGAGATTTGACACTATGGACCAAAAGATTGATTCTCTTAGTACTTTGAAGGATGAAATTAAATCTCTCAATAAAAAGTTTGAACAACTTATTCTTAGTGTCAAAGAGGACAACACTTGAAACTATGCATCATGCCTAGCTAGGGACATAAAACAATAGCACTTGTTGGGAGGCAACCCAATAGTTATCTTTACTTTTTGCTTTTTATTTCTGTTTTGGTGTCATAACATGATTATTGCCTCTGTAATGATTGTGTATTTATGTTTTAATTAGTGTTTGTGCCTAGTGATACGTCCATTTTGCATGATGATTTCCTACTGTTATTTACTTTGTTTTGTTGAATAATAATGCTTTGGGGAGTGATTCTAATGCCTTTTCTCTCATAATATGCAAGGTTTACACAAAGAGGGAGAATACCGGCAGCTGAATTCTGGACCTAAGAAAAGCACATCAGAGATACCTATTCTGCACAACTCCAATGAAGCTGAAATTTTACGGAGATTATTTTTGTATTTAATAAAAAATACTGGAGTAGAAAACTACCAGAGGGGGCCAGCCAGGTGGGCACAACCCACCAGGGCGCGCCAGACCCCCTGGGCGCGCCCTAGTGTATCGTGGCCACCTCGGCCCACCTCAAGAGCCCATCTTCTGGTATATAGTCACATTTGACCTAGAAAAAATTAGAGGAGGACTTTCGGGACGAAGCGTCGCTGCCTCGAGGCGGAACTTGGGCAGGAGCACTTTTGCCCTCCGGCGGAGCGATTCCGCCGGGGGAACTTCCCTCCTGGAGGGGGAAATCCAAGCCATCGTCATCACCAACACCCCTCTCATCTTTGGGAGGCCAATCTTCATCAACATATTCAACATCACCATCTCCTCTGAAACCCTAGTTCATCTCTTGTGTTCAATCTTTGTACCAGAACCTCAGATTGGTACCTGTGGGTGACTAGTAGTGTTGATTACCTTGCGTAGTAGATTACTATATGGTTTATTTGGTGGAAGATTATATGTTCAGATCCATTATGCTATTCAATACTCCTCTGATCTTGAGCATGATTATTATTTGTGAGTAGTTACCTTTGTTCTTGAGGTCACGGGAGAAGTCATGTTGCGAGTAATCATGTGAATTTGATATGTGTTCGATATTTTGATGATATGTATGTTGCGATTCCCTTAGTGGTGTCATGTGAACGTCGACTACATGACACTTCACCATTCATGGGCCTAAGGGAATGCATTGTGGAGTAGTTATTAGATGATGGGTTGCTAGAGTGATAGAAGCTTAAACCCTAGTTTATGCGCTACTTCGTAAGGGGCTGATTTGGATCCACATGTTTGATGCTATGGTTAGACTTTGTCTTAATGCTTTTCTCGTAGTTGCGGATGCTTGCGAGGGGGTTAATCATAAATAGGTTGTTAGTTTAAGTAAGAACAGCGCCTTAGCACCGGTCCACCCACATATCAAATTATCAAAGTAGCGAACAAGAACCAAACCAACATGATAAAAGTGACTAGATGAAATTCCCGTGTACCCTCAAGAACACTTTGCCTATTACTAGAGATTGTTCTGGCCTGTCCTTTGCCACAAAAGGATTGGGCTACCTTGCTGCACCTTGTTTACCGTTACCGTTACTTGCATGTTACAAATTATCTTGCTATCAAACTATCTGTTACCAATAATTTCAGTGCTTGCAGAAATTACCTTTCTAAAAACCGCTTGTCATTTCCTTCTGCTCCTCGTTGGGTTTGACACTCTTACTTATCAAAAGGACTACGATTGATCCCCTATACTTGTGGGTCATCAAGACTCTGGCGCCGTTGCTGGGGAGTGAAGCGCTCTTGGTAAGTGGAAATCGGTAAGGAAAAACTTATACTACGTGCTGAAATTTATTGCTACTTGCTACTATTGAAAACAATCCTTTGAGGGGTTTGTTCGGGGTATCTTCACCTCGACCGGAACCACAATTAGTTTCCCCTCAACCTACCGCACCTACTAAAAATGTTGGCTATGAAATTCCTTTGGGTATGGTAGAACAACTGCTTGCTAAACCTTATGCAGGAGATGGAACTGAACATCCTGATATGCACCTCTTATATGTGAACGAAATTTGTGGATTATTTAAGCTTGCAGGTTTACCCGGAGATGAAGTTAAGAAGAAGGTTTTCCCTTTATCTTTGGAGGTAAATGCATTGACATGGTATAGGCTATGTGATGATCTTGGATCGTGGAACTGGAATCATTTGCCATTGGAATTCCACCAAAAGTTTTATCCCATGCATCTAGTTCATCGTGATCGGAATTATATATATAATTTTTGGCCTCTTGAAGGAGAAAGTATTGCTCTAGCTTGGGGGAGGCTTAAGTCATTGTTATATTCATGCCCCAATCATGACATTCCAAGAGAAGTTATCATCCAGAATTTTTATGCTCCGCTTTCTCATAATGATCAATCCATGCTCGATACTTCTTGTGTTGGTTCTTATATGAAGAAGACTATTGAATTCAAGTGGGATCTCTTAGAAACAATTAAACGCAACTCTGAAGATTGGGAACTCGACGAAGGTAATGAGTCAGGTATAAAGCTTGAATTTGATTGTGTTAAATCTTTTATGAATACCGATACTTTTCATAAGTTTAGCACTAAATATGGACTTGACTCTGAGATAGTAGCCTCTTTCTGCGAAGCATTTGCTACTCACGTTGACCTCCCTAAGGAGAAGTGGTTTAAATATCATCCCCCTATTAAATAAGAAATTAAAGAACTGGTCATAGCTAAAGAAGAAACCATCTTTTACAATGTTGATCCAGTTGTGCCTACCGCTTATATTGAAAAACCACCTTTCCCAGTATGAGTAATATAAGAGCATCTAAACCCCCTGAACAAATTAAAGTAGAACCTAGTATTGCTATGCTTAAAGATCTCTTGGTAGAAAATATTAATGGGCATGTTATCTACTTCTGTGATGAAGCTGCTAGAATTGCTAAACCCGATGAAAAAGATAAACATAGACCCATAGAAGGCACGCCTGTTGTCTCAGTCAAAATAGGAGATCATTGCTATCATGGTTTATGTGATTTTGGTGCTAGTGTTAGTGCTATCCCTTTTACTCTATACCAAGAAATTATGGATGAAATAGCACCTGCTGAAATGGAAGACATTGACGTTACTATTAAACTTGCTAATCGAGACGCTATCACACCACTTGGGATTGTTAGAGATGTTGAAGTCTTGTGTGGGAAAGTAAAATACCCTACTGATTTCCTAGTTCTTGGTTCCCCACAAGATGACTTTTGTCCAATTATCTTTGGTAGACCTTTCTTGAGCACCGTCAATGCTAAGATAGATTGTGAAAAACAAACTGTCGGTGTCAGCTTTGGTAATGTCTCTCATGAGTTTAATTTTTCCAAGTTTAGTAGACAACCTCATGATAAAGTGTTATCTAGTAAGGATGAAATAATTGGTCTTGCTTCTATTGTCGTGCCTCCTACTGACCCATTAGAACAATATTTGCTAGACCATGCAAATGATATGCACTTGCGTGAAAGAAATGAGATAGATAAAATCTTCTTTGAACAACAACCTCTCCTGAAACACAATTTGCCTATTGAAACTCTTGGAGGTCCTCCTCCACCTAAAGGTGATCCCGTGTTTGAATTAAAACAATTGCCTGACACTTTGAAGTATGCTTATCTTGATGAAAAAAAGATATATCCTTTTATTATTAGTGCTAACCTTTCAGAATATGAAGAAGAAAGATTATTAAAAGTTCTAAGGAAGCACCGGGCTGCTATTGGATATACTCTTGATGATCTTAAGGGCATTAGTCCCACTCTATGTCAGCACAAGATTAATATGGAACCTGATGCTAAACCCGTTGTTGATCACCAAAGGCGATTGAATCCTAAGATAAAAGAAGTGGTAAGAACTGAAATACTAAAGCTTCTGGAAGCAGGTATAATCTATCCCATAGCTGATAGTAGATGGGTAAGTCCCGTTCATTGTGTCCCTAAGAAAGGAGGTATTACCGTTGTTCCCAATGATAACAATGAACTTATTCCACAAAGAATTGTCACTGGCTATAGAATGGTAATTGATTTTAGAAATTAAATAAAGCAACTAGGAAAGATCATTACCCTCTGCCGTTCCTTGATCAAATGCTAGAAAGACTATCTAAGCACACACACTTTTGTTTGCTAGATGGATATTCTGGTTTCTCTCAAATACCTGTGTCACAATCCGATCAAGAGAAAACTACCTTTACTTGCCCTTTTGGAACCTATGCTTATAGACATATGCCTTTTGGTTTATGCAATGCACCTCCTACCTTTCAAAGATGTATGACTGATATATTCTCTGATTTTTGTGAAAAGATTGTGGAGGTTTTCATGGATGATTTTTCCGTTTACGGGACTTCTTTTGATGATTGCTTAAGCAACCTTGATCGAGTTTTGCAGAGATGTGAACAAACTAATCTCGTCTTGAATTGGGAGAAGTGACACTTTATGGTTAATGAAGGCATTGTCTTGGGGCATAAAATATCTGAATGAGGTATTGAGGTGGATAAAGCTAAAGTTGATGCAATTGAGAAAATGGCATGTCCTAAAGATATTAAAGGTATTTGAAGGTTCCTTGGTCATGCTGGTTTTTATAGGAGGTTCATTAAAGACTTCTCTAAAATTTCTAGGCCTCCTAATATTTTGCAAAAGGATATTCCTTTTGTTTTTTATGATGATTGTGTGGAAGCCTTTGAAACACTCAAGAAATCCTTGACCTCTGCACCTATCGTACAACCACCTGATTGGAACTTGCCTTTTGATATTATGTGTGATGCTAGTGATTATGCTGTTGGCGCTGTTCTAGGACAGAGAGTTGATAAGAAATTGAATGTTATCCATTATGCTAGTAAAACTCTAGATAGTGCCCAACGAAATTATGCCACTACTGAAAATGAATTTTTAGCAGTTGTGTTTGCTTGTGATAAATTTAGATCCTATATCGTTCATTCCAAAGTTATTATTCACACCGATCATGCTGCTATAAAATATCTTATGGAAAAGAAAGATGCTAAACCTAGACTCATTATGTGGGTTCTCTTGCTTCAAGAATTTGACTTACACATCGTTGATAGGAAAGGAGCTGAGAACCCAGTAGCTGATAACTTGTCTTGGTTAGAAAATATTCATGATGACCCACTACCTATTGATGATAGTTTCCCTGACGAACAGTTAGCTGCAATAAATGTTTCTCAAAACACACCTTGGTATGCTGATTATGCTAACTACATTGTCGCTAATCACATACCAACAAAAGAGAAAAAAATTCTATGACTTGAGACATTACTTTTGGGATGACCCACATCTTTATAAAGGAGTAGATGGTATTATTAGACGTTGTGTACCTGAGCATCAACAGGAACAAATCCTACGGAAATGTCATTTCGAAGCTTACGGAGGACATCATGCGGGAGATAGAACTACTCATAAGGTATTGCAATCTGGTTTTTATTGCCCTACTCTCTTCAAGGATGCCTGTAAGTTTGTCTTGTCTTGTGATGAATGTCAAAGAATTGGTAATATCGGTAAGCGTCAGGAAATGCCTATGAATTATTCACTTGTTGTTGAACCATTTGATGTTTGGGGTTTTGATTATATGGGGCCTTTTCCTTCCTCCAACGGGTACACTCATATTTTGGTTGTTGTTGATTATGTCACTAAGTGGGTAGAAGCTATTCCTACTAGTAGTGCTGATCACCACACCTCCATCAAAATGCTTAAAGAGGTTATCTTCCCGAAGTTTGGAGTCCCTAGATATTTAATGACCGATGGTGGTTCACACTTTATCCATGGTGCTTTCCGCAAGATGCTTGCTAAATATGATGTTAACCATAGAATTGCATCACCCTATCATCCTCAATCTAGTGGTCAAGTTGAACTTAGCAATAGAGAAATAAAATTAATATTACAAAAAACTGTCAATAGGTCTCGTAAGAATTGGTCTAAGAAATTAGATGATGCACTTTGGGCCTATAGAACAGCTTATAAAAATCCTATGGGTATGTCTCCATACAACATGGTATATGGGAAAGCTTGTCATTTGCCTCTAGAATTAGAAGACAAAGTATTTTGGGCAATTAAAGAACTTAACTATGATTTCAAACTTGCCGGCGAGAAGAGGCTATTTGATATTAGCTCACTAGATGAATGGAGAACCCAAGCCTATGAAAATGCCAAGCTATTCAAAGAAAAAGTAAAAAGATGGCATGACAAAAGAACCCAAAAGCGGGAATTCAAAATAGTAGATTATGTTCTTTTGTTCAACTCTTGTTTAAGATTTTTTGCAGGAAAGCTTCTCTCCAAATGGGAAGGACCATATATTATCGAAGAGGTCTATCGATCTGGAGCTATCAAGATTAATAACGCCGAAGGTACTAACCCGAAGGTGGTCAATGGACAAAGAATTAAGCATTATATCTCAGGTACTAACCTTCCGGAACACTCCAGAATTCTGAAAAATAGGAGGTACGTGATACGGTAAGTAAACGGACTCCGAAAAATCCGCAAAAATATTTTTTGTCCGTTTTGGAATATTAGAAATTTTTGGAAATTAAAAAATAAACCGGGAGGTGATCGAGGTGAACACGATACACCAGGGCGTGCCAGACCCCCTTGGGCGCACCCTGGTTGGTTGTGCCCACCTCGGATGCCTTCCCGACTCCGTTTTCCTTCCATATGCTTGTTTCCCCAGAATAAAAATTATCTATAAATACCCCTGACTGTATTGACGACCGCATCGCCAAAAAATCCTATGTTCTTGTTTCGTGCTGATTCCATGACAAATCTGAAAATATGTCATCTCAAGATTCGGAGGGGGAGCGCCATGTTGATCCCTATGTCTCAGACCCGAAGATCTTTAGGGAAATTTACCCCTATCTATGGACCTCGGAGGAGGAAGAAGATGCTACCATGAAGGAAACAAAAGATGACAGCTCTGAGGAAGAACATGATCCATTGCCTCAACCCGGAAACATGCATGTGGAATTTAGGAAGTCAAGCCTCCCTAGAAGATACAAACCTAAGATCCAATTTATCCCGTCTCGTTTTCTGTAGGAGAGCTGATGTCTACTACGCAACCTTCTTCTTGTAGACTCGTGTTGGGCCTCCAAGTGTAGAGTTTTGTAGGACAGTAGCAAATTTCCCTCAAGTGGATGACCTAAGGTTTATCAATCCGTGGGAGGCGTAGGATGAAGATGGTCTCTCTCAAACAACGCAGCAACCAAATAACAAAGAGTCTCTTGTGTCCCCAACACAACCAATACAATGGTAAATTGTATAGGTGCACTAGTTCGGCGAAGAGATGGTGATACGAGTGCAATATGGATGGTAGATATAGGTTTTTGTAATCTGAAAATATAAAAACAGCAGGGTAGCAAGTAACAAAAGTGAGCAAAAACGGTATTGCAATGCTTGGAAACAAGGCCTAGGGTTCATACTTTCACTAGTGCAAGTTCTCTCAACAATACTAACATAGTTGAATCATATGTAAATCCCTCACGTGCAACAAAGAGTTCACTCCAAAGTCACAAATAGCGGAGAACAAACGAAGAGATTATTGTAACGTATGAAACCACCTCAAAGTTATCTTTTCCGATCAATCGTATGAGCTATCCCTATAAGTGTCACGAACAGCCCTAGAGTTTGTACTAAAATAACACCTTAAGATACACATCAACCAAAACCCTAATGTCACTAGATACTCCAATGTCACCACGAGTACCCATGGGCTTGATTATACGATATGCATCACACAATTTCAGATTCATCATTTTCTATCCAACACAAAGAACTTCAAAGAGTGCCCCAAAGTTTCTACCGGAGAGTCAAGACGAAAACGTGTGCCAACCCCTATGCATAGATTCCCAAGGTCACGGAACCCGCAAGTTGATCACCAAAACATACATAAAGTAGATCAATAGAACATCCCATTGTCACCACAGATATCCCATCGCAAGACGTACATCAAGTGTTCTCAAATCATTTAAAGACTCAATCCGATAAGAAAACTTCAAAGGGAAAACTCAATTCATCACAAGAAGATAGAGAGGGGAAAACTCCATATGATTCATCTATATTAATAAAGCTCGCGGTACATCAAGATCGTGTCATCTCAAGAACACGAGAGAGAGACATCAAACACATAGCTACTGGTACATACCCTCAGCCCCGAGGGTGAACTACTCCCTCCTCATCATGGAGATCGCCGGGATGATGAAGATGGCCTCCGGTGATGGTTTCCCCCTCCGGCAGGGTGCCAGAAAAGGCTCCCGATTGGTTTTTCGTGGCTCTGGAGGCTTGCGGCGGCGGAACTCCCGATCTAGGTTTGTTTCTGGGGGTTTCTGTATTTATAGGAATTTTTGGCGGCGGAAACAAGTCAGGGGGGCGCGCCCTAGGGGCTTGTGGCTGCCTCGTGGCTCTTCTGGCCCAACTCCGATGCCCCGTGGGTCTCTTCTGGTCCATAAAAAATCACCGTAAATTTTTATTCCATTTGGACTCCGTTTGATATTCCTTTTCTGTAAAACTCAAAAACAAGGAAAAAACAGAAACTGGCATTGGGCTCTAGGTTAATAGGTTAGTCCCAAAAATAATATAAAGTTGTGGTAAAATGATTGTAAAACATCCAAGAATGATAATATAGCAGCATGGAACAAGCAAAAATTATAGATACGTTGGAGACGTATCAGCATCCCCAAGCTTAATTCCTGCTCGTCCTCGAGTAGGTAAATGATAAAAACAAAATTTTTGATGTGGAATGCTGCCTAACATGTTCATCATATTCTTTTCTTCTTTGTATAGCATGGACATTTGGACTAGTAAATGATTCAAAGCAATAGTCTAGTTTTAACATAATGACTTCAATACTCAAGCATGTCAACAAGCAACCATGTCTTTCAAAATATCAACACTAAAGAAAGTTATCCCTAGCCCATCATGCTCAATCATTGATCCATTCATGAAACACACTCAAATATTAGCTATGCCCAATGCTCAAGTACGATCATAGTGTCCCCTGGTTGGTGCTTATAAGAGAAGATGGAGACTCAAAGCAAAAATAAAAATTGCATAAAGTGAATAGATAGGCCCTTCGCAGAGGGAAGTAGGGAGTTGTAGAGGTGCCAGAGCTCAAGGTTTAAATTGAAAGAGAAAAAATATTTTGAGCTGCATGCTTTTCCAGTCAACGAAAACGACAAAGTAGCTCACAATACTTTCCATGCTAGATATATTATAGGCGGTTCCCAAACAGAATAGTAAAGTTTTTACTCCCCCTCCACCAATCAATCACACTCCACGGCGAGCCGAATCCACGGGTACCGTCCATACAAACAACAATCCTGGGGGAGTTTTGTTTCATTATTTTTTTGATTTGAATTTTGAGCATGGGACTGGGCATCCCGAATACCAGCCACTTTCTCGTGAATGATAGTGAATCAACACATATCGTGAGAATAACACACCTAGCATGGAAAAATATTTGATACTCCCCACCGTTTCATGAGCGGTACGGGCACACAAAAGAGAAAAATTATTTTGAAAATTTAGAGATGGCACATACAAATTTGCTTGGAACGGCATGGAAATAACGCATATAGGTAGGTATGGTGGACTCATAAGGCAAAACTTGGTTTAAGGATTTTGGATGCACAAGTAGTATTTCTACTTAGTACAAATGAAGGCTAGCAAATAGATTGGGAAGCAACCAAACCAAGGAACGAAAAATCACATAAGTGAGCATTGAGTCATAACTAACACCGAATAATGCACCACAAGTAGGATGTAACTTCATTGCATAACTATTGACTTTCGTGCATGCATAGGGAATCAAAAACCTTAACACCAATATTCCTACTAAGCATAATTACTCACTAACATGACTCACATATTACTATCATCATGTTGCAAAACTATTACAAAGAATCAAGTTTAATTTGTCCCATGATCTTCATGAAAGTTTTTATTATATCCTCCTTGGATATCTATCACTTTGGGACTAGTTTCATATATGGCCATTGCTTTTTCGACAAGCTGAAACAAATTTAAATGAAGCACATGAGCATAAAGATTTCATCCCTCAAAAAGTTATAAGTGAAGCATGAGAGGAAATGACAAGCTACTCTCAAAAGGTATAAGTGAAGATCAATGAGTAGTCAAACAATTAAGTAGCTATGTAAGGACTCTCTCTCTCTATCAATAAATATTTTCAGATCTGAGTATTTTATTTAAACAGCAAGCAAAAGAAAAATAGCACTCCAAGAATAGCACGCATCATGTGAACGAATAAAAATTTAGGCTCAACATAGGCTAACCGATAATTGTTGATGAAGAGATGTGGGATGCGTAGCATCCCCAAGCTTAGATGCTTGAGACTTCTTAAAATATTTACTTGGGGTGCCTTGGGCATCCCCAAGCTTGAGCTTTTGTATCTCGTTCAATCCTCTCATGTCATGGTTTCACCTATTCTCAAAAACATCATCCACACAAAACTCGAAAAGAACTCGTGAGATAGGTTAGTACACATAATAATAAATCAACTCTTTATGTACTGCCAAGACAAGTTGCATAATAATTTTCAAACATTAGGTACTGTATACTATCATTTCCACAATTTATATCTACCAATATAGGCTATGGAAACTATAAGATAAGTAGATAACAAAACTATGACAGCAATCTGTCCAAACAGAACAGTCTGTAGCAATTTATGAAAACAGTGTACTTATGTAACTCAAAAATTATGAAAATTTAGAAAATGCTATAAAATTTATATGACAATACTTTGTAAAAATTTCAGAAACTTCCCACGTTCCAGTAAAATATGAAAATTCAAACACTACAGCCAAAGTTTCTGTTTTTTTACACAGCACTCATCAAAACATGCAATGCAAGCATCCTAAGGCAATTCTTGGAACTTTTTATTGAAAAACAAGATTATAAATAACACCTAACAGGGAACAAAAAAATAAAATGACGCTCCAAGCAAAACTCATATTATGTGATGAATAAAAATATAGCTCCAAGTAAGATATACCGATAATGTTGAAGACGAAAGAGGGGATGCCTTCCGGGGCATCCCCAAGCTTAGGCGCTTGAGTATTCCTTGAATATTACCTTGGGGGTGCCTTGGGCATCCCCAAGCTTAGGTTCTTGTCACTCCTTATTCTCCTCATATCGGTGTCTCACCCAAAACTTGAAAACTTCAATCACACAAAACTTAACGGAACTTCGTGAGATGGGTTAGTATAATAAATAAAGATCATTCACTTAGGTACTGTCAAGACAAGATTCATAATTGTTCTCACATAATACCTACTGTATTATATCATTCCCATAATTTATATCACTCAATATAAGCTATGGAAACACTAAAACAAGCAAACTATGCATGCAAAACAGAATCTGTCAAAAACAGAACAGTCTGTGAAGATCTGTAGTGTAACCATACTTTCCTGTCTCTAAAAATTCTGAAAATTAGGAAAATCTAGGAAATTTGTATATCAATCATGTGTAAAAAATTCAGATCAAAATCACGTTCCAGTGAATTTACAAAATTCTTGGACTGAGAGCAAAAGTTTCTGTTTTTGCACAGAATCAAGTCAACTATCATCCACACTATCCCAAAGGCTTTACTTGGCACTTTATTGAAACAAAAGCTATAAAACATGATTAATACAGTAGCTTAATCATGTTAACACACAAAAACAGAAAGTAAAAGTGTTGGGTTGCCTCCCAACAAGTGCTTTTCTTTAATGCCTTTTAGCTAGGCATGATGATTTCAATGATGCTCACATAAAAAGTAGTAATTATAACATGCAAAAGAGCATCATGAATCTCATGACAAGCACATTAAAGTCTAACCCACTTCCTATGCATAGGGATTTTGTGAGCAAACAATTTATGGGAGCAAGAATCAACTAGCATAGGAAGGCAAAACAAGCATAACTTCAAAACTTTGAACACATAGAGAGGAAACTTGATATTATTGCAATTCCTACAAGCATATGTTCCTCCCTCATAATAATTTTCAGTAGCATCATGAATGAATTCAACAATATAACCATCATTCTTTTCATGATGCACAAGCATAGAATTTTCATTACTCTCCACATAAGCAAATTCATTTTCATCCATGGTAGTGGGAGCAAACTCAACAAAATAACTATCATGAGACACTTGATTGACATAACCACATTCAATATTAAAATCATGATGACAAGTTTCATGGTTACTATCACTCTTTATAGCATACATGTCATCATCATAATCATCATATATAGGAGGCATGCCATCATCATAATAGTTTTGCTCATCAAAACTTGGGGGACAAAAAATATCATCTTCATCAAACATAGCATCCCCAAGTTTGTAGCTTTGCATATCATTAGCATCATGGATATTCAGAAAATTAATGCTAACAATATTGCTATCGTGCTCATCATTCAAGGAATTCTCATTAAGTATTTTCATAAATTCTTCCTCTACCAATTGAGAACAATTTTCCAAACCATCATTTTCACGAAAGACATTAAAAAGACGAACCAATTGATGCAACCTAAACTCCATTTTTTTGTAGTTTTCTTTTATAAAACCAAACTAGTGAAAAACAAGAAACTAAAAGATTCAATTGCAAGATCTGAAGATATACCTTCAAGCACTCACCTCCCCGGAAACGGCGCCAGAAAAGAGCTTGATGTCTACTACGCAACCTTCTTCTTGTAGACTCGTGTTGGGCATCCAAGCACAAAGTTTTGTAGGACAGTAGCAAATTTCCCTCAAGTTGATGACCTAAGGTTTATCAATCCGTGGGAGGCGTAGGATGAAGATGGTCTCTCTCAAACAACCCTGCAACCAAATAACAAAGAGTCTCTTGTGTCCCCAACACACCCAATACAATGGTAAAATGTATAGGTGCACTAGTTCGGCGAAGAGATGGTGATACGAGTGCAATATGGATGGTAGATATAGGTTTTTGTAATCTGAAAATATAAAAACAGCAAGGTAGCAAGTAACAAAAGTGAGCAAAAACGGTATTGCAATGCTTGGAAACAAGGCCTAGTGTAAGTTCTCTCAACAATACTAACATAGTTGAATCATATGTAAATCCCTCACGTGCGACAAAGAGTTCACTCCAAAGTCACAAATAGAAGAGAACAAACGAAGAAATTATTATAGGGTACGAAACCACCTCAAAGTTATCTTTTCCGACCAATCGTATGAGCTATCCCTATAAGTGTCACGAACAGCCCTAGAGTTCGTACTAAAATAACACCTTAAGATACACATCAACCAAAACCCTAATGTCACCTAGATACTCCAATGTCACCACGAGTACCCATGGGCTTGATTATACGATATGCATCACACAATTTCAGATTCATCATGTTCTATCCAACACAAAGAACTTCAAAGAGTGCCCCAAAGTTTCTACCGGAGAGTTAAGACGAAAACGTGTGCCAACCCCTATGCATAGATTCCCAAGGTCACGGAACCCGCAAGTTGATCACCAAAACATACATCAAGTAGATCAATAGAACATCTCATTGTCACCACAGATATCCCATCGCAAGACATACATCAAGTGTTCTCAAATCCTTTAAAAACTCAATCCGATAAGAAAACTTCAAAGGGAAAACTCAATTCATCACAAGAAGATAGAGAGGGGAAAACTCCATATGATTCATCTATATTAATAAAGCTCGCGGTACATCAAGATCGTGTCATCTCAAGAACACGAGAGAGAGAGATCAAACACATAGCTACTGGTACATACCCTCATCCCCGAGGGTGAACTACTCCCTCCTCGTCATGGAGATCGCCGGGATGATGAAGATGGCCTCCGGTGATGGTTTCCCCCTCCGGCAGGGTGCCGGAAAAGGCTCCCGATTGATTTTTCGTGGCTCTGGAGGCTTGCGGCGGCGGAACTCCCGATCTAGGTTTGTTTCTGGGGGTTTCTGTATTTATTGGAATTTTTGGCGGCGGAAACAAGTCAGGGGGGTGCACGAGGTGGCGACAAGCCAGCAGGGCGCGCCCTAGGGGGGGCGCCCTAGGGGCTTGTGGCTGCCTCGTGGCCCTTCTGGCCCAACACCTATGCCCCGTGGGTCTCTTCTGGTCCATAAAAAATCACCGTAAATTTTTATTCCCTTTGGACTCCGTTTGATATTCCTTTTCTGTAAAACTCAAAAACAAGGAAAAAACAGAAACTGGCACTGGGCTCTAGGTTAATAGGTTAGTCCCAAAAATAATATAAAGTTGTGGTAAAATGATTGTAAAACATCCAAGAATGATAATATAGCAGCATGGAACAAGCAAAAATTATAGATACGTTGGAGACGTATCAAGAGCAAGGAGGCATTATGCAAAAGGATATTAAAGCTTGAGTTGGAGAATGATGACCTAAGGGAGGAAAACTTTATGCTTAAATATAAGTTGAAGAACAAGGTTTCTCCATCACCACCACCTTCTTCATCACCACCACCAAAGGAGACTTGAGCACACGGGTATGGGCACTCCCCTTGGCTTGAGCCAAGCTTGGGGGAGGTGCCCCGGTATCGTATCACCACCACTTTATTCACCTTTACCTATTTTAGTTCGATATTTAGTTTCCCTTTGCTTTAGTTGAATAAAAGTTTAGCATGATCTATTTTCGTGTGTTAGTTTCGTGGCCTACCTATCTATGTAATCGAGTGCGAGTTATATAATAAAGTTTAGTTTGAGTTTTTGCCTCTCCACTTTCTTGTTGCAATGAAAATAAAGAAAAGAAGAAGCAAATGAAAAGAATCATATGCTAATCTTATGGTGAGTAATGACATCACATAAAGGAAAGTATAAGTAGTAAAATTTATTAGAGATGGACAAACATAGCATTGGTCAATGATGCAATTCATGAAAGAATTAATAAGGGAAGAGAAGATTCACATGCAAATACACCATCTTGGACATCTTTTATGATTGTGAGCCCCCATCAAATATTATATGTCAAAATTGTTGACGTTGGACAAGGAAGACAACGTGATGATTTATGTTTATTCATATCCACATAGAAGTTATATTGTCATAGATCCTTCAACATTTGGTGCTTGCTCAATATCTTTGCTAGCCAAAATTCCGCACTAAGTAGAGATACTACCTGTGCATCCAAAAACCCAAACCCAAATTCCTTCTTTGAGTGTCCAACTTTCCTACCTATGGATCGAGAAAGATCCTTCAAGTAAGTTGTCATCAGTGCAATAAGGCAATAAAAATTGCTTCTAAAAGTGTTTGATCAATTAGTGTAAGAGAAAATTGAGCGCTATACGAACTTATGATGGCAAAGTAATATAAGCGACGGACTGCATAATAAAGGTTGCTATCATAGGGGGAATGTAGCATGACGTTCTTTTACATTAAGGGATTGGGCATACAAACTAATAAGCGCATGACAACCTCTGCTTCTCTCTGCGAAAGGCCTATCTTTTACTTTTATGTATTTACTTTTATGCAAGAGTCAAAGTATTCTTCCCTATTCCATTTTACTTTTTCTTTTGCAAGCATCATGTGGTGAGGAACGATCTAGGCACATATATCCAGTTGGATATGAGTGGGCATGAGTTATTATTGTTGACATCACCCTTGAGGTGAATACGTTGGGAAACCTTGCCTATTACTAGAGACTATTCTGGCCTGTCCTTTGCCACAAAAGGATTGGGCTACCTTGCTGCACCTTGTTTACCGTTACTGTTACTTGCTTGTTACCAATTATCTTGCTATCAAACTATCTATTACCTACAATTTCAGTGCTTGCAGAAATTACCTTGCTGAAAACTGCTTGTCATTTCCTTCTGCTCCTCATTGGGTTTGACACTCTTACTTATCTAAAGGACTATGATTGATCCCCTATACTTGTGGGTCATCACCTAGTAAAGCCTTTGGGATGACTCACAAGATGAGTAGAATTGATACGGTGCAAAAACAAAAATTTAGCGTCCAGTGCAGAATTTATCTGATTTTAATGGAACTTCTTTTTAATCTGACTTTTTTACACACTATTTCTATAAAAATTCTTGAGCTTTTACTATTTTTTCAGAATTTTTAGAGTTACATAAGTATAGGTTCTTTACAGATCTTTACAGACTGTTTTGTTTTAGACAGATTCGGTTTTTGCTTTCATAGTTTACTTGTTTTGATGATGCTATGGATTGTATCGCGGGGTATATGCCATGGAGAAGTTAGAATACAGTACCTATTATGAAATAATAAAATATGAATCAATTTATAATAGTACCTAAAGTATTTGATATGTTGCTTATACTAACGGATCTCAAAAAATTTGTTGAGTTTTGTGTGATTGAAGTTTTCAAGTTTTGGGTGTTATCACGATGGACAAAGGAATAAGGAGCGGCAACAGCCTAAGGTTGGGGATTCCCAAGGCACCCCAAGGTCATATTCTAGGAAGACTCAAGCGTCTAAGCTTGGGGATGCCCCGGAAGGCATCCCCTCTTTCTTCTAAAACCATCGGTATGTCACTTGGAGCTATATTTTTATTCGTCACATGGTATGAGTTTTGCTTGGAACGTCGTTTGCTTTTGTTTGCTTTTATTTTAGTTTTCCACAATCATCATTTGCTGGACACACCTATTTGAGAGAGACACACCTTCATCATAATTTGTTAGAATACTCTATGCGCATCACTTATATCTTTTGAGCTTAGCAGTTGCTCTTGTACCTCACTTATATCTTTTTGAGCATGGTGGCGTATAGATTTTATAGAAATAATTGCACTCTCGTTCTTCACTTATATTTGTTTAAAAGTTAATAAATAGTGATGGCAATTTGCATGGGTCATAAGACTATTCCAAAAATAAGAGGTATTCAATGAGTGATAATCAAAACCATCATGTAGCACATAAAAGAGAAATTATGGGTTAATGATATTGATGTGGTAATACAAAAAAGGTATGAGTTCATCATTGTTGTTTCGTAGAAGTATCGGTATTAAGAGGTGTTAATTTCACATTTGTCTAAATATTAAAAAGGCATGATGGGGATGTGTGAGCATTTCTATTCCTCGTTGAAATCCTAGTTTTGTTCTGGGTCAGAGGCGCGAGATGGTTAACTCCTCCCAACCTCCTCCCTCGGGGCATGCGAGTAGTACTTTGATTTGTGATAAGCTAATAAAACTTTGCAATAAGTATATGAGTTCTTCATGACTAATGTGAAACCATGGACATACTCAATCTCACCTCCCCATATTTTGCAAGCCTCTTCGGTACCGTTCATTGCCCATTCTCACCTTGAGGATCGGTGCAAACTTCGCCGGTGCATCCAAACCTCGTGACATGATACACATAAGCCTCATTATATCTTCCTCAAAACAGACACCATACCTACCTATTATGGCATTTCCATAGCCATTCCGAGATATATTGCCATGCAAATTCCACCATCACATCATATGACTAGTTCGTTCATCATCATATTGCTTTGCATGATCATATAGAGCTAACATAGTATTTGTGGCAAAGCCATCGTTCATCATATTTTTGATACATGTCACTCTAGATCATTGCACATCCTGGTACACTGCCAGAGGCATTCATATTGAGTCATATTGTTTCATAGTTCTTCATATCGAGTTTTCATATTGAGTTGTAAGTAAATAAAACTGTGATGATCATCATTATTAGAGCATTGTCCCAGTGAGGAAATAAAAAATGGGGGAGGCAAAATGAGCCCACCATGATAAAAAAATTGAAAATTATGAGAGAAAAGGAGAGAAGGGACTTTGCTACTATCCTTTACCACACGTGTGCCTCAAAGTGGCACCTTGTTCTTCATATAGAGAGTCTCATGTTATGTTATTTTCATATGCTAGTGGGAATCACTTTTTCATTATTATAAACTTGGCTTGCATATTCCGATGACGGGCTTCCTCAAATGCCCGAGGTATTCATGAGCAAGCAAGTTGGATGCACACCCCACTTAACTTCATTTGATCTTTCATACACTTATAGCTCTAGTGCATCATTTGCATGGCAATCCCTACTCCTTGCATTGACATCTATCGATGGGCATCTCCATAGCCCGTTGATACGCCTAGTTGATGTGAGATTATATTCTCCACTTTTACCCCTTTGATATCTACCACCATATTCTATTCCACCCTTATGCTATGTCCAATGGTTCACGCTCATGTATTGCGTGAAGAATAAAAAGTTGATGCACTTTGAAAAAGTACGATCCAATTGCCTGACTTGGACACCGTGGTGTTGACATTTGTATTAATGTGGTGAATAAGGAGTCATCCTTGCTAATACTATAAGATGAATGGGGGTAAACATTCTTTTAGGATCGTATACTTTGAAAGATTGATGATTTTGTTAATTGTGCCTCTAAATATTACTATGTTGATGTTTGTTAATTCATCGTTTCTCAGTGAGCATACATGCAAAAGATTACATATTGGGTAGCATGTCACATCAAAAATTATGTTTTTATCATTTACCTACTCGAGGACGAGCATGAATTAAGCTTAGGGATGCTGATAAGTCTCCAACCTATCTATAATTTTTGATTGTTCCATGATATTATATTATCATTTTAGGATACTT